>JARQOC010000006.1:216163435-217363435 GCA_033576535.1 Allobates femoralis | reverse complement strand
AAGCCTGAAATGAAGGAACATTTCATAGCCGTTATGGACAAAATATTTTGCAATGACCATGCAGAGCCAGCTCCACCATTGCAAGCTGATGAAGAATGCTGGTATCTACCTTCCTTTGAAGTATATCATCCAAGAAAGCCGAAACAAATCAGAGGGGTGTTCAAGCGCCAAACATGTCAGTGTGTCCCTGAATGACGTTCTCCTCATTGGTCCCAACCTGACTAATAACCTAGTGGGAGTGCTCATGAGATTCAGAAAGGAACCGGTTGCCATTACCGCTGACATCGAACAAATGTTCCATTGTTTCATCATGCGACAAGACCACAGAAATTATCTCCGTATCCTATGGTACCGAGACAACTACACCAACAAGGAAATGGTCGAATACCGCATGAAGGTGCATGTGTTCTGAAACAGTCCTTCTCCCGCAGTCGCTACATTCGGCATACTTAGGACTGCTTCCGAAGCAGAAGCAGAGTTCGAGAAGGATGCCCAACAGTTCATTGAAAAGGACTTCTATGTGGACGACGGACTTAAATCCCTGCCAACAACAGAAGAAGCCATAGATCTGCTTAAATGGACACAAGGTATGATTTCTAAGGCTCATTTAAGGTTGCATAAAATTGCCTCCAATAGTGCTGTCGTCACGAAGGCCTTTCACCCTAATGATCATGCCACAGAATTCAGGGACTTGAACCTAGGCTCAGACAATCCACCAATACAAAGAAGTCTGGGCCTGAGGTGGAACTTGTTAAAGTACTCCTTCAGCTTTCAGATTAATAGTGCCGAAAAACCATTTACTAAGCGTGGGGTTCTGTCGGTGGTGAACACTCTATACGATCCACTTGGATTTGTCGCACCCCTGACTATACAAGGCAAGCTTCTGCTGAGACAACTCTGAGAATCCATTAAGGACTGGGATGTACCACTCCCTGCGGATAAACAATTAAGGTGGAAGTCGTGGAGAGAGTCTCTTTGTGCCTTGGATAAGGTCGACATACCACTTTGCTACATCCCGGCATCCCTTTCTACGAGTCGTAGGAAAGAGATTCATGTATTTGCTGATGCCTCCACTGAAGCTATTGCAGCCATTGCTTATTTGAAGGTTACGGACTCTAACGATGAAGCCCATGTTGGATTTCTGTTTGGGAAGGCCAAACTGGCACCTAAACCCTAGCACACCATACCCAGACTCGAGCTCTGTGGGACTATACTAGCCGTAGAGATTGCAGACTTCATACAAAGCGAACTGGCTATTCACGTGGACGACACAAGATTCTACACAGACAGCAAGGTAGTTCTGGGCTACATATACAACCAGACAAAACGCTTTCACGTCTACGTCAGTAACCGCGTTGAAAGGATAAGGAGATCCTCTAAACCTCAGCAATGGCAGCACGTCCCATCCCATCTGAACCCTGCGGACCTCGCTACCAGACCAGCATCTGTTGGTGCCTTTGCAAACTTTTCTTGGTTAACTGGACCAAAGTTCCTTCACAACCAGTGCGAGGAGAATGCCGTTGAAGACAACTTCAGCATTCAGGATCCAGATGTCGACCCAGAGATTCGTCCTGATGTCAACACCTTCATCACCAAATCCAAGGAGAAGGTTGGCTTGGACTGTGGGCGATTTGAGCAGTTCTCAAGATGGACAAGGCTGGTTTGTGCCATTGCAAGGTTAGTCCACATCGTACAATGTTATCGCAATAAGGACAGTATCATTGATTGCCGTGGTTGGCATATCTGTCATAAGCCTCTCTCTGCAGAAGACATTGCTCCGAGTGAACTGTTTGTGATACGCAATGTGCAGCAGAATGTTTTTCACAAAGGAACTCTTCCAAGTAACTTAGTCTTTGGATTACAATTGAGTTGGAGACAGTTTGGCCTAGAGCGGCTTCTCCAATCCGAAGATGGGTTTTCCTTTGGACTACTCCGGAACTTGTTATAGACATTTGTCTACCTCGTTCTATTTTTGGTTATTGTTGCATTACATGCATTGTTTCCCTTATCTTACAGATTGAGGTATTCTTTCGCGCATTCCAGGTAAATACCCCAAATTCGGAACTGTTTATATAGTGAAATCCAAGGATTTCAGACGGGGAGTGTGCTGCACCCGTTTGTCTGTTGACTTCCAGCCATACATGGACATTTATAATGTTATGCTTTAATTGTTTTGTCTATTGCATCTGCTATCCTTTGCTGCCATCTACTGGTCATTGTTGCATTACATTGTAATTTTATGCTATTACTTTCCCATAATACCTTTCTGTCTGTAACTCCTCCTTGGGGATCCTTCTCTTCCTGTTTTGTCTTTCTTCACCATTCTTGGAACCTCATGCTTCAGGACTGGAGGAAGGATTCTCTTGTTACCTTTAATCTGGCGCATCTATAACAGCTCTAATCTACAGTGCTAACTCCTACCTCATCTTCATCCTTTCATCTTCCCTGGCATCTCATCTCTTCAATGTATTGTAAATAAAGACTGTTGATTTATCACTGCATCATCCTTCTGAACATCCACATAGCTGATAAGACCTAGGAGCACCGATTAGTGAGTAACGCTATCCGCCATTGTTTATATAGAGATCGTGATCACATCCCTCAGACACATCTCATCCACATATATCGGTGGCAGAATATTCTGACTTATATCAGGAATGCAGTCCAGAATTACTGTTAAAGGGAACCAACCACCCCAAATGACCCCCCCGGACTATTAATATGGTTCCCTACACCCAGCACACACATTTGCTGCAAGCTTTTTTGCTAAAAAAAAACTGTTTTGGAGAAGTGAAGAAGTAGCTTTGTGAAGTTTATAACATTCTGACGAGTGGGCGTAACTTAGCTTGTTCTACAGCCGAGATTCCTCTGCCAGTCATCTTCCTGTCCACACCGCTGCAGTAAAGCCCAGCCCTTTTTTCAACGTCACAGGCTGGTGCACCGGATCTCATGCTCGTGCACACGTCATCAGCTAGAGCCGGGTCACGAGCACACGCTCTGACTTACTGCGCTCAGCTGTGCATTACACCAGGCTGCAGCGATTGGACATTATGTTAGTATTCACTGCAGGCGGGCATTGTAGTGCGGCAATAGCTGAGCGCAGGAAGTCAGAGCGTGTGCTCGTGACCCGGCTCTAGCTGATGACGTGTGCACGGGCATGAGATCCCGTGTACCAGCCTGTGACGTTGAAAAAAGGGCTGGGCTTTACTGCAGCGATGTGGACAGGAAGATGACTGGCAGAGGAATCTCGGCTGTAGAACAAGCTAAGTTACGCCCACTCGTCAGAATGTTATAAACTTCACAAAGCTACTTCTTCACTTCTCCAAAACAGTTTTTTTAGCAAAAAAGCTTGCAGCAAATGTGTGTGCTGGGTGTAGGGAACCATATTAATAGTCCGGGGGGGTCATTTGGGGTGGTTGGTTCCCTTTAAGTGACCATTGTGTGTTTTTCTGTGTTTTTTTGCTGCTTTTTTGCACTAAAAACGTAACACCTACTGGTTTGCAATAAAAGTTAATGTGGTTGTCCAAAAGCTGTGCGTTTTTGGGTGCAGCATTTTTATTGCAGAAATTTTTTTATGTCCTTGCAATTAACTTGCCCATTTTTGGGCTGCATTTTCTTATTTGTTTAAACCAATAGATTGTTATTGAGTTTTGGGAAGAAAAGAAGCTGCATTTTCTAATTGACAGCCATTCTAATCAGCTGGAAAATGCAGTACTAAAAAAAAAAACGCAGGAAAAACGCACCAGAAACATGTTGGTCATTTTTTAAAACAGCTGTGATTTGTGTTGCTGAAAAACGCAGTATCAACGCAGCTTAAAAAAGTACACACAGTAATCACAGATGAATATGCAAATTTTTTTTTTTGAGATGAGATCATCCAGTTACTAGCTAAAGTGCCACTTTCAAGATAGTGATTGTGAATAGTATGATTCGTTATTCGCTTAAGGTGTTTTTCGAGTACAGAGTCTAACTCTTCTATTGCCTCCACATATTTGAGAAAGTCCCCATTGTTAGTTTCATAAAGTTTTTGAGATCTCGCACAAAATGCAGTGTTTTGAATAGCCATTGTTTTGATCAGAGCAATCAACCTTTTCAACACATCTTGCAAATGCTGTGCTTCAGATTCAGTACATTTTTGGTTTGTATCCTCAATTGTTAGATTCAGGGTACCTTTACACGCCGCTACTGGCGGGTGGATACAACCAGCTACATGCTACAAATGTAGCTTGTAGCGGCAATGTACCCCGTAGTAGCGGCGTGTGAAGACGGTAGGAGACACCCGGCAACAGATGCATCTGTTTCCGAGCACTGCCCTGAAACAGGTGGCTACCCAGGCGATTGTAGCGAGCTGTATCGGCGTGTAAAGAAGCAACAGAAGGGATGTGTCGACACCAGGCTATGTACCTGGTATGTAGCTGGGGCGTGACACAGGCTCCGGGATACCGCCCCCCTTCAGCGATCATTGGTGGAAGCTCCTGCGTTACGATTGGTAGATGCTGCATAGGGCGGCATATTTAAGGAGCTGACCAGGCACACTACACAATTGCTCGAGCGTCATGTATTAATCAGCCTCCTGCGATGCGTGGCCAATCATGATGTCCTTGCTTTGTCCTGTCAGCGTACAGACGTCTCGTAATCCACAATTGTGGCACGCCTATGTGTTGTCCCTGCTGCACCAGGTCCGCCCATATTAGCTTGTTGTAGCGGTGTGTAAATGAGGTAAGGTAAGCTACAGATGGCTACTTGAGACACCCGGCGGTGTATCCGGGGATAGATGTCACGTAGCGTAGCGCACCTTGTGGCGGCGTGTAAAGATGGTGCGTTTTACCGTTTGTAACCGTTTGTGCGTGCTAGTGCACGTGAAGTAGCTGGTTGTATCCACCCGCCAGTAGCGGCGTGTAAAGGTACCCTCAAGGCCACTTCACACGCTAGGATCTCGTTAACGATATTGTTGAAACGTCACAGATTTGTGATCGTTCAAACGACATCGTTTGTGCATCATTGCATGTAAACGAACGATGTTAGAAGGAAAAATCGTTGGATCGTTCAGCAAAAATTTGAGCTCCTGACCTCAAATCTATCGTTCATCCTCCAATTAACGTTCTGAGAAGAAGCAACATCGTTCAGTGTGACACCTTTTTGAATGATGTCGTTTATAATTCTCCTATTCCTGCCGCTTTTTAACATCGTTCAATCGTTCTTCTCCAAGTAGCTGGAGCGTTGCCATATTTAAGATATTTAACGATATCATTGCGTGTGACAACGTACTAACTATGTCGGAAGGATCGCGGTCACGTGACATACAAACAATATCGTTTACCTATATCCTAGCGTTTGACGGTACCTTTAGCCTCAGCCTAGTTTCCAGATCCTTCCACTGGAGGAAAGGTTGCTCATGGTAGTCTGTCTTTTCATGACTAGCCAAATTTCTAGCAAGATTTTTCAAATCACTTGTCCCAGTGGAGCAAAGAACTGATATAACACATCTAGGTGGAAACAGTTTGCAGAAAAAGCAATATACTGAGTTGTTGGTTGATGAACACATCAGTTATTGCCTTTCAGATACCTCACCATAAGGCAGTTCTCTGAAATAATGTACAGTGTTGGCCAAAAGTATTGACACCCCTGCAATTCTGTTAGATAATACTCAGTTTCTTCCTGAAAATGATTGCAATCACAAATTCTTTGGTATTATTATCTTTATTTAATTTGTCTTCAATGAAAAAACACAAAAGAGAATGAAGCAAAAACCAAAACATTAGTAATTTCACACAAAACTCCAAAAATGGGCCAGACAAAAGTATTGGCACCCTCAGCCTAATACTTTGTTGCACAACCTTTAGCCAAAATTACTGCGATCAACCGCTTCCGGTAACCATCAATGAATTTCTTACAATGCTCTGCTGGAATTTTAGACCATTCTTCTTTGGCAAACTGCTCCAGGTCCCTGATATTTGAAGGGTGCCTTCTCCAAACTGCCATTTTTAGATCTCTCCACAGGTGTTCTTTGGGATTCAGGTCTGGACTCATTGCTGGCCACCTTAGAAGTCTCCAGTGCTTTCTCTCAAACCATTTTCTAGTGCTTTTTGAAGTGTGTTTTGGGTCATTGTCCTGCTGGAAGACCCATGACCTCTGAGGGAGACCTAGCTTTCTCACACTGTGCCCTACATTATCCTGCAACATTTGTTGGTAGTCTTCAGACTTCATACTGCCATGCACACGTTCAAGCAGTCCAGTGCCAGAGGCAGCAAAGCAACCCCAAAACAACAGGGAACCTCCGCCATGTTTGACTGTAGGGACCGTGTTCTTTTCTTTGAATGCCTCTTTTTTTCTCCTGTAAACTCTATGTTGATGCCTTTGCCCAAAAAGAGAGAAACATTTTTCCAAAACGTTTTAGGCTTTCTCATATAAGTTTTGGCAAACTCCAGCCTGGCTTTTTTATGTCTCGGGGTAAGAAGTGGAGTATTCCTGGGTATCCTACCATACAGTCCCTTTTCATTCAGACACCGACGGATAGTACGGGTTGACACTGTTGTACCCTCGGACTGCAGGGCAGCTTGAACTTGTTTGGATGTTAGTTGAGGTTCTTTATCCACCATCCGCACAATCTTGCGTTGAAATCTCTTGTTAATTTTTCTTTTCCGTCCATATCTAGGGAGGTTAGCCACAGTGCCAAGGGCTTTAAACTTCTTAATGACACTGCGCACAGTAGACACAGGAACATTCAGGTCTTTGGAGACGGACTTGTAGCCTTGAGATTGCTCATGCTTCCTCACAATTTGGTTTCTCAAGTCCTCAAACAGTGCCAATACTTTTATCCACCCCCTTTTTTATGTTTGGTGTGGAACTATATCCAATTTGGCTTTAGGACAATTCTTTTTTTGTTTTTTTTCATTGAAGACAAATTAAATGAAGATAATAATACCAAAGAATGTGTGATTGCAATCATTTTCAGGAAGAAACTGAGTATCATCTGACAGAATTGCAGGGGTGTCAATACTTTTGGCCAACACTGTATATGGTCAAATCTTCTATTGGATTTGTCTTTTGGAAATCTAAATGACATTCAAAACAAGGAATTCTCTCAACTTATTTATATTTAACCACAAAACAGGATCTTTTTAAAGGGAATTGACTGTGTTGCGGCCCTCTGTTACCTCGTTATTAGTTCTGTATTCTGCTGCAACCATTTCTGATGTTGCTACAGTTACTCTTCTTTCTGTAACTTCCACATTCATTTCTTCTGTAGATGACATAATAAGTAGTTTGCCACCTACTCCTGTAATATGTTCTTCAAGTGCAAATAGAACCTATAAAATAGTGAAATGGGTCTTTACGATATTTCAGTTGGTATTTATTGATTGCTAGAAAGAATACTTGTACTTGCTACATCAGGGCTAGTTGTCTCACTGTCCCTTTGTTCTACGGAAGGTTATTGAGCAGCCTCCCTGGCTTACCTCCTTTTTTGTATGCTGCTCCAGAAAGTCGTTTCTGTCCATTACACATTATTGAATTGATATCAGCTGTGCGTATGTTTTCTGTAAATCATGTAAGTGATTATGGTACTGTTATATCCACTGATCACAGGTAAAGTTCCCCTTTGACTGGAGTCGTTCACTTTTGTCTTTTCCATCCGGTTCAGACCGCCATGATTTCTCCTGGCCACAACTTGTCTTCATAATTTGACATACAGATATTTTTGTCTTATTGATTCTCCAGCTCCTTCCCTACGTTATCCAAACCTCTACACAATCTTCCCATCCACAGTGCCCTGATATTAATAATTCCACCAATAGTGCCCCAAACAATAATAGCTTTACTTTTTTCTGCCCTTTTATACCCCACAATAAGTACTGCTTATATTGACCCTTACATAGTCCTCACTTAGCAATAATGCATTCTTTCTGCCCCTACTCAGTAATAATTGTCACGTTTGTCTCCTGTGCCTTGGAGACTTGTGACAAGTTTAGGACCCGAGTCTCATTCCTTTTTTTTGAGATTTTATATTTGTGAAGGTGTGATATATTTTATTGCATTTTACAAGTGTTATAAACAAGAAGGTTGCCCTTACAATGTGTGTCAAGGGTTTGGCCAGTGGCCGGATTGGACCCCTCCTATATATATACATTTAACCATAGAAGAAGAGTAGGAGGTTTCAGGTCCTATTTATACTATATATATCACAGTCAATTGTATATGTTTTCAAAATATGAATTTATTAGGTTAATATTGTACATGTAAAATTCATCTCATAACATATAACATATATATCAGATATACATAGATTTCATTTGATATTTATTATATGGGAGATCAAGGCTTAAAGTGACATTGTGACAATTAAAAATTTCCGTGTAGCTGGTACCTTCTATATGGATAGGGGGTGGTGGACCGTTTTATGGGTATTGATCTGGTCTTATTCTATGTGTGTAATATCTATTAGGTTACCCAATCCAGTAGAGGTTAGGGGGAACATTACCCACTTATAATAGGGGAAAACTGTATGGTGAATGGCTTCCCATATGTCATTCATACAGTTTAAACCTTCCCCTGAGGGATGTTTACATGTTACCAACCCTGTATAGATTGCAATAGCCCATTTCAATATTTAGAACAAGTCAAATCGTCCTCCCATAAGTCCTCACTTACCCATATCCAATGAAGGGGTGGAGTACCGGGTGCCCCCAGACGCGTTTCGCTTTGGGCTTTCTCAATGGGGTCCGTTTAAACCCGCCGGCCGGCATCTTTTTATGCTTGTACTGCGCTCCCTCACATGTGTGTCCCATTTCCGGTCCGCCTCCTCCCTCTCGACTCGCGGCCAATCCCGAGGCCGGAGAGTCAGTGGCCACCTGACCTCATCCAGCCAATCCGGGATGCCTGCGATGTCACTGGGGGGCGGGTCCGGACGTTGCACCATGAAATTTCTCACCAATGGCACCAAAGTTTGGGCGGAAGTGTGTATTCCGCCATCTTAGAGGCGCCCTCCAGTGACATCGCAGGCATCCCGGATTGGCTGGATGAGGTCAGGTGGCCACTGACTCTCCGGCCTCGGGATTGGCCGCGAGTCGAGAGGGAGGAGGCGGACCGGAAATGGGACACACATGTGAGGGAGCGCAGTACAAGCATAAAAAAGATGCCGGCCGGCGGGTTTAAACGGACCCCATTGAGAAAGCCCAAAGCGAAACGCGTCTGGGGGCACCCGGTACTCCACCCCTTCATTGGATATGGGTAAGTGAGGACTTATGGGAGGACGATTTGACTTGTTCTAAATATTGAAATGGGCTATTGCAATCTATACTGGGTTGGTAACATGTAAACATCCCTCAGGGGAAGGTTTAAACTGTATGAATGACATATGGGAAGCCATTCACCATACAGTTTTCCCCTATTATAAGTGGGTAATGTTCCCCCTAACCTCTACTGGATTGGGTAACCTAATAGATATTACACACATAGAATAAGACCAGATCAATACCCATAAAACGGTCCACCACCCCCTATCCATATAGAAGGTACCAGCTACACGGAAATTTTTAATTGTCACAATGTCACTTTAAGCCTTGATCTCCCATATAATAAATATCAAATGAAATCTATGTATATCTGATATATATGTTATATGTTATGAGATGAATTTTACATGTACAATATTAACCTAATAAATTCATATTTTGAAAACATATACAATTGACTGTGATATATATAGTATAAATAGGACCTGAAACCTCCTACTCTTCTTCTATGGTTAAATTTTACAAGTGTGTT
The DNA here is from genome assembly GCA_033576535.1 of Allobates femoralis. Taxonomy (NCBI): domain Eukaryota; kingdom Metazoa; phylum Chordata; class Amphibia; order Anura; family Aromobatidae; genus Allobates; species Allobates femoralis. Next base: position 217,353,670 of record JARQOC010000006.1, on the reverse strand, counting down.
CCTATACTGTGTATTCCACCCTTCCCCACTTCATGTGTACAAATTACACTCCTGAGTTGATAACTGAATTACTGTGGACATGTCCTTATTTGGTCATGCAAGACCTTTGTTTGTAAAGGTTTGTACCACTCCCCTGCACTGTGTCAATAGAACTGGTTTTGGATGGTTGTTTGGGGGAAGAGAAGCAGTGTGTGATTGCAGTATGATTCAGTCTGTGTGTGTGCGAAGCTGAATTCAGACTAGCTCCACAAGGGATTTAGACAAACCTGGATTACATGGACATACAATATATGGCTGGATTGTTTTATGGAATTTTATGTTTCTCAAGCAATAAAGGTTCTTGGGCTAATCACACATCTCTCCCTCTGTTGATTGTGGTATTCCGGAGAAAGACCCCGTGACAACTGGTGGCAAGCGGTGGGATCAACAGAGCGCAGCCCAATATAGAACCATCCACAGGGTGAGTACAGACACTGGACTGTATCCAGTCTACAGGAGAGAGGCAGAGACCTGGGCCTGAACTACCAAGGACTGACTAAAAAGGCTTTAATTGATCTACTGGTGGGTGCTAGCCTGTCCACCTCCTCTCAGATGCCTAACAGACAAGTGCTGGAGACAGGGACCACCGCCCCAAAAAGCCAGTGCTTGGTGTGGTACAAAGAAGACATGGCGGTTCTGGGCCAGATGTCTCTCACCAGTATAAGGAGGAGGCTATTCGCCGAGCACAGCGGAGACAAGAAGCAATGAAGTTCGAATGCGGGACTAATGCGATTTGGAGTGTAAATCCAATGATCCAGGAGCCTGCACGGATCACCAGGACAGACTTCAAGCCATTTGATGAGACTTCCAGAGATGTGGAAGGATTTTTCAAGGACTTTGAGCAGCAGTGTGCTGTGATGGAGATGCCCCACTCTGGATGGATGCATTTGTTAGTGGGACTCCTGAACAGAAGCATTGGCAGAGGCTTATCAAACTATTGACTCACAGTGGAACCAGGATTATAACTCTGTAAAATGGATTATCTTAGATTACCATGCTATCACCCCAGACCCGTATAGAGCCCACGCATGCCGTCCACATTGGATAGAGCTGCAGCCCTGGCCGATGAGGCCCTTACTATCCGACTGCAGTGGAGGAGGCTACTGGATGATAAATCACTGCCTGCTCCTGCACCCTAGCCCCCTCCGGTTATATCTGCCCCTCTACCCAACCACACCCATGCCAGGCCCCAACAGTTCCGACCACAACCAGGGGGATTTACAGAGAGGAGATGTTATGGGTGCAGGAAACCTTGGCACCTGCAAGTTAGTTGTCCCTCAAGGACTCAGAGGGAGCCCCATGTACCCCCACCTCGTCCAGTGAATCTTGTGCACTATAAACCACAGCCTGCCTTTGTGGCGCCCCCATGGACCGTTCGCCACAAGATGGCAGAGCAGCTGGGATCAGTAAGTCAGTCACCCAACACACACACCCAACTCATCCCCCAATCCCAAGTCTAAGTTACTTCATGTCTAGCAATGGGATAGTGGGAGGAGCCATATGGAGGGTGGAGAGTTAGGAATGAACCTGGTCAAGGGTGGGAACTGAACACCAGAACAAAAGGAAACGCACAACACCAAGTTCAAGTTAGTTAGTCAAGTAGAGAAGTTGAGTGAAGAAAAACAGAGACACCCGACAGCCAAGTAGTCAGACACCAGAGAACCCGGACCCGGCGGCCTGTGCCACTGTATGGCTAGCCCTGGTCCGAGGCTGAGAACCGAGGGAAGACAGAGGGAATCCAAGGTGTGTCCAAGTCATCCAGAACACTCAGGGACTAGGCCGGAACCAGAGTGCCGGCTCTGCTAAAGTGGCAGGGAAGGTGTATGTCCCAACCACAAACTCCGGCGGGGTGAGGGATCTTTATGTCCAAAAACCCAACGTCCGGCACAGCGAAGGGAAGGCAGTTGAACTAGGGCTAGGAGGCTCGGAAGGGTGCCCACTGAGAGCCCATGACCGCTGGACTGTAGCTAGAGTGTGGAACCGGGAGAAGAGGCCCAAAATCTGACGAACAAGAAGTAAACCCGGTAAAGCTCAGAACTGTGTAAGACTCTGATTGCGCGCCTGAGAGGTGGCCGACTGACATTGCAGGCTGGTAGGAGGTTGCCTGAAGGTATTGAGAACTTTACACTTCATTTGCATTATCTATGCAGTAGCCCTGAGGACCAGCCCTACCCGTGGAGGGCGTGACATCTCAGCTGCAACCCTCATCATCCCCAGAGGTCCCGACTCCAGCGGTGGCTACATCTGGCTACAGACCACGGGTGGCGTGGTTTCCACATGCATCGAAAAAATATGCAGCATGCCCCATCTTCCTGTTTATTGTGCAGGGTCTCTACACAGTGGAATTGGGCCCTGCGCAAACACACAGGAAGAGCCAGGCTTGCACTGCACAAATACTCTGTGTATTTACACATACACCCATTGAAAGAGTCCCAATAGGCCCCCCAACTGTAAGTGCTTTCAGATGGTCCGAGGATTCCCTCGCTCGAAGCTTCTCACACAATTCCAACAACGTGATGTGATGAATCTCTTGTACTCAGCTCCTGATTCTGAGCCCCGGGGCCGTGGGGTACTCTAAACCGGGCATTGATGCTTCCGGGGAGTCACAGGGGTCGAGACCCGGCTCTGTGACCCTGGCTATCAAGTTAAAAATTCTGGGTGTGGTGAATTAAGGATAGTTGTCGTGACACCACCCATGGTATTTGGCTATTAGTCACCGATACTGCAGTGTGAGACCTCTGGGGACGATGGGAGTGCAGTTGTGGTGGTTTCGCTCCACAGGTGGAGCGGTTCCCCAGGTCGGTGGTAGGCCTGGTTGGGGTGCAGGACTGAGGGCGCATAATAATCGACAGATACACAGTAAGTTGTCTCTGTTACCTTAACTGGCAGAAGTAGCAGGGTTAGTCAAGGGTACCATCCACAAGAGATGTTGGGAGTCCAGGTGGCCTGGAAGCAAGTTGGGGATCTCCTCACCTGGTGAGTTCTGAGGCCTCCCTGTTGCGCCACTCTTGGTTGGTCCTGGCTCCCTGTAGCTAGCTGCAACCCTCTCTTCCTGCGTAAAGTCTCACACCTGTATAGCAGCCAGCTGAAACCCTTCCCGGGCACCTCTCATATGGTCATGGTCCCTGAGCTCTCTGATGCCGCTTTGCCTCCTGAGTTTTGTTGTGGCTGGGAGACTTGGAATCTCCCGCCCTCCAGGTTTGGCTGCTGGGCCTAGAGTACCCTCACAACCTTGGATTCTGGTTCTGCTTCTGGTGCTCTGCACTCGGGTGAGCCCTCTCAATGGCTCCACTCCCCAGGCCATCTCCTCTCCTTCCTAGACCTTCTCCTACGGGTCCCTCCTGCTTGCTGGTCTCTGTCCCAGGATGAGCCTTACTCTGCTGCAGTCCATTGGACCTTTTCACAGTCCTCCTAGGAACTGAAATGACTAATCTCACCACCAGGCCAGAATTTATGGGGGAGCTCCCTGAACCCGGGTTAGAGCTCCCCTTTCTGGTCTGGAGTCAGGAAAGGTATTGTGTGCTGTGGGCTTACCTGGTGTGGATACTCCTTGCTTTCAGGCACGACATTACCCCCGGGGAAGGCAATGCCATTGTGGCAACTAGACGCTGGGGTGTCACATTGTCTGCAGCGCCAGGGCTTCTACACTGATTTCTCCAGAGAGAGGGACTGGTGGCTGCGGCTAATGTTCTAAGTTTGCCTGCTGCTGTGCTGGCACTCTGTGCTGACACATGTGACGCTTACTGTACTGTTGTGTGCTATCTGCAGGGCAGCTGCCAACCTCTCTTTCCCAGCAGGTGGCACTGCCTGAGACAAACTACTCAAGTTGCGTCATTATAGATGCACACTTGCTCGTTAGTGATAAACTTGAAGCAGTCATTTTAGGCGTCTCATATATTGTGCTGTCCAATGTCTTTACTTTCTTACCCAGAATTTAGTGACATAGGCTAGGGTGACACTTATGGCAGAATTTTTAAAACCTGATCTGGTTTTGAGCTGTAAAAAAGCCCAAAACAGGATCTGGAACCGCAGCCCATAGGAGCCCATTATAGTAACTGGATTGCATTACATGCAATCCGGTTACCGGCTTCGGTTTCGTTGCCTGCGGTAAAAATCATGCAGGCAATGGTTTTCGCTCAGTTTTCTCAGCCGTATTCCGGTTTTGAAATGTCAACCGCAAATGTCAGTGGAACCAGGTTGTGGCACCCAGATCGTAAACCACAGCACAAAACATGGACAAAATCGGATTGTCCCGGATTCACCCGGATCCGGCACAATCCAGCAAACAATAACATAGGAGTCAATAAGCGCCGGATTGAGCCGGACCCGGGTGAATCCGGGACAATCCGGGAGAATCCGATTTTAGCCGAATTCATTCCCCGCCTCAAAACCCATGCAGGAAATCCTGGGAAGATCCGCATGCGGCCACCAGATTCAACATTAAGGTGCAATCCGGATACCGCATGCGGATTTAGGTACACATTTTGAAGGCAAAATGTGTGTGAAGGCAGTTGCGATTACCGCCATCGGATCTGGATGCGGTAAACGTAATTGCACTTCCAAGTGTGACCCTAGCCATAATGACCCTTTCCCTATTACAGCCACTGCTCAAATCTCTAAATGGATAACTAATCCTTCTTTAGCTTTTATCCAGGTTTAGTTGAAATAAAATGCATTTTCTAAATTTCTTTGATTTTCATATAGGTTTATTTTAAAAGAACCTTGTGTGAATCCCTTGGTGATTAGTATTTTCAGATCTGTGTGGTGTATGTTATGCCACAATTTAAATACATATTTCATAGTAATCTTGTTTTTTCTAAAGTGTAATTAAGGCTATATTCACACACAGCGTTTTTGATCCATTTTTCCCAGTGAAAATGCAGTGAACAGATCACTCAAATGGGATCCCAGAAAAGTCAATGGGTTTTCATTTTTTGCTGCTCAGACAGGGAATTTATGATCTGATCCTTTTTTCCCTTGAAAAGTGATTCGTCCAAAGAAAGTGCATGGCATTGTCCACACTCCTGCGCTTCAGTATTTAGTGCTTCTTGCGCTAAATACTTAGATTCTGGCAGAGAAGCGCAGGTGCATGGATGCGACCGCTTCTAGCAGACGCTGTCCCTGATTACCCGATCTGTATCCTGGTAACCAGTTCAGACAAGCAGCATTTCCCTGTGCGCTCGCAATAAGCGGTGACTATGCAGGCTGCTGTCTGAACTGGTTACCACGATACAGATCGGGTAACCAGGGATAGCGTCTGCTGGAAGCAGCCGCATCCATGCACCTGCGCTTCTCTGCCAGAATCTAAGTATTTAGCGCAAGAAGCGCTAAATACTGAAGCGCAGGTGTTTGGACAATGCCCATGTTAGATTCTGTGGTATTTTTCTGATTTGTTTTTCCCAAAGACATCCATTCTACATTGAAAAAAAAAAATGCACCACCCAAAGTGGATCAAAAATGGATCAGAACTGGATGATCCATTTTCTTGTGCATTTTTTTGAAAAGCTGATCCAGTTTTGCAGCTAAAATACTGAGTAAGGCCATGTTCACACACATGCGTTTTTTTGACCATCTCTGCGTTTTTTGATGTGTTAAAAAAAACGCAGGTGCGTAATGCAGGGTACATTTGAGTGTACATGCGTTTTTCAGCTCCATTTGCGTTTTTTTCCTCCAGTCCAAAAAACGCTGCATGCAGCGTTTTTGGGTGCTGTAAAAAAACGCATGTGCGTTTTCCCAAAAATGCATGCGTTTTTTTTAACATGGGCCCCTATGGGTAACGCATGCGTTAACGCAAGTGCCTATATGTGCCCTGCATTAACGCATGCGTTTCCCATAGGGGTCCATGTTAAAAAACGCATGCGTTTTTGGAAAAACGCACATGTGTTTCTATAACATGGGGCCCTATGGGAAACGCATGCGTTTTTAAAAGGCACATTTATGCACCCTGCGTTAACGCTTGCGTTTTTGCTTGCGTTTTTGGTGAAAAAATGACTAAGTCCAAAAACGTGGCAAATCCTTTCAGACACACAAGGGACATTTTTTAGCACTCTTAAAAAAACGCAAGTGCTTTTAAGAGTGCTAAAAAAAACGCAAATTGAGTGTGAACAATGCCTTTGGCTGTGGTCACAGTTGACATGCGTTTTTTTAGTGCCTTTTAAAAACGCATGCTTTTTTACATGCGTTTTTCATGTCATCATGAGTTTTTTAAGGTGTCTGATGGCTCCCTGCGTTTTTGGCTGCGTTTTGGAATCTGCACCCAAAAATAGTGCATGTATCATTTTTTGGTGCGTTTTGAAAAACGCATGCGTTTTTGAAGAAAACACATGCATTTTTAGAACATGGGCCCCTATGGAAAACGCATGCAAAAACGCATGTACAATTAGTACCTTTTAGTGCCATTCAAAAACGCATGCGTTTCCCATAGGAGCCCGTGTTAAAAAAACGCATGCATTTTTTTTAACATAGGCTCCTATGGGAAACGCATGCGTTTTTGAATGGACTAATTGTACATGCGTTTTTGCATGCGTTTCCCATAAGGCCCCATATTAAAAAACGCATGCGTTTTTGGAAAAGCACTAAAAACGCATGGGACTGTCACACATGCTTTTTGGCTATTAGGGCATGCGTTTTTTAACATGGGGGCCTATGGGTGCGTTTTTTACATGCGTTTTTGAAAACGCATGTGAAAAATGCTACTGTGACCCCAGCCTCAAACGCCACAGAAAAAACTGAGCAAAAACGTGTGTGAATATCGCCTTATGCTACATATGTTGTGGGGTATGAGTAACTAGAGATTAGATAGGATCTTCCGATGTTATAGTGTGTACAATGTGAATCTGAAACCCCTCACCCACCTTTACATAACTTCAAAGATAACATTTTTCAATAATGAGAAATTCAGCGACATCTATGGCCATGTTCACACACAAGTTGCGTTTTTTTTAGCACTCCTAAAACCACATGCGTTCTGAGTGCCAAAAAATGTCCCTTGTGTGTCTGAAAGGATTAGAATCCTTTTTGGAGTTTGTAATTTTTTAATCAAAAACGCAGGCAAAAACGCTAGCGTTAACGCAGGGTGCCTCAATGAGCCTTTTAACAACTCTAGCGTTAACGCAGGTGCCTATATGTGCCCTGCGTTAACGCATGCGTTTCCCATAGGGCCATATTTAAATTAAAGAAGACCTGTCACCCCCTGGTGCATGGCAAATTGAATGCAGCACTGAATGCAGCATGTCTGCTGCATTCAGGGAAGGGTTAACCCATGTCTCTAGCCCCCCTGTAACCTTTAAAAAAAGACTTTAGAAACCTTACAGTTAAGAGGTCCCTTGGGTCGGGTCTGATTAAGATCACAGATCTCTCACTGATCTCAGGGAGACCAGTCGAGGAAAAAACTGCGGGCAGCTGGCTAAAGCGCTCAAACACAGTGAAATCCATGGTGCATTGCCCCCTGGGAATTTAAATATGCAAATGGAGTCCGTGTAGCCTCGTTTAAGAGTCTCAAACATGGGACTAGCCAGCTATCCCTCCAGGGAAGGACTTAGCCCTGGGGTGGACTCCTTGCGGAGACCACTATAACCACCATATTAAGTGGCTCTTTCAGTCACTATCCCGCTCAGTTACGAGCTTAAGGATATGACAAGGGAATTACCAAAGCCAGATATCCATCCACAGACAGCTGTTTTGGGGTATTGCCCCTCATCAGTGTGGAGTCGGATTCTGGCTAGGTGGGAGCAATGCCTGGTAGACCAACATCACAAAGCACTCACTGATCTCAGGGAGACCAGTCGAGGAAAAAACTGCGGGCAGCTGGCTAAAGCGCTCAAACAGTGAAATCCATGATGCATTGCCCCCTGTGAATTTTAATATGCAAATGGAGTCCGTGGAGCCGCGTTTAATTAATCTGATTAAGAAGTCCTCGCTGCTAGCACAGTCCTCCCACCTTCTCCTTTTGTGTTCCACCCCCTCTGTGTCTACTGCCGCCTCCTCTTCTTTTGGGTCTGCCCTCCTCTTCTCCTGCTCTGTGTCAATCACGCTGGCGCACAGTGCTTGGTGAGAGTGGCTGTAAGGCGCATTGCATGACGTCACCACCAGATTCCCGCCCTGCTGTATGAATAAAGCATAAACAGGGCGGGCTGTGCTGCTGACGTCACGCAATGCGCCTTACAGCCGCTCACATCAAGCGCTGTGTGCCAGTGTGATTGACACAGAGCAGGTAAAGAGGAGGGCACACCCAGAAGAAGAGGAGGTGGTGGCAGACACATAGCCACTAAGGGAGGAGGCAGGGAGGACTGTGCCAGCGGTGAGAACCTCTTGTTCCATGGGTCGGGTCTACATTGACAGAAAAATAAAAAAATTATGTCTCTTGGAAGAAGGTGAGGGAAAAATGTAAAAAAGGAAACCAGAAAATCATTGGGGATGAAGTGGTTAAAGAGACTTCCTGCAAATTTTACCTCAGAGTGCTATAACAATTTCCCACATAGTATCAGTCACCCAGACTGGAAACCCCGCAGAGCCTGGAAAGCAACCTTCAAGGCCGCATAGCTGGCCTCAACCTATCTCCAGAGAAGGAGCTCAATCTCATGATCAAATGGTTCGGCACAGACTCTACAAATTCTATCAAGACTCTCAGAAATGTCTATGCGGGTGTAGCGCCCAGGTTTTTAGGGTACTCGGGTGTCAGGCGGCAAGGGTTAACTCTACGGTTGTCACGGGGGATGGCGGCCGCGCCTGACTCCGTGTCCTGAGTTATCTTTTGAAAATGGGATTTTATATATAAGTGATTATTCTATTATTACGCGTGCCGGTAGTTAATGGTATATATTAAGAGCGCTCGTCAGTTCTCACTGCCAGCCAATACATTTTTGATACATTTTATCACTGGCACACGCCAGGCATCAGAATTAATCATATACACTGCTCATTGTTGATGTGCACAAGTTTTCAAAGCTACCGTAATCACTGGCACACGCAGAAGTTTGGAGATAATCGCTGGCACATGCAAGTCCTCATTTTTTCATTCATGGCACACGCCGACTATTCTCAGTCACTGGCACGTGCCAGCTTTCACAATTTAACACTGACACGTGCCAATTCTTATATAGGTTAATTTTTTATTTGCTTTTCTCCACTAAAGTTTAACACTGGTGTATTTGATATAAATCCCAGACATTCAGAAGGTTCAGAAATAATTTCAGACATACACATTTTTCCCCCTTATGGCTTTCTTCTTCTTCACATTTTCAAGATGCTATATATCTTCCGACACCTTTTCCTTTTTGTTATGAAAAATCTTGTACCTGCTAATATTTTCATCACATTACCCTATTGTTCCGGTTCCCGGGTTAGCCCGGACCGGTTTTCCTCCATTCACTGAATAACACAGAATGTGGATGTGGGACCTACAATAATCAGACTGGTTAAATCTGGTTCTATTCCTGTTAATACCCTCCTGAGAAATCTCATGCTTAAACATAGTTCTTTCATTTTATGATACAGGTAGTATCACTATTAGAAGTATAATTATTTGAAATTTCAGTATATATTTTATCAAATAATTCAGTACACACTTACATTTTATGAAATTTTTATTTCTTTACACAGCTTTGATAAATTGACATTTAATCACATTTTATTCATTTTTATTCAGTAATATCCATCTAATTTTTAATATTTAATCATAAATTGATTTTAAAATTAAAGCTATTTTTAAAAATATTTTCCGGTAACAGTTCTATATATTTTTTGACACATATATCAAGTATATAATTGTTGTCATTGATGACTGGTTATTAATCCTTTTTTCCTCTTCATCTTTTCTCAATAACGAAGATACCTACAAAAAAATAAAAAAAGAATAATTATTGAAACTTACACTTTCTTTTATCTATATGAATTTCAGCACTGACAGTTTAGCACATACCGTTTGTCAAATACACATTCCACTTATTGACTTTTCACTATAAGTTTAATCCCTATTTTCCACTTTTGTTCCTTCATCACAATATAATTATCACACATTATTAATTCTTCTTATCTAGATATTTTATATTAAAACCACAATTTTTTATACAATTTTTAATGCAATTTTTTCACCCCTCCCCACCCTTTTTTTCATTGAAATGTATCCCTCATTGTTCCACAAGGATAAGTATGTGGACATTTAGCACAACAAATAGAACACATATTAGATCCATGGTATGGATCATTATTTTTATTTGCAGGTTCTAGCCCACTCTATGTTTGACATTTGTTTTATATTCATTTTATTTTTGAAAAACAATATTTTTATCTTTTAATGTGTTTGACACTCATATGCCTAATGATTGTATTTCTATGTGACTAATGGGTATACATTGTGACGTAATGTATGGATCCTCCCTGTTTGCTAAGGTCACTGCAATCATGTCCGAATCATCTTTTGGCGCCTTTTCATTGTTAAATACGATTGTGCTCATTATAATCTTGATGTTCCCTGAGGAAGGAGCTTGGTATGTGGCTCTGAAACGCATCGGATAATAAACCAAGTCATCACCTTGATCCAGACATTCCGTTGTTTCTGGTGTCTTCTGTATCCATTCGACAGCAGCGCGGACCTTGAGGTACTTTGTCCAGACGTTTGATTGATAACCGCAGTGACCTGTGGAAGTACGGTCCCAGCAGCAGCTGCATTTTCTGAGTGATCAAGCTGGTTGTGTGTGACACAACCTTATCAGGTGAGCAATTCTGATTTTTGCACCTTTAATCTTGTCTAAAGAGATAAGACCCTATTGCGCATTCTCAACCTTTTAGATATGGCTCCCTCTCTTGACCCACATAGGAAACCGGGTAGCCGAAGCCTCCACTGTGCGACGGGGTTTTCTGTGGTCCTATAGTGTCCTACAGGTGTGGATCCCCAATATCCGGTGTTTCTCCTGGGATGAACTCTCTCAAGTTCCTCGCTCCCTTTTCTGTCCTAAGCTCCTTGCCTTCAATCCCACTTCGACTTGAGGGATGTAGAAGGGCCACTCCAGGTCACTGGTTCGGGCCTAATCGCAGCACCGACCACCAGAACGTCTTCGCAGCTCTCCTAGCGTCTGCATATTCTTACTTACTCCTCCCCCAGCAGCACTATTTATAGGGGATCTTGCCTAAGGGCAGCAAGTGGTGCTCCCCCTACTGTGCCAGGGTGGAAGGTGCTGTATGTAGTAGTTACCTGCTGTGGAAACCCAGCTCTCCATTAGAGAAGTCTGTGGCTACCTGTGTGAGCAGGGCGCCACACGGGACAATCAGAAGTAGGTCTCACTGCTGCCTGGCAGAGACTTGAACGCACCTTTGAAATTCAAAGGATGAAGTGTATGGTGATTCGTGCTGCTGAAATCAAAAGACCGGACCACGGGCTGGTGCAATGATGCTCTTCTCCTTCCACCTACCCGTTTCGGAGCCTGCTATGCTCCTTCCTCAGGGATTACCAGTCTGACACTTTTGAGCATCGGATAAAGGTTTACGGATAAATTGATGATTAAGTCTGTTCCGCTCTGCGGGCTTTTTGTGGTTGTCCTTTGTGTTTGTCCCTTTACTTTATGCTGGTGGTGTTGTCTCCGCTCTCCTCGTCGCCTTCTAGATTGAGCTAGGGCTGGTGATTAATCAAATTAATTTGATTAATTCGCCCCCTGCTGTGGCCACGATTCTGATTTTATTCAAAATTGTGTAATTCGATTTAAAATGGCGCCCCCCCATGGGTATACAGGGCGTTGTCGTCGGGGATAAGTATAATGACATAGTGACCCTGATGACGGCGCCTCCACACTTCCGCCTGGTAGATGCCGCATACAATGTGACTTTGGCGGGAGGCGGGGACTTGTGATGCCGCAGCCGGGAGCCGTGTGACCTGCGGCAGACATGGGAGCGTCTCCCCGGATCGGGGGCTCGCAGTGCAGCAGCCGTAATCCGGTGCACGGCCGGCGGATGGGACTGCAATGTCGGTGGAAACATGGCTGCTCAGTCCAGAGATGGGGGAGAGCGGAGCAGCCTGCAGCACTGTGCGGGAGTGATCGGCACCATCCCCGGCTCCAGGTCAGTGTGTGCACCGCTGAGGCTCCATAGACAGTGCAGGGAGCAATCACTGCAGTCTGGGGCTGGTGCACTCACCAGTGTCCTCCATACACCACTGGGGCTGCTGCTGTATACACCACTGGGGTTGCTACTGTATACACCACTGGGGCTGCTGCTGTATACACCACTGGGGCTGCTGCTGTATACACCACTGGGGCTGCTGCTGTATACACCACTGGAGTTGCTGCTGTATACACCACTGGGGCTGCTGCTGTATACACCACTGGGGCTGCTACTGTATACACCTCTGGGGCTGCTGCTGTATACACCACTGGGGCTGCTGCTGTATACACCACTGGGGTTGCTGCTGTATACACCACTGGGGTTGCTACTGTATACACCTCTGGGGCTGCTGCTGTATACACCACTGGGGCTGCTGCTGTATACACCTCTGGGGCTGCTGCTGTATACACCACTGGGGCTGCTGCTGTATACACCACTGGGGCTGTTGCTGTATACACCACTGGGGCTGCTGCTATATATACCTCTGGGGCTGCTGCTGTATACACCACTGGGGCTGCTGATGTATACACCACTGGGGCTGCTGATGTATACACCACTGGGGCTGCTGCTGTATACACCTCTGGGCTGCTGCTGTATACACCACTGGGGCTGCTGCTGTATACACCGCTGGGGCTGCTGCTGTATACACCGCGGGGGCTGCTGCTGTAACACTGCTGGGGCCTATATACCACACTGCTGGGGCTGTATACCTGTGCTGGGGTCCACCCTCGCTTATACACGAGTCAATAGGTTTTCCCAGGTTTTGATGGCAAAAGTAGGGGGTCGGCTTGTACACGAGTATATACTGTACCTCTTAATTTTTTCTCTTTATTCATCAAAGAAAAGCAAAAAAAAATAGAAAAAAAAATCGAGATTTAAATCGAAAATCGTCCATAGGTTTAAATAAAATCGAGAGTTAGATTTTTTCCAAAATCGCCCAGCCCTAGATTGAGCCCTTCTTGGTCTGAGTGGAATAAAATTAGATTGTTTATCACCAACATACAATTTTTTTATATCACGACCAGTTCCTTTATAATGACCTCTTCACCGCCAACTATTTTGTCCTTCTCTTTGCAAGTTATATATCATGCCTAGCTTGTAGTCTTCGGAGTCTCTAGCCCACTTTTGCCTCTTAGTTTCCTCTAACTCCTTTCTTTGTTTCTCTATTTTGGTTTTAACCAGCTCTTTAAATTTATGGTACTCTTCTTCTTTAAGTATTAACTTATTAACTCCCCTTCTGTCTCCTTATTAGTATCTTTCAGAATTAATCATCAATTTATTCGGTAAACCTTTATCAGATGCTCAAATAGAAGTACTGGGAAAAGGACTTACATATTGTATAGGTTCACATGTAGACTGGTTTACAATAGAAAAGGAGTATCAATTCTTTAGAAATATAAAATTTTAATGTTACTTCCATGGTAAGAAAAGTGTAATAGATGTAAGAAAAAGTGAATTAGACATGCAAAGGCTGAGTCTTAAGAAAAAGAGTGAGTTTGTGCCAGTAGATAATGTTCCTGTTGTTGAGGCCTTTGTGTCTGAAGTCAAACAAGAGGTAGAACTCTTGAGGATGAGTATAAAGAAAGATTTGTCTAAACCTAATGTGACATCAGAACAGGTACAAGGATTACAAGAACTTGTCCATGACGGCAGCCTAGTAATCAAACCCACAGATAAAGGGTGATCAGTTGTCGTCATGGGCAAGGACGCATACCTGAGAGAAGCACAAAGACAATTGAATGATCAAAAAGTTTACAGAGCATTAGATAGAGATCCGAAGTTCAATATACAAAAAAATATATTGAAGGTTCTAGATACATAAAAAGAATTGATGAGAAACTTTGATTATTTGATTGTAAAAAGTCCAGTGACACCTGTGTTATATTTGGTTCCAAAGGTGCATAAATCGTTGGTCGATCCCCCGGTAGGCCAATAGTGGCAGGGATTGACTCCATTTTTTACAATATAGATACCTTTTTGGACAGAATATAACACCCGTTTGCATCTTTGGCCAAATCATACATAAAAGATACAGGAGACTTTTTAAGTAAGTTAAAAGAATATGAATTGACTAACTAATGAATTACTAACTGTAATGTTAGTCTCGTTTGATGTCACCTCATTATATACATAGTAACATAGTACTTAAGGTTGTATTTAAGGTTGAAGGAAGACCTTAAGTCCATCTTGTTCAACCCATAGCCTAACGTGTTGATTCAGAGGAAGGAGAAAAAAAACCCATGTGGCAACACTAAGCTCCACATTGGGAAAAAATTTCCTTCCTGACTCCACATACGGCAATTAGACTAGTTCCCTGGATCAACGCCCTATCAAAGAATCTAGTACGGTATATATAACTGTTAATATTACATTTTTCAAGAAAGCTATCCAGGCCATTCTTAAATTTTAGTGTTGACTCACTCATTACAACATCATGTGGCAGAGAGTTCTACAGTCTCACTGCTCTTACAGTAAAGAATCTGCGTCTGTGATTATGATTAAACCTTCTTTCCTCCAGACGTAGAGGATGCCCCCTTGTCCCCGTCTCAGGCCTAAGAGTAAAAAGATCATTAAAGAGGTCTCTGTACTGTTCCCTCATATATTTATACATTGGTCACTCTTCTCTGCACCCGCTCTAGTTGAGCTACGTCTATCTTATACACCGGAGACCAGAATTGTACACAGTATTCTAAGTGCGGGCGCACTAGTGACTTGTATAGAGGTAGAATTATGTTCTCCTCATGAGCATCTATGCCTCTTTTAATACATCCCATTATTTTATTTGCCTTTGCAGCAGCTGCCTGACACTGGGCACTAAATGTGAGTTTGTAATCTACCCATACACCCAGGTCTTTTTCAGTGACAGTTTTTCCCAGTGTGTTACAATCTATTATATAATCACAAATCGCTTTTTTGCCCCTTTCGGCGCTACTTCCAGCGTGGTCATGTGGATACGCGCAAAGCATTGGCCGCGAAGCGGGCATTGCGAGTCGCCGCCCGAGCTGCCCCCGCTCCCCGCTACCCACAACTCGCCCGGGACCATGGAGCGGAGGCGGCACAGCCGCCTCCGCTCCCCGCTACACACAACTCGCCCGGGGACCATGGAGCGGAGGCGGCCCAGCCGCCTCAGCTCCCCGCTACCCACAGCCCACCTCCGACTATGGAGCTGCCCCCTGTGCCTCCCCCCCAGCCCCCAACCACAGCCCAGCAACGCTCCCCAGCCCCGCACCGCCCCCCCAGCACCGCACACCCCCAACGCCGCACAGACCCCCCCCCTCACTGCCCGCACACCTCCGCCGCCAGCCCCCATCCACAGTCTAGCACCGCTCCCCAGACCCGCTCCCCGGCACCCCTCCCACAGCCCCCCCACAATGTCCGCACAGCCTTCCCCACAATGTCCGCACAGCCCCCCCACAATGTCCGCACAGCCCCCCCACAATGTCCGCACAGCCCCCCCCACAATGTCCGCACAGCCCCCCCACCCCATGTACACACAGCCCACCCACCCCATGTCCGCACAGCCCCCCCACCACCATGTACACACAGCCCCCCACCAATGTCCGCACAGCCCCCCCCACCATGTACATACAGCCCCCCCCCACCATGTACATACAGCCCCCCCACCAATGTCCGCACAGCCCCCCCACCCCATGTACACAAAGCCCCCCCACAATGTCCGCACAGCCCCCCCCACAATGTCCGCACAGCCACCCCACCCCATGTACACACAGCCCACCCCCACCATGTCCGCACAGCCCCCCCACCACCATGTCCGCACAGCCCCCCCACCACCATGTACATACAGCCCCCCCCACCAATGTCTGCACAGCCCCCCCCACCCCATGTACACACAGCCCCCCCACAATGTCCGCACAGCCCGCCCCCCCACAATGTCCGCACAGGCCCCCCCCCACAATGTCCGCACAGCCCCCCCCCACAATGTCCGCACAGCCCCCCCACCCCATGTACACACAGCCCACCCCCACCATGTCCGCACAGCCCCCCCACCACCATGTACACACAGCCCCCCACCAATGTCCGCACAGCCCCCCCACCATGTACATACAGCCCCCCCCACAATGTCCGCACAGCCCCCCCCCCACAATGTCCGCACAGCCCCCCCCCAATGTCCGCACAGCCCCCCCCCACAATGTCCGCACAGCCCCCCCACCCCATGTACACACAGCCCACCCCCCCATGTCCGCAGTCCGCACAGCCCCCCCACCACCATGTACATACAGCCCCCCCCACCAATGTCCGCACAGCCCCCCCCACCCCATGTACACACAGCCACCCCCACAATGTCCGCACAGCCCCCCCCAAATGTCCGCACAGGCCCCCCCCCCACAATGTCCGCACAGCCCCCCCCACAATGTCCCGACACAGCCCCCCACCCCATGTACACACAGCCCACCACCACCATGTCCACACAGCCCCCCCACCACCATGTACACACAGCCCCCTCCCCACCAATGTCCGCACAGCCCCCCCACCATGTACATACAGCTCCCCCCCCACCAATGTCCGCACAGCCCCCCCACCATGTACATACAGCTCCCCCCCCACAATGTCCGCACAGCCCCCCCCACAATGTCCGCACAGCCCCCCCCCCAATGTCCGCACAGCCCCCCCCCCACAATGTCTGCACAGCCCCCCCACCCCATGTACACACAGCCCACCCCCCCCATGTCCGCACAGCCCCCCCCAATGTCCGCACAGCCCCCCCCCACAATGTCTGCACAGCCCCCCCACCCCATGAACACAGAGCCCACCCCCCCCATGTCCGCACAGCCCCCCCACCAATGTCCGCACAGCCCCCCCACCACCATGTACATACAGCCCCCCCCCACCAATGTCCGCACAGCCCCCCCACCCCATGTACACACAGCCCCCCCCACAATATCCACACAGCCCCCCCCAATGTCCGCACAGCCCCCCCCCAATGTCCGCACAGCCCCCCCCACAATGTCCGCACAGCCCCCCCACCCCATGTACACACAGACCACCCCCACCATGTCCGCACAGCCCCCCCACCACCAATGTACACACAGCACCCCCACCAATGTCCGCACAGCCCCCCCACCACCATGTAACTACAGCCCCCCCCCACCAATGTCCGCACAGCCCCCCCCACCCCATGTACACACAGCCCCCCCCATAATGTCCGCACAGCCCCCCCCCACAATGTCCGCACAGGCCCCCCCCCCCACAATGTCCGCACAGCCCCCCCCACAATGTCCGCACAGCCCCCCCACCCCATGTACACACAGCCCACCCCCACCATGTCCGCACAGCCCCCCCACCACCATGTACACACAGCCCCCCACCAATGTCCGCACAGCCCCCCCACCATGTACATACAGCCCCCCCCACAATGTCCGCACAGCCCCCCCCCACAATGTCCGCACAGCCCCCCCAATGTCCGCACAGCCCCCCCCCCACAATGTCCGCACAGCCCCCCCACCCCATGTACACACAGCCCACCCCCCCATGTCCGCAGTCCGCACAGCCCCCCCACCACCATGTACATACAGCCCCCCCCACCAATGTCCGCACAGCCCCCCCCACCCCATGTACACACAGCCCCCCCCACAATGTCCGCACAGCCCCCCCCAAATGTCCGCACAGGCCCCCCCCCCACAATGTCCGCACAGCCCCCCCCACAATGTCCGCACAGCCCCCCCACCCCATGTACACACAGCCCACCACCACCATGTCCGCCACAGCCCCCCCACCAAATGTACACACAGCCCCCTCCCCACCAATGTCCGCACAGCCCCCCCACCATGTACATACAGCTCCCCCCCCACAATGTCCGCACAGCCCCCCCCACAATGTCCGCACAGCCCCCCCCCACAATGTCTGCACAGCCCCCCCACCCCATGTACACACAGCCCACCCCCCCATGTCCGCACAGCCCCCCCCACCAATGTCAGCACAGCCCCCCCACCACCATGTACATACAGCCCCCCCCACCAATGTCCGCACAGCCCCCCCACCCCATGTACACACAGCCCCCCCACAATATCCACACAGCCCCCCCCCAATGTCCGCACAGCCCCCCCCCAATGTCCGCACAGCCCCCCCTCACAATGTCCGCACAGCTCCCCACCCCATGTACACACAGACCACCCCCACCATGTCCGCACAGCCCCCCCACCACCAATGTACACACAGCCCCCCCCCACCAATGTCCGCACAGCCCCCCACCACCATGTACATACAGCCCCCCCCCCACCAATGTCCGCACAGCCCCCCCACCCCATGTCCGCACAGCCCCCCCACCCCATGTACACACAGCCCCCCCCACAATGTCCGCACAGCCCCCCCCCACAATGTCCGCACAGCCCCCCCACCCCATGTACACACAGCCCCCCCCCACAATGTCCGCACAGCCCCCCCACCCCATGTCCGCACAGCCCACCCCCCCCATGTCCGCACAGCCCCCCCACCACCATGTACACACAGCCCCCCCCCACCAATGTCCGCACAGCCCCCCCCACCACCATGTACATACAACCCCCCCACCATGCCCCCCCCCCCCCGACGCCGTAGATCACTTACCTGTCTTCATGACATCTGCTTCCTCAGGTCCAGGTCCAGTCCTTCCTTCGGCCCAGGCATCCTCTTCCTTCAGCCCGGCACACGAGTCTTCCATCCGGCGGTCTTCTGTCTTCCTCCACCGAGCTCCGGGTCATCCTTCAGCTCCGCGACCAATCAGCCTCCAGCATTATCCGCTATGTAACTCTATGAGCCCTTCGAGCGGACCTGAAGGAGAACTGAGTCATTTCTAAATACACAGTTCTCCTTCAGGTCCGCTCAAAGGGCTCATAGAGTTACATAGCGGATAATGCTGGACGCTGATTGGTCGCTTCTTCCCATAGAGAAACATGGCCATGTTTCTCTATGGGAAGAAGCGACCAATCAGCGTCCAGCATCATCCGCTATGTAACTCTATGAGCCCTTTCAGCGGACCTGAAGGAGAACTGTGTCTTTAGAAATGACTCAGTTCTCCTTCAGGTCCGCTGAAAGGGCTCATAGACTTACATAGCGGATGATGCTGGACGCTGATTGGTCGCTTCTTCCCATAGAGAAACATGGCCATGTTTCTCTATGGGAACAAGCGACCAATCAGCGCCCAGTATCATCCGCCATGTATCTCTATCACCCCTTTGAGCGGACCTGAAGGACGACTCAGGCTCACTTAAAATAACAAATAATAAATAAATTTAATAATAATAAAAATAATAAAAAATAAATAATAAATAATAAAATAAAATAATAATAATAATAAAAAAAAAAATAATGCTAATAATAATGCTATTACTGCTAATAATAATGCTATTAATGCTAATAATTATGCTATTAATGCTAATAATAATGATATTAATGCTAATAATTATGCTATTAATGCTAATATTAATGCTAATAATAATCATATTAACGCTATTAATAATGCTATTAATGCTAATAATATTGCTATTAATGCTCTTTATGCTAATAGTAATGCTATTAATGCGATTATTTATGCTATTAATTCTATTATTTATGCTATTAATGCTATTAATAATGCTATTAATGCTATTAATGCTATTAATAATGCTATTCATGCTATTAATAATACTATTATTGCTAATAATGCTAATATTAATGCTATTAATTGTATTATTAATGCTATTAATGCTATTAATAATGCTATTAATGCTAATAATAATGCTATTACTGCTAATATTAATGCTAATAATGCTAATAATAATCATATTAACGCTATTAATAATGCTATTAAGGCTAATAATCATGCTATTTATGCTATTCAAAATGCTATTAATGCTAATAATATTGCTATTAATGCTCTTTATGCTAATACTAATGCTATTAATGCGATTATTTATGCTATTAATTCTATTATTTATGCTTTTAATGCTATTAATAATGCTATTAATAATGCTATTAATGCTATTAATGCTATTAATAATGTTATTCATGCTATTAATAATACTATTAATGCTATTAATGCTAATATTAATGCTATTAATTGTATTATTAATGCTATTAATGCTATTAATAATGCTATTAATGCTAATAATAATGCTATTACTGCTAATAATAATGCTATTAATGCTAATAATTATGCTATTAATGCTAATATTAATGCTAATAATGCTAATAATAATCATATTAACGCTATTAATAATGCTATTAAGGCTAATAATCATGCTATTTATGCTATTCAAAATGCTTTTAATGCTAATAATATTGCTATGAATGCTCTTTATGCTAATAGTAATGCTATTAATGCGATTATTTATGCTATTAATTATATTATTTATGCTATTAATGCTATTAATAATCCTATTAATAATGCTATTAATGCTATTAATGCTATTAATAATGCTATTCATGCTATTAATAATACTATTAATGCTATTAATGCTAATATTAATGCTATTAATTGTATTATTAATGGTATTAATGCTATTAATAATGCTATTAATGCTAATAATAATGCTATTACTGCTAATAATAATGCTATTAATGCTAATAATTATGCTATTAATGCTAATATTAATGCTAATAATGCTAATAATAATCATATATTAACGCTATTAATAATGCTATTAAGGCTAATAATCATGCTATTTATGCTATTCAAAATTCTATTAATGCTAATAATATTGCTATTAATGCTCTTTATGCTAATACTCATGCTATTAATGCGATTATTTATGCTATTAATTCTATTATTTAGGCTATTAATAATGCTATTAATGTTATTAATAATGCTATTCATGCTATTCATGCTAATATTAATGCTATTAATGCTATTAAGTCTAATAATCATGCTATTAATCCTATTAATAATGCTATTAATGCTATTTTTAATTCTATTAATGCTATTAATAATTTTATTAATGCTAATAATGCTATTACTCCTCATAATAATGCTATTAACGCTATTATTAATGCTATTTATGGTAATAATGCTATTAATACTAATAACAATACTATTATTAGTACTATTATTGCTATTAATAAGGCTATTAATGCTAATAATAATGCTGTTAATGCTAATAATTATGCTATTAATGGTAATAATAATGCTATTAATGCAAATAATATTGCCACATTCTAGAATCCCGATGCATTTGCATCGGGCTCACAGCTAGTTAAGCATATAATTATACATTTTATTTCCTCTGCCCAAGTGCATGACCTTATATTTATCCCCATTAAAGCTCATTTGCCATTTATCAGCCCAATCTTCTAGTTTACATTAATCCTCCTGTAATATAAAATTGTCCTCCTCTGTATTGATTACCCTGCAGAGTTTGGTGTCATCTGCAAATATTGAGATTCTACTCTGTATGCCCCCTACAAGGTCATTAATAAATATATTAAAAAGAAGCGGGCCCAACACTGACCCCTGTGGAACCCCACTGTTAACTGTGACCCATTCTGAGTGTGTTCCATTAATAACCACCCTTTGTTTCCTATCACTGAGCCAGTTCTTAATCCACTTATAAATATTTTCCCATATCCCCATTGCTCTCATTTTATGTATCAATCTTTTGTGTGGCAAAAGCTTTTGAATCAAAGCTTTTATCAAAGCTTTTGAAAAGTCCATATACACCACGTCCACTGCATTTCTTTGGTCCAGTCCAGAACTTACCTCTTCATAGAAGCTTATCAGGTTAGTTTGACAGGAACGGTCCCTTATAAACCCATGTTGATATTGGGTCATGAGCTTATTTTCATTCAGATACTCCAGTATAGCATCTCTTAGAAAATCCACTACAATTTTACCCACAGTAAAGGTTAAGCTTACTGGCCTATAATTTCCAAGTTCAGTTTTTGTCCCCTTTTTGAATATTGGCACCACATTTGCTATACGCCAGTCCTGTGGTACAGACCCTGTTATTATGGAATCTTTAAATATTAAAAACAATGGTATATCTATGACAGTACTTAATTCCTGCAGTACTCTGGGGTGTATCCCATCTGGGCCTGGGGATTTGTCAACTTTAGGGATTTTTAGATGGTGCTGTACTTCCTGGTGGGTTAAGCAGGTTACATTTAATGGAGAGTTTTAGTTATCACTGATCATGTTGTCTGTCATGGGATATTCATGTGTAAATACTGTTGCAAAAAAGTCATTTAGCATATTGGCTTTTTCCTCTTCCTCATCCACCATTTCACCCAGACTATTTTTAAGGGGGCCAACACAAACATTTTTTAGTTTCTTACTATTTATGTAGTTAAAGAATATTTTGGGATTTTTCTTACTTTCTCTGGCAATGAGTCTCTCTGTCTTAATCTTTTCTGCGTTGATTTGCTTTTTACAGATGTTATTTAATTTTCTGTATTTGTTTAACGCCTCATCACTACCTAGTTGCTTTAATTCCCTAAAGGCTTTCTTTTAGTCACGTATTGCGCCACTTACAGCCTTATTTAGCCATAGTGGTTTCCTCCTATTTCTAGCATGTTTATTCCCATTGGGTATGTATTGTGCACAGGTGCTATTCAGGATGCTAATAACCGTCTCCCATTTGCTTTGTGTACTTTTATGTCTCAGGACATCGTCCCAGTTTATTGCACTAAGATCATTTCTCAACTGTTGGATATCTGCCTTCCTGAAATTTTATGTCCTTGTAACCCCTCTACTACACATCTTATTAAAGGATACTTGAAAACTTATTATTTTTTTATCACTATTACCCAAGTGACCTCCAACCCGTAAATTTGATATGTGGTCCGGCCTGTTGGGTAATATTAGGTCTAACAGTGCCCCCCTTCTTGTTGTGTCCTGAACCAGTTGTGAAAGGCAATTCTCTCTCATAATTGTCAAAAACCTATTACCTTTGCTGGAACTGAAGGTTTCTGTTCCCCAATGAATTTCAGGGTAGTTGAAGTCTCCCATAATAATGACTCCTCAATGAGTCGCTGCTTCATCTATTTGCTTTATGAGGATTTTCTCCTCCACTTCCATGATTGTTGGAGACTTATAACAAACTCCTATCAGTAATTTATTATTTTTTACCCCTCCCCTTATTTCCACCCACTGGGACTCTACATTTTCATTAGATTCACATATATTATCATGAAGGATGGGTTTTAAGGATGATTTTACATATAAACACACACCTCCCCCTCACTTATTTGCATGGTCATTTCTGAACATACTATAGCCCTGTAATTTAACAGCCCAATCATGGCTCTAGTCCAGCCATGTCTCTGATATCACCATGTCATAATTATTTTCCAACAAAATTAATTCTAATTCTAATACGTCCATAAGACACGAGATGGGAATAGAGGTGATAAAGAGATGCTTGGAAGATACGGATTATTCAGATCAGTGTAAACAATTTGTAATTGAGTTATTAGAAATTGTGTTTGGCGATACGTTTTATTTACAAATCATGGGAACAGCGATGGAGGCGCGAATGGCGTGCTCATATGCAGGGACCGTCATGGCGTCACTTGAGGAAAGATGTGTCTATGTGTCCCACCACTTCTCACATGTTGAGAGGTGGTGGAGATACATAGATGACATCTTCCTATTGTGGAAGGGCACTGAGGAAGAACTAAAAAGCTTTTATGAATTCATTAATAACAGATGGAAGCATCAAGTTTTCCATCGTTAGTTCACATACAGAAATGGAATGTTTAGATGTTAAAATGATCTTGACAAATGGAAAGATTGAAACAAAATTCCATGTAAAAATAAACTTTTACATTATGAAAGTAACTACCCAGTAAATATGAAAAATTCAATTCCCCAGAGCCAGATAATGAGAGTAAATAGGATAGTCAGTGGAGCAAAAGAAAGAGGAAGCAGTTGATGTACTAATTCAAAAATTCAAAAAAAGAGGGTACCCCAATAAAATTTTGAAGAAACAGCGAGAAAAATCAAAACAGATAACATTTAAAAAGAACAATGAGGATAGAATACATCTAATTCTCACATATGGGGAGGAAACTAAAGATGTGGTTAAAATTGTCATCAAACATTGGGGAATACTAGGGAAGTGTTTGCCTCATATAGAGGAATACAAGAACCCTCCTTTAGTAGCATAGAGAAGGGGAAAGAATCTTAAAGACTCTTTAGTCAAGTCGGACATAGGCCCTTTAAAAACATTGAAACAAAGTACATTAACAGGGTGTAAAAGAACATGTTGTGTTCCTTGCGTTAGTTGCATAAATTGTAATCTAATGTTAAAAGGGAACAAATTTTGCCATCCAATTACGGGAACAGAATATAAAATCCAACATTTATTGACATGCAAATCAGACCATGTAATTTATTTACTAGAATGCCCTCGTAAATTAGGGTACATTGGAGAGACCACCCTAGACTTTAAAACAAGAATTAGCCAGCATCGGTACAGCATTCGAAAAAAAAGAGATACTTAATCTACCTGTCTCTAAACATTTTGTCAAAGCAAAACATACAGAGAGAGACCTAAAGTTTAGATTGATAGATACAGTACCCCCCATTAAGGAGGGGAGGAGATAGGGTCAAGATCTTAAAAACAAAAGAGCTGCAATGGATACATAAATTGGGGACTCTAAAACCAGGGGGTCTTAATGTAGACACCAGACTGCAATCCATACTTTAAAAGGTTGATATTCATCTGAAACTGTGTATTTGAAGCCACTAATTGCAGTCTGTTAAAGATAAATAAAGTATTTTCTTTATTACACAGGTGTCAGTTATCTAAAGATGCACATTGAAAATTTGGACACTCCAAGCATAGGTTGCCTATTGTAAAAGTGGAAGAACTGGTAATCGACGCATGTTCGTACTAGTCAAACAGCACTTCTCCGTATCGTACAGTTAATTGATATTATTAAAATAAATGTACACTTCTGCACAATTTTATTACATTGAAATCACAAATGATTTTATAAACTTCACTCACATGTAAAAAATTTTTACTACATGGAAAATAAATGTTTATAAAGACATAGTACTATATTTCCCTTTTTAATCGAATAAAGGGAAACGTGTGTCATATGTGTAGACCTAAAATAGTGACCTCAGTAGATAGTAAAAGTACATTGAAGTGCTGAGCACAGTCATGTAACCCACTTGGGCAGTGTCAAAAATGGGTAAAATAAGTCTAAACCCGATCCATTCCTTTGGACAGGAACTGACATGACAGCTAACACCTCTCATGTCACTATACTGACAAGGGTGGTGTTTAACCCCAGAGATGGGGCACACCAAAGGATGGGGAAATAATAAAACACCCTAGTACCATGACCCAGAGGGAAGAAGACTGAGAACAGACACCAAGAGAGCACAAAACCATATAGAATGAGGCCTATTTAGAAATTTGAGAAATGCATATGACAAAAAAACCCAGTTATTTAATACTAGCTGGGTGCCCGATGCACATGCATCGGGATTCTAGCAGAGCGAGTCTCTGACTCGCAATGGCCGCTTCGCGGCCAATGCTTCGCGCCGCTAAGGCGACTCGCCATGCCCGCAGCGCGGGCATAGCGAGTCGCCTTGGAACTGCTCGCAATGGCCGCTGCGCGGCCAATGCTTCGGGCGTATCCACATGACCACGCTGACTCGCAGCGTGAGCGGACTCAAAAGGGGCAAAAAACCCATTCGTGATTATATAATAGATAACATATAGCACAAAGCACCTTCTAGCTGTAAAATAGCACTTTACACATAGTAAAAGCACTTTAAAACACATCAATTTGGTAATAAAGTTCAATATATATTGTAAAACAACAATAATTTTACATAAGAGTAAGATATTTAATGTAGAACTAGCTGTAGTACCCGGCTACGCCCGGGTTAATAAATAACTGATGTTAGCTATAACAAAATAGAATTTTAATATGTCATATTAATGACCTGTAGGAAAATAAAAGCTGAGCTGTGACTGATTGCTATAGGCAGCCTAATAAATCTCCAGCCAACAGTAAACCCTCCCCCTGGCCAGGCAGTATATGTTATCTCACACACACATAATAGACAGCTCATATGACTGACATCTGCCTTAATTCCCTATATGGCACATGTGTTGCATATTGGCTGTTTTTAATCAGATGTTTAAGTTTGGAAATTAAAGATAGCACACGTATGAGGCGAGTTGTGTGAGGGGATTTGTGCACATCTGTGTCTGTCTGTGTGGTGTGTGTGTCCCTGGGGTGTGTGTATGTGTGTGTCCCTGTGGGGTGAGTGCATGTGTCCCTATAGGGTGTGTATGTGTGTCCCTGGGGGTAGGAAGTTCTGTGTGTGTGTGGTCTCTGTTGTGTGTGTCTCTTTGTGGTGTGTGTGTCCCTGTGGGGTGAGTGCATGTGTCCCTATAGGGTGTGTATGTGTGTGTGTCCCTGTGGGGGGGGGGGTCTGTGTGGTGTGCGTGTATCTGTGTTGTGTGTGACTCTTTGTGGTGTGTGTGTGTGTGTGTGTGTCCCTGTGGGGTGAGTGCATGTGTCCCTATAGGGTGTGTATGTCCCTGTGGGGGGGGTGTCTGTGTGGGGTGTGTGTGTCTCTGTTGTGTGTGTCTCTTTGTGGTGTGTGTGTCCCTGTGGGGTGAGTGCATGTGTCCCTATAGGGTGTGTATGTGTGTGTGTCCCTGTGGGGGGGGGGGTCTGTGTGGTGTGTGTGTCTCTTTGTGGTGTGTGTGTCCCTGTGGGGTGAGTGCATGTGTCCATATAGGGTGGCTATGTGTGTGTGTCCCTGTGGGGGGGGTCTGTGTGGCGTGTGTGTCTGTGTTGTGTGTGTCTCTTTGTGGTGTGTGTGTGTGTCCCTGTGGGGTGAGTGCATGTGTCGCTATAGGGTGTGTGTGTGTCCCCTTGGGGGTGTGTGTGTGTGTCTCTGTGTTGTGTGTAAATCTATAGAAATTAGACAAATGCGCAATAGGGTCTTATCTCTATAATATAGAGGTATATGTATGGCGACAAGGGCCTGCTCACCTGATCTGGTTGTGTAACCCACAACCAGTATGAACGCTTAGTCAGTAGCTGCTGCTGGATCCACACATCCACGGGTCACCGCGGTCAGAAATCAGCACATAAGGACGAAGTGTCGTACGATCCGCGCTGCTACCAAAGGAAGACCAGGACAATGGATCGTCTGGTTGAAATGGTTCTTTAATCCGACGCGTTTCGGAGCTATCTCCCAGCTCTCCGAAAACTTGGAGATATCTCCGAAACGCGTCGGATTAAAGAACATGTCCCTGAGGAAGGAGCTGGGAGATAGCGCCGAAATGCGTCGGATTAAAGAACCATTTCAACCAGACGATCCATTGTCCTTGTCTTCCTTTGGTAGCAGCGCGGATCGTACGACACTTCGTCCTTCTGTGTTGTGTGTGTGTCTCTTTGTGGTGTGTGTGTGTTAGTTTGGGTGCGTGGTGAGTATCCAATGTTGGGGCTGCACCTTAGCGACTATACACTTGCTGTTACTCTTTGTGTGCGTGTGGTGTATATACATGTCCCAGTGCGTGGTGAACATCTCATGTTGGGGCCCCACCTTAGTGACTATATGCTGGTATGTGCTGTTAGTCTTTGGCGCTATCATTAAGCCCCTCTCATTCACAACTGTCAACTGGTAACTGTCACTTTTTCCCCATTATGTAGATAGGGGCAAAATTGTTTGGTGAATTGGAATGTGCGGGGTTAAAATTTCACCTCACAACATAGCCTATAACGCTCTCCGGGGTCCAGATGTGTGACTGTGCAAAATTTTGTGGCTATAGCTGACAGCTGTCGATTTTCCTCCAACACTTTTCCATTCACTTTTTCCCCATTATGTAGATAGGGGCAAAATTGTTTGGTGAACTGGAATGCGCAGGGTTAAAATTTCGCCTCACAACATAGCCTATGACGCTCCCGGGGTCCAGACGTGTGACTGTGCAAAATTTTGTGGCTGTAGATGCAACGGTGTAGATGCCAATCCTGGATATATATACACACACACATACACACATTCAGCTTTATATATTAGATTATATCCTTGAAGTATAATAATGTATGATGCGGACAGATCCTATAGCGGTGTATAGTAATGGAGGTTTGGGACCGAAATGAGAATTGCGCATGCGCAGGAGCATTAAGATGGTTGCGGCTCCACTTCCGGGTATCCATAGAGATACCGATGCTTAGAGCGGACCGCACATGCGCAGAATGACTTCCGCAATGCCAGGAACAGCGGCGAGGTCAGGGTATGTACATATCCAAAGGATGAAGATTATTTGAATATTAATTAAGCGCACAGCTGTACAGGGAGTGTCCAATTAACAGTAATAATATGTACAGCACTTTAATAATGAAATTAATGTTATAAATATGAGATTGGCACAATGTATAACAATATGATGCACATGATGAAGTAACCTGTAAAGGAATTAAGGCTACAGAAAGTTGTAATAAGAGTTTTGATTGTAAATTGAAATATTAAGATGATAAAGTGATGTAAATGAGATGTGATGTATAAAAAGCCCAGCATTTACAATATGGGGCTGCTGGAAGAAAATCAGAGGTTTTATATATATATATATATATATATATATATATATATATACATATACAGTACAGACCAAAAGTTTGGACACACCTTCTCATGCAAAGAGTTTTCTTTATTTTCATGAATATGAAAATTGTAGATTCACACTGAAGGCATCAACACTAAGAACTAACACATGTGGAATTATATACTTAACAAACAAGTGTGAATCAACTGAAAATATGTCTTACATTCTAGGTTCTTCAAAGTAGCCACCTTTTGCTTTGATTACTGCTTTGCACACTCTTGGCATTCTCTTGATGAGCTTCAAGAGGTAGTCACAGGTACTGGTCCTACAACAGTCTTAAAGAAGTTCCCAGAGATGCTTAGCACTTGTTGGCCCTTTTGCCTTCACTCTGCAGTCCAGTTCACCCCAAACGATCTCAATTGGTTTCAGGTCTGGTGACTGTGGAGGCCAGGTCATCTGGCGATGCACCCCATCACTCACCTTCTTGGTCAAATAGAGGTAGTCACCGGAAATGGTTTTCACTTCACAGGTGTGCCCTGTCAGGTTAAATAAGTGGGATTTCTTGCCTTATAAATGGGGTTGGGACCATCAGTTGTGTTGTTCAGGAGTCTGATGGATACACAGCTGATAGTCCTACTGAATAGACTGTTAGAATTTGCATTATGGCAAGAAAAAAGCAGCTAAGTAAAGAAAAATGATTGGTCATCATTACTTTAAGAAATGAAGGTCAGTCAGTCCGAAAAATTGGGAAAACTTTGAAAGTGTCTCCAAGTGCAGTTGCAAAAACCATCAAGCGCTACAAAGAAACTGGCTCATATGAGGACCGCCCCAGGAAAGGAGTCACCTCTGCTGCGGAGGATAAGTTCATCTGAGTCACCAGCCTCGGAAATCGCAGGTTAACAGCATCTCACATTAGAGACCAGGTCAATGCCACACAAAGTTCTAGCAGCAGACACATCTCTACAACAACTGTTAAGAGGATACTTTGTGCAGCCGGCCTTCATGGAAAAATAGCTGCTAGGAAACCACTGCTAAGGACAGGCAACAGGCAGAAGAGACTTGTTTGGGCTAAAGAACGCAAGGAATGGACATTAGACCAGTGGAAATCTGTGCTTTGGTCCCATGAGTCCAAATTTGAGATCTTTAGTTCCAACCACCGTTTCTTTGTGCGACGCAGAAAAGGTGAACGCATGGACTCTACATGCCTGGTTCCCATCGTGAAGCATTGAGGAGGAGTTGTGATGTTGTGGGGGTGCTTTGCTGGTGACACTGTTAAGGTAACGTCACACGCCGCAATATCGCCTGGAAATCATAAAGACGATATGTCGCCCCGGAGCAATCGCCGTGAAATTGCCTCACGGTTGCGGCATGTTATTTGGCAATTTTGCGGCGATAAATCGCCCCTCGGCCATCTCCTGATTCCTGAACAGTGCTCAGTAATCAGCCGCAATCCTTAAGGCAATATTTCCGTGTTGTGGCGTGTGACAGGGCGATAATGATGGATAGAGCGTTGCCTATGATTTCCCATAGGCGTGCCTCAAGCGTTCTGTAGTCCGAGCCCCGTCTGCGATGATTGGTGTTGGCTACTGTGTTCCCATTGGCTGTCAGTTGACAGGGCACCATATATGAAGAGCTGTCCGTTCAGCACCACACACATCTTCAGCTTCACAAGCGTCCGCAAAATCAGTGCAATTAGGCGCGCCATTCAATAGCGCAAGCTATGTTGTCTGCATGTATTAAGTAGCACTGTGCCGAGTATAGTGCCACACATGACAGCTCAGATGTTGGCCTACACATTGTAGATGTGTGCCATGGGCAATGCACTACAATCGCCCTATGTGTGTGAATTTGGTGACGATGCTGGGTACATTATGCTGCTCCCACTCCGCGGATGTCTACCTTGTTAGCGCCCTCAACTTTGGGGGCACCAGTGTGCGTGGTGACGTCATCACATTTCTGTTCCTTCCTCCCTGCCTGCCAGGTGCCTGCCCCTCCCCTGCACATAGGAGAAGAGTCATGGCGGCCGCACAGCGTGCTGCCACATAGGGTCTGGCAGAACTTATGATCCTCATAGACCTGTGTGACCACCATGACTACTGGTGCCACCAGCATCACTGGCACCCATGCCTGCGTAAGCAGAGCATACTCAGGAGCATCCAGCGGGCCCTGCTCCAGAAAGTGGGTGTGGAAGTGGGTGTGGAGAGGACCCGCAAACAGATCCGAAAAAAACTTGTGGATCTGAAACACAAGTCCCCAGGGCGGATTGTGGATATTCGTGCCCGGATTGCCAGGCTGCATGGTGAGTATGTGGCAATGCCAAACACACACATGCCAATCATCCTACTCCAAACACAACACAAACATCATGTGCTATTGTGCCATGGTACATATTGTGACATACACCACCATGTGGATCTGTCACCAATGTGCATTTGGTCACACTGCAACATGAAGGTGCAGAATACACTCATATGTTTTGGTAATGCTGACGCCTTTAGTGGTCCTTGACCTGTGTGTGGCCGAACATAGGTGTGTAATGCCAGCAAAGTTGTCCTCAATATATTAATGCTAATTAGAAGGGCCACATCACACCTGGCAACACATACGTGCGCACTATGACATATAGCATTTCACAACACATTGATCACAATCTGGACAAGTGACTACAAGCTGACTGCTATGTGTTTGCCCCCATGGTGGCACCACCAGATGCTTACTGTCTGCTCTTGTGTTTTGTATAAAAATCCATCCTCTGCTAATCCAAGGGTGTTTTACATTCCAAATATGTGCTCACTGGTGTTGTGGTCTGGTTCAAAAACAGACTGGCCCCTAACCATAGTGCCGCTGAAGACCAAAACATTTCAGCCAAGACTGCATGCCCTAATGACATTGATACACACACAGTACGTGTTTTCCCTATATTGTGTTCCATTTCTTAAATCCGTATCTTGTCAATTTTTAAATGACAGATGAGGATGACTCCCTGTCAGAGGAGGCGCAACGGCCCCCTAGACTACCCATGACCCCCCCCCATCACCTGCCATGGAGGGAGAAGTAAGGCCGGCCCCCCCTGGGACCCCACCATCACCTGCCATGTATGATCCAGGAAGTCCGCTTCCCCCCTCCCCGAGACACCACCATCCCCTTTCCTGGAGGGCCCAGCAACTCCGGCACACCAGGGACCATACAGTCACCTTACCTGGAGGGAGCAGGAAACCCGGTAGTCTGGCTCCAGAACCCAACCCCCGGCTCAACTTCCCCAGAATCACCAGCTCCCATGGGCCACACCGTGACATTGAGCCTGCAGTGCTTAGTATTGGTGGTAAGTGTTGTCAATGGACTCCGAACTTTGTTATATACCTGTTAGTGTGTGTCCCTGACATCAGTATGTGAGCAATTCTGTTTTTTTGTTGTTCCTTTGTCAGGGAGCAAGAGCTCACGCTACAGGTTGGGATATGAGTGCATCCCTATCTCCGGAAGATGGAACCCGGGATGGGGCTCTGCAATGTAAGAAAAAACTTGAGCAATGATGTCACCCACCCACCCACACCTACACATGTCACTGACTAATGGCCGTTTTTTCCTATACAGGTGTACCAACTCTTGCAGAAATGCTGCAGGCACACACGAAGGCCCAACAGCACCTGGACCGGTTGCGGGCAATGATCCCACATTGGGAAAGTGTGTAGTATGGTTTGCTTGCTGCTAATCTGAAAAAACATCTTTTACAAAAAAAAACAACACAAAATAAATGTTCTTGAACCAAAATATACTGTGTGATCCCTTGTCTCTGCACACACAGGGACACCTTGGCCCGGTTAAATTGTTAAACACAACACATGGCTAATGACTTGGCGTAGGTGTGCAGTGTGACATGATAAAGACCTGACCCTATTTTACATCACTCTCTCCAATATCACACCCACATTAACAAACACAAACAGACTTGCCTGTGTCGGCCACTGAAGACTCCTAATCTCCCCATACTCACACATGTCACTTAGGGATAGGCTCCTGTCTGCTACAATGACCCAACTATGTTATTGTGGACATGAGGGCTCTCCTTCTGCCACACAAACATCATCATTACACCCACAACACACTACGCACACAACCATACTGCAGAACCAGACACATATGTGGACGTAGGTATGGGAAATCTGGGAAATCAAAGTCTGGTTTATTACCAAAAAAATGTACTGCATTGCCTAGTATCGTCTTGCGTCTTCGTCCTCTGCTGGATCAGACAATGGCTCCTCTCCCTCAACCCCGTTCTCCCACACATTGGGGGCCCTTCTGTGTTGTTGTTTTATTTTATTTTTGCACTGTTTATTTTTGTATTGTTTTTTATTTTTTATTATATTACTGTATAAGCAATTATGCTGTTTTAAGCTGAATACACTTTAGCACTGAAATAAATCTTTGTTTCTTTCAGGTTACTTCATATGGATGAAAAACCTACCTCATTATGACTCATCTTGAAATTGAAAGTGCCATGCGTGATACCTCATTGTTTTTTATTTAATTGTCCTTTTTTCTAAATTTTATATCTTCACTTTATTAATGATAATTTTTGGTGTTGCATATATAAAGATGTTGTTTTACAATACACCTAGTGGTTGCACTATTGCGATTTGTTTATAGGTCGCACTTCTATTTTATTTCTTTTTTTCATTTATACGATTTCTAATTTTTTGCACTGGTGCAAATTATTCTCACTGCACCTTATATTGTTCATTACAATATATACACGAGTTTAATTTTTATGACCATATTATTTATCTTAGTGGTAAACTGGTTCAATTTTAATCCCTATTTTGTATTGAGGATCTAAATAAATCCCCTTGATTTTAGTTAAAGAACCATACACCACTGAACTGATGTATTTATTTAATACATTCAATACATCTGAATGGTCTTATTTTATGGCACATGATATTGCACAGCCACTAGATGGAGCTAAAAGCCTCCTACACTTATAAATATCACTTCAACTAAACATCGTATTTTGCACAATTTTGCACATAAGTCAATCTAAATGATTGCTTTTAACTTATGATGGCCTCTAAGTAAAGGCCATAATACTTATTAACATTTTTGAGATGCACAACTTCTTTTTACTTCCAGCACTACTGGCCCCAGTCCATATAGAAGTTCACATGAAGCCATTATAATGAATGCAACAAGGTACACATGTGCATGGCCCTCTCAAATTAGGTTTCTCACACTGTATACAGTCTATATATACCTGATTGATTTGCTAATGTCTTTTGTATTGATGTAATATTTGTCACTTATTTACTTATACGCAACCATTAATATAATATTGACAATTCTTTGCTTTTATATGTAAATTACTCTAATCATTTGTCAATTTAATATGCTAATGCTTGTATATATAAACTGCATTTCCTGTTGAGACATTTGTGCCTGAGGAAAAGTCCTTGTGACTTGAAACATCGCATGTCTTTGTGCCTGACCTAATAAAGAAAGTTCTTGGAGTGCTGCAAGTCTTTCTCTAAACCTGGATTTGTCTACAACCTTTAAAGATAAGGTTTGATTTGCCTGCACCTGCTTTCAGCTGTTTATGCTGCTCCCTGACCCATTTTTTCTAGATGTTAGGATGGCTAGATCGAGCTTACCAGTGTCCCCCTGCTTGCTTCAGGGGCCGCCCATTAAGCTTTATGCATATTCACTGCACTGACTAGCAACAGCCAATCACAGACGCTCACTCTGTGAGAGCGTCTGTGATTGACTATTGCAATCAGACTGCGTTTCCACAATCTGAATGGTGTCTGCGCTTGATTGCCATACACATTAGTGTATGGAAACAAACCTGCCTTCATAGTGTGTAAAATAAATAAATAATTTACAAAAAGCGCATGAGTCTTTACTGTATTGTTCAGTCTCAGCACAAATAAAGCTGTAGTCCGTGCCCCGTGTGAACTGATTGGTGTGGGCTACTGTGTTCCCATTGCTGTAATGGGACAAAATGCCGGAATGCCCGCACTGCCACCAGGAATCACTAGGAAACAAAGAGTTAACTGGGCAGATTTTTCTTTATTCCATCCTACGCGTTTCAGAGCCTCTATCCAAGCTCCTTCCTCAGGGAACATCCAAGATCTCAGCTCAAAGTCTGTGGGAAGAAGTCATCAGGTGCATCATGCTCTAGTGAAAAAGCTCATAAGGAGAAATGGCGAAGTCATGCAAATAATGGTAAAGAATTCCAGCGTGGTGAAAGTGAAGACAGGATACCTGATGAAGATGGTACGGTGTTGTTCTTCGATGTAGGAATGGAAGAAAATCTTGGATGTATACGGATACTGCTGGAGTACCATGTGATCTACCTTCGAGAGATAGAACAGATGAAACTTGCAAGACTGCAAGTTGAGAGACAGCATCACCTGAACAGCAGAAGATGGCAGCCATCTGTAAATCATGAGACCTGACAAAGAAGGGGCCCTCCAAATATTGGAATGGCCACAGCACAAGCTAGAGCCAAAAGAAGAGACAAATGGTGTAATGGTTCTCTAGTTAAAAAAGGCAATGAAGAAAGATGCCAACAGAGAGACCTCCAAAGACGTTCTGAGGATAGTGGGCGGGAGTTTAGAGGTAGTGAATCCTCCAATAACTCAAGTCTGAGAGGCCCAAACAAAGGACCCGATAGAGTATGGGACAGTACAGAGTCAGACCCGTCCTTACATACAGAGACAAGTGACTGCTGTATTGACCACTGGGAGCGGAGGAGGTCTGACAAAGTGACAACTCGTAAATCTGATAGTTATTCACAAAAGGAAAGTTGGTGACAGTGACGGACAATAGGTCCTTAAGGAATGAGCTAATAAATCTGATTTCAGGAGCTGACGGTCATAGTTGACTGAGAAGGTCCCTTCGACTAGTAGGGCAAGGAAACATGGATGCCCTGCGCAAGGCCCCGGATCAATGGCAAATGTTCAGCCCTACAGGTTTTAACATGGGTGAGGGTGTGTCAGGTATACCGGCTCTGTATGTGGCCGGTATGTTTGACAGATGGAGATCTGATGCGATGTGGAACCGGATAGTTCGCTAGGACTTATAGTACCACAAATCTTATAATATTTTAAGGGCTGGTTTCATAGAATGTTCAGAAGTGATGGGAGGGACTAAACATTCACATACACTCATGAGAGGTATCACATTATTATAATGTGACTCCTTCCTGGTCATTGACTGCGATATAAGGAAGCTCCTGCACTTCCTGTTTGGTCCACATGGCAAATTTGCATGTCTGAGAGTGGACCTGGCTTTAGGGTGTTGGAAAGACACACAGTCAGGAGACTGGGTCTCTGTGCTAGGGAGAACTGTTATTCCTGGAAGACATGAAGGCTGGAGATCACTTTTACAGAGCCTTAAAGCTAGAGCTCTGATGGAGCAGAGCTGATAGTCTTTTACCTTTGTGGTGTCTAGCTGCTTCTATGATTAATATGGACATTGATATTGTTACCTTGGTGAGGGATGTATCTGAAGACAGGCAGGCGAAGTTGCCATTGAAAGGTCCTTGACTGTGAATGTACCATTCCTGCTGAGGTATTGAGATGAACTATACTATAGTAGGTGTTATAATATCTTTGACCCCTTTTTCATTTCCCATTTTCGTTTTTTTCCTCCCCTTATTCAAAAAGCCATATCTTTTTTTATTTTTCCATCAATATAGACATATGAGGGCTTGTTTTTTGTGAGACGAGTTGTACTTTCAGAAGAAATTATTTATTTTAACATATAGTGTAAAGGAAAATGCAAAAAAAAAGTCCAATTACACACAAGTTTTGGGGTTTTTTATTCACCATGTTCATTACATGGTAAAACTGATGTGATGGTATGATGCTTCGGGTCAATATGAGTTCGTAGATACCAAACATGTATGCTGTTATCTAAATGGTAATTTTTTTTTTAGAAATTAGAAGAAAAAAAAGACTTGCACTATTGCCATGTTCAGCAACCCATAGCGTTCTCATTTGTCGAGATCTGGGACTGTGTGATGGCTTATTTTTTTGTGGCTTGAGCTGACGTTTCTAATGATACCAATTTTGGGTGGATGCGCTGTTTTGATCTTCCGTTATTACATTTTATTGCAATGTTATGGCAACCAAAATAACGTAATTTTGGCGTTTGGACATTTTTTTCCATTACGCAGTTTACAACTCTCATTAATTGATTTCATATCTTCATAGATCCAGCATTTCTGAATTCTGTGATAACAATTATGTGTATTGTTTTTTACATTTTTTGAATACTTTTATTTTGAATGGGGCAAAAGGCGGGTGATTTGAACTTGTGGGTGTTTTTTCATATTTTTAAAAACTTTATTTTTTTATTTTACAGTGCTCCAAAAGGTGGTCACAGTGCTACAGTGTCCAACCACTTGTGCCATGTCCCGATGAGCTGCAGCACATCGGAACATAGCACAAATGGTCACTTTCTGTGGTTGGTAGTGCTTGAAAACCATCCACAGCAAGTTATCCCTGATAGCTATTAGGTGACACACTTATCGTGGGATCTCCGATCATGGCAGGTAATGGCACGGTCACTTTTGGGTCATGCTGTAAGTGAATGACAGTGCAATCCAAAGGGTTAACAACACCGATCGGATTGTGGATCTGATCGGTGCTGTTAGCCCCACATCTCAGCTGATAAAATTAGCTGAGATGTCGGGGAATTATTTGAGCTTATCGCTGAAGCTCAAATCAAAGTAAGGGACACGACTTATGATGTAATGGTACGTCATAGATCGTGAAGGGGTAATAAGCTGACTGGACTTGTTTATATAGAAAACCGTTGCTACATGCTTTCATTGTGTGATGCAGTGAGTGTTCATCTACATGCTCAGTAAGCACTACCTCACAGTATACATATGTGTTTGTAACATAAAGTGTTTCTGCGTCAGCACAAACGAGAGTTCATAGGTGTAACCATGTCGGCAATTGCCCAACCAACAAACTAAGTGCGGTTCATTCATCATGTGATTGGATCTTACATCATTACGTTTTCCAATTGGGCGGTATATTATTTATTATAGCGCCATTTATTTCATGGAGCATGTGAAAAGTGGCAAACATAGACAAGTACAATATTTATGAGCAAGGCAAACACAGGTAGAGGAGGAGAGAGAAGACCCTGCCCGCAAGGGCTCACAGCCTATAAGGAATGGGTGAGGCTATACTAGAAATAGGAAAAAATATTCTCTGACAGATTTATTTGAACTCATGTATTCATTTATGTTCAGCACTATAAATGGCAGTTGATATGCAAAATACCTCTGTAGGATGCAGCTGAGTCTTATGGTGGCGTTACACGCAAGGATATCCCGAACGATATCCTTGAAACGTCAAGGATTTGTTATTGTTCAAAAGATATTGTTTGTGTGTACTTGCGTGTAAACCAACGATATAAGATGAAAAAAATCGTTCAATCGTTCATCCTAGATTTGAGATCCTGACCTCAAATCTATCGTTTGTCGTCCAATTAATGCAGCTTGAAGAAGCCAGATTGTTCAGTGTGACACCTTTATGAACGGTCTCGTTCAAAAATCTCCTATTCCTGCAGCTTTCATTTATCGTTCAGTTCTTGATCTCCTATTTAACTGCTGCACTGCCAAAATGGATATCGTTAATGATATCTTTGTGTGTGACAACGCACGAACGAGAATTCTATATTGTTCGTACAATGTCTGTCACGTGACTTTACTAAGGATATCGTTCAGGATATCCTTGCGTGTAACGCTACCATTAGACTCACAGTTGGAGCTAGTCACTAACAAACAGCAGAGGGATGGTTCAGTGGTAGGGATGGGCGAACTTGTGCTTTTTCCTCGGGTTTGTGCCCAGGGTTGCTGTGTGCAAGCACGTACATGGTTACTAATCTGTCTAATTGTACTTACCATGTACACGTTGTCCCGCTCAGCTGTGCTGTGGAGCCATGTCACCTCTGGGCTTCTGGGATGCATCATCATGTGACTGGCTCCAATAGCCAATCATATACACCAAGATGATAAGAGGCAGCCCAGAAGTGACGCAGCAACACTTCACTCCAGGAGGTAAGAATGGGGACCCAGTAAGCATATTAAGAGCATTAACTATTGCATTAGTTTACAGCTGCAACCCTGGGCACAAATATGAACAGTTCGCTCATCCCTATTCTGTAGCACTGAGAAGAAGCAGAGTGGTATATGCAGCTGTGTCAATTCAGAGGTTTGGGCTAGTTACTAACCAGAGAGGGAGATGTCTGTAGGAGAAGCAAAGTGCTGTTGTAAAATATGGTTTTAGTATTGTAAGGCTACATTCACACTGTGCATTTTTGCTCTGTTTTTGCTCTGTTTTTGCTCATCGGTATTTGTAGCCAAAACCAGGAATGGGTGATAAATACAGAAGTGGTACCTATATTTTTATTATATTATAATATTCTATTATATTTTTTCTCTGATTGTTCCACTCCTGGTTTTGGCTGCACAAACTGACCAAAACCACAAAGTGTGAATATAGCCTAAGAATATAACTGCCCATTCAGCTATTGGAAGCTGAATGGACAGAGGGGCAGACAGATGAACAAACACAAAAAGGCACAGGAAAGAAACATTATGTTCGGCCTAATCTATACATTAATAGTGTGCATCTACTATCCATTGTGAAAAATAGTGCCGTATAACAGAAATTATGTAAGTAATGAACCATTGCAGTAAAATATTTTAAGTAAGAATCTAGATCAAGATCTAAACCTAGATTCATTGGATAACATTTTTTTCTAGGTTTGAATCACGTGAAGCCTTCTATTGTATCAGTTATAGAACAAGGACAGGAACCATATTCAATGGACCCTCAGCAGTCAGTCAATAAAGCACTTGCAGAATATTACAGTTCAAGTAAGTGATCATACAAGATAAAAAGTTGGCAAAGAAAAAAACAATTGCATATCCAAGAGGTCCAAGAGCTGTGTGTGTCTATATGTGCATTGAGTGTGCATGTAGTACATCTGTGTGTGTGTCTGTATGTTCATGTAGCAGAGCTGTGTATGTCTATATGTTCATGTAGTGTGCATGTCTGTATGTGCTTGGTAGCAAAGCCATGTATGTCTATGGGCATATAGTAGAGCTGTGTGTAAAACATATAATCTGCAGAAAGACACTAACAATAGATTTATTGCCTCCGTATTCTTCCCTAGTACATTAAAAGTAGTGCTAATTACCCCTCCCTTTTATACTGCCAGGTAAGTTTTAATTGTAGGAAATATGTTATTGCTATTTTCTGTTGTGTAAACCTGGAGTGTGGCTTAAGGTACAGATGTGTGGCAGCAGGGGGGGGCAGAGTGTTAGGGTACCTTTACACGCCGCTACTGGAGGATGGATACAACCCGCTACAGGCTACAAATGTAGCTTGTAGCGTCAATATAGCCCGTAGTAGCGGCGTGTGAAGACGGGACGTGACAGCCGGCAACAGATACATCTGTTTCCGAGCACTGCTCGAAAACAGATGGCTACAAAGCCGATTGTAGCGAGCTGTATCGGCGTGTAAAGAGGCTACAGAAGGGATGTCTATACACCACGCGATGTACCTGGTATGTAGCTGGGGCGTGACACAGCCTCCGGGATACCGCGCCCCTTCAGCGATCATTGGAGGAAGCTCCTGCGTTACGATTGGTTGTCGCTGCACAGGGCGGCATATTTAAGGAGCTGCCCAGTCACACTACACAATTGCTCGGGCGTCATGTATTAATCAGCCTCCTGCGATGCCTGGCCAATCATGGGTTTCTTGCTTTGTCCTATCAGCGTACGGACGTCTCGTACTCCACATTTGTGGCACGCCTATGTGCTGTCCCTGCTGCACCAGGTCCGCCCATATTAGCTTGTTGTAGCGGTGTGTAAATGAGGTACGGTGAGCTACAGATGGCTACTTGAGACACCCGGCGATGTATCTAGCTGTAGATGTAGCGTAGCGCACCTTATGGCGGAGTGTAAAGGTGGTGCGTTTCCCGTTTGTAACCGTTTGGGCGTGCTCGTGCACGTGAAGTAGCGGGTTGTATCCATCCTCCAGGAGCGGCGTGTAAAGGTACCCTTAAAGGGGTCCACTGATAATCTTTTGCCTGGGGCTCACAAAAACCTGGAGTCTGCCCTGCAGGGAAAGGTTACTTTATTTCAGCTATGTATGTATCACTCTGAAACAAAGCAGCGTTTCAGAGAAAACATGCTTTGAAAAGATGGCCAGGGGTGATGCAACTCAGATAACTGTGTATAGAAAGAGAGCTGTCAGTCAAGAGGAGCAAGGCGGGGAAAAGCCATCAGGGATCTGCCTCCTGGACTAATCATCCGAGTCACAACCTTCCCAGCAGCTTTTTCAAATGATGTCTTCTGTGAAATGCCACATTGCTTATGAGGGAAACATACACAGCTGCAGTATTGAAGTTGAACTGTAATTCATGATGCTTGTAGATCAGATAGCCAAAATCAAATGACATTTATGTCCCATATCACAGCAATTCTTGCCTTGAATGGATCAAAGAACAGTGACATCTGCACTAAAAACATTTCATGTTGTTTGAAGATAATGAATGATTCCTATGTAAAGGACAACACATTACAGTTAGGCCTATACTATTAGTCAAAGTAACAAAATGAAAATATTTGTGCAGTTTGGCTAAGAAGAAGTTTGGGAGTGTACAATGTACCCTGAATCTGCTGCATTTTAGTACTTCTTTTAACATTAGCCTCCCTCCCCCAACCCCAGCCTGTAGCATCAGCCTCCCTCTCTCAAACCTGTAGTATAACCATCTCTCCCCCCAGCCTGTAACATCGGCCTCACTCCCATCCCTACTCTGTAGCATCAGCCTCCCTCCCCCAGCCTGTATCATCAGATTCCCTCCCCCTAGCCTGTAGTATAACCCTCCCTCTTCCTCATTCTGTAGCATCAGACCTCTTCCCCAATCCCTAGCCAGTAGCATCAGCCTACCTCCCCTCAGCCTGAAGCATCAGCCTCCCTCCTAAATGTAAGTGGTCAACATAGAGCACAGGATAAATGTGAACTGATCCAAAATGTTCTGTACCCAAATTGCCACCAATAGCATTCAACTCAACCCCCCCCCAAAAAAAAGTCCTGTCTCAGGTCCACCATCTGTTAATGTAAATATAGGGGGCTTCCAAGTTAGTGGTAGCACAAATGCTGTGGAAAAGCTATATGACCCTTCACCCACCAAATAGAAAACCAGTAAAACCTGCACTCCCAAATCCAAATGCTCTCCTCCCTTCTGAGCCCCACAAAGTCTAAACCACAGTTAATGTCCACATGTTTGGCATTGTTGTAGTGAGGTAGCTCACTTAATTTATGGGTGTGTATTTCTCCAGAATCACAAGCTGGGCACAATGTACAAGCACTACAATGTACTGGGCAATGCAAGGGCTTATTTTCAATTTTTAACAATGCAAAATTCACTGCTCTTGACTCCATGGGTGTTTTCCATAGATAAAACATCACTACAGCTATAGATGAACCTCCAAAGGGGTGTAATTTCAAAAATGTTGCAATATGGGCGGGTTTCTGCAGTTCTGGCACTTAAGGGCTCTGCAAATAGAGTCTGCAAACTATTTTATTAAAATCTGTGCTGCAAAAAACAAACCTCACTCCTTTTCTGAGTCCTGCCGTTCACCCAAACATCGGTTTTCCACCACATATGGAGTATCCTTGTACTCAGGAAAAATTGTAAAACACATTTTGGGGTCCAATTTCTCCTGCTATCGTTGTGAAAATGAAATTATTTTGTGCCATAACAACATATGGGGGAAAAATATATATATTCTAAGCACAGAGGTAAAGAGAACCGGGCACTATCCGTGGTAAGAATCAGTCCAAATGATTGATAGCACAATATCAGGTGGTGCTCGCTATGGGTAAGTGTAATTATATCACAAAAGGAGAAAACAGACCAGCGGCACTCACCATAGTTGAATCTTCTGTTTATTTGACGATTCCGACAAAGTTACATGAGGAGATCGTGCTGTAGGGGAGGGAGGTGCAGGGAAGTCAGGTGGACGACGGTGACCATTTCACAGCAGACAGCTGCGAAACGGGACCAGTTGAAGCAGCTGTCTGCTGCGGAATGGTCACCGTCGTCCACCTGACTTCCCTGCACCTCCCTCCCCTACAGCACGATCTCCTCATGTAACTTTGTCGGAATCGTCAAATAAACAGAAGATTCAACTATGGTGAGTGCCGCTGGTCTGTTTTCTCCTTTTGTGATAAAAAAATATATATATATTTTTGTTTAATCCGTACCTTTCTACGTTGTAAAATTCTGTGACGCACCTAGGGGTCCAAGGTGCTCACCACACATCTAGATAAATTCCTTTTGGGGTCTAGTTCCAAAATGAGGTCACTTGTTGGGGGAATTCTATTCTTTAGCTTTATCAAGAGCTAACCAATTGCACTCCTAAACTTCGCTCCCTCCCTTCCGAGCCCTGCCGTGTGCCCAAAAAGTGATTATTCACCGCAT
Organism: Allobates femoralis; assembly: GCA_033576535.1. Taxonomy (NCBI): domain Eukaryota; kingdom Metazoa; phylum Chordata; class Amphibia; order Anura; family Aromobatidae; genus Allobates; species Allobates femoralis. Next base: position 217,310,531 of record JARQOC010000006.1, on the reverse strand, counting down.
GTGGGGTTTCAGCGTACTCAGAATACATTACCCAACAAATCTTTTGGGTCCATTTTATCCTGTTGTCACTTTAAAAATGAAAAAATGTGAGCCTAAAAGAAAATTTTTGTATAAAAGAAAGTATTTTTCAATGTTCACAACTCAATATATGAAGCACCTGGGGGTTCAAAGTGCTCAACACACAGCTAGATAAATTGCTTGAAGGATCCAGTTTACAAAATGAGGTTACTTGTAAGGGAGCTCCACTGTTTAGGCACATCATGGGCTCTTCAAACGTGACATGGTGTCAGCTAACGATTCCAGCTAGTTTTCTATTCAAAAGTCAAATGACGCTCCTTCCATTCGTGCGCCCAAACCATAGTTTTCCGCCACATATAGTACATCAGACTACACAGAACAAATTTCCCCCCAAATTTTGGGGTCTATGTTACCCTGTTGCCTCTGTGAAAATGAAAAAAAATGAGCCTAAAATAACTTTTGTGAAAAAAAAAAGGTTATTTTTTCATTTTCAAAGCTCAACATTATACAATTCTGTGAGTTCAAAGTGCTCACCACACATGTAGATAAATTCTTTGGGTGGTCTAGTTTCCAAAATGGGATCACTTGTGGAGAGGTTTCTACTGTTTAGGCACATTGGGGGCACTACAAACATGATTAGTGATTCCAGCCAATTTTCCATTCAAAAAGTCAAATGACACTCCTTCCCTTCTTAGCCCAGCCGTGTGCCCAAATAGTGGTGTCAGCATACTCATGACAAATTGCTTAACAAATTTTGGGGTTCATTTTATCCTGTTGCCCCTGTGAGAATGAAAAAAAATTGACCTTAAAAGATAATTTGAGGAAAAAGGTACTTTTTCAATTTCATGGCTCAATGTATTAAGAACCTGGGGGCTCACCATTCTAGATAAATTTCATGGGGGTCTGGTTTCCAAAGTGTGGTCACTAGTGGGGGTTTCCACTGCTTAGGCACATCAGAAGCTCTCCAAATGTGACAGTGTCAGCTAACCATTTCCAACTAATTTTGCTCTTCAAATGTCAAATGTCGCTCCTTCCATTCCGAGCCATGCCATACACCCAAACAGTGGTTTTCCGCCACATATGAGGCATCAGCATACTCAGGACAAATTGCCCAACTCATTTTGTGGTCCATTTTATCCTGTTGCCCCTATGAAGATGAAAAAAATTGAGCCTAAAAGCTCATTTTTGGGGGAAAAAAAACAAAAAAATTTCTATTTCACAACTCAATATATGAAGCAACTGTAAGGTTCAAAATACTCACCACCCATCTAGATAAATTCCTTGGGGTATTGTTTCCAAAATGGGGTCTCTTGTGGGGGATTTTTACTGATTAGGTACATCAGGGTCTCTCCAAATGCGACATGGTGTCAGCTAACTATTCCAGCTATATTTGCGTTCAAAAAGTCAAATGACGCTCTTTCCCTTCAAAGCCTGGTCATGTGCTCAAACAGTGGTTTTTGATCACATATGGGTTATTGGCATACTCTAGAGACATTCCACAACAATTTTTAGGCCCCATTTTCTCTTGTTACCCTTGTGAAAATGCAATATTTTAGGCTAAAGTAACATTTTTGGTAGAAACAATAACATTTTCATTTTTTTCTTTCCATATTGCTTTAGTTCCTGTGAAGCACATGAAGGGTGAATAAACTTCTTGAATGTAGTTTTGAGTAGGATGAAGGGTGCCATTTTTGGAATACTGTCACTTTGGGTGTTTTCTGTCATGAACGCCCCTCAAAGGGACTTCAAATGTGATGTGGTCCCTAAAAAAACATAGCTTTGTAAAATTTGTAGGAAAAATGAGAAATTGCTAATAAACGTTCAAGCCTTCTAACTTTCTAACAAAAAAATTTGTTTCCAAACTTGTGCTGGTGCAAAGTAGACATGTGAGATGTGTCATTTATTAACTATTAGATGTGGGCCTGATGCTATCGCATTGGGAGGGCAGTCTCGGTGCGCTGTGTCTCCTCTCCTTGTGCGTATCTTTCTTCTGTGCTTGTTTCTCCTCTCTGTGCCTGTCACTCCTCCCTATGCTTGTCTCTTCCTTGTGCACTGTCAATGCCCTGTGCCTGTCTCGCTCCTGTGCACTCTCTCCTCACTGTGCCCGTCTCCTCCCCATGTGCTGTCACACCTCTCTGTGCACTGTCTCCCATTTCTTTTCGGTGTGTCTCCTTTTTGTGCCTTTTCAATTAAAGGTTATCCTATAGTGAGCGCAGGGGCACAGATAAGGCAGGTAGTTATGGATCAAGAAGCCTTCGTGGAAACATGTTGTGGTGAATAAAGAGGATTCTTGATCCATAATTACAGTGTTGGCCAAAGTATTGACACCCCTGCAATTCTGTCAGATAATACTCAGTTTCTTCCTGAAAATGATTGCAATCACAAATTGTTTGGTATTATTATCTTCATTTAATTTGTCTTCAATGAAAAAAACACAAAAAGAATTGTCCTAAAACCAAATTGGATATAATTCCACACCAAACATAAAAAAGGGGGTGGACAAAAGTATTGTCACTGTTAGAAAAATCATGTGATGCTTCTCTAATTTGTGTAATTAACAGCACCTGTAACTTACCTGTGGCACCTAACAGGTGTTGGCAATAACTAAATCACACTTGCAGCCAGTTGACATGGATTAAAGTTGACTCGACCTCTGTCCTGTGTCCTTGTGTGTACCACATTGAGCATGGAGAAAAGAAAGAAGACCAAAGAACTGTCTGAGGGCTTGAGAAACCAAATTGTGAGGAAGCATGAGCAATCTCAAGGATACAAGTCCATCTCCAAAGACCTGAATGTTCCTGTGTCTACCGTGCGCAGTGTCATCAAGAAGTTTAAAGCCCATGGCACTGTGGCTAATCTCCCTAGATGTGGACGGAAAAGAAAAATTAACAAGAGATTTCAATGCAAGATTGTGCGGATGGTGGATAAAGAACCTCGACTAACATCCAAACAAGTTCAAGCTGCCCTGCAGTCCGAGGGTACAACAGTGTCAACCCATACTATCCGTCGGCGTCTGAATGAAAAGGGACTGTATGATAGGAGACCCAGGAAGACCCCACTTCTTACCCCGAGACATAAAAAAGCCAGGCTGGAGTGTGCCAAAACTTACCTGACAAAGCCTAAAATGTTTTGGAAGAATGTTCTCTCTTTTTGGCAGAGGCATCAACATAGAGTTTACAGGAGAAAAAAAAGAGGCATTCAAAGAAAAGAACAAGGTCTCTACAGTCAAACATGGTGGAGGTTCCCTGATGTTTTGGGGTTGCTTTGCTGCCTCTGGCTCTGGACTACTTGACCGTGTGCATGGCATTATGAAGTCTGAGGACTACCAACAAATTTTGCAGGATAATGTAGGGCCCAGTGTGAGAAAGCTGGGTCTTTAAAATCAGCTCAGAAAAACTCACCAAAAAACTGCCAGGTAAATATCCATTTCATTCAGCAGGAGATTGTCAGCACCCCTGGAAGGCAAACCAGGTGTCATTATACCGGTGCACGATCACTTGCATCCCACAGTTTGGGGGCGGTTGTGGCACCAGCGACCAGCCATACTGTCAAGGAAGCAACCGGTGGCATTCAGACACAAGGCCGCCTAAGGGCTCAGTCACTCCTGTGCATGTGAAGCATAATATCAGAACTCAGCCTGTTAGTAACACCCAGAGCAGGTGGGCCGGTCCGTACTGATTAAATGCCTCACCAGTGACTTATGCCCCCAGAGGGCGAAACCTGAACTGCAGATGAAAAAAAAACAACTAAACTCTAAGATGAAAAATGTGAGGATTTAGTTGGATATTTTGGCCAAAATAATGTAAGCTCATGGACCCTCGTCACGGTCCCTCACGTCCCACGAGTCCTATCTCATATGTTTGCGACATATATATATTAAATAACTAGATTCACCGAAAGAGGACATTAAAATCAGCTCAGAAAAACTCACCAAAAAACTGCCAGGTAAATATCCATTTCATTCAGCAGCAGATTGTCAGCACCCCTGGAAGGCAAACCAGGTGTCATTATACCGATGCACGATCACTTGCAACCCACAGTTTGGGGGCGGCCCACCTGCTCTGGGTGTTACTAACAGGCTGAGTTCTGATACTATGCTTCACATGCACAAGAGTGACTGAGCCCTTAGGCGGCCTTGTGTCTGAATGCCACCGGTTGCTTCCTTGACAGTATGGCTGGTCGCTGGTGCCACAACCGCCCCCAAACTGTGGGTTGCAAGTGATCGTGCACCGGTATAATGACAGCTGGTTTGCCTTCCAGGGGTGCTGACAATCTGCTGCTGAATGAAATGGATATTTACCTGGCAGTTTTTTGGTGATTTTTTTTTGAAAGCTGGGTCTCCCTCAGAGGTCATGGGTCTTCCAGCAGGACAATAACCCAAAACACACTTCAAAAAGCACTAGAAAATGGTTTGAGAGAAAGCACTGGAGACTTCTAAGGTGGCCAGCAATGAGTCCAGACCTGAATCCCATAGAACACCTGTGGAGAGATCTAAAAATGACAGTTTGGAGAAAGCACCCTTCAAATATCAGGGACCTGGAGCAGGTTGTGCAACCAAGTATTAGGCTGAAGGCACACTGATCCCTCCAAAACGGCGCGTTTTTGAAGCGCGATATTGATGAGAGTTTGATGCGTGTAATAGTGCTAGTGCGGTGCTAGTGCGGTGCTAGTGCGGTGCTAGTGGGGTGCTAGTGGGGTGCTAGTGCGGTGCTAGTGTGGTGCTAGTGGGGTGCTAGTGTGGTGCGTTTGAGATTTTTTCATTCCTACTGCGATCCGACAAACTAGCACCCTTCTCCTGGTGTCAAAACTGCACTGATTTGCTGCCACTCATTTGTCAATGGGGTCACTTGTGGGGGAGCTCCAATGTTGAGGCACACAGGGGCTCACCAAACGCGACATGGTGTCAGCTAACAATTTGAGCTGATTTCCATTCAAATTGTTAGCGGACACCATGTCACGTTTGGAGAGCCCCTGTGTACCTCAGCATTGGAGCTCCCCCACAAGTGACCCCATTTTGGAAACTAGACCCCCCACGGAACAAATCTAGATGCATAGTGAGCACTTTGAAGCCCCAGGTGCTTCACAAATTGATCCGTAAAAATGAAAAAAATATTTTTCTTCCACAAAAATCTTATTTTTTTTTTTTTTACGGATCAAATTGTGAAGCACCTGGGCTTCAAAGTGCTTATTATGCATCTAGATTTGTTCCTTGGGGGTCTAGTTTCCAAAATGGGGTCACTTGTGGGGAGCTCCAATGCTGAGGCACACAGTGGCTCTCCATACGCGACATGGTGTCCGCTAACAATTCCAATTGTTAGCGGACACCATGTCGCGTATGGAGAGCCCCTGTGTGCCTCAACATTGGAGGTCCCCCACAAGTGACCCCATTTTGGAAACTAGACTCCCCCAAGGAACAAATCCAGATGCTGCCACTCATTTGTCAATGGGGTCACTTCTGGGGGAGCTTCAATGTTTAGGCACACAGGGGCTCTCCATACGCAACATGGTGTCCGCTAACAATTGTTAGCGGACACCATGTTGCGTATGGAGAGCCCCTGTGTGCTACCAGCATTGCCACCAGCGCAAGGGCAACTGGAAGAGTTGGGGTACAGCACCAGAAAATGGCACCTCCAATGAATGCGCTATTTTCTGGGGTGGCTGTGGGTTGCAATTTGCAGCGTGGGGGGGCCCACAACATTTGGATCTCTCCACGATGAGGATTGCAGCCCCCCAACTGCCAAGTTGTACCTGGCTGGCAACCAAGAATATGGCAACGCTCCATGTCAGTTTATTGGTAGAAGTAATAAAAAAAATGACGTGGGGCTTCGCCATATTTTTGGTCCAGCCAGGTACAACTTGGCAGCTACGGACTGCCACCAACCCCCAGCTGCCTCGTTGTACCTGGCTGGCAACCAAAAATACAGCGAAGCCCATTTTTTTATTTCTAGAACAAATTCTAGAAAAAAAATTACGTGGGGCTCCGCCACATTTTTGGTCCAGCCAGGTACAACTAGACAGCCGGGGGCTGGAATCCGCAGCATGGAGAGGCCCAAGCATTCTGGGCCCCCCATGCTGCGAATTGAAGCCCGCAGCCGCCCCAGAAAATGGCGCATTCATTGAAGCGCCATTTTCTGGCGCTGTACCCATGCTCTTCCAGTTGCCCTGGTGCCGGTGGCAAACTGGGTAATAAAGGGGTTAATGCCAGCTTTTTATTGGCAGCTGGCACTAAGCCCGAGATTCATAATATTGGGCCAATGTTAGACCCGCCATTAGGAATCTCTTGTAAGTAGTCAATAAATACACACAGAGAAAAATCTTTTTATTTGGAAAAAAAAACAAACAAAATTCAGACTCCATCTTTATTAGAAAGATCCGACGTAGTCCATAACGAAGGTCCCACGACGCTCGATAGCCTCCGACGTAGTCCACAACGAAGGTCCCACGATGCTCGATCGCCTCGGCTCCAGAGATTGCAGCAAGGGATCAAGTGTCATCTTCATACAGCCTCTGGGGTCAGAGTTATGGTGCACTGTATGAAAATGATCTGTCATACAGTACACCATGACTATGATCCCTGAGACTAGAAGAGGACACTTGATACCTTGTTGCATCCATCCATGCACGCATCCACGCACGCACCCACACATCCACTAACCCACGCATCCACACACCCACCAACGCACACATCAACGCACCCACTAACCCACGCATCCACACATCCACTAACCCACTAATCCATGCACCCACACATCCACTAACCCACACACCCATGCATCCACACATCCACGCATCCATACACCCACACATCCACACCCACACATCCACTAACCCACGCACCCATGCATCCACTAACCCACGCATCCACACACCCACTAACCCACGCACCCACACACCCACACATCCACTAACCCACGCATCCACTAACGCACACATCCACGCACCCACTAACCCACGCATCCACTAACGCACACATCCACGCACCCACTAACCCACGCATCCACTAACGCACACATCCACGCACCCACTAACCCACGCATCCACACATCCACGCACCCACACATCCACTAACCCAAACATCCACTAACATACACATCCACTAACCCACACCCACTAACCCACGCATCCACGCACCCACTAACCCACGCACCCACACATCCACACACATCCTCACACCCACGCACCCACTAACCCACACACCCACGCATCCACACACCCATGCATCCACACACCCATGCATCCACGCACCCACGCATCCACTAACCCACGCATCCACTAACCCACGCACCCACACACCCACGCATCCACACACCCACGCATCCACACATCCACACACCCACGCATCCACGCACCCACACACATCCTCACACCCATGCACCCACTAACCCACGCATCCACACACCCACGCATCCACACACCCATACACCCATGCATCCACACATCCACTAACCCACGCACCCACTAACCCACACACCCACGCATCCACTCACCCACGCATCCACGCACCCACGCATCCACACATCCACTAACCCACACACCCACGTATCCACACACATCCTCACACCCATGCACCCACTAACCCACACACCCACGCATCCACTAACCCACGCATCCACTAACCCACGCATCCACACACCCACACACCCATGCATCCACTAACCTACGCATCCACACACCCACGCATCCACTAACCCACGCATCCACTAACACACGCATCCACTAACACACGCATCCACTAACACACGCATCCACTAACACACGCATCCACTAACCCATGCACCCACACATCCACGCACCCACACACCCACGCATCCACACACCCACGCATCCACGCACCCACACACCCACGCATCCACACACCCACGCATCCACGCACCCACACATCCACTAACCCACGCATCCACACACCCACACACCCATGCATCCACTAACCCACGCATTCACACACCCACTAACCCACTCACTCAATCATTGATTGATTCATTCATTCATACATACGGTACTTACCTCAGGGCGGAGCAGCACTGGAGGAGGGGCGTTCCAGCGAGGAGAGGAGGCAGAGCGGCGGCTACACCGGCGGGATCGGACACGGGGATCGAGGAGCGGTGAGATCGGACACGGGGGGGGGGGTGAGGAGGGGGCGGGGATCGAGGGGGCGGGGATCGGGGGGGGTGAGGAGGGAGCGGGCATCCTCCCCCGCCGCTAGCAGCGCGGCGGCTGAAGCCGCAAACAGACCCGACATGGGAGGTGGGGGCCATCCAGAGGAGGGGGAGGCCTGAGGAGGGGGAAGGGTAGGGCATCGCGGCGGGTGAAGCCGCAATCAGGTCCCGGCATCGGGCGTGGGGGGCAGTGACAGGTGGGGGCCATGTTGAGAAGGGGAAGGCCTGAGGAGGGGGAGGGCATTCGCTCCCAAGGTCAGCAGCGCGGAGTGTGAAGCCGCACACAGGTCCCGGCTGTCACAGAGATCACAGCCGGGATCTATTTCATGCGTTCAACTCGCATGCAGTCGCAGCATGCCGCGACTGAAACTCGCTTTGCGAGTTCAATGCTTAAAATGCGCACCAGTGTGCCCGACATGATAGAAAACCACTTGTCCTAGTGCAATGCGAGTTTATCTCGCATTGCACTCGTGCGAGGCACTGGGATCATGTCGGATGATGTGCCTTCAGCCTTAGGCTGAGGGTGCCAATACTTTTGTCCGGCCCATTTTTGGAGTTTTGTGTGAAATGATCATTGTTAGTGATGAGCGAGTACTAAAATGCTCGGGTGCTCGAAGCTCGGGCCGAGCATCCCGAGATACTCGTGTACTCGGCCCGAGTAACGAGCCCAATGTTATCCTATGGGAGACACGAGTATTTTTATGAAATGACTGCCGGCTGCCTGGAAAAACCCTAAAAATGTCACAAAAGTCTCAGAAGAGTGCTGAAATGACATGGCAACACCATGGGGAAGACCCCTGGAAGCATTTCTCACTCAAAAGTCACAGCTGTGAACAATGTTGTCCGAGTTTCACGCCAATTTTACGGAGTGTCCAGAAAACCTTCCAAAATGACACCAAAATGAATATTTAGGGTGGAAATGTTAAGGGCACATACCCAATAGTGAGATACAGCTGGTGTATGTTACTTTTTGTGATTACATGAAAGATTTTACGTGAAAACATTGTGCGGCACTCCGATGACCCTGACAAGAGACGTACATGAAGCCCTGTCTAGAAATAATGTGCCCATTTTGAAGAACTGGGTCTATTGTAGTATCTTCCTTTGCCAGGGCAGTCCAAAATTGGGAGGTTCACCAATGCCCCTGGATACAGACATGCAGGATGGCCTGTAAACAAGAACTGGGTGTATTGTAGTATAGCCCATTGGCCAGGGCAGCCAAAAATTGGGAGGTTCAACAATGACCCATGCTTACAGACATGTAGTAGGGCCTGTAACCCTCAAGTGGGTGTATTGTAGTATAGCCCTTTGGCCAGGGCAGCCAAAAATTGGGAGGTTCAACAATGACCCATGCATACAGACATGTAGTAGGGCCTGTAACCCTCAAGTGGGTGTATTGTAGTATAGCCCTTTGGTCCAGGGCAGCCAAAAATTGGGAGGTTCAACAATGACCCATGCATACAGACATGTAGTAGGGCCTGTAACCCTCAAGTGGGTGTATTGTAGTATAGCCCTTTGGCCAGGGCAGCCAAAAATTGGGAGGTTCAACAATGACCATGCATACAGACATGTAGTAGGGCCTGTAACCCTCAAGTGGGTGTATTGTAGTATAGCCCTTTGGTCAGGGTAGACAAAAATTGGGAGGTTCAACAATGACCCATGCATACAGACATGTAGTAGGGCCTGTAACCCTCAAGTGGGTGTATTGTAGTATAGCCCTTTGGTCAGGGCAGCCAAAAATTGGGAGGTTCAACAATGACCCATGCATACAGACATGTAGTAGGGCCTGTAACCCTCAAGTGGGTGTATTGTAGTAGAGCCCTTTGGTCAGGGCAGCCAAAAATTGGAAGGTTCAACAATGACCCATGCATACAGACATGTAGTAGGGCCTGTAACCCTCAAGTGGGTGTATTGTAGTAGAGCCCTTTAGGTCAGGGCAGCCAAAAATTGGAGGCTCTCTTGTCCCTGATGGAGACGTGCAGGAGGGCCTGTTAAAAGAACTGGGTGTATTGTAGTAGAGCCCTTTGGTCAGGGCAGCCAAAAATTGGGAGGTTCAACAATGACCCATGATACAGACATGTAGTAGGGCCTGTAACCTCAAGTGGGTGTATTGTAGTAGAGCCCTTTGGTCAGGGCAGCCAAAAATTGGGAGGTTCAACAATGACCCATGCATACAGACATGTAGTAGGGCCTGTAACCCTCAAGTGGGTGTATTGTAGTAGAGCCCTTAGGTCAGGGCAGCCAAAAATTGTGAGGCTCACTTTGTCCCTGGATGGAAGACGTGCAGGAGGGCCTGTTAAAAGAACTGGGTGTATTGTAGTAGAGCCCTTTGGTCAGGGCAGCCAAAAATTGGAGCTTCAACAATGACCATGCATACAGACATGTAGTAGGGCCTGTAACCCTCAAGTGGGTGTATTGTAGTAGAGCCCTTTGGCCAGGGCAGCCAAAAATTGGGAGGTTCAACAATGACCATGCATACAGACATTGTAGTAGGGCCTGTAACCACTCAAGTGGGTGTATTGTAGTATAGCCCTTTGGTCAGGGTAGACAAAAATTGGGAGGTTCAACAATGACCCATGCTTACAGACATGTAGTAGGGCCTGTAACCCTCAAGTGGGTGTATTGTAGTATAGCCCTTTGGTCAGGGCAGCCAAAAATTGGGAGGTTCAACAATGACCCATGCATACAGACATGTATAACAACCTGTCCTTAATTTGAATATGTCACTCCAACCAAACTAATACCAACAGAGAGAAACCTGGGTCTCAATCAAGGAATGAATTGATCAATCAAACCAATTATAATCAATAATTGAATCTTTATTATGAAAAAGTTTAAAAATCAAACCAGAGCTACATTACAGGAAACACCACATAGCACATATAAAAACCTTCAGGTTTACAGGCTCAATACAACAATTGCACATATAATCACTGCAAGCAGGATTAAACCTCAAGCGATACCTCCATAAGTCTAAGCACCTTAATTTCCTTTTTTGTTAGATCAATATCCTATCTGTTTCCCTAAGTTATACTTTAGATCTAAACAGAAGGGGTCCAAACCACGGAGTACTTGTGTCTACAAGAGGTATCCTGGTCACAGGATAACAAATAAATAAATGTTGATTTACCTGTTCAGAAGGAACGTAGTGCCTGGGCTTCCCACCCCTACGCCGTTTCGCTATGGAGCTTCTTCCGGGGGCGTGCCAATATGAGGCAGGAAGGGCTTTTTATATCCCCCATATGTCAAACGTCATCCAGAAGGGCTCACTACCATTGGCGCTGCAGGATCAAGCCTCCAGACATCTGACACGCCCTCCGGCGGCAGCGTGCGTGAACACGCTGTGTCTATCCGCCGGAAGATGCGTCCTGTCAAAGGAGCCCGATCGCGCACGCGCACTAGTGAGACAATGAGGAGAGGAATGTTATTGCTGTATCCCGGGCTACCGTCACGTGATGCTAATCACATGACCGGCACTACCACTGTCAAAGCCCGGATTCTAAACACATTGGCTGCAGTTGTCATGGTAGTTGTAAAATAAGTGAAAATTACTAAACAGTGCTTAATTAAGATTAACCACTTCTTCAAGAGAAGTGAATAGCAATATATAACTATATCAAAAGGTGCTTAGTGCTATAATAATTAATCAATCCAAAAACTCCCTGATATAAATAGTGCAATATATAATACAATAATTCTATTATAATAAATATAAGAAAAATTAAATACATACACATGACCATATTATAATCCCAATGTGAGGTGACTATCCTAACAAATTTATAATATCTCATAGAGAAATGCAATTTCATAAAAATACATATTAAAATACAGAAAAAATAAAAATACAGCAATATTTCATATTTAATAAAAGATCATTCATCAACGCAGTGGATCTTCCTTTTCACAATCTCCAAATTACTGCCAACATCTCTCTACTGGAGACAAGATCAACCTATATTAAAATACAAATAAAAATATTAAAATAACAATTTATAAACAATAATAAAAACGAAAGCCCAATCTTCATCCTCATTAACAGCTGATATATCTATACTACTCTAGATGGGTATACTAAAAAATTACTATAAGAAGGCGCCAAAGCCTTGGTTCTCATTAAGACCCAGGGGTGCCATGGTACCTAGTCTATATATCCAGCGGCTTTCAATCTGAGCCAACCTGTGGCTTAAATCACCTCTCCTTGGTCCAAGATCCAATTGATCAATCACTTTGAATTTTAATAAAGTAGGATTACACTGATGGAATGTTTTAAAGTGTCTTGGGAGAGTTTTCAATTTAGACACATCCGTTTCTTTCTTAGCTTTCTCTATATCAAGGTAATGCTCTCTTATGCGGATTTTTGCCTCCCTACTTGTCATCCCCACATACAGTTTTTTACACGGACATTCCCCTACATAAATAATCCCTTTTGATGAACAAGTTAAATGTTTTAAAATCTTAAAATTTCTTGTTCTTTCTTGATTCTCAAAGGTCTTAGACTTAATACAACTACCACAAGCCTTACATAATCCACAAGGGAAAAAACCTTGAAGGTCTTTCCGTTCAGATATTCCAATCTTTCCCGGCTGGTAATGGCTATGTACAAGGGCGTCTTTTAAATTTCTCGACCGTCTAGCCACCATGGAGGGATTTTCCGGAAGAACCTTTTGTAATACTGGATCAGTCCGTAGCACTGCCCAGTGTTTATATAGAATATGCTTCAGATCATTCCATTTATTATTAAAGGTAGTAATATATCGTACCTTCAATTCTTCAACATTGTTCTTCTTTGTTGGGTAAAGCAATTCATTACGGTTCACCTCCATCGCCCTTCTGTAACCTCGTTTAATACTCCTCTGTCCATAACCTCTTGCCTGGAATCTTTTTCTTAGATCTTGTGATTGCCGTTGAAACGCCTCCTCATTGGAACAAATTCTTCTAATTCTCAGAAATTGGCTTACTGGAATCCCTTTAATCATGGAACTTGGGTGAGATGAATCAGCATACAGAAAAGAATTAGTAGCCGTTGGTTTTCTAAAGACATCCGTAGTAATCCTGCATCTGGAAGAACATCAATATTGACATCTAAGAAATCAATCTTCCTGCCATATTTATATGTCAATCTTATATTTAGATTGTTTTGATTTAGTCTATTCATCAAGATCTCCAAATCGTTAACACTACCTTCCCATATAAATATGACATCGTCGATATAACGACTCCACTGATGCACTTTCTCAATACCTACAATTTCATCATTCTGGAAAATTTCCCTTTCCCACATGCCTAAAAATAAATTCGCATAACTTGGAGCACAGGCCGCACCCATGGCCACTCCTTGTTGCTGTAAATATGTTTTTCCACCAAAGACAAAAAAATTATGCTTTAAAATAAATTCAAGAAGAACCACCAATAGTCTGATCATTTCTGGTTCCAGGTCCGTTGATTGCAAAAACCATTTGACGGCCTGTATACCATCAGTATGACGTATCGATGTATACAACGATTCAACGTCTGCTGTTACAAACATCATATTTTCCTCAAGATGTAATTGGTCTAGCTTCTGTAAAATACTAGTTGTATCTTTCACAAATGATGGTAATTGGCTGACCAGAGGTTTTAGGAAATGATCTAAAATAAGACATATTGGCTCAATTAGACTTTGGTTACCAGCAACAATAGGCCTACCTGGGGGATCATTGATGTTTTTATGGATCTTCGGGATCAGGTAGAAAGTCGCTATTCTGGGTTCGAATTTCTTCAAAAAATCCCAAAGTTTTTTCGAAACTATATCCTTTTCCACTGCTTCCTCTATGATGTCAAGAAGGTCTTTCTTAAAAACTGATAAGGGGTCCCCATAGAGCCTACGGTAACAAGTTTGGTCGTTAAGTAATTTAAAAGCTTGTTCCTCATATTGTTTACATGGCCATATTACAATATTACCCCCCTTATCGGCCTGTTTAAAAACGACATCATTCCACTTTTTCAAATCCTCAATGGCTTTCATCTGCCCATCTGTTAAGTTACGTTTACCTTTAAACCGATCAAGATTTTCAATATCATTAGTTACTAATTTGGTAAACACCTCAACTGCGGGGCAAAGACTAATGGCAGGAAATTTTTTTGAATTGCCACATAAACTATCAGGAATTTTTCCTACCTTCCCAAGATTTTCCTGTTCCACAAATTGATCTTCCTCCAGGGAGTGTAAAGCCTCTAGTGCTTCAAGTTCTTCCTTCAATAGGGTATCGCTAGATGTTTCCTTTTTGGCATAAATCCTCTTTAGAATGATCTTTCGTGCAAAAAGATGCAGGTCTTTTATCGACGTGAACGTGTCTAGATTAGATGTGGGAGAAAAAGTCAATCCTTTAGACAAAACACTCAACTGATCCTGATTCAAAATATGGTCAGACAAATTAATTACCCTTCTTGGTTCATCCGAAGGGCCATCATTCCTCTCCATATTCATCTTTCTTTTACGACCGAAGGTCCTTTTGAATCTAGGTTGCCTTGGATCTCTCTCCACATCAGTATCTATAGTCGTAGATGAGCTTACTGAAGCACTTCTTACTGTGTGTCCATTTTGCTGTACAGCATTCCGATTTTGCCATCTGTACACTCTATTATTATCATAGTCTAAGACATCCCTCTTAAACTTCCGTTGTTTACCAAGGCTAATATCCTGCTCCCATTTCTGTATATCCTTGTCCACATCCTCCAACCATTTTTTAAAAGTATCAGATGGAGTGTCCTTTTTTATGAGCTCTATAGTTTTTTCAAGTTGCTCATCCAGACTCATTAGAATCAATCTATTCTTTTCAATAATAATTCTAATAAATTCAAAGGAACATTCTGATGCTGTAGTTGTCCATCTCTTCACCAAATCATCCTCCTCCATCTCAAAAGTCGGGAAGATGTTCACCCGTAAACCCCTGGGTATAATCTTCTTTTCAATATAATTCTCCAAAGAAATTTTGGTCCACCATATCCTAGTTTTTTTGTATAGATTATTTTTATATTGACGCATCAGTTCTTTAATAGATGCGGTAGTATCAGCTGTAGCACCCGAAGTGTCAGCCCTGAAAAGATCCATGGCTTTAGTCCGCCATGTCAGTTCTCGTGCTTTAAAATCCATATTAATGCACCTGTACTAAAGGACTTCCTGTAAAAACAGATAAAAGACTCTATAACAACCTGTCCTTAATTTGAATATGTCACTCCAACCAAACTAATACCAACAGAGAGAAACCTGGGTCTCAATCAAGGAATGAATTGATCAATCAAACCAATTATAATCAATAATTGAATCTTTATTATGAAAAAGTTTAAAAATCAAACCAGAGCTACATTACAGGAAACACCACATAGCACATATAAAAACCTTCAGGTTTACAGGCTCAATACAACAATTGCACATATAATCACTGCAAGCAGGATTAAACCTCAAGCGATACCTCCATAAGTTTAAGCACCTTAATTTCCTTTTTTGTTGGATCAATATCCTATCTGTTTCCCTAAGTTATACTTTAGATCTAAACAGAAGGGGTCCAAACCACGGAGTACTTGTGTCTACAAGAGGTATCCTGGTCACAGGATAACAAATAAATAAATGTTGATTTACCTGTTCAGAAGGAACGTAGTGCCTGGGCTTCCCACCCCTACGCCGTTTCGCTATGGAGCTTCTTCCGGGGGCGTGCCAATATGAGGCAGGAAGGGCTTTTTATATCCCCCATATGTCAAACGTCATCCAGAAGGGCTCACTACCATTGGCGCTGCAGGATCAAGCCTCCAGACATCTGACACGCCCTCCGGCGGCAGCGTGCGTGAACACGCTGTGTTTATCCGCCGGAAGATGCGTCCTGTCAAAGGAGCCCGATCGCGCACGCGCACTAGTGAGACAATGAGGAGAGGAATGTTATTGCTGTATCCCGGGCTACCGTCACGTGATGCTAATCACATGACCGGCACTACCACTGTCAAAGCCCGGATTCTAAACACATTGGCTGCAGTTGTCATGGTAGTTGTAAAATAAGTGAAAATTACTAAACAGTGCTTAATTAAGATTAACCACTTCTTCAAGAGAAGTGAATAGCAATATATAACTATATCAAAAGGTGCTTAGTGCTATAATAATTAATCAATCCAAAAACTCCCTGATATAAATAGTGCAATATATAATACAATGGTCAGGGCAGCCAAAAATTGGGAGGTTCAACAATGACCCATGCATACAGACATGTAGTAGGGCCTGTAACCCTCAAGTGGGTGTATTGTAGTATAGCCCTTTGGTCAGGGTAGACAAAAATTGGGAGGTTCAACAATGACCCATGCATACAGACATGTAGTAGGGCCTGTAACCCTCAAGTGGGTGTATTGTAGTAGAGCCCTTTGGTCAGGGCAGCCAAAAATTGGGAGGTTCAACAATGACCCATGCATACAGACATGTAGTAGGGCCTGTAACCCTCAAGTGGGTGTATTGTAGTATAGCCCTTTGGTCAGGGTAGACAAAAATTGGGAGGTTCAACAATGACCCATGCATACAGACATGTAGTAGGGCCTGTAACCCTCAAGTGGGTGTATTGTAGTAGAGCCCTTTGGTCAGGGCAGCCAAAAATTGGAAGGTTCAACAATGACCCATGCATACAGACATGTAGTAGGGCCTGTAACCCTCAAGTGGGTGTATTGTAGTAGAGCCCTTTAGGTCAGGGCAGCCAAAAATTGGGAGGCTCCTCTATGTCCCTGGATGGAGACGTGCAGGAGGGCCTGTTAAGAAGAATGGGTGTATTGTAGTAGAGCCCTTTGGTCAGGGCAGCCAAAAATTGGGAGGTTCAACAATGACCCATGCATACAGACATGTAGTAGGGCCTGTAACCCTCAAGTGGGTGTATTGTAGTAGAGCCCTTTGGTCAGGGCAGCCAAAAATTGGGAGGTTCAACAATGACCCATGCATACAGACATGTAGTAGGGCCTGTAACCCTCAAGTGGGTGTATTGTAGTATAGCCCTTTGGTCAGGGTAGACAAAAATTGGGAGGTTCAACAATGACCCATGCATACAGACATGTAGTAGGGCCTGTAACCCTCAAGTGGGTGTATTGTAGTAGAGCCTTTGGTCAGGGCAGCCAAAAATTGGGAGGTTCAACAATGACCCATGCATACAGACATGTAGTAGGGCCTGTAACCCTCAAGTGGGTGTATTGTAGTAGAGCCCTTAGGTCAGGGCAGCCAAAAATTGTGAGGCTCCTCTTTGTCCCTGGATGGAGACGTGCAGGAGGGCCTGTTAAGAAGAACTGGGTGTATTGTAGTAGAGCCCTTTGGTCAGGGCAGCCAAAAATTGGGAGGCTCCTCTTTGTCCCTGGATGGAGACGTGCAGGAGGGCCTGTTAAGAAGAACAGGGTGTATTGTAGTAGAGCCCTTTTGTCAGGGCAGCCAAAAATTTGGAGGCTCCTCTTTGTCCCTGGATAGAGACGTGTAGGAGTACCTAAAAATATTTTTCCCATTGAAAAGGAGCGGGTCTCCTGTCGTTGTAATGCCCATTCTAACAGAATGGGCTACAAAATTTACCACTGTGCGTATACCTCAAACAAGAGCCTAACTATTCTAACGCTCATCATGGTGTCACATGAGGAGAAGGAGTAGGAGTCCAGCGATTAGCCAAAGTACGGAAGTGTCTACCCATTGGTGAGTGGAGGTACATGTCAAATTCAAATAACAAAATAAAATTCAGTTGTCATTTGCTGGTGGTGTGGTGAAGTCTGGCCCAATCCAACCCTTGTTCATCTTGATCAGAGTGAGCCTGTCCGCATTTTCAGTTGACAGGCGGGTGCGTTTATCAGTGATGATTCCACCTGCTGCACTGAAAACACGCTCTGATAAAACGCTAGCGGCAGGGCAGGCCAGGACTTCCAAGGCGTAGAGAGCCAATTCATGCCACGTGTCGAGCTTGGAGACCCAATAATTGAAAGGCACCGATGAATCTCGCAGTACAGTTGTTCGATCTGCAAGGTACTCCTTCAGCATCTGCCCGAACTTAGCATTTCTGGTGGCACTACCCCGCACCTCAGGGGCTGTGGTACGTGAGGGGCTGAGAAAACTGTCCCACATCGTAAAGACAGTTCCCCTGCCTCTGGCGGATTGGACTTGTGCCCCTCTCGGCCGTACGCCTTGGTTGTCCATCGAATCCTGACCTATGCCGCTAGCGTTTTGTGAGGGGAAGGATTTCACAACTTCCGTGACTATGGCCCTCTGGAACTGCAGCATTTTGGCTGACCTCTCCGCCTCAGGAATGAGAGACATAAAGTTCTCCTTGTAGCGTGGGTCTAAGAGTGTTGCCAACCAGTACTGATTGTCGGCCAAGATGTTCTGAACGCGAGGGTCACGAGACAGGCAGCTTACCATAAAGTCAGCCATGTGCGCCAGACTCTTAACAGCCATCACATCAGTATCCAGACCAACACGATGACTGAACATGCTGTCCTCCTCCTCCTCCTCCTCCTCCTCCTCATCTCCCCTGTCCTCTGGCCAGCCACGCTGAATCGAGGGTATGACTGGTGTGCATGTCATATCCCCAATTTGGCCTGAGAGTTGCTCCATGTCTTCATCCTCCTCCTCCTCCTCCTCCTCGTCATAGTCCTCCACTACACGTTGTGATGACAAGAGGCTGGGCTGTGTGTTTTCACCCACACCCACTACAGTTTCTTGCTCTAAGTCATCGCGCTCTGCCTGCAATGCATCCTCTTTTATTTTCAGCAGAGACCGTTTTAGAAGGCAGAGTAGTGGTATGGTGACGCTAATAATGGCGTCATCACCGCTCACCATCTTGGTGGAGTCCCCAAAGTTTTGGAGGACGGTGCATAGGTCCGACATCCATCTCCACTCCTCAGGTGTTATCTGTGGAGTTTGACCCATTTCCCGACGGCTTAGGTGATGCAGGTAGTCCACAACTGCCCTCTTCTGCTCACATATCCTGACCAACATGTGCAGCGTTGAATTCCAACGCGTGGGGACATCACACACCAGTCTGTGGGCCGGAAGACGCAAACGGCGCTGAAAGCTTGCAAGGCCGGCTGAAGCAGCAGGTGACTTGCGAAAATGTTCAGACAGACGCCGAACTTTTACCAGCAGGTCAGACATCTCCGGGTATGACTTCACAAACCTCTGAACCACCAGGTTGAGCACATGGGCCACACATGGAACATGCGTCAGCTGCCCTCGCCTCAAAGCTGCCACCAGGTTCCGGCCATTGTCACACACGACCTTTCCTGGCTTTAGGTTCAGAGGTGTGAGCCAGTGATCTGCCTGCTGTTTCAGAGCTGTCCACACCTCTTCTGCATTGTGGGGTTTGTCACCTATGCAGACTAGCTTCAGCACAGCCTGTTGCCGCTTTGCAGAGGCAGTGCTGCAGTGCTTCCAGCTTGGGACTGGTGTGGAGGGTACAGTGGATGAGGATGCGCAGGTGGAGGAGGAGGAGGCTGAAGAGCATGACATTCCGGAGCTGTAGAGTGTCGGTGAAACCATGACAGAGGTAGGGCCTGCTATCCTTGGTGTGGGAAGGACGTGTTCCGTCCCTCGCTCAGACTGGGTCCCAGCCTCCACAATATTAATCCAGTGTGCCGTCAGGGAGATGTAGCGGCCTTGCCCACAAGCACTTGTCCACGTGTCTGTGGTTAGGTGGACTTTGGCTGAAACAGCATTGTTCAGGGCACGTGTGATGGTGTTGGACACGTGGTTATGCAATGCGGGGACGGCACATCTGGAGAAATAGTGTCGGCTGGGGACCGAGTAACGTGGGACAGCAGCCGCCATCAGGTCGCGGAATGCGTCCGTCTCCACCAGACGGAAAGGCAACATTTCTAGCGCTATGAGTCGCGAAATGTGAGCATTGAGGACTGTGGCATGTGGGGCATTGGCAGCGTATTTGCGCCTGCGTTCAAATGTTTGCTGAATGGATAATTGAACGCTGCGCTGGGACAAGGACGTGCTTGATGGTGGCGTAATTTGTGCTTCAGCAACTTCAGGTGCAGGACCGGAGGCTTGTTCGCGGCCAGCATGGACAGGGGATTGGCTTGCATGCACAACAGCCGAAGACCTAGCAGTGACATCAGCACGCACCGCTCCTCGACTCTGTGGTACTTCCCACAAAGTCGGGTGCTTGGCTGACATGTGCCTGATCATGCTGGTGGTGGTCAGGCTGCTAGTTTTCGTACCCCTGCTGATAGTGGCATGGCAGGTGTGGCAAATGGCCTTTTTAGAGTCTTCTGGAGCCAACTTAAAAAACTCCCAGACTCGGGAAGACCGAACATTTGCACAGGCACCTTGAGTCGTGTTGTTGTTCCGGGGAACGGTTGCCTGCCTTCTGCCTGCGGACGCACCCCTGCTTCGTACTGGCTGTTGTGATGCTACGCCTCCCTCCCCCTGTGCACTGCTGTCCTCGCTCTGCATATCCTCCTGCCATGTAGGGTCAGCTACTGGATCATCCACCACGTCGTCTTCCTCTTCCGCACCCTGATCCTCCTCCTGACTTCCTGGCAATTGTGTCTCATCATCGTCCACCCCTTGTTGAGACACTTTGACAACGTTCCGTTCGTCATAACGCGGCTGCTCAAATATTTGGGCATCTGTACATACCATCTCCTCATGACCCACTTCAAGAGGAGGTGGCGACAGGCCAGATTCTGCGAATGGATACGTGAACAGCTCTTCCGAGTGTCCTAGTGTGGGATCTGTAATGTCCGTGGACGTGTAATCGGCCAGGTGGTAGGAAGGAGGATCAGGTTGGGAAATGTGCGGTGCAGTATCACGGCTACTGACAGTTGACCGTGCGGAAGACAGGGTGTTTGTGGAGGTGCCCATCTGACTTGAAGCATTATCCGCTATCCAAGTAACAACCTGTTGACACTGGTCTTGGTTCAACAGTGGTGTACTGCTGCGGGCCCCAAGAATTTGGGACAGGACGTGCGAGCGAGGAGATGTGGCCCTTTGTTGTTGCGAAATGAGTGCTTGCACACGACCTCGGCCTCTGCCTGCACCACCATCACGTCCACTTCCTTGTTCCTTGCCAACGCCCTTGCCAACGCCTTTGCGCATTTTGCCTGTATAGAGCGACAACTGCCTGGTCACTGTGGAGGTCACAGGAGATTAGGATTTTAGTTCCCTAACCTGTATAAAGGTATGACGTACAACAGTGTGGTGACTGTTGAGATGACAAGAGTTAGGATTTTAGTTCCCTAACTTGTAGAAACTTATGACGTACAACAGTGTGGTGACTGTTGAGATGACAATAGTTAGGATTTTAGTTCCCTAACTTGTAGAAACTTATGACGTACAACAGTGTGGTGACTGTTGAGATGACAATAGTTAGGATTTTAGTTCCCTAACCTGTAGAAACGTATGACGTACAACAGTGTGGTGACTGTTGAGATGACAAGAGTTAGGATTTTAGTTCCCTAACCTGTAGAAACGTATGACGTACAACAGTGTGGTGACTGTTGAGATGACAAGAGTTAGGATTTTAGTTCCCTAACTTGTAGAAACTTATGACGTACAACAGTGTGGTGACTGTTGAGATGACAATAGTTAGGATTTTAGTTCCCTAACTTGTAGAAACTTATGACGTACAACAGTGTGGTGACTGTTGAGATGACAATAGTTAGGATTTTAGTTCCCTAGCCTGTAGAAACGTATGACGTACAACAGTGTGGTGACTGTTGAGATGACAAGAGTTAGGATTTTAGTTCCCTAACCTGTAGAAACGTATGACGTACAACAGTGTGGTGACTGTTGAGATGACAAGAGTTAGGATTTTAGTTCCCTAACTTGTAGAAACTTATGACGTACAACAGTGTGGTGACTGTTGAGATGACAAGAGTTAGGATTTTAGTTCCCTAACCTGTAGAAACGTATGACGTACAACAGTGTGGTGACTGTTGAGATGACAAGAGTTAGGATTTTAGTTCCCTAACTTGTAGAAACTTATGACGTACAACAGTGTGGTGACTGTTGAGATGACAATAGTTAGGATTTTAGTTCCCTAACTTGTAGAAACTTATGACGTACAACAGTGTGGTGACTGTTGAGATGACAATAGTTAGGATTTTAGTTCCCTAACCTGTAGAAACGTATGACGTACAACAGTGTGGTGACTGTTGAGATGACAAGAGTTAGGATTTTAGTTCCCTAACCTGTAGAAACGTATGACGTACAACAGTGTGGTGACTGTTGAGATGACAAGAGTTAGGATTTTAGTTCCCTAACTTGTAGAAACGTATGACGTACAACAGTGTGGTGACTGTTGAGATGACAAGAGTTAGGATTTTAGTTCCCTAACCTGTAGAAACGTATGACGTACAACAGTGTGGTGACTGTTGAGATGACAAGAGTTAGGATTTTAGTTCCCTAACTTGTAGAAAACTTATGACGTACAACAGTGTGGTGACTGTTGAGATGACAATAGTTAGGATTTTAGTTCCCTAACTTGTAGAAACTTATGACGTACAACAGTGTGGTGACTGTTGAGATGACAAGAGTTAGGATTTTAGTTCCCTAACCTGTATTAAGGTACTACGTACACCTGTCTGGTGACTGTAATGGTTTGAAGAGAGGATTTTAGTCCCTAACCTGTATTAAGGCAGTACGTATACCTGTCTGGTGACTGTTTTGATGACAAGAGTTAGGATTTTAGTTCCCTAACCTGTATTAAGGTACTACGTACACCTGTCTGGTGACTGTAATGGTTTAAACAGAGGATTTTAGTCCCTAACCTGTATTAAGGTAGTACGTACACCTGTCTGGTGACTGTTTTGATGACAAGAGTTAGGATTTTAGTTCCCTAACCTGTATTAAGGTACTACGTACACCTGTCTGGTGACTGTAATGGTTTGAAGAGAGGATTTTAGTCCCTAACCTGTATTAAGGTACTAAGTACAAGAGTGTGGTGACTCTAATGGTCACAGAAAAGCTTGGATTTCAATCTGTATCACCCTGCCTATATCCTCCTAGATTAGTCCTGAGAAGGACTGTTCTGGTCACTGGAAATCTTGGACTCCGATCTGGATCACCCTGCCTATGTCCTCCTAGATTAGTCCTGAGAAGGACTGTTGTGGTCAGCAGCAGTTTGCAGCCCTGATCCGGATCTACCTATGAGGGCCGCAAATCTGTCCCTAATCAGCAGCAGACACTCTCCCTACACTCACTGTCTGGAAGGCTGTGTGCCGAGCACAGCGCGCCGGGACTTATAAAGGCTCGGTGACGCTGTGCAGGCCGGCCAATCACTGCTATACCACAACCAACAGGGCTGTGGCATTGCAGTGGTCTGTCAGCCAATCCCTGCACGTGGGCTGGCTCTCAAAAGAGCGCCAACATGGAGAGATGACGACCACGAGCACAGCACGAGTATCGCGAGATTACTCGGTGCTCGGCGAGTCGCCCGAGTACAGTGATACTCGTGCGAGTAACGAGTAGTGCCGAGCATGTTCGCTCAACACTAATCATTGTTTTGCTTTTTGCTTCATTCTCTTTTGTGTTTTTTCATTGAAGACAAATTAAATGAAGATAATAATACCAAAGAATTTGTGATTGCAATCATTTTCAGGAAGAAACCGAGCATTATGTGACAGAATTGCAGAGGTGTCAATACTTTTGGCCAACACTGTACCTGCCTTATCTGTGCCCCTACGCTCGCCATAGAATAACCTTTAATTGAACTGTTGGATCTCACCTTTGTGCGAGTTATTCAGAAGCTGCGGGGCACATTGCTGAAAATCCTTCACTACCTGTCGAGCACAGGACCTGTGGGAATGTCGACACCTGTGAGTGGTGGATATCGTTTACGTGACCGCAGACACTCCGTGACTGACAGGCGGCTGGCACCTGGACGGCTCTTCCGGCCCAGGTGGCCTTGAGAATACACTTGGGTTGTGCGGAAGCGGCACAACCCGAAAAGCCGAGAGCCCCCTCTGTCACAACCTTCCCTTCCCCTTCAATGTGCATGTGGGTTCTCCCTATGGGAGCACTTTTCTCTCTCTTTTTGTA
Source organism: Allobates femoralis (assembly GCA_033576535.1). Lineage (NCBI taxonomy): Eukaryota > Metazoa > Chordata > Amphibia > Anura > Aromobatidae > Allobates > Allobates femoralis. The sequence continues at coordinate 217,286,330 of JARQOC010000006.1, read as the reverse complement.
TTACATCCTTTCTGTGCCTGTCACTGCCATGTATGCGTACTCGCCCATATGCACTGTCTCTCCCAATGCGTGCTGTCTCTGTCCCTGTACCTGTCTCTTCTCTATGCAATGTCTGTCCCCTGTGTGCTCTGTCCCTTGTGCCTGTCTGTCCTCTTAATGTGCTGTTTCGCCCCCTTCTTGTCTGTCCTCTTTGTACACTGTCTCTTCCTTCTGTCTCTCTCCTGTGTGCTGTCTCTCCCTTGTCTGTCTCACTCCCTGTGCCTCTCTCTTCTCTGTGCCTGTCTTCCCTCTCTGTGCGCTGTGTCCCCTGCGTGCCTCTCTCCCCTGTGCCTCTCTCCTCTATGACTATCTCTCCCTCGTGCGCTCTCTCCCCTTATGTCTCTCTCTTTCCTGTGCCTCTCCTCTGTCCCTGTCTTTCCCTTGTGTGTTCTCTCCCCCTATGCCTCTCCCCTGTGTCTGTCTCTTTCCCATGTGTGCTCTCTCCCCTATGCCTCTCTCCCCCATGTCCCTCTTTCTCCCGTGTGTTTTCTCTCCCCTGTGCCTGCTCTCTCCTTGTGTGCTTTCTTTCCCCTCTGCCTCTCTTTCCCCTGTGCAATCTCTCCCCCTGTATGCTCGTTCCCTCCTGTGCCTTTCTACCCTATGCCTCTCTCCCCCCATGCCTTTCCTCTCTGCACTCCCCCTTCTACCTAATGTGGTGCAGAGCAGCCTTGGACTGTCACAGTGATCAGTCACATAACCCTGGTTCCGCCCAGTCACGTGCTTGATCACATGACTGACATCACTGCAGGTCCTTTATCTGATAAATCGGGGTGCGGTTATGTGGCGTTTATGCGGTGGGTGTGCGGCGGTTATGTAGTGGATGTATGATGGTGGGTCCCACTGTTCGTACCGCGCAAGGGGCTGGTACCACCAGTGGGCGACATATTGGGGGAGCCATCACTTGGCTGTCCCAATATGTCATTTGGTGTACTTCCAGTCAGCACGGTGCCTTCTTGGATATTGAGACATTCCCACGGAAATTGATGACAGATGTAATCAGGTAAATATATATTAGATTTTTTGTGACATTAATCTCTGGTTTAACAGTAAAAAAAATTCAAAGTTTGAAATTTGCAAACTTTATCAAATTCCATTTTTTTTTCACAAATAAACGCAAAAATGATCATCCTAAATTTACCACTAACATGAAGACCAATATGTCACGGAAAAACACAGTTTCAGAATCACTGTGATCCGTCGAATCGTTCCAGAGTTATAACTTCTTAAAGTGACACTGGTCAGAATTCCAAAAAATGGCCTGGTCATTATGGTCTAAACAGTCTTGGCGGTGAAGGGTATTTTCCCAGGGTCTGCCCTCAGTTTATGATCATAGGGGCTTTCTGGGACCCCAACAAGTTCTAAAAATAATCCATTGTGGAGAGACCAGCAGTGCCAGCCTATTCTAGTGGATGAGATTTAGCAGGGTCCATGTCGCTAAGGATTGATGCAGATTTCCAACATCATAATTTCATTCTGTCATTTAGTAATATAGGAAAATCTCTCTAATCTATTAAACTCTTCAGCCCGAAAATTTCACCTTCCGTTCCCGGCCAATTTTTTCAATTATGACCAGTGTCACTTTATGAGGTAATAACCATTTAACGCTTTAAAGGATTCCAGATTGTGTTTTCGTGACATATTGTACTTCATGATAATGGTGAATTTTGGACTACCGGTATATTTTTTGTGTTTATTTGAGAAAATATCTGAAAATTTAGCAATTTTGAAACTTTCAATTAGTATGCCCTTACACCAAAATAGTTAATAAACAACATTTACCACATATCTACTTTTCAAAAGAATACGGTAATTTTTGAAGCATACACTCCCTGACAGAAGTTATGTCGCTTATCCATGTTATGTAAATAAAAGCTGATAACCTGACGTTAAATTCATCCATTGGTTGTATAAATTACTCTTTTGAAAGCTGAAACCCTCCCAAATGTGGTTTAGGTTAAGAAAATAAATTGACATCAATGCTGAAATATTGATCATTTAATGAACACAGAATGGTCAGATTTTGGCAAGACAAAAGTTTTCTCGCCCACAGAAAGTAATGTGATTTTCAAACAAATAATTAACTTAAAATACAAATATACTGTATGTTGCGTATGTGGCGCCCCACTGGTCGGAGCGCCACTAAGGGGTACTGCACCCAGACCAGCGTGTGTGGTATCCCTGTGGTAAGTGAATGGGGAGGTTAATATGTGGCTTAATCCTCGCATCCAGACACACCCTTAGCTCAGGGGACTACAGGGTTAAATCCTTTACTAGGAGACCCAGCCCCAGTGGTAGGAGTGCAGGGCAAGCAGTGTGAGCGTGGGAGGAAGTTAGAGACAGAGAGGAGGAGATGAAGGGGTCTTCCAGGGAGGAGAAGCTGTTTGGAAACTGAGGAGCCGACGAAGGTTCATTCCAAACAGTACACCGGAATCCGCACCGGCTGCAGAGCTGCAGGCCCAGCAGAAAATCCGGATCACCATGGAGACTACAGGCTCCCGGGCCCCTGTGCAGTCCATATCAAGGGAGCCAGGCACCGCATGCCGAGAGATAGTGGCAGGCCATCGAGGGTTATCCCGCAGACAGCAAAGGTGAGAGAGCACAGGAGGCCAGGTTTCAGGCCAGCCAGGCTTCACACAAACTGGAAGTGTAGTGAAGGAGGGACATCTAACAAAGCCACGTGGAGACACCCCGTTCATTTGCCACTACCTAGGTAGCTGCCTATGCTTACAGACTGTGTTGTACTGTGAACTGTGCTTTTTACCTGAACTGTCCAGTAAAGTACCCAGGAGAGTGACTTTGCCTCAGTGTCTTTGTGCTACCAAAATTCAACCTTTTTGCTTCCACCAACGCTGCCCCGAAGGACCAGCTCCACCTGTAGGGAGCTTTGCCATTCCTGCCGCAATACCATCGCCCTCCAGAGGACTGTGGCGTCGCTGGTGACCCATCACCAGGTACTACAGGTGGTGTCACGAGACAACAAACTCTTTTTCCTTGTACATAACCCCTTTTTGAAGTGTCACCCAGGCCACAAGCTCAGGCGCCGCCACCCGTGACATCCCCGTGAACCCCTCTGAGCCTGATACCCGAGTACCCCCCGGGCCTGGGCTCGACACATAACACTGGTGAATGAAGTTGTGGTGCTATTAGAGTCATATTTAAAATTTTGTGTGACTTCAATGAGCTTGAAGGACTGCATCCATGTGGTTCAACAATGATTTATACAATTTATTAATGAAGTCATCAGGAATAGCAAAGAATGCAGTCTTACATGCCTCCCAGAGTTCATCTAGATTCTTTGGTCCTACCCCAAACATGCTCAATGATGTTCATGTCTGGTGACTGGGCTGGCCAGTCCTTGAGCACCTTCATTTTTTTTTGCCTGGAGGAACTTTGTTGTAGAGATGGATGTAGGAGATGGAGCACCATTCTGCTGCAGAATTTGACCCCTTTTATGATTTGGAATGTAAGGGTTAGCTAATGCTTTGATATTTTAAGCTGTTGATATTGCCACCTTGCAAATGTTTTGCACACCCCCATACTGAATGTAAACCCCGACCATGATCTTTCCACCACCAAATTTAACTGTTTTTTTGGGTGTATTTTGGATCCATACGCACTCTGGTAGGTCTCCTACAGTATTTGCGGCGGCTGTGGTGTAATTCTACTGAAGATTCATCAGAGAACTCCACCTTCTGCCACTTTTCCAACGTCCATCTGTTTAGCAGGCTGTTGGACTTGCAAATGCCACACATTTTTTTATTTGCCTTTTGTTTAGTGCTGGCTTCTGGGCACTGACCATGGAGGCTATTTCGAGACAGAATCCTACAAACAGGGTCTTGAGGTGACCAGGCCTGTTGGAGCTCTGCTGCAGTGGAAGAGGGGCTTGCTTTGGATTTTCTAACCAGCAAACGTTCCTCCTGAGCAGTTGTCTTGCGGGGGTCTGCCGGACCTGGGCTTGTCAAACACATCTCCAGTCTCTTCAAATCTTTTTTTAATTCTTTGTACTTGACACTGAGACATATTAAAGGTGCCTGCCACCTCTGCAGTGGATCTGCTCTTCAGTCTCTTGATAATCAAGGCTTTGGTGGCAGGGTGGATTTTTGGCATGTTGTCAGAGCTCAAGTTGCAGTTCAAGTGAAGGTCTGGGGTGCTGGGTTTCTTTGTATGCACACCCACTAAAAACTGATAATTTACTGTACACAGGTGAGGATGTAAACTAGCATTGGGTGCATTATATGACCAGGTGACAAAACTTTTGTCTTGCCAAAATCTGACCATTCTGTGTTCATTAAATGATCAATATTTCAGCATTGATGCCAATTTATTTTCTTAACCTAAAGCACATTTGGGAGGGTTTCAGCTTTCAAAAGAGTAATTTGTACAACCAATGGATGCATTTAATGTCAGGCTATAAGCTTTTATTTACATAACATGGATAAGCGACATAACACGAGTGCACTCCCTGACAGAAGTTAGGAAGTTAAAAGGGTTAAAACTTTATCAGCAATATCTCATTTTTCAAACAAATGTACAAAACCAATTTTTAGGGACCACATCAAATTTAAAGTAATTTGAGAGTCCTAAGTGACAGAAAACGCCTCAAAGTGACACCATTCAACAATTGAACCCTTCAAGCTGCTCAAAACCACTCAAGAAATGTATTAACCCTTTGTGTAGGTCACAGGAATTAAAGCAACATGGAAGGAAAAAATTAAAATGTTACTGTTTCCCCACAAAAATGATACATTAGCGCCACATTTTGCATTTTTACAAGTGTAACAGGAGTAAATGCAACATATCATTTGTTATGCAATTTCTCATGAATACAGTGATACCCAAAATATCGTGGAAAGCTACTGTTTGGGCACATGGCAGGGCTCAGAAGGGAAGGAGCGCCATTTCACTTTTGGAATGCAAAATTGTCTGGAATCGCTAGCGGACTCCATGTCATATTTGCAGAGCCCCTGATGTGTCTAAACAGTTTACAGCCCCCACAAGTGACTAGACTCCTTAAGGAATTTAACTAGATTTCGGGTGAGCACCTTGAACCCCCAAGTGCTTCCCAGAAATTTATAGTGAGCTGTGAAAGAAAAAAAAAAAAATTTCGGAACGAACATGTGGTTTTAACCCCATTTTTTTTTTATTTTCACAAGGGTAACAATTAGGAAATCCTCCATACATCGTTTCCCCATATGCGGTGAAAAACTACTGTTTGGGTGCCTGGTACGGCACATAGAAGGGAAATAGCACCATTTTGGCTTGAATAGATTGCTAATGCCATGTCACATTTAAAGAGACTGACATGCCAAGACAGCAGAAACCCCCAAAAGTGACACTATATTGGAAAAGACACCTCTAGAGGACTTCATCTAGGGCTATTGTGTGCATTTTTAACCCTGAGGCAGATCATAGAATTTAAAAAAATTGGGCTCAGTTAATGAAAATTACCATTTTTTCCACTAAAATCTTGCTATGAATGGCATGTTAATAATTTTCACAAGGGGTAATGGGAGAAAATGAACATTATAGTTTGTCATTCAATTTCTCCTTAGTACGCCAATGCCTCAAATATGTCCGAAAACTACTTTTTAGGCACAGTACTAAGCTCAGAAGTGAAGGAGCGCCATATAATAGTGCAGATTTTGCACAAATGGTTTGAGGGTGCCATGTCACATTGGCAGAGCCCCTGAAGTACCAGAACAGTAGAACCCTCCATAATTTACCCCATCTTACAAACCACACCTTTCATTGAATTCATCTATTGGTGCACTGATCATATTGACACCACAGGTATGTAACAGAATTTTATACCATTGGGTGGTGAAGAATAAATAATTGCATTTTTGCAACCAAAGATTTGTTTTAACCCCAGATGTTACACTTTGACACAGAGAAGTGGGAAAAACTGGCACACAATTTCTGCTGAATGTGGCAATGCCCCACATGTAGCTTAATAGTACTGTCCAAAGCAAGGCTCAGGAGGGGAGGAGTGCTATTTGACTCTTTGAATATAGGTTTGCAGACTCCATATACAGAGCCCCTAAGTGCCAGTAGAACAGAATCTCCCTTCAAATGACTCCATTCTGAAAATGATACCCCTTTAGTAAATCATCTGAGTGTGCCAATGATTTTGACTTCATGAGTGTTTTCCAGATATAAGCAGCAGTGGATGTTGCTGAATGAAAATTCAAATCTGCTCGGATTTCGTCACTATAGAGATGCCAAAAATGTGGATGTTTAATGGGGCTTAGGCCAGTTTCACATCACAGTTTATCTGATCCAGGGCTGTCCGGTGTGAACCGAACAGCCCCAGATCAGATTTCGGCCCTATAGTATTGCTATGGGGCAGGATGAAGCCAGATGGCAGCTATTTGCCATCCGGTTTCCATCTGTCCGCTAGGATCTGACAGGATTCAGATTTTTCTCCTGGACACATAAACGTTGCAAGCAACCCCCTAACGTAGGGGTCTATGGCGCCGGATTTGACATAAAATCAGATTCGGGAGCCGGACACTGGGTGCTGGAGTTTAGCAGTGAGCGCTGCTAAACGTCAACACTATGAGCTGTCCCCTGCAAAGATTTCAGGACTGCGGCTAGCTCCACGCTAGCGTTAAATTTCTGCAGCAGTTGCTGCGATATGACGAATCCGGCTGCAAACCGGACCAGAGGGCATATTTGCCCTCTGATTCTGTTTGCAAATCGGGTTCGGGGCTGTCCAGTTTACACCGGACAGCCGCGGACCTGATCAGACTGTGGTGTGAAACCGGCCTTAGGCTGTGGTCACAGTTGCCATGCGTTTTTTTTAGTGATTTAACAAAACTCATGCGTTTTTTCATGTCAGCATGAGTTTTGTAAGGTGTGTGATGGCTCCCTGCGTTTTTGGCTGCGTTTTTGAATCTGCACCTAAAAATAGTGCTTGTAGTATTTTTTTGAGCGTTTTGAAAAACGCATGCGTTTCCTATGGGAAACGCATGCAAAAATGCATGTACAATTAGTACCTTTTAGTGCCATTCAAAAACGCATGCGTTTCCCATAGGAGCCCATGTTAAAAAAACGCATGCGTTTTTGGAAACGCATGCGTTTTTTAACATGGGCTCCTATGGAAAACGCATGCGTTTTTGAATGGCCCTAATTGTACATGCGTTTTTGCATGCGTTTTCCATAAGGCCCCTTATTAAAAAACGCATGCGTTTTTGGATATGCTCCAAAAACGCATGGGACAGTCACACATGCTTTTTGGCAATTAGGGCATGCGTTTTTTAACATGGGGGCCTATGGGTGCGTTTTTTTACATTCGTTTTTGAAAACGCAGGTCTCAAAAAACGCATGTGAAAAATGCTACTGTGACCCCAGCCTAAGCCACAATGTGGGTCTGAGAAAGGAAGGGGGCATTTGGATTTGGGAGTACAGATTTTAGGCTATGTTCACACACAATTTGCGTTTTTTTAGCACTCCTAAAACCACTTGCGTTTTTTTAGGAGTGCCAAAAAATGTGCCTTGTGCATGTGAAAGCATTGAAAACGTTTTTGCAAATAGTCATTTTTTTCACCAAACACCCACACAGCCAAAAACACATGGCATAAAAATTGGTGTTTTTGTTTTTGCTGAAGGAATTTTTTTTTTTCGTTTTCCTGCCGACCAAGGGGGGGGGGGGGGGGGAGGTGCTATCATAAAAATTTTTTTGTATTTTCTTTATTATATAGGGGGGGTGCTATTGGAAAAAAAAACATTTCATTTTTGATGACTCCTTTACAAAAACGCTACCGTTAACGCATGTATCTGCATGTGACTTGCGTTTCCGTTTGCGTTTGCCAGCGTTTCCCATAGGGGCCCATGTTACAAAAACGCATGCGTTTTTGGGGACACACCTGCGTTTTTTTCCAGCACCCAAAAACCCAGCGTTTTTTGGGGTATGGGAAAAAAACGCAAGTGGTCTTGAAAAACGCATGTACACTCCTATGTACCCTGCGGTAACGCACCTGCGTTTTTTTTTCACAGCCCAAAAACGCAGGGATGGGCAAAAAAACGCATGTGTGTGAACATGGCCTTACTGGGATACTTTTGAGGGCATCCATAGAGCTTTTCTAGAGCCTTTGTGATACCAGTAATGTCAAAGCCCCCTATTTTACATTACCAGATGATGGACCTGAGTGAGGACTTGTTTTTTTTTTATTGAGATTAAGCTATTATTGATCACCTTTAGCCCATGCTGTATGCTGAGTAATTATATCTGGGTTTTAATTTAAGGGCATGTGCATATGTTAAGTATTTGGTGAGTTTTTTACCTTAGTATTTGTAAGCCAAAACCAGGAGTGGAACAATCACGGGAAAAGTATATTAGAAACAGGTGCACCTCTTGCATTATTTACCTTGTCCTGGTTTTGGCGTACAGATACAGAAGTAAAAACTAAACAAATAATATGTGCAAGTGGCATAATTCTCCTAATGATGTGAATCATGTAACACCCCCAAGGGGTCCATTCATTATAATGAGGCAGTAGTGTTACTCTGGACACTGTCTGGCCTTTGTTCAGCGTTGCTCTTGTCAGAAGAGCAGAAAACTGCCTGATCATGCTTTTATAAATTACTGAAAAGATGGCCATTGTCAGTTCATAAGACAGTCCAAAGTGACTCTATCTGCCTCATTAAAGGGAATCTTCCATCCAGGGTCCAATCTGAATCATGCATTTTAAAAATATGCACGGAAACCCTTGTGTAAATTCTCAGCTTAGGGCGCAGGATAACTGTGAGCCAAGCCTTTACTGCGATCTTTGGGGGAAGAATGAATAAATCAACATCATGTCAAGAATTGCATTTACTTAATTTTTGTGCGATTCATTGTGCGGTATAAGTGATTAGATGGCTTCATTTTTTGGGGTGATATGTTTACAGCGATACTACATGTATATCAGTATTTTTGTTTGGCTACCATCACGCACTAAAAGCACTTTAAAAAAAAAAATAAATATATATATATATATATTTTTTTTTTTTTAATTTATTTATTTATTTATTTATTTCTACCGACAGAGTCATGTGAAGGTGTTTTTTGCAGAATCAGTTGATGTTTTTATTGGTTTTATTGGTACCATTTATGCGACCGTAACATTTTTTAATTGTTTTTCATTTCAGTTTTTGAGAGGCAAAATGAATATAAAACAACAATTCAGAATTTTTTTTTTGGGAGTGTGGGTTATGCCATTCACAGTGTGGTAATCCTGAAAGATTAATTTATTTTTGGTCTCCATATAATTACAGCAATACCACATTTATGTAGTTTTTAAAAAAAACATTTTACACAATAAAACAATTTATAGAAAAAAGAATTGTTTTTGCATTGCTATAGTCTGAGGGCTATACCTTTTTATTTTTTCATGGATGATGCTGGTTGGGGACTCATTTTTGTGGAATAAGTTTGACGTTTTCAGCAATCATTGTTATTTACATGCAACTTTTTGATCGTGTTTTAAAGTATCGTCTTTTGCTACATTTTTATATTTTCTGTGTTAGTTTTATAGAGCAAGTCGTTCTGAACACATCAGTAGCAAATATGTGTACTTTTCTTTTTTTTTTTTTTTACATAAACATTTGTATTGATTGCTATAATGTTTTATTTTTTTAAGTTTCTATTCTTTATTTTGTTTTTTTTTTAATATTTCTTTTTTTTTACCTTCTTTCTTTGGTCTGATTGCTGACCTAATACACTTCAATGTTTTTGCACTGCAGGGTATTTGATCAGTAACTCACGCACACAAGCACAGGAGTTTAAGGAAAGCGCTTCCCATAGGGCTGTACATGTACGGGTTAAGATTTGACATGTAATACAATATGTGAAGCTCATCCTTTTGGTTTTAAAATTGCTCTTTTTATCATTTCAGCTATTGAGTCCATTAATGGGACCATTCCTGAGAGAAATTCCTCACCTTTTCTTCCACTTGAATGGATAACTGAAGCTTCCATTCTCACACAAGATTATATTCCTAGGATTACCAGAAGCAAGGCATCAATTGTTCCTATTAGACTAAAGACAGAGGAACAAAACGGATTCCATCCTTTACATTTGCCTCCACATCAGTTCAGTCATTGGACTAAATATTCTACAACTTGTTACAACCAAAGAAACAACCAAGAAGATAAACCTCTTAACTTGAGTGCAGACCTTGTCAAACACGAGACCCTCTTTCACAAAGCGAACGTATTTGCTTGTTTTGATGCTGGTAAAATGTTGTCTTATGAATCTGAACTATTTGAAAATGAGGGAATTCACAAACAGCAGAAACAATTTGTATGTCCAGTGTGTGGAAACGTTTTCATTTCTAAACTAGGTTTCATAAAACATCAGAAAATTCACGAACGTGAGAACTTTTCTTGTGCCGAATGTGGAAAAACCTTTATAAGTGCCTCAGATCTTATTGTTCATAGGAAAACACACAAAGATGTGAAACCGTACGTATGTTCTGAATGTGGAAAGTGTTTTATTTCTAGCTTCTACCTTAATAAACACATGAGAATTCATGAAATTGAAAAGCCATTCCCATGCTCGGACTGTGGAAAATGTTTTAGTAGTGCTGGAAATCGTTTAGTGCACCAGAGAATCCATACAGGGGAGAAACCATTTGTATGTTCTTATTGTGGCAAGTGCTTCACGCAGAAAGCCAGTTTCCTTGCACATCAACGAATTCACACTGGTGAGAAACCATTTGTGTGCTTTTATTGTGGCAAACGTTTTTCTCAGAAAGCCAGCTGTATTGTTCACCAGAGAATCCACACAGGAGAAAAACCCTTTGTTTGTTTTGAGTGTGGCAAATGCTTCAGCTCAAAAGTGTATCTCATGAGACACTGTATGATCCACACGGGGAGAAGCCTTTTGCCTGTTCTCAATGCGGTAAATGTTTCACTCAGAAAGCAAGTTATCTGGCACATCATAGGATCCACACAGGTGAAAAACCCTTTATCTGTTCCCACTGTGGTAAATGTTTTTCCCAAAAGGCAACTTGCATTGTGCACCAGCGAATTCATACTGGGGAAAAACCATTTGAATGTTCAGAATGTGGAAAGTGTTTTAGCTCAAAGATCTATTTAGTCCGACACAGAATGATTCATTCAGGTGAGAAACCCTTTGCTTGTTTTGACTGTGGAAAGTGCTTTAGTCAAAAAGCCAGTTATAATGCTCATCACAGAATACATACTGAAGAGAAGCCCTTTAAATGCATGGATTGTGGCAAATGCTTTTCCCAGAAAGCAAGTTACATCACCCATCAGCGGGTCCACACTGGAGAAAAGCCATTTGTGTGTGCCCTATGTGGAAAGTGCTTCACACAGAAAGCCAGTTACCTCACACATCAGAGAATACACACAGGTGAGAAGCCATTTATGTGTCGGCTGTGCGGAAAGTGTTTTACGCAAAAGGCAAGCTATCTGTCTCATGAGAGAACTCACACTGGAGAAAAACCATTTGTCTGTTCACAGTGTGGAAAATGTTTTGCTCAAAAGGCAAGCTGTATTGTCCACCAGAGAATTCACACAGGTGAGAAACCATTCATCTGTTCCCAGTGTGGCAAATGTTTTGCCCAGAAAGCAAGCTGTATTGTGCATCAGAGAACCCACACAGGTGAGAAACCCTTTGAGTGCTTGGAATGTGGAAAACATTTTAGTTCTAAAATCTATCTTGTAAGGCATGAGCTTATCCACAGAGGAGAAAAACCATTTCAATGTACACAGTGTGGTAAGCGTTTCACTCAGAAAGCGGGTTACATGGCACATGTGAGAATTCACGCTGATGAGAAACCATTTAAGTGTAACAACTGTGACAAATGTTTTGTCCAGAAAGCAAATTATCTCGCACACCAGAGAATACACACTGGAGAAAAGCCCTTTGTGTGCAATGAATGTGGTAAATGTTTTTCACAAAAAGCCAGTTATATTACCCACCAGAGAATCCACACAGGGGAGAAACCATTTGTATGTGCTCAGTGTGGTAAATGCTTTTCTCAAAAAGCAAGTTATGTTGCTCATGAAAGAATTCACACAGGGGAGAAACCATTTGTGTGCACTCAATGTGGGAAGTGTTTTACACAAAAGGCAAGTTGTGTGGTTCATCAACGAATCCATACTGGGGAGAAGCCTTTTGAGTGTTCATCTTGTGGTAAATGTTTTCGACTGAAGAAGAGCTTTGATGAACATCAAAGAACGCACACAGGAGAGAAACCTTTTCCTTGTTCAGACTGTGGTAAATGTTTTACCAATGCGGCTAACCGTATCATACATCAAAGAATCCACACAGGAGAGAAGCCTTATGCCTGCTCCGTGTGCGGTAAATGTTTCACGCAAAAAGCTAGCTATGTATCACATCAGAGAACTCACACTGGGGAAAAACCATTTGTTTGTTCTCAGTGTGGAAAATGTTTCACTAGTGCCTCCAACCTCATCGTCCATCGCCGTATCCATACCGACCAGAAGCCGTTTCTTTGTACTGAATGTGGGAAGTGCTTTACATCCAAGATCTACTTGGTAAGACACCAGATTATCCACACAGGGCAAAAACCTTTTGAGTGTCAAGATTGTGGAAAGCGATTTACACAAAAAGCAGGTTATGTGGCACACCAGAGAATCCATACAGGAGAGAAACCCTTTGTGTGCACTCATTGTGGGAAATGTTTTACTCAGAAGGCCAGTTGCATTGTTCATCAGCGGATTCACACAGGGGAGAAACCATTTGAGTGCTGTCAGTGTGGTAAGCGGTTTAGTTCTAAGGTGTATCTAGTGCGCCACCAGTTGATTCATACTGACATCAAACCCTTCAAGTGTTCAGAATGTGGCAAATGTTTTACCCAGAAAGCAAGTTATAATGCACATCAGAGAATTCACACAGATGAGAAACCTTTCAAATGCAATGACTGTGGAAAGTGCTTCACTCAGAAAGCCAGTTATGTGGCTCATCAAAGAGTTCATACAGGTGAAAAACCATTTGTGTGTACTCACTGTGGCAAATGTTTTACTCAAAAGGCAAGTTGTGTCGTACACCAGAGAATCCACACAGGTGAGAAACCATTTGGCTGTTCCGAATGTGGAAAATGTTTTAGCGCTAAAGTATATTTGGTGAGACATCAGTTAATTCATGCAGATGTAAAACCCTTTAAGTGTTTGGAGTGTGGGAAATGCTTTACCCAGAAAGGAACGTATATTGCACATCAGAAACTTCATGTTGACGAGAAACCTTATATATGTACAGAGTGTGGGATGTGCTTCACCCAAAAACACAGTTATGTTGCGCATCAGAAAGTCCATGCAAACAGCAAACCTTTTGCATGTACTTAATTACTGCATGTATAAGGCATATACCTTAACCTCAGTGTATGTTTATTGTTCTTTTTGGCAATAGTTAACACATATGTCACTTTTTGTAGTAGAAGAGAAAAATAATATAGTGGAGGAGAAAAGAGAACTTTTACAGTAGACCTTGTTACTCTTAAGTGTTAAAGTATCTTGTGTTTATTTCTTTAAAATAAACGGAACTTTCAGCAATATAGTATGAGTCAGCAATGCTTTAATTTTTCATTCCTAGTTAATTACTGTTTCTGTCTAACTGATATTAATGATTTTTTTTAAACAATTCCCATATGAATTACAAACCTATTTATTATTAAAAAATAATAGAGCAGCAGTACAACAAGACAAGTTAGCTCAGAAGGAAGGGACAGGAAAAATCAAAAGGTAGCACTGCAGATATTTGTAACAGTGGGTGAATACATATAATGGAAAAACTTAAAAAATGGGTATAAATATAATAATGTTCATTAGGGCCACGTCACACACACAGATATCTGGGCAGATATTGTTCGCAGATCTCTGGTTGAAGTGAAATCATGGACACATTGTTCCATTTGTATACGGCCACAAAATGGAACAATGTGTCCATGATTTCACTGCAACCAGAGATCTGCAAACAATATCTGCCCAGATATTTGTGTGGAATACCAAAAATTCAAGCAACCAACATCTGAATATTAAACAATTTATTTGACAAGATATACAAGGAGGGACATACACAGAAAGAATAGACAACCCATATGAGGTGTCTCCTGTTGTGAGTGTTAATACATAAGTACAGGATATATAGTCAAAAAGTGAATCAATGATGGTATAGTAAAAACTGACATGCAGGTAGAACTTTACAGACCAAAATAGTCGCTACAAATATTTAAATAATATAATGTAGGAATCATATTATCTACAGAAATATAGCTAGTGGATAATAAAGTGCAAGTGCTTATAGCTATCTTTTATAACCATTTGTAATTAAGACCATTTTAGTTCAGTAGAGCTACCAGTGCTTCCAGAGAATTAATTTGTATCACATTTAGTAATGCTTATTTATAGTACAATATTGCCCATAATAAGTTCTGACCCATAATTTGAATCAGAGGTATCAGATGTAGCACATCAGAAAAAACAGCCAGCATAAAAAAGCATCACATAATTGCAATGGTATAACAATCTCACCAAGAAGTATTCACAGCCAGGAGACACACACCCCGATGGCCATTTCGTGTCCTTCGTCAGGGGGCATTAGTTTCAGGGAAAGTGGAGCTTTAAAAAGGCCGGCCGGCATTGAAATTATCATGATCAGCTGTTACGCTGACGCGCGGCCTCGGCAGTGGAGGCAGGAAGCGGAAGCGTCAGCACGCAATCGCTAGGCGCGGGTGCGTGTGGACCACGCGAACGCAGCCAGCGATTCAGAAGCCGACACGTAGCACCGCTTCACCGTTCCCCAGCAACCAGGCCGCGCGTCATAACTGGTCACATGATAAGTTTGTTTATGCGATCTGGGGAAGTGTTTTAATCAGAGCATTGCGCTCCCAACACAGAGTGATACTCTGCAACCATGTGGAACACGAAAAATGCACACTTAAGGAGCAAGCATTATAGCATTTATATATACTGAGTCTATGCAAATGCCATAACCACAGGAATAGGGCTATAATCCAAAAAACATTTTTACAGTATACATGACATAATTATCATGCAATGTACACAACTATTTATTACAAAGTGTATACATATGTATTACATTAAGAAGCCTATCATCTCAATATAAACATGACATAAGCACAGACATTCAGCTCCATAGTCTGCAGAATAATGGATGAAGTTCGAGTCCACAATAATATAACAATAGTCCGGCATGCCTGTATAAAAAGAGTAATTAAAAAGACATAATCAGTCTATAATTAAATAATATCGAAACAGAACAATACAGATCAAAGATATGGAGCATAACTGATATTCTCATTCAGCCCATTGGGTCTCAGTGTTCCGAGCAACCAAATCCACTTTGTCTCCAACATAGCAACTCGTTTGGCTAGTAGTCCGCCACGGATCCCCAAGTCTACAGAATCAATCCCCCTCACTTTTAAGAGGTCACCACGAGATTGGTGACACTCAAAAAAGTGCCTTGGTAGAGTCTTTAGAGTCCTCGGATCATCACAACCCTTTGCCGCCTCTATGGCCAAAACATGCTCGCGCACACGAACCTTAAAGGCTCGTGTGGTTAGACCCACATATATTTTTGGACAAGGACAAGTGGCATAATATATAACCCCTGTGGTAACACATGAGATCTTCTTCCACATGCGGTAGGTTTTGGTGCCCGCCGCATTTGAGAATGTGTCTATTCTCTCTATGTTTGGGCATGATACACATCTACCACAGGGGCTGCAGCCAGATGTCCGAGGAATGTTGTCTAAAAATGTAGTACGAGTATTTTTTGTATAGTGACTGGGCACCAAATGGTCACGTAGATTACGAGATCTTCTAACTGCCACCATAGGTCTCAGTGGCAGTATTTTAGATAGAGTACTATCGCTCAGCAGTATTGGCCAGGCTTTTTCTAGACATTTTCTCATCTGGTCAAATTCACCATGGTATGTTGTTATGAATCTAACGTGACCATCTCGTGCCCTAGGTCTTGTGTTATAAAGAAGGTCGTTTCGTTTAGCATGTTTGGCCCGATTAGCAGCAAACTTGACAGCACGGTGACTATAGCCTCGTGCAAGGAATCGTGATTTCAACTCCTCAGCACGGAGGACATAGTCAGTCTCGGTTAGCAGATCCTCCTAAGTCGGAGGAACTGACCCACGGGGACTGCACGTATCATATGTGCAGGATGGGACGAGGAGGCATGGAGAAGGGCATTGGAAGAAGTAGGTTTCCTGAAGATGTCGTTGTGCAGACGGCCGCCCTCCCCCCTCGCCACGGAAACATCGAGGAAATCAGCCCTATTTTTATCCATATGATAAGTGATCTTAATATTGACATCATTGATATTCAATGAGTCGATCAGAGTATGTAGTTCAAATTCTGAACCATGCCAGATCAAAAAGATGTCGTCGATGTACCATGCCCACAAATTGACACGGCACATCGACGGCAGCCGATCCGACATGAAGAGGTCCCTTTCCCACAGCCCCAGGAACAGGTTGGCATATGAGGGCGCGAAAGACGCTCCCATCGCTGTTCCCTGGAGCTGTAGGAAAAAAGACCCCTTAAACACAAAGAAATTGTGGGTAAGGCTGAATTCCAGGAGCTCCATGACAAGAGAGGCAATATCAGCCGGCAACACCGACATCTCCAGGAAATATTTAGTGGCTCTCAGACCATCTGCATGTCTGATACTTGTGTATAGAGATTCTACATCACACGTAGTCAGAATCGCATCATCTTCAATCTGGAGGGAGTCCACCTTTTTTAAGAATTCATTGGTGTCCTTAATAAAGGATGGAAGATTGGCCACTAACGGCTGTAGTTTGGAATCAATCCACTTGCCAACGTTTTCCAAATAGTTTCCCGATCCGGACACAATTGGTCTACCCGGTGGTGTCACCGGATCTTTATGAACCTTCGGCAAGAAGTACAAAGTGGGAAACACGGGATCGGCCACGATCAGGGCCGACATTAGTTTACCAGTAATGATGCCACTGTCATTGGCTGCTTTTAATATAACAGATAGTTGTTCCGGAAAGGAGGTAGATGGATTATAAGTTAATTTTTTATAACAGGTTTTATTGTTTAAGTGTTTATATGCCTCCCTCTCGTACTTATCTACTGGCCAAATGACAACACTACCACCTTTGTCGGCTGGTTTTATTACTATGTCGGGCAGATCCCGTAGTTCCCCCAATCTTGTTCGTTCTTTACTGTTCAAATTATCCTGCCGAATATGTTCGGGGATTTTTTCAAAAAGTTGACTCGCCACCTGCACAAATACCTCAATATTCGGGCAGGTGGAGAGCAAAGGGAAACACTTAGAACGCTGACGGATGTTGGGAGGGATCTTACCTCCTTCCACCGTATTTTCAGTGGCCAAATCCTCCAAATCCTCCAGGGTCATTTCTTCTTTTTCTGTAGGAAAGAGAGAATTCTTAATAGGATCAAAAAAGTGCCTTTTGAACAGCAAAGACCTCGCAAAAAGGTGGAGGTCCTTGATGGCCAAAAACCGGTTGAAACGAGCCACCGGAGCAAAGGAAAGACCCCTCTCCAGAAGTGATAGATCATACGATGACAGCACATATTTACTCAGGTTTATTACCTTAGTCCCTCTCTTGCCTCCCTGTCCTCCGTACCGTCGATTGGGTTTATATGTGGTGTCAAGTTTGCGTTGTAGGGTCATTCCTGATCTTGTGACAATGGAGGATACCGATACATCGTATTGGTCACTTAAGGAGGAGATAGATACTGCAGATGTACTTGGGCGTAGTTGGGGTTGCCCAAATTGTTGCATGGGGCGCCGCCACTGGTACATAGAGCCGGATTGCCAATCCTTCAAATCTCGTGCGTACTTTTTGGTTTGAGTGTCTTTGATTTTTTTGACACAGTCTTCCAAAATTTTATCAAGCTGAATGTCTATAGCAGCACGTTTATCTTCAGGACACTCAGACTGAAATTTGGTCTGAAGGTCCTCAAGATCTTTGTCAATATTGGAAATCATATCATTATTAGAGGCAATCAACAACTCCATGAAAACCCTTGAACAAGCACCACATGCATCTTCCCATTTAGAAATGAAAGATTCGTCGGACACCGGAAACGTGGGGATCACTCGGACACGTAGTCCCCTTGGTATGAGATTATTCATCAGATATTTCTGGAGGAAGATTTTATTCCACCATAGTTTAGTGCATTTTAAGACCATCTGTTGGATAAACAGAGCAGTCTCCTCCATATTGAGATCTGCATTGGGCTGTCTCTCAAGATGTGCAGTACCAAACACCTTGTCGATCTGGTGGAGCCAAGAAACTTCCTTGGCACGAAAATCCATGGTGATGAAGAAACACCCTGTGCAAAACACAGCAAAATATGAAATTATCAACTTCATCGAGATACTAAACAATAACCTCCCATATGCAGAGGAGTATACACCATGGAGGCAGATACATCGCTAATTTAATTGGAATACCAAAAATTCAAGCGACCAACATCTGAATATTAAACAATTTATTTGACAAGATCTACAAGGAGGGACATACACAGAAAGAATAGACAACCCATATGAGGTGTCTCCTGTTGTGAGTGTTAATACATAAGTACAGGATATATAGTCAAAAAGTGAATCAATGATGGTATAGTAGAAACTGACATGCAGGTAGAACTTTACAGACCAAAATAGTCGCTACAAATATTTAAATAATATAATGTAGGAATCATATTATCTACAGAAATATAGCTAGTGGATAATAAAGTGCAAGTGCTTATAGCTATCTTTTATAACCATTTGTAATTAAGACCATTTTAGTTCAGTAGAGCTACCAGTGCTTCCAGAGAATTAATTTGTATCACATTTAGTAATGCTTATTTATAGTACAATATTGCCCATAATAAGTTCTGACCCATAATTTGAATCAGAGGTATCAGATGCAGCACATCAGAAAAAACAGCCAGCATAAAAAAGCATCACATAATTGCAATGGTATAACAATCTCACCAAGAAGTATTCACAGCCAGGAGACACACACCCCGATGGCCATTTCGTGTCCTTCGTCAGGGGGCATTAGTTTCAGGGAAAGTGGAGCTTTAAAAAGGCCGGCCGGCATTGAAATTATCATGATCAGCTGTTACGCTGACGCGCGGCCTCGGCAGTGGAGGCAGGAAGCGGAAGCGTCAGCACGCAATCGCTAGGCGCGGGCGCGTGTGGACCACGCGACCGCAGCCAGCGATTCAGAAGCCGACACGTAGCACCGCTTCACCGTTCCCCAGCAACCAGGCCGCGCGTCATAACTGGTCACATGACAAGTTTGTTTATGCGATCTGGGGAAGTGTTTTAATCAGAGCATTGCGCTCCCAACACAGAGTGATACTCTGCAACCATGTGGAACACGAAAATTGCACACTTAAGGAGCAAGCATTATAGCATTTATATATACTGAGTCTATGCAAATGCCATAACCACAGGAATAGGGCTATAATCCAAAAAACATTTTTACAGTATACATGACATAATTATCATGCAATGTACACAACTATTTATTACAAAGTGTATACATATGTATTACATTAAGAAGCCTATCATCTCAATATAAACATGACATAAGCACAGACATTCAGCTCCATAGTCTGCAGAATAATGGATGAAGTTCGAGTCCACAATAATATAACAATAGTCCGGCATGCCTGTATAAAAAGAGTAATTAAAAAGACATAATCAGTCTATAATTAAATAATATCGAAACAGAACAATACAGATCAAAGATATGGAGCATAACTGATATTCTCATTCAGCCCATTGGGTCTCAGTGTTCCGAGCAACCAAATCCACTTTGTCTCCAACATAGCAACTCGTTTGGCTAGTGGTCCGCCACGGATCCCCAAGTCTACAGAATCAATCCCCCTCACTTTTAAGAGGTCACCACGAGATTGGTGACACTCAAAAAAGTGCCTTGGTAGAGTCTTTAGAGTCCTCGGATCATCACAACCCTTTGCCGCCTCTATGGCCAAAACATGCTCGCGCACACGAACCTTAAAGGCTCGTGTGGTTAGACCCACATATATTTTTGGACAAGAACATATCTTTGATCTGTATTGTTCTGTTTCGATATTATTTAATTATAGACTGATTATGTCATTTTAATTACTCTTTTTATACAGGCATGCCGGACTATTGTTATATTATTGTGGACTCGAACTTCATCCATTATTCTGCAGACTATGGAGCTGAATGTCTGTGCTTATGTCATGTTTATATTGAGATGATAGGCTTCTTAATGTAATACATATGTATACACTTTGTAATAAATAGTTGTGTACATTGCATGATAATTATGTCATGTATACTGTAAAAATGTTTTTTGGATTATAGCCCTATTCCTGTGGTTATGGCATTTGCATAGACTCAGTATATATAAATGCTATAATGCTTGCTCCTTAAGTGTGCATTTTTCGTGTTCCACATTGTTGCAGAGTATCACTCTGTGTTGGGAGCGCAATGCTCTGATTAAAACACTTCCCCAGATCGCATAAACAAACTTGTCATGTGACCAGTTATGACGCGCGGCCTGGTTGCTGGGGAACGGTGAAGCGGTGCTACGTGTCGGCTTCTGAATCGCTGGCTGCGGTCGCGTGGTCCACACGCGCCCGCGCCTAGCGATTGCGTGCTGACGCTTCCGCTTCCTGCCTCCACTGCCGAGGCCGCGCGTCAGCGTAACAGCTGATCATGATAATTTCAATGCCGGCCGGCCTTTTTAAAGCTCCACTTTCCCTGAAACTAATGCCCCCTGACGAAGGACACGAAATGGCCATCGGGGTGTGTGTCTCCTGGCTGTGAATACTTCTTGGTGAGATTGTTATACCATTGCAATTATGTGATGCTTTTTTATGCTGGCTGTTTTTTCTGATGTGCTGCATCTGATACCTCTGATTCAAATTATGGGTCAGAACTTATTATGGGCAATATTGTACTATAAATAAGCATTACTAAATGTGATACAAATTAATTCTCTGGAAGCACTGGTAGCTCTACTGAACTAAAATGGTCTTAATTACAAATGGTTATAAAAGATAGCTATAAGCACTTGCACTTTATTATCCACTAGCTATATTTCTGTAGATAATATGATTCCTACATTATATTATTTAAATATTTGTAGCGACTATTTTGGTCTGTAAAGTTCTACCTGCATGTCAGTTTCTACTATACCATCATTGATTCACTTTTTGACTATATATCCTGTACTTATGTATTAACACTCACAACAGGAGACACCTCATATGGGTTGTCTATTCTTTCTGTGTATGTCCCTCCTTGTATATCTTGTCAAATAAATTGTTTAATATTCAGATGTTGGTCGCTTGAATTTTTGGTATTCCAATTAAATTAGCGATGTATCTGCCTCCATGGTGTATACTCCTCTGCATATGGGAGGTTATTGTTTAGTATCTCGATGAAGTTGATAATTTCATATTTTGCTGTGTTTTGCACAGGGTGTTTCTTCATCACCATGGATTTTCGTGCCAAGGAAGTTTCTTGGCTCCACCAGATCGACAAGGTGTTTGGTACTGCACATCTTGAGAGACAGCCCAATGCAGATCTCAATATGGAGGAGACTGCTCTGTTTATCCAACAGATGGTCTTAAAACGCACTAAACTATGGTGGAATAAAATCTTCCTCCAGAAATATCTGATGAATAATCTCATACCAAGGGGACTACGTGTCCGAGTGATCCCCACGTTTCCGGTGTCCGACGAATCTTTCATTTCTAAATGGGAAGATGCATGTGGTGCTTGTTCAAGGGTTTTCATGGAGTTGTTGATTGCCTCTAATAATGATATGATTCCAATATTGACAAAGATCTTGAGGACCTTCAGACCAAATTTCAGTCTGAGTGTCCTGAAGATAAACGTGCTGCTATAGACATTCAGCTTGATAAAATTTTGGAAGACTGTGTCAAAAAAATCAAAGACACTCAAACCAAAAAGTACGCACGAGATTTGAAGGATTGGCAATCCGGCTCTATGTACCAGTGGCGGCGCCCCATGCAACAATTTGGGCAACCCCAACTACGCCCAAGTACATCTGCAGTATCTATCTCCTCCTTAAGTGACCAATCCGATGTATCGGTATCCTCCATTGTCACAAGATCAGGAATGACCCTACAACGCAAACTTGACACCACATATAAACCCAATCGGCGGTACGGAGGACAGGGAGGCAAGAGAGGGACTAAGGTAATAAACTTGAGTAAATATGTGCTGTCATCGTATGATCTATCACTTCTGGAGAGGGGTCTTTCCTTTGCTCCGGTGGCTCGTTTCAACCGGTTTTTGGCCATCAAGGACCTCCATCTTTTTGCGAGGTCTTTGCTGTTCAAAAGGCACTTTTTTGATCCTATTAAGGATTCTCTCTTTCCTACAGAAAAAGAAGAAATGACCCTGGAGGATTTGGAGGATTTGGCCACTGAAAATACGGCGGAAGGAGGTAAGATCCCTCCCAACATCCGTCAGCGTTCTAAGTGTTTCCCTTTGCTCTCCACCTGCCCGAATATTGAGGTATTTGTGCAGGTGGCAAGTCAACTTTTTGAAAAAATCCCCGAACATATTCGGCAGGATAATTTGAACAGTAAAGAACGAGCAAGATTGGGGGAACTACGGGATCTGCCCGACATAGTAATAAAACCAGCCGACAAAGGTGGTAGTGTTGTCATTTGGCCAGTAGATAAGTACGAGAGGGAGGCATATAAACACTTAAACAATAAAACCTGTTATAAAAAATTAACTTATAATCCATCTACCTCCTTCTCGGAACAACTATCTGTTATATTAAAAGCAGCCAATGACAGTGGCATCATTACTGGTAAACTAATGTCGGCCCTGATCGTGGCCGATCCCGTGGTTCCCACTTTGTACTTCTTGCCGAAGGTTCATAAAGATCCGGTGACACCACCGTGTAGACCAATTGTGTCCGGATCGGGAAACTATTTGGAAAACGTTGGCAAGTGGATTGATTCCAAACTACAGCCGTTAGTGGCCAATCTTCCATCCTTTATTAAGGACACCAATGAATTCTTAAAAAAGGTGGACTCCCTCCAGATTGAAGATGATGCGATTCTGACTACGTGTGATGTAGAATCTCTATACACAAGTATCAGACATGCAGATGGCCTGAGAGCCACTAAATATTTCCTGGAGATGTCGGTGTTGCCGGCTGATATTGCCTCTCTTGTCATGGAGCTCCTGGAATTCAGCCTTACCCACAATTTCTTTGTGTTTAAGGGGTCTTTTTTCCTACAGCTCCAGGGAACAGCGATGGGGGCGTCTTTCGCGCCCTCATATGCCAACCTGTTCCTGGGGCTGTGGGAAAGGGACCTCTTCATGTCGGATCGGCTGCCGTCGATGTGCCGTGTCAATTTGTGGGCACGGTACATCGACGACATCTTTTTGATCTGGCATGGTTCAGAATTTGAACTACATACTCTGATCGACTCATTGAATATCAATGATGTCAATACTAAGATCACTTATCATATGGATAAAAATAGGGCTGATTTCCTCGATGTTTCCGTGGCGAGGGGGAGGGCGGCCGTCTGCACACCGACATCTTCAGGAAACCTACTTCTTCCAATGCCCTTCTCCATGCCTCCTCGTCCCATCCTGCACATATGATACGTGCAGTCCCCGTGGGTCAGTTCCTCCGATTTAGGAGGATCTGCTCAACCGAGACTGACTATGTCCTCCGTGCTGAGGAGTTGAAATCACGATTCCTTGCACGAGGCTATAGTCACCGTGCTGTCAAGTTTGCTGCTAATCGGGCCAAACATGCTAAACGAAACGACCTTCTTTATAACACAAGACCTAGGGCACGAGATGGTCACGTTAGATTCATAACAACATACCATGGTGAATTTGACCAGATGAGAAAATGTCTAGAAAAAGCCTGGCCAATACTGCTGAGCGATAGTACTCTATCTAAAATACTGCCACTGAGACCTATGGTGGCAGTTAGAAGATCTCGTAATCTACGTGACCATTTGGTGCCCAGTCACTATACAAAAAATACCCGTACTACATTTTTAGACAACATTCCTCGGACATCTGGCTGCAGCCCCTGTGGTAGATGTGGAGATACTGACTGCTTTTGGCCGAAAATGTCCATGCACATGGATGTCATCCGTGTGACATCCGTGTGCACGGACCACGGACAAAAGATACAATCCTAAAAATAAAGAATTTCAAACTCACGTTTAAGAGAACCTGAGGGCACCACAATTTTGTTAAAGGGATCTTCTCAGAACATGTCAAAACTATAATTAGAGAAAAAATAGGAAAGAGGCATGTTAAATGAGAGCGATCCTTGGGCGTACCCAGCATGGGGCAGGGGGGGGCAGCTGCCCCCCCCAAGAGGCTGCCCCCCTCATGAGGAAGGGGTGAGCGCGGCACTGTGCGCACCTAGTATTAGTACCGTTATTATATGTGTGCACTGTCAGTCACACTCGGCGGTTGAGGCTGCTGAGCTGAGACGACCACCGCACCTCCGCTCATCCTCCCCCTCCACCTGTCACCTCACTATGGCGGCGCCGGTTAGTTGTTTACTTCAGGCTCCGTCCGACTCCTCAGTCAGCGGCAGCGCTCAGCTCAGCCTCAGTGTCACTGTCATGACAGACAGCGTGTGTCATGTTTATATTGAGATGATAGGCTTCTTAATGTAATACATATGTATACACTTTGTAATAAATAGTTGTGTACATTGCATGATAATTATGTCATGTATACTGTAAAAATGTTTTTTGGATTATAGCCCTATTCCTGTGGTTATGGCATTTGCATAGACTCAGTATATATAAATGCTATAATGCTTGCTCCTTAAGTGTGCATTTTTCGTGTTCCACATGGTTGCAGAGTATCACTCTGTGTTGGGAGCGCAATGCTCTGATTAAAACACTTCCCCAGATCGCATAAACAAATTTGTCATGTGACCAGTTATGACGCGCGGCCTGGTTGCTGGGGAACGGTGAAGCGGTGCTACGTGTCGGCTTCTGAATCGCTGGCTGCGTTCGCGTGGTCCACACGCGCCTAGCGATTGCGTTCTGACGCTTCCGCTTCCTGCCTCCACTGCCGAGGCCGCGCGTCAGCGTAACAGCTGATCATGATAATTTCAATGCCGGCCGGCCTTTTTAAAGCTCCACTTTCCCTGAAACTAATGCCCCCTGACGAAGGACACGAAATGGCCATCGGGGTGTGTGTCTCCTGGCTGTGAATACTTCTTGGTGAGATTGTTATACCATTGCAATTATGTGATGCTTTTTTATGCTGGCTGTTTTTTCTGATGTGCTGCATCTGATACCTCTGATTCAAATTATGGGTCAGAACTTATTATGGGCAATATTGTACTATAAATAAGCATTACTAAATGTGATTCAAATTAATTCTCTGGAAGCACTGGTAGCTCTACTGAACTAAAATGGTCTTAATTACAAATGGTTATAAAAGATAGCTATAAGCACTTGCACTTTATTATCCACTAGCTATATTTCTGTAGATAATATGATTCCTACATTATATTATTTAAATATTTGTAGCGACTATTTTGGTCTGTAAAGTTCTACCTGCATGTCAGTTTCTACTATACCATCATTGATTCACTTTTTGACTATATATCCTGTACTTATGTATTAACACTCACAACAGGAGACACCTCATATGGGTTGTCTATTCTTTCTGTGTATGTCCCTCCTTGTATATCTTATCAAATAAATTGTTTAATATTCAGATGTTGGTCGCTTGAATTTTTGGTATTCCAATTAAATTAGCGATGTATCTGCCTCCATGGTGTATACTCCTCTGCATATGGGAGGTTATTGTTTAGTATCTCGATGAAGTTGATAATTCCAGATATTTGTGTGTGTGACGTGGCCCTTACATGTAGAATACATATAATAGTAGATGTTGGCAGTATACTTAGTACTAACCATGAGGTGCATATAATTTAATGAGTGACACAACCTCCCTAATATTGTAAATAGCACATTTTGGGGGGCCCAATATTTCTGAAAGGTAATATACTTGTAAGGTTAGGGTCAGACTTGCATCTGCCCCTGAGCCTGCAGGATCCAGCAGAAATTGAGTTTCTGCACAGAGCAGCACATAGCGTTACTAGCAGGTAACGTTATGCGCCGCCTCTCTATTGATCCCTATAGCAACCGGACGCTTACCTCAGCCGCCGGCTCAACAGAGATCTTCAGGATATGCGCTTTTGCAAAGCGTACTGGAAAATGCTGCAAACAGCGTTTCCTGTGCGCTCCTCAAAAGCGCATATCCAGGAGATCTCTGTGGAGCCAGTGGCTGCGGTAAGCATCCGGTTGCTGGTAACGCTATATGCTGCTCTGTGCAGAAACTACGTTTCTGCCAGATTCTGCCAGATTCTGCAGGCTCAGGGGCAGATGCAAGTCTGACTCTAGCCTAAGGCTGGGTGATGGTGAAATGACCAGTGGCAAGCCAGTAAGAGCAGTTTGTCAGTCACATCTTGCGCTTTTTGATGCGCTGCTGCATACCCTTGGTGGACAGGTATACTTTTCACCTGTATCCCTGTCTGGGTAAGGAGGGACTTTAGCAGAGCACCTTCCAGGCAGCAAGTGGCTTGGTGACTGGTGATCAGACACACAAGCAGCAAACAGATCAAACACACTAGAACCTAACAAACAGGGCAAACCCCAATAACTAAGAAGAACAATGATTAGCCAAGAACTGAGATCAAAGCATGAACTACCTTAGAAGCACAGAAACACTGACTTCTACCACCCAACAGAACTGAAATAATCATCAACACAATCTGCCTCCCAGCAGCCACCTAAACACGCTGGGGCAATATCCAATCTCCACCCCCAGACCACAGAGACATCGGAGGAGAGGGGAATTAGAGAGAACTTCACAGCACCTGACTGCCCCAGCAGGCACAGCATCATATACCATCCTGCAAACATCTAACACTAGGGCACCCAGTGTTCCAGTGCCCCCGAACAGCATAATCGCTGTTAGCAGTGGTGTATTGCCTCCCAACTATACTAGGAGTAAATCTAAAATGCAATTCCCGAACTGAGCAAGCATCTGTGTAAGCTCCGTCCCCTGGAGGTAACATGGCCAGTGAGGGGCAACGGGTGACCTGCCGGAGAACTGAATCAGGTCCATGAGCATGAGGGGCCCACTCAGGTATGAAGATACCAGTCTTGACAATGCTTAGCTGCTGCATGGATAGAGTTCCCCAGGAGCACAGTGCAAGAGTCAGGAGAGTCTGGTAAGATAGCTGTTAATAAATTGACTGGCGAGCTTTCGTTAAATAATTATTTGGCTGATATAAACGGCCTTGTTCTGAATGTTCTATCATTTCAATCTTTGTGTTGTAAAATTGTGAAATGGCCAACACACTAAACCTGTAATGATCTTTTATCAAGTCTGAGATAGTAAGGATTACTACCTCTATATTACTACAGGATCAGAAGTACCATCAGTATTTGAATACATCAAACACCATAAAATCTTGAATACAGCAGCAGAGGCAGCATCAGTACATGAATAAATTACCAGAAACACCATCAATTCTTGAATACAGCACCAGAACTATCATCAACATGGGAATACAGCACTAGAGTCAACATCAGCAGGGTCGGCTCCAGGCTTCTGTTGGCCCCGGGCGAAAGAGTCTCAGTGGAACCATTTAACACATACTGGATATATATTTATTTATTTTAGGCTGTGAACCATAATATATATATATATATATATATATATATATATATATATATATATATATATATAAATAATTAATTTAAAAACAAAAATTAGCCAGCTCACCATTAGGTATAGTCTCCGTAGTCACGTTTTAAGCAGGAATCTAGACACGGAGAAGAAGAAAGGAGCAATCTTATTAACTACAACAGAAAGGAATTTTTCTCCAGCTGATCCACAGAAAAAATGCCCGGCTTTATTGAAAAAAGTGCCACAGTATAAAAACACAAAGAAAATGCCTCCAAATAAATTGTAACAAAACCCTCTTCCCCCCAGACTGCATGTTTCAGCACTGAATGTGCCTTCTTCAAAGTCTAGGTCCCCACTAAGCTTATCCAGAATAAAACCACAAACAGCAATGGTAGGAGGTGCCCAAACTTGGGTGTGACTACAATTAATTAGAATATGGCCACGGTCACATTTGCGGTTGGACCCTGGCCTGCCGAATTCCGGTTTCAACTTATCAATTTTTCCATCACCGCATAGTGTTCCCGCTATGCGGTGCTTTAAAACGCTGCCCTTAGTTACCCGCTGTTTACCTGCACGACCTGTCACACAGGCAATGGCTCGGAGGGCGTTTTACAGCGCCGCACAGGAAACCGTGTCTGCAACGTTTCCTGTGCGGCGCTGTAAACCGCACTCTGAGCCGCTGCCTGTGTGACAGGTCGTGCAGGTAAACAGCGGGTAACTAAGGGCAGCGTTTTAAAGCACCGCATAGCGGGAACGCTAAGCGGTGATGGAAAAATTGCTAAGTTGAAACCGGAATCCGGCAGGCCAGGGTCCAACCGCAAATGTGACCCTGGCCTAATTCTGAAAAAGTTTGCTTAAGGACTCATTCACACATCCGTGCCTCCGGCACGTATGCGGTCCGTGCCAACACATGCCGGAGGCACGTACATACGGGGGGACACATGTTTCCCTATGGCCCCATTCACACGTCCGTATTTCCACATGGACCATGTCGACGTGTGCACATGCGTCGACGTGTGCACATGCGTGTCCGTGTGCTCCACACTGAGACATTTCCGTTTTTTTGTGGAGATACTGACTGCTTTTGGCCGAAAATGTCCATGCACATGGATGTCATCCGTGTGACATCCGTGTGCACGGACCACGGACAAAAGATACAATCCTAAAAATAAAGAATTTCAAACTCACGTTTAAGAGAACCTGAGGGCACCACAATTTTGTTAAAGGGATCTTCTCAGAACATGTCAAAACTATAATTAGAGAAAAAATAGGAAAGAGGCATGTTAAATGAGAGCGATCCATGGGCGTACCCAGCATGGGGCAGGGGGGGGCAGCTGCCCCCCCCAAGAGGCTGCCCCCCTCATGAGGAAGGGGTGAGCGCGGCACTGTGCGCACCTAGTATTAGTACCGTTATTATATGTGTGCACTGTCAGTCACACTCGGCGGTTGAGGCTGCTGAGCTGAGACGACCACCGCACCTCCGCTCATCCTCCCCCTCCACCTGTCACCTCACTATGGCGGCGCCGGTTAGTTGTTTACTTCAGGCTCCGTCCGACTCCTCAGTCAGCGGCAGCGCTCAGCTCAGCCTCAGTGTCACTGTCATGACAGACAGCGTGTGACATGGGGCGGCAGGCCGGCAGCTGCAGCAGCCAGCAGGCAGGGGCGCAGGCCTGGATCATCATCTCGCCGGGCGCCCTCAGGCTCAGCCTCAGACAGTGTCTGCCGACTGCAGCTCAGCTCTGCAGGCACTGTCTGGCAGGCCTGCAGGGGGACTCAGAAGTGACCACTGAGAAGTGCTGAGGCTGAGTCTCTGGCCCTGCGGCTGCCGTGCAAGCTGGAGTGGGGTCAGTCTGGGGACACTGCTGTGGTGAGGAGTGAGGCTGGAGCCAGGAGCTCGAGGTGAGGCGAGCTACAAAAGTGAAGAGTGAAGTCAGAGACCTCACAAGAAGACAAGTAAGTTGGACAACAGTAACTGACACTGTTAAAAAATAGATGTATGTAAAAAAAGTGATGTGGGGGGTGGGGGGTTGGGGTGATGGGAGCCCAGAGGGTTGTATATGGGAGCCTTATGTGGGGGCTGCGTGCTGTATATGAGATGACATGTACTCACATTTCATATACAGCCCTGCCCCCCATAGGCTCCCATATCTTATATACAGCATCCCTATAAGGCTCCTATATCATTCATATGTATGACCCCTAAAGGGCTCCCATTATTGGAGCCCTATGGGTGGGGCTGTATATGACATGGGAGCCCTATGGGGCTATATGTGATATGGGAGCCCTATGGGGCATTAGGGGGGCTGTATATGATATGGGACTCCAATATAATATACAGCCCCCCCATAAGGCTGCCATATCGTATACAACCCACCACATAGGGCTCCCGTATCATATACAACCCCCCATAGACATAGGACTCTCATGATGGGAGCCCTATGGAGGGGCTGTATATGATACAGGAGCCTTATGAGGGGGCTGAATATGATTTGGGTGTCCTATGGCGGTGTTATATATGATATGGGAGCCCTATAAGGGGGCTGTATATGATATGGGAGCTCTATGGGGGGCTGTATATGAGATGGGAGCCCTATGGAACATTGGGGGGGGCTGTATATGAGAGATGGAACTTCCATCTCATATACAGCCCCCCATAGGGCTCCCATGTCATATACAGCCCCCATAGGGCTCCCTAGTGGCGTAACAAGTCTGATGGGCACATGTGCGCAATTTAGGCCCCCCACCTTCCGTGTGCACGTTGGTCAGATGTATGGGCCCTGTGTAACATTCTAAATCCTATAAAGACTCACAAATTGACCCCTCTTCCCCTTCATTATGTGTTAATGTCCCTTATCCTGCTGTATATGGTCCTCCTCCTGGAATATGGCCCTTATCATGGTATATATGTCCCCCATCATGGTTTATATGGTCCTCCTTCTCTGCCACCATAGTCCTCCAATTTTTATAATGCATCCCCACATTCCTCTATACATTACAATGTATTCCCATAGTCCTCTATGTATTATAATGCATCCCATAGTCCCCATTCATAAGGTACCCCCATAGTCATCCAATTATCATAATGCAACCCCACTATCCTCTATATAGTATAATGTAGCCTCGTATGCCTCCATACATTATAATGCACCTCCATACAGTATAATGCACTCCCATAGTTCTCCATATAGTATAATTCACCCCCATAATTCTCCATATAGTATAATTCATCCATAGTCCTCTATACAGTATAATGAACCATCAATAGTCCTCCATATAGTATAATGCACCCCCATAGTTCTCCATATAGCCCTCCATACAGTATAATGCACCCTCACAGTCCTATGTTTAGCATAGTACAGCCTTCCATATAGCACAGTACAGCCTCATAATTCTCCATTCAGTACAATGCAGCCACGGTGAGCCAACCCCTTTCCCCCCCCCCCCCATACTCCTCTGGCCAGCGTGTACTCCTTAAAAAAAATCTGTACTTACCTCTCCTGGTTCCACCGCAGCTTCCCAAAACTGAAGATACAGGAGGAGGAGGTGACGCCGAGCGTTGCACAGTGTAACGCATAAAAGCAGGAAGTGCTGCCTAGTCCACACTAGAAGTAGGTGGTGCTTCCTGCTTTTTATTCGTTCTATTGTGCAACGCACGGCATCACCATTGTGGTAAGAGGAAGCGCAGGGGGGTGGCAGTGGATAGCAGGAGGCTCAGTGAAACAAACGGGACCCTTAGCGGCCGTGTGCTGCTGTGCAGTGATGGTACAAGAAGCGGGCGCAACCTGAACGACCATGGCTTGCCCCCCCCCCTAGTTTTGGTCCTGGGTACACCCATGGCGATCACCAATATAATATCAAATATGAAACTTTATTGCAAAACACACCGTACAATTTTTTGGGAATGTACCATTTATATTATTAAGATTATTAACCACCGCTTCTTCTCCAGATGAGGGACATGGCATTATTCGTTTAATATAGCCTCTTTGATTAGGCTTTATGTGTTCCAGATTTGCTCTACACTACTCCCTATCCCTGTGGATTTCCCCTTTAGGAGCATAAAACACTCCTTTGTTTCTCCCTTTCCACCCCTGCTATTGCTATGCGATTAGTGGTATATTCTGATCACTCCTCTGGTTTCCATTCCGCCGCGCATGCGCGGCAGCCATCTTGGTCAGTCAGCTATGCTTCATTTTGCTCGTGCGCATGCGCGGCAGGCATCTTAGATCACCTTTTTTAGCGTTCACAACTAATGCAGAGGGAACGCTTTATCTGATGCACTCCTTGCATCATATCCGGTCTGGACTCATTTCCTCCGCACCTGACAGGTGTAATTACTTGTTATGAACAGTATATATAAGCGTTAGCAGACTATACAGGTTGCTCTCCCCTGATGAAGTCACCTTGAGGTGACAGAACGCGTGGGGCCACTGAGAGGGGGTTCACCTTGTGCACCTGATACTCACTTATCCACCAGGTAATATGCTAGTCTATATATTTTTTTCTCTCTATTTGTCAAACCTGTAACTGGGCTTTATTGATGCAGTGCAGGTCCTGAGAACTCAGGACCCTATATATACTGCTTGAAATTGCTTATTTCATCTAACAGTTGTGCATGGTTGTTATCCTTACACTATTGCTCAATACTAAAGCTTGGGTCTATTATAACCTGACCATTTGCACTGTAACCTGCTCCATCAATGGTTTAAAAGAATAGGGGATTTATCTATTCTGAGCCCTGTGGTGGATTTAATTACTGACCAAGTGTTCTTTTACTGTGAGTCATAGGTTCACAGGGGGTTCCCCCCCTCTTTAATGAATTTTTGGCTTTGGCCTTTTTTATTGTTTTTATTAAAAATTGTACGGTGTGTTTTGCAATAAAGTTTCATATTTGATATTATATTGGTGATCACTCTCATTTAACATGCCTCTTTCCTCTTTTTTCTCGAATTTCAAACTCACCTCGCTCCAGCGCTGACAGTTCCTCTCACTTCCGGTGCCGCTCATTAGGCTCATAAATATTCACTTCACTGACCTGATAGCGGCTCGGAAGTGAGAGGGACAGCGCTGCTGGAAAGAGGTGAGTATGTAGTGACAGGCTGTCCATGTGCTATCTACAGATCCACGGGTAGCACACGGACAGCAGCCATTGTGTCACACGTCTGTGACACATGTATGTATGCCCCGCCCCCAAATGGCCTTGCTTCACACGTCCGTGGTGACAAAGGTGTGTGAAAGAGGCCTAAAACAGCAAGACCAGCGATTTAAAGTATACCATGGGCCCTCTCATAAAAAGAATCCGCAAACCCTTATCTGATGTGGTTAATCTCTCAGTTACTGGTTATTCCTCTGTGGTTAAATATAATGGTAACCTAGTTTCCTTTAAGGTACCGTTACAAGAGGCAATGTTGCCGGCAACATCGCCCAAAAGTGACGTAGTCATCGCTGTTGCCGTTGAAATTGCTAGTGTGTTCCAACATGTGACAGGGCGATTCAACTGCAATAAGTTGCTTGAGCGGAGTTGCCATGTTTCACTAACGGTTTGCAGATAAGGCCAGCACAGCCCTGTCTCGGTGTCTCCACCTTCACTTCAGCGTCCCAGAGGGTCCCTGGAGCCTTGTACAGGTCTCCTGCACGCAGTACACGGTGAGATCCTGGTGCTGGCTTCCTGGAATACAGCGCGACGTCACTTTCGGTTTCGGAGATAAAGAAGGAGCCGCACACAGGAGCTTATTTGCAGCTTTATTTGTGCTTCGCTGTCTTTACATGGTGGAAGATGCAGGTGGGAGGACAGGGGAGCAGCCTATACTACGGCCGTTTCACACCATAAGTCGTGCTTCTACGGGTACAATCCTCCAGGATATACTACGGCCGTAGTATAGGCTGCTCCCCCGTCCTCCCACCTGCACCCTCCACCATGTAAAGACACCGAAGCACAAATAAAGCTGCAAATAAGCTCCTGTGTATGGCTCCTTCTTTATCTCCGAAACCGGGAGTTGCCAGGTTTATAAACATGTTCTGAAACCTGGCAATGTTGCTCAGGCGATCTGCTAGTATCGCTCTGTGTGACACCGCAATAGCGATGTTGAAAGCAACTTCCTCTATTTATTACATTGATAAGGATCGCTTGCTGGGTTGCTCATATCCAGCAAACGAAAGGTGCTTTCAACATCGTAGTTGAGTTGCCTACGATATCTCTGCGTGTGACATCTACAAGACAATCTTGGAAAAGTGCCAAAAAGTGTGCGCTCCTGTGAAGTTGCCGGGAACATCGCAGCAACGTTGCCTCGTGTAACGGTACCTTTAGGTTTACAGGCATAGAGAAGGTAACTAATTTCATTAAGGTACCTCTACACGCCGCCACTTTTGGTGGCAATCATAGGCGATCTAACGTGCGCGTGCACGTTTTTCACGGTTGCCTCCGATCGCTGATGGCGCTTTTACACTCTGCAATTTCGCCCTCAGCCTAAGGCTATGTGTCGCCCCGGAAATCGACTACCCCACAGCGGAACCAATCCGGTGGAGTTCCCTCGGCGCTTCACACGCCGCAATCCCCAAAGGAATGTGGGCGTACATGTTCAGCGCCGCTAGAACATAGGTGTGGCAGACTGGTGTATACTGCGCCCCAAACACGCTCATTGGACAATACAATAGCGTCATGATTGGCCAGCCTGCGCTGGAAGGCTGGCTAATACCTGACGCCATTGTCTCCGAGTTTGGAAGGAATATACGCTTGTGTCGTTGAAAGTGGCTGCTGCGACACACTTTCGAGCTGCTCAAGCGTCACACAGGAGCAGTTTTGTGCAGGACAGTGGTTTACACTACACAATGGTTTGCTATGTGTGCGTCTGTAGCTGATGGTGGGAACATACACACAACACTATGACCATATGTGCCTACATTGGTCCATGGCATGGCACAGCTGCCATGGCACAACTGAACTATGTTTGTGTACACATGTTTTTGTGTGTAATGGACTGTACCTACATCCCCCACAAACACCATTGCTTGCTCAATGTGTGTGGACACGTGGTCCTGTGGGCCCAACACATCACAATGGATATGTACACACAGTTGCGCCATACACTGTGGCCCAAAGGGCTGAATCTGTGTACTGCATATTACCACACAGTGTTTCACGGACCCATCAATGGCATTTTACGGATCATATACCTCTGTGCACAGCTTAAAGCTATGTGCAACTGCCCTGTATCCCAAAGTAACGATACACACAGGTTGTTTTTTGGATCCAATTTTTTTTAGTTTCTATTTTTGTGCACAAAAAAAATAAGTATAACAACACACACTAAACATAAAACACAAGTGTTGACATCACACAAACAAATGCAACATGATGAGAAATAATGGAAAACAAAAAACATGTCAAAGTAAAAAAGCCAAAAAAAAAACACTAACTAAAGAATGTGCACACACAAAAAGCCAACCCAAATCGTCATGGTGCAGCCACCCTGGTGACTCCACCCTCCTCCTGATGTTGCTGCTTGACAACACTAGCCACCCTACACCTGCTGGTGCTGCCAGGCCACTGCCCCAGGGCCATTAAAGTAGGAACAGTAAGCGTCTCTGCTGTTCCTGGCATCCTGCTGAGTCCAACCCTGGTTCAGCGGCTGGAGTGTCGCCACACCATGGTCGGTAGCACGCCGATCCCCGGTACGGACCTCCCCTGTTGTGGGGTCCACTGAATCCGCATAACTTGCCGGTGTGTATGATGACCGATCCCTACGACACAGGAAGTTATGCAGCACACAGCAGGCCAGCACTACCACATCAATAGATTCCAGTTTCATATGCAGACGTGTATGAAAAACACGGAATGTATTGGCTATGATCCTGAACACATTTTCAACCACACGGCAGGCCCGAGATAGCCGGTAATTGAAAATGCGCTGCTCACAAGTAAGGGTCCTGTGGGGATATGGCCGAAGTAGGTGTGCCTGAAGTGGGAAGGCTTCATTCCCCACTAACGCAAAGTTGAGATGATGGGTTGTCTCATCATTTGAGGGCAAGTTCAGCCCACCTGTCCTTAGGTCTTGGGCCAAGGAGCAGTGTGCGAACACACCCCCATCTGAGATTCGACCGTTTATTCCAACATCCACGTAGAGGAACTCATAGTTCGCATCCACCAGAGCCATGAGGACCACACTACAATATCCTTTGTCATTGTAATACAAAGACCCCGAGTTTGGGGGTTTGGTGATCCTCACATGCTTACCATCCAATGCATCACTGCAGTTTGGGAATTGCCAGCGGTCCTCAAACCCTCTGGCAACATCCATCCATGCCGCGGGGGTTGTTGGAAACTGCATATAGGATGGCAGCAGTCTACTCCAGATGGCCTCACATGTCTCGGGGATCAGGCGGCTCAGCAGGGACAGTGATACACGTGAAGTGTATTGCAGGTCGGTCCTTGAACGACCTGTTGTCAGGAACCACAAAGTTACAGCCAAACGCTGCTCAGGTGGCAGAGCTCGACGCATCACAGTGTCCTGTTGGGCTATCAATGGACTTATGCGTTCCAAGAGGAATGTTAAAGAGTCCTCGGACATACGGAGGTAGTTATTGAAATCATGCGGATTACGATCCTTCAGCTCACGCACCAGCTGCATGTGGCTCCGGGTGTCCCGGTGCAGAAGCCAATCCTGAGCCCACACACGCCGTGGTCTGCGAGCCCGCAATCTCTCAAATCTATCCTCCAGCCACAATTGCTCTTCCACCATGGCAAGAGCCACGATAGCATCTCCATCAGGGTCGAACATCATCTCACGTACCAACCCCTGTAAAAGTGAGAAAAAGAAACATCACTACAAGAACGCTTCAGCACACATCATCTACACACACCACCTCCTTCCGTATACATCTCCTGGCCACTTTACCACAGCATACCCAAGTTTGATCACCAACCCACACACATACATATAGACCACCAATCAAGGCCCAAACACAACACTGCAGTGTTTGACAACCAAACCTGGTCACTCTACATCCCTGGCCCTCCTTTACAATACATCTCCCTTGTCAAATGCAACACATCATGAGTAGAGATGAGCGAGTACTAAAATGCTCGGGTGCTCGAAGCTCGGGCCGAGCATCCCAAGATACTTGTGTACTCGGCCCGAGAACAGAGCTCAATGTTATCCTATGGGAGACCCGAGTATTTTTCTGGCATGACCCCCGGCAGCATGGATAAACCCTAAAAATGTCACAAAAGTATCAGAACAGTGCTCAAATGACATGGGAACAGCATGAGGAAGACCCCTGTAAGCATTTCAGACTCCAAGGTCACTGCTGTGAACAATGTTGTCAGACTATTACGCCACTTTTACGGACTGTCAAGAAAACGTTACAAAATGAAACCAAAATGTATTTTCATGGAGAAAATATTAAGGGCTCATACCCACTTGTGAGACAGAGTTGGTGTATGTTAGTTTTTTGGATTACATGAAAGATTTTTTTTTTTAAATTGTGTGGCACTCCCATGCCCCTGGGAAGAGACGTACATGAAGTACTCTTTAAATAATGTGCCCATTTTAAGGAAGTGGGTCTTTTGTAGTATTGCCCTAGGCAGGGCAGCCAAAAAGTGTGTGGCAATCTGATGCCCTGGATAGAGACATGCATGAGGGCCTCTTTAAATATTGTGCCCATTATAAGAAAGTGGGTCTTTTGTAGTATTGCCCTAGGCAGGGCTGCCAAAAGTTGGGAGGCACTTTAATGCCCCTGGATAGAGACGTTTTTGAGGGCCTCTTTAAATAATGTGCCTATTATAAGGAAGTGGGTCTTTTATAGTATTGCCCTAGGCAGGGCTACCAAAAATTGGGAGGCACCCCAATGCCCCTGGATAGAGACATGCATGAGGGCCTCTTTAAATATTGTGCCCATTTTAAGGAAGTGGGTCTTTTGTAGTATTGCCTAGGCAGGGCAGCCAAAAATTGTGTGCCACTCTGATGCCCCTGGATAGAGGCGTGCATGAGGGCTTCTTTAAATAATGTGCCCATTATAAGGAAGTGGGTCTTTTGTAGTATTGCCCTAGGCAGGGCAGCCAAAAGTTGGGAGGCATTTCAATGCCCTTGGATAGAGATGTGCATGAGGGCCTCTTTAAATATTGTGCCCATTATAAGTAAGTGGGTCTTATGTAGTATTGCCCTAGGCAGGGCAGCCAAAAATTGTGTGGCACTCTGATGCCCCTGGATAGAGGCGTGCATGAGGGCCTCTTTAAACAATGTGCCCATTATAAGGAAGTGGGTCTTTTGTAGTATTGCCCTAGGCAGGGCTGCCAAAAGTTGAGAGGCATTTCAATGCCCCTGGATAGAGCCTTTTTGAGGGCCTCTTTTAATATTGTGCCCATTATAAGGAAGTGGGTCTTTTGTAGTATTGCCCTAGGCAGGGCAGCCAAAAATTGGGAGGCATGGCGGTGCCCATGGGAAGAAACATGGAGGAGAGCCTCTAAATGTTGTTCCCATTACAAAGGAGCTGGTCTCCTGTGCTTGTAATGCCCATTCTCTAAGTCTGGACTAAAACATTTACCCCTGAGGGGTATACATGAAACTACTGTCTAACTTTTTAACGGTTAGGGTCATCATCATCATAAATATGATGTAATTAAATTATGTTTTCGTGGCATCATGGACCATGGTCGCACTGATCATATGATGGTGGCGGATGAGGAGAAGGAGGAACAGTACAGCAAGTAGCCAAAGTCATGAAGTGTGTACCCATGTGTGGGTGTGAGGAGGGGCATGGCAATTTACCTGCAAAAAAAATACAATGCTTATGACTTTAGATTACGCTATCATTTGGTGGTGGTGTGGTGAAGTCAGGCCCAATCCAACCCTTGTTCATCTTGATCAGAGTCAGCCTGTCCGCCTTCATTTACCATTTTTTAAGGTAGGAGGGGGTTGTAGCTCGAATTTGTATACGCCAAAACACTCAGTATACCCATCTCAGCGTTTGTGACTGACCGGTATACCTGCTGTAATTTAATCTCTAATCTGTCATCTCAGTGTCCAGCTAAAAACCATCTTTTGGACGCCTTCATTTAGCTGTATAAAGGCAGCACACCATTGAAAATGCGCAAGGCCGGTGGCAAGGGACAAGGAACTGGATGTGATGGTGGTGCATGCAGAGGCTGAGGCCATGTGCAAGCTCGAATTGTGCCACAACAAACACCCACATCATCTCGCTCGACCTTCCTGTCCCAATTTGTAGGGGACCGCAGCAGTACACTATTAAACCAAGACCAGTGTAATCAGGTTGTTAGTTGGATAGTGGATAATGCTTCCAGTCAGTTTGGCACCACCATCCTGTCTTCCACACGGTCAAGTGTCAGTAGCTATGAGACTGGACCGCACATTCCACACCCTGATCCTCCTTCCTCCCACCATGCCAACTGCCCGACTCCGAACATAACTGATCCCACACTTGGACACTCTGAAAAGCTGTTCAGTTATCCATTCTTAGATTCTGGCCTCTCGCCAGCTCCACTTGACGTGGGTCATGACGAGATCATATGTACCGATGCCCAAATATTTGATCAGCCACGGTCTCACGAAGGCAACGGTGGGAACGTGTCTCAACAAGAGGTGATGAAACACAATTGCCAGAAAGTCAGGAGGTGGACCAGGATAAGGAAGTGGAAGACGACGTGGTGGATGATCCAGTAACTGACCCAACCTGGCAGGAGGACATGCAGAGTGAGGACAGCAGTGCACAGGGGGAGGGAGGCGTAGCATCAGAACAGGCCGGAAGAAGCAGGGTGGTGGCCGCAGGGAGAAGGTAGGCAACCGTTCCCCGGAACAACAACATGACAGAAGTTGCCAGTACAACTGTTAGGTCTTCCCGAGTCTGGTTGTTTTTGAAGGTGTCAGCAGATAATTCCAAAAAGGCCATTTGCAACACCTGCCATGCCAGCATCAGCAGGGGTAGAAAAACTAGCAGCCTGACCACCACCAGCATGATCAGGCACATCTCAGCAAAG
This sequence comes from Allobates femoralis, assembly GCA_033576535.1. Taxonomy (NCBI): domain Eukaryota; kingdom Metazoa; phylum Chordata; class Amphibia; order Anura; family Aromobatidae; genus Allobates; species Allobates femoralis. Next base: position 217,246,563 of record JARQOC010000006.1, on the reverse strand, counting down.
CACCCGACTTTGTGGGATGTACACCATAGTCCAGGAGCAGTGTCTGCGGGTGACACCACTGCATCTTCCACTGTTGTGCGTGCAAGCCAATCCCCTGTGCATACTGCATGCGAAGATGCCTCCTGTTCTGCACCTGTAGTTGCACAAGCAGAAATACCACCATCATCAACCACGTCCTTGTCCCAGCGCAGCGTTCAGTTATTCATACACCAATCTTTGGAGCGCAAGCGCAAATACGCTGCCAACGTCCCACATGCCACACTTCTAAATTCGCACATTTCGCGACTGTTTGCGCTGGAAATGTTGCCTTTTAGTCTAGTGGAGACGGAAGCATTCCGCGACCTGATGGCGGCGGCTGTCCCACGTTACTTGGTCCCCAGCCGCCACTATTTCTCCCGGTGTGTTGTCCCCGCATTACATAAGCACGTGTCACAAAACATTACACTTGCCCTTAACAACGTAGTTTCCGGAAAAGTCCAGCTAACCACAGACACGTGGACAAGTGCTTGTGGGCAGGGGCGGTACATCTCGCTGTCGACACACTTGGTTAATATTCTGAAAGCCGGGACCCAGTCTGAGCTTGGGACGGAACACGTCCTTCCGACACCAAGGATTGCAGGCCCCAACTCAGTCAGGGTTTCACCCACAGTGTACAGCTCCGGAACGTCATGATCCTCAGCCTCCTCCTCCTCCTCACCTTCACCCTCTACACCAGTCCCAAGCTGGAAGCACTGCAGCACTGCCTTGGCTAAGCGGCAACAGGCTGTGCTGAAGCTAATATGCGTAGGTCACAAACCCCACAATGCTGAAGAGTTGTGGAAAGCTCTGAAACAGCAGGCAGATCACTGGCTCACACCGCTGAACCTACAGCTAGGCATGGTCGTGTGTGACAATGGCCGGAACCTGGTGGTGGCTCTGAGGCAAGGTGAAGCGAGCTGACACATGTTCTATGCTTGGCCCATGTGCTCAAACTTGTGGTTCAGCGGTTTCTTAAATCCTACCCGGAGCTGCTGTCGGATCTGCTCATAAAAGTACGCCGCCTGTGAGCCCATTTTACAAAGTCACCTACTGCTTCAGCCGCCCTTGCCAGTTTTCAGCAGCGTTTGCAGATTCCGTATCACAGACTGGTCTGTGATGTCCCCACGCATTGGAATTCCACACTGCACATGTTGGTCAGGATTTGTGAGCAGAAGAGGGCAGTTGTTGACTACCTGCATCAACTAGGCTGTCGGTATAAGGTTCAAACTCCACACATAAGACCTCAGGAGTGGACATGGATGACCGACATATGTACCGTTCTCCAAAACTTTGAGGACTCCACCAAGATGGTGAGGGGCGATGACGCCATCATTAGCGTCACCATCCCGCTTCTCTGTCTTCTAAAATGAATGCTGTCTACTCAAAATCAAAGACGATGCATTGCAGGCGGAGCACGATGAGTTGGAGCAATAAACCGTACTGGGTGATTACACACAGCCCAGCCTCATCTCATCCCAATGTGCATTGGAGGACTATGACGAGGAGGAGGATAAAGATATGGAGCTACTTTCATGCAGAATTGACGTTAATACATGCACAACCGTCATATCGTCGGTTCAGCGTGGATGGCCAGAGGACAGGGGAGAGGAGGAGGAGGAGGAGGATGAAGACAGCATGGTCAGTACTGTAGGTGAGGACCTGAAGTCTTGCCTGTTAACAGTCTGGCGCACATGGCTGACTTTATGTGATGCTGCCTGTCTTGTGACCCTCGCGTTATCAACATCTTGGCGGACACTCATTGCTGGTTGGTGACACTTTTAGACCCACGCTACAAGGAGAACTTTATTTCTCTTATTCCCGAGGCGGAGAGGTGTACAAAAATGCTGCAGTACCAGAAGGCCATAGTTGCAGATTTCCCTTCTGAAAACGCTTGTGGCAGAAGTCACGGTTCGGTGGACAACCAAGGTGTCCGGCCGAGAGAGGCACAAATCCAATCCAGCAGAGGTAGGGGAACACTCTCAAAGATCTGGGAGAGTTTTCTCATCCCCTCCCATAGCACAGGCCCTCAGGTGCAGGGTACTGTCACAAGGAATGCAAAGTTTGTAAAGATGCTGAAGGAGTACCTTGCCAATCGTAGTGCTCCTAGATTCCTCTGTGCCTTATAATTATTGGGTATCCACGCTGGACACGTGACAGGAATTGTCCCTCTACACCTTGGAAGTCCTGGCCTGCCCTGCCATTTTGTCAGAGCGTGTTTTTATTGCCGCAGGTGGAATCATTACTGATAAATGCACCCGCCTGTCAACTGAATATGCTGACCAGTTGTTTTTGAGCTGGATACTGAGATTGGAGATTAAATTAGAGCAACTATACCGGTCAGACACAAACGCTGACACGAGTATACTGAGTGTTTTGGCGTATACAAAATGGAGCTACAACCCCCTCCTGCCGCACAAAAATGGTACATGAATGCAGACAAGAGTTGGTTTTTAGCTGGACACTGAGATTACAGATTAGAGCGCTTTAATCCCGGCAGCTGGAACGGTCAGACACAAACACTGATGCGTATACCGTGTTTTGGCGTATACTACTTGGAGCTACAAGCCACTCCTGCCACACTAAGATGGTAAATGAATGCAGACAAGAGTTGGTTTTTAGCTGCACACTGAGATTACAGATTAGAGATTAAATTACAGCAGGTATGCCGGTCAGTCACAAACGCTGAGATGGGTATACTGAGTGTTTTGGCGTATACAAATTGTAGCTACAACCCCCTCCTGCCTCAAAAAATGGTAAATGAAGGCGGACAAGTTGTTTTTTAGCTGGATACTAAGATTGGAAATTAAATTACAGTAGGTATATCGGTCAGTCACAAACGCTGAGACGGGTATACAGAGTGCTTTGGCGTATCCTAATTTCCGCTACAACCCACTCCTGGCGCACAAAAATGCTAAATGAATGCAGACAAGAGTTGGTTTATAGCTGGACACTGAGATTAGAAATTAAATCCCAGCAGGTGTACCGGTCAGACACAAACAATGACGAGAAGACAGAGTGTTTTGGCGTATAGAAATTTCAGGTACAACCCACTCCTGCCTAAAAAAATGGTAAATGAAGGCAGACAAGAGTTGGTTTTTAGCTGGACACTGAGATTACTGATTAGAGATTAAATTAGGCTGTGGTCACAGTTTTTTTAGTGCCTTTTAAAAACGCATGCTTTTTTACATGCATTTTTCATGTCAGCATGAGTTTTTTAAGGTCTCTGATGGCTCCCTACGTTTTTGGCTGCGTTTTTGAATCTGCACATAAAAATAGTGCTTGTAGTATTTTTTTGAGCGTTTTGAAAAACGCATGCGTTTTTGTAGAAAACGCATGCGTTTTTATAACATGGGTTCCTATGGGAAACGCATGCAAAAACGCATGTACAATTAGTACCTTTTAGTGCCATTCAAAAACGCATGCGTTTCCCATAGGAGCCCATGTTAACAAAAACGCATGCGTTTCCGGAAACGCATGCGTTTTTGTTAACATGGGCTCCTATGGGAAACGCATGCGTTTTTGAATGGCACTAAAAGGTACTAACTGTACATGCGTTTTTGCATGCGTTTTCCATAGGAACCCATGTTATAAAAACGCATGCGTTTTCTACAAAAACGCATGCGTTTTCTACAGAAACGCATGCGTTTTTGGATATGCTCCAAAAACGCATGGGACAGTCACACATGCTTTTTGGCTATTAGGGCATGCGTTTTTTAACATGGGGGCCTATGGGTGCGTTTTTTACATGCATTTTTGAAAATGCAGGTCTCCAAAAATGCATGTGAAAAATGGTACTGTGACCCCAGCCTTACAGCAGGTATACCGGTCAGTCACAAGCGCTGAAATGGGTACACTGAGTGTTTTGGCATATATAAATTGGAGCTACAACCCCCTCCTGCCTCCAAAGATGGTAAATGAAGGCGGACAAGTTGTTTTTTAGCTGGATACTAAGATTGGAGATTAAATTAAAGCAGCTATACCGATCTGACACAAACGCTGACACGAGTGTACAGAGTGTTTTGGCGTATCCTAATTTCCGCTACAACCCACTCCTGGCTCAAAAAATGCTAAATAAATGCAGACAAGAGTTGGTTTTTAGCTGGACACTGAGATTAGAGATTAAATCCCAGCAGGTGTACCGGTCAGACACAAACAATCACGAGAAGACAGAGTGTTTTGGCGTATCCTAATTTCCGCTACAACCCACTACTGGCGCACATAAATGCTAAATGAATGCAGACAAGAGTTGGTTTTTAGCTGGACACTGAGATTAGAGATTAAATTCCAGCAGGTGTTCCGGTCAGACATAAACGCTGACGAGAATACCGAGTGTTTTGGCGTATCCTAATTTCCGCTACAACCCACTCCTGGCGCACAAAAATGCTAAATGAATGCAGACAAGAGTTGGTTTTTAGCTGGACACTGAGATTAGAGATTAGAGGTTAAATCCCAGCAGGTGGACTGGTCAGACACAAGCGCTGACGAGAATACCGAGTTTTGGCGTATCCTAATTTCTGCTACAACCCACTCCTGCCTATAGAGAGCTAAATTAATTCCTAAAAGCACTGTTTTGGGATGGATGAGATTTTCAGCCTGTCCACCAGCTCTAAATGTGATGCAGGCTGGTATTCTGGCACAACTAAGTTTGCTATATACCCTGCCTCCCTGTACACAGCTCTATTAGTCCTCAGAAGGACTGTTGTGGTAATTAGATTGGCAGCCCTGTGCCTACACTAGCTGAAAGGCCACAAATCTGTCCCTGAATCAGCAGCACCTCTCCCTACACTGACTGTCTGGGGAGCAGAGTGACGAGCACAGCTCGGTCAGGTCTTATAAAGACTTGGTAACGCTGTGCGGCTAGCCAATCCCTGTAAAGCCACAACCAACAGGGCTGTGGCTTTACAGTGGCTACTAGCCAATCCCTGCATGTCGGCTGGCTCTTTAAAGAGCGCCAACATGCAGGGAGGTGGACCGCGAGCATAGCAAGAGTATCGCGAGATTACTCGGTTTTGAAGTTCTCAGACTTTTTTGCCACATCCGCTGTTATCCTTGAATCTAGTGTGTGTTTTTTCGGCCATCTTGTTTTCTGTCCTGTTATGTTGACTTTTGCCCTCAAACAATATGGAGTTCTCAGCTTCAGTGTTCCCGCCCTGTTCCTTGCCATTTGCCCTTTTAAACAACTTCAGCTGGTTAACCTGTGCTCCTGAATCAGGTCTGCAATCTGTCTGTGACTTGGCCTCTGGAAGCCTTGGATTTACTCTGCATGGAACCCTGGAACCATTTGTGGATACTGGATCCTTCTGCTTACCATCACCATCTACCAGGAGAGTACAGAGACTCTGAATATTCTCCTTGAGACTTGTGCTATGCTTTAATGCTCTGCCGCTGATTTCCTTGGATTAGTGCTTGCACTCCGCAATTTACATTTATTTCATATTCTGTTAATGCACTGACTTGTATGACGCAATACAAGGACTATTTAAGAAGCGTTTGTCTCATGTGTCTCATTATACCCATGCATGAAACTCTAGATAGACTGTATCATATATGACAGATTCAGGAGCCATAATAGAGTCTGCTGGGTTTGGGAATGTGCTGAGTCTGCTGCAACCTGCATAGAGATTTCTGGATCTTCGCCATTGAGTCACTGCAGGCCGTGGAGATATGGATTGATATTATATGTGATGATGGCGGTTGTGGCTTCTCACAACCCCTCCAGGTGAGCACCTTCCTTTCTTAAGTCAGGTGTGTTACCACAGGTAAACACTATTGTGCTCCTTTTCTTCCTTTCCAGCTCTCTGCCGTACAGGTTCTGGGAATATGGAGGACCCGGTTAAGCATCTGTGCGAAGTGACTGATTCAATCCTTGCTGATCTACAGGCATTGAAGGCCAGCTTTGCAAGCCTGCGGGATCGCAGTGATCATAATCTGCAGGTGTTGGGACAAACCATACAGGATTTACGAACCCGGATTGAGGTTCTGGAAGGACGAGTCCATGCCCCAACTTCAGCCCCGGATGTTGGAATCCCCAAATCACCACCATTCCGCTTTGGCGGTGAACGGGAAAAGTTCAGGGGGTTTATTAACCAATGCAAACTGTTCTTTGCGGCTCATGCGCCACAGTTCCTTACTGAGCGATCTAAAGTGTTAACCATAATTATGCTGCTCTCCAACAAGGCTGTCACATGGGCAAACCCCCTAATTGAGCTTTACGACGGCTGTCTAAATAATCTTGATGCCTTCATTGCAGCTATGGGGCAGGTATTCGACGATCCACACCAAGGTGCTACAACAGAATCAGCCATGTTAACTTTAAGTCAAGGTAAGCGCTCGGTAGCGGAATATCCCACTTGGGATAGCTCCGCTAAAAAATCGGTTTTCCGGAAAGGATTATCCTCTGTGATTAAGGACAAACCTGCTCATGCCGACACTTCATTATAAACTGCCCCAGCCGTTCTCGTAAGAGAACTGCAGCAATCATACACTGCGAGTGCTGTGAGAGGGGTTCGGTCAGGTCCGAACCACAAACCCCAGAGAGAGTAGAGGTTACAGACATTGATTACTCGGACTTAAACTCTGTTATCTCTGAGCCCGATGCACGTATCACTGGAGCAGTCTTTCAGGTTTTTTCGGCGGTCTCCCAGCTGAGCTGTAAGCATGACAATTCTCATTGCTTTATTTCTATCAAGCTCTGTGTTAACTCTGTCTGGGTATCTACCTCCACTATGATTGATTCAGGGGCAAGCGGCAATTTTATGGATATCTCCTTTGCTCAGAAACTTGGAGTACGTTCAGTAAAGAAGGCTACTCTTGTACAGATGGAGATCGTGGATGGCTCACTGTTAAACTCTGGACCAGTCGATCAGGAGACGGAGCCCTTGAATGTCCTCATGGGTAAAGACCATCAAGAGAGTCTGCTGTAATGGGACAAAATGCCGGAATGCCCGCGCTGCCACCAGGAATCACCAGGAAACGAAGAGTTAACTGGGCAGATTTTTCTTTATTATACCTACACGTTTCGGAGCCTCTATCCGAGCTCCTTCCTCAGGGAACATCAAGAGCACAACGGAAACAATCTTATTTAAACACAAAAAAGCGCCAAAAACAGTGACAGCCCCTGTGGTGTGGCGTCAGCAACAGGGTGGATTAGAGTGTGACATCACAATGTTTGTAAACAATACATCGTAGAGCTGTCAAATATCACAATAGGTTTCATACAGCTGTTCATCAAATAAATTTGCTGCTTCTTTTCAAGTCAGTAAGACTGGTTATTAAAACTTCTCGAAAAGAAGAAGAAAAAGAAAAAAAGGGGGAGTGAGCTGTGCTCGAACCTACAAGTGAAAATATATGTTGTTCTGACTTAGAGTGTAGTATATTTAGCTAATTGTGCTATATAGTCTGGTGAAAATCTACATCAAAATATACCGTATATTCACAAAGAGTGAAATTTCAGTCCAAAAATGTGTTAATAAATGTGAGGAATTCAATATATGGATAGATCCAATAAATATATATGAGTGTCCTATAGAAGAATATTCCTTTGTGTGGTATACATGGATCTGGTGAAAAAAATATTTATATATATATATATATATATATATAAGGATCTCATGATGGCCGCCATGCAGTGAGGACATGCTGCCATGCACTCCCCACCATCCATCGCCATCTGGAGCACAGGCTGGCCACGGAGCTGCGGCCCGCACCCCACTCTACCGGCCGCTGTTCCCCGCACCTGCCCATCCACCGGGCTTCCCGGGTGCGTCCTCACCCACATGCCTGAGACACCACTGGACTTGGCCCAAAGAACGGCCCCAGCACCCAGCCCAGCCTTGGAGCCAGCACTTTCACCAACCGGCCGGAGCGCTCCATCCCCACCTTTGTGAGGTGAGACCCACCCGGCTCGCTGCGCCCCGCTGCCCGAGCGTGGAGACCGGCGGGCGCGCCGTGGCCGCAGCCCAGAGCCTGCGGGCCTCCCGTACCCACGGGTCTCCTCCGCTCCTCCTGTTTGAGCGCAGGAGGAGCAACAGCATCATCCCCGCCAAGCCACTCCGGGCGCCCGCCCTGCCCTCGGAGCATGTGTGCGGGCACCCAGCGCTCAGGCCAAAGCCGCGGCCTGAGTTTTAGAAGCGAGGCCCAGCCCACCACCGGAGACCGACCCCGGCCAGCACCGCTGCCTACACCAGCAGGCGAGGACCTCGAGGCGCAGCAAGAGTCCACCGGCCGCCCGCGGTGAGTGCTGGGCATCTGCCCCTCCACCCCCTCTGCTGCTCCCCCGTTCACCACCACTTGCCTGTCCTGAACATTCTACAGTGCCCAACTCCCGACCGACCCCAGGGCCTGCAGTACGTCCCAGGCACCTCTGCCCCCCTCCCTGGCCACAGGACCGCACCGAGTAAAAGGGGCAGACCAGGTCCCTCATCTCCTAGACCACCAGACTCCTCATTCCTGCCCGCACGCAGCCGCCACCGCTCTTACGGTGCCTATGACCCCTGCCTGCACTGCATCTCTGCTGTATTACCCTGGCTGCATTACCCGTCCGACTGCTTCTCACCTGTGGCTGCATCTCATCTCACCCGTGGCTGCACTAACTCTCTGGCTGTATTACCCTCTTGACTGCTTCTCACCTGTGGCTGCACTGCATCCCTGGCTGCACTACCCTCCTGGCTGCTTCTCACCCGTGGCTGCATCTCATCTCACCCGTGGCTGCACTACATCTCTGGCTGCACTACCCTCCTGGCTGCTTCTCACCCGTGGCTGCATCTCATCTCACCTGTGGCTGCACTGCATCCCTGGCTACATTACCCGCCCGACTGCTTCTCACCCGTGGCTGCATCTCATCTCACCCGTGGCTGCACTAAATCTCTGGCTGCATTACCCTCCTGGCTGCTTCTCACCTGTGACTGCACCTCATCTCACCCGTGGCTGCACTGCATCCCTGGCTGCATCTCATCTCACCTGTGACTGCATCTCATCTCATCCGTGGCTGCATCTCATTTCCCCTGCGACTACATCTCCTCTCATCTGTGGCTGCATCTCATCTCACCTCACCCGTGGCTGCATCTTATCTCATCTCACCCGTGGCTGCACCTCATCTCACCCGTGGCTGCACCTCATCTCACCCGTGGCTGCATCTCATCTCACCCGCGGCTGCATCTCATCTCACCCGCGGCTGCACCTTATCTCACCCGCGGCTGCACCTGCATCTTCATCTCATCCTGTGCTGCATCTCATCCTGTGCCGCATCCCATCCCACCTGTGACTGCATCTCATCCCATCAACGACTGCATCCCACCCCTGCTACATCTCATCCCCGGCTGCCTCTTGCCTCTGGCTGCTTCCTCCCCTGGCTGTATCCCACCCCCTCATCCCCGAACTGCATCTCCTCCCCGGACTAAACCTCATCACCTGGCCGCTCCCCAACCGCGGCCGACCACCCATCACCTGGAACTCACCCCTGCCACACCAGATCCCCGGCTACCTCTGCCCTCACCCACCTCTCCTCCCTTACTCACCCCACCATGTTCCCGCTTCTTCTCACCTTCACCCCCATCCTTCTCCACTTCCTACTACCCCCACCCATCCCCCCACTGAGCAAAGAAATCCTATTCTCATCCTCCATCCTTCCTACCCACCTCACACAATGCTCCGCACTATTTCTCCACTTTCAACCCACCATCTCTAGACTTACACGCCTACCACGCAAGCTCCCCTGCTCCCACCTCCTAACCCTCTCCCTGCTCCTCGTACTCTCTGGTGACATTTCCCCTAATCCTGGCCCACTCCACCATACCATCTCACTCCCCTCCACCCCACTCCAATGACCCACCACCAACCCCCGTAACCCCCTTAACCTCCATCCCATTCCCCCCACCCCTGCCTCCTCTGTCCCCTTATCCGGCGCACTCTGGAACGCCCGCTCGGTCCGTAACAAACTCACACTCATCCATGACCTCTTCATCTCCAGAAAACTCTCCTTCCTCGGCGTCACAGAGACCTGGCTTACCCCCTTTGACACAACCTCCCCGGCTGCCCTCTCCTACCTCCCATACTCCCCGCCCCACCAACACCCACGGCGGAGGCGTTGGCCTACTTCTGGTCAATGACTGCTCCTTCTCCCCACTTACACCACCCCCCCTCCCCTCCTTCGAGGCACACGCTGTTCGTATCTACTCCCCCTGCAACCTCCAATTGGCCGTTGTCTACCGCCCCCCTGGATCCCCCTCTACCTTCTTTGACCACTTCACAACCTGGCTCCACCTCCTCTCCTCTGACATCCCTACCATCGTCATGGGTGATTTCAATATCCCCATCGACACCCCCAAAGCCGCTGCCTCCAGACTCCTATCCCTCACCTCCTCCTTCGGCCTCTCCCAATGGATCTCCTCCGCCAAACACACTGGCGGCCACACACTTGACCTAGTCTTCACCCGCCTCTGCTCCCTCACCGACCTCACACAATCAACCATCACCCACTCCGACCATAACCTACTGACATTCTCATCCCTCTCCCCCACACCACACTACCCCCTCTCCGGACACTCCCCCACCCCCGCAGAAACCTTAGGATCATAGACTTCCATTCACTCTCAGAATCCCTCCTCCCCCTCTCAGACCTGGCCTCTTCTCAAGACGCTGACTCTGCTGCCTCCCTTTACAACTCCACTCTCACCACAGCCCTTGACCAGGCTGCTCCCCTCACATTTAACACGACACGAGTACAACGACAACCCTGGCTCACGACCCTCACCAAAAAACTCAGACGGACGACTAGGGCAGCCGAGCGGAAATGGAAGAAATCCCACTCCGCAGAGCACTTCGCCCTATACAAGCGTTCCCTCAATACCTTCAAGACTGCCCTCTTCAAAACCTTCAACTCTTTACTTCGTCCCCCTGCACCCCCTCCCTCACCCCTCATCTCTGCCGACGACTTCGCCACCTTCTTCAAAGACAAAATTGACAAACTCAGACAAAGCTTCGACCCACACCTCCCCTCGCCCCATCCCACCTCTAGCCCACCCCCCCTCACCAAAAGGCAGTTTCACCCCCGTGACAGAGGACCACCTCTCCTCCCTTCTAGCACGATCACACCTCACCACATGCGCCCTTGATCCGCTCCCCTCCCTCCTCATCCCTAACCTCACCTCAGTCCTCATCCCTGCTCTAACACACCTCTTCAACATTTCACTCAAATCCGGGACATTCCCCTCATCCTTCAAACATGCTCTAATCAAGCCCATCCTAAAAAAAACGTCCCTTGACCCCACAACAGTCTCCAACTATCGCCCCATATCTCTCCTCCCGTTTGCCTCTAAACTTCTTGAACAACACGTCTACTCCGAACTGTCCTCCCACCTCTCTTCCTGTACTCTCTTTGATCGCCTACAATCCGGTTTCCAACCTCACCACTCCACCGAAACAGCCCTAACCAAAGTCACAAACGACCTTCTGATTGCCAAGAGCAAACGACACTATTCCGTCCTCATCTTTCTCGACCTCTCTGCTGCCTTCGACACTGTTGACCACTCCCTCTTACTCCAAATTCTTGAGTCTCTTGGCATTACTGACCGCGCCCTCTCCTGGATCTCCTCCTACCTAACGGACAGGACCTTCAGCGTCACCCACTCTCACACCTCCTCCTCGCCCCAACCGCTCTCTGTAGGTGTTCCCCAAGGCTCAGTCCTGGGACCACTACTCTTCTCCATTTACACCCTTGGCCTAGGCAATCTCATCGAGTCACATGGACTCCAATACCACCTCTACGCTGACGATACCCAGCTCTATCTGTCTGGCCCTGATATCTCCTCCCTTTTATCCAAAATCCCTCCATGCCTATCCGCCATTGCATCCTTCTTTTCTACCCGCTTCCTAAAACTCAACATGGACAAGACCGAATTTATCGTCTTTCCCCCGAACAACCCCGCCCCGCTTCCTGACCTATCTATCACCGTCAATGACTGCACACTCTCACCCCTCCCCCACACCAAGTGCCTCGGGGGAATCCTCGACTCCTCCCTCTCCTTCAAGCCCAACATCCAAGCCCTCGCCACCTCCTTCCTTGACCACAACACGGCCAAGACACTTGTCCACGCCCTCGTCATCTCCCGTCTGGACTACTGCAACCTCCTGTTCACCGGTCTCCCTGCCACCTCCCTCGCACCTCTCCGCACCATCCTCAACTCTGCTGCCCGTCTCATCCACCTATCTCCCCGTTACTCCCCAGCCTCCCCTCTCCGCCGAGCCCTCCACTGGCTCCCCATCCCCCAGCGATCTCGCTTCAAAACCCTAACCCTGACCTACAAGGCCATACACAACCTGCCCCCTCCCTACATCTCCAACCTAGTCTCCCGCTACCTCCCCTCACGCAACTTGCGCTCCTCTCAGGAACTCCTTCTCTCAACCCCCCGCATTTCCACCTCCCACAACCGCACACAAGACTTCTCTCGTGCTTCCAGCAGACTCTGGAACTCTCTCCCCCACCACATCAGACACTCCCCTACCCTGGGAACCTTCAAGAAAAACCTGAAGACCCACCTCTTCCTACAAGCCTACAACATACACTGAGACCCAATCCACTGCACCATCTCACCTATCCCCCTCCTACTGTCTCCCTCCCCACCCCCTCTAGACTGTGAGCCCTCGCGGACAGGATCCCTGGCCCTATTGTACCCGTACGATTGTTTTGTCGATTTGTTGTCGTTTTTCGACCACTTGTCTTTGTCTACCCTCTAACTTGTACAGCGCCATATATCCTAATAGCGCTATATAAATACCTAATAATAATAATAATTTTATATATAAATATTGGTGTACATATGTTAATAAAAATATATTATTTACCAATTGAAAATAAGATACAATGTAGTGAACTGTTAAAAAGTTCCAAAAATTATTATTTTGGTTCCTTTTTTGTAAAAACTAAGAATGGTCAGAAATGTGCCCAAGGTAAATGTAGGAAAAAAAAAATTTAAATAAAAACTGCCTTGTTAAAATATCTTATTTAAAATATAACCTTTAACTGTATTAAAAATAGTAAAAATATATATATAAAATGCGGGAAATAAAAGTATAGAAAAATGTGTATTTTTTTCAACAGTATTTCCACAAGAAAATCCCATGACAGACAATATGATCAGTGATAACAAAAACTGTCAATTAAATGTAACCTGCTTAACCCAGCAGGAAGTACGGCATCGTCTAAAAATCACTAAAATTGACAAATCCCCAGGCCCGGATGGGATACACCCCAGAGTGCTGCAGGAATTAAGTACTGTCATAGATAGACCATTATTTTTAATCTTTAAAGATTCCATAATAACAGGGTCTGTACCACAGGACTGGCGTATAGCAAATGTGGTGCCAATATTCAAAAAGGGAACAAAAACTGAACTTGGAAATTATAGGCCAGTAAGCTTAACCTCTACTGTGGGTAAAATCCTAGAGAGTTTTCTAAGAGATGCTATACTGGAGTATCTAAAGAATAATAACCTCATGACCCAATATCAACATGGTTTTACGAGGGACCGTTCCTGTCAAACTAATCTGATAAGCTTCTATGAAGAAGTAAGTTCTGGACTGGACCAAAGAAATGCAGTGGATGTGGTGTATATGGACTTTTCAAAAGCTTTTGATAAGGTGCAACACAAAAGGTTGATACATAAAATGAGAGCAATGGGGATAGGGTAAAATATGTGTAAGTGGGTTAAAAACTGGCTTAGCGATAGGAAACAAAGGGTGGTCATTAATGGAACACACTCAGAATGGCTCACAGTTAACAGTGGGGTACCACAGGGGTCAGTATTGGACCCGCTTCTTTTTAATATATTTATTAATGACCTTGTAGGGGCATACAGAGTAGAATCTCAATATTTTCAGATGACACTAAACTCTGCAGGGTAATCAATACAGAGGAGGACAATTTTATATTCCAGGAGGATTTATGTAAACTAGAAGCTTGGGCTGATAAATGGCAAATGAGCTTTAATGGAGATAAATGTATGGTCATGCACTTGGGCAGAGGAAACAAAAGGTATAATTATGTGCTTAATTGTAAAACACTGGTCAAAATTGTCACTGAAAAAGACCTGGGTGTATGGGTAGATGACAAACTCACATTTAGTGGCCAGTGTCAGGCAGCTGCTGCAAAGGCAAATAAAATAATGGGATGCATTAAAAGAGGCATAGATGCTCATGAGGAGAACATAATTTTACCTCTATACAAGTCACTAGTGTGACCACACTTAGAATACTGTGTACAATTCTGGTCTCCGGTGTATAAGAAAGACATAGCTGAACTAGAGCGGGTCCAGAGAAGAGCGACCAAGGTTATTAGAGGACTGAGGGGTCTGCAATACCAAGACAGGTTATTAAACTTGGGGTTATTTAGCTTGGAAAAACGAAGGCTTAGGGGTGATCTTATAATAATGTATAAATACAGTCATATGAAAAAGTTTGGGCACCCCTCTTAATCTTACTCATTTTTTTTTGTTTAAAATTGGGTTTTTGCAACAGCTATTTCAGTGTGATATATGAAATAACTGATGGACACAGTAAAATTTCAGGATTGAAATGAGGTTTATTGTACTAACCGAAAATGTGAAATATGCATTATTTCAAAATTTGACAGGTGCAAAAGTATGGGCACCTCAACAGAAAAGTGACATTAATATTTAGTAGATCCACCTTTTGCAAAAATAACAGCCTCTAGTTGCTTCCTGTAGCTGTTAATGAGTTCCTGGATCCTGGATGAAGGTATTTTTGACCATTCCTCTTTACAAAACAATTTCAGTTCAGTTAAGTTTGATGTTCGCCAAACATGGACAGCCTGCTTCAAAACATCCCACAGATGTTCAATGATATTCAGGTCTGGGGACTGGGATGGCCATTCCAGAACATTGTAATTGTTCCTCTGCATGAATGCCTGAGTAGATTTGGAGCGGTGTTTTGGATCATTGACTTGCTGAAAGATCCATCCCCGGCGTAACTTCAACTTTGACACTGATTCTTGAACATTATTCTCAAGAATCTGCTGATACTGAGTGGAATCCATGCAACCCTCAACTTTAACAAGATTCCCGGTGCCGTCATTGGCCACACAGCCCCAAAGCATGATGGACCCTCCCCCAAATTTGACAGTGGGTAGCAAGTGTTTTTCTTGGAATGCTGTGTTTTTGTGGTGCCATGCATAACGCCTTGTATGACCAAACAACTCAATCTTTGTTTCATCAGTCGAAAGGACCTTCTTACAAAATGAAACTGGCTTGTCCAAATGTGCTTTTGCATTCCTCAGGCGACTCTATTTGTGGCGTGCATGCAGAAACGGCTTCTTTCGCATCACTCTCCCATACAGCTTCTCCTTGTGCAGTGTGCGCTGTATTGTTGACCGATGCACAGTGACACCATCTGCAGCAAGATGATGCTGCAGGTCTTTGGAGGTGGTCTGTGGATTGTTCTTGACTGTTCTCACCATTCTTCTTCTCTGCCTATCTGATATTTTTGTTGGCTTGTCACTTATGACCTTTACAAGAACTGTCCCTGTGGTCTTCCATTTCCTTACTATGTTCCTCACAGTGGAAACTGACAGGTTAAATCTCTGAGACAACTTTTGTATTCTTCCCCTGAACAACTATGTTGAACAATCTTTTTTTTTAAGATCATTTGAGAGCTCTTTTGAGGAGCCCATGATGCCACTCCTCAGAGAAGATGCAAATAGGAGAACAACTTGCAAGTGGACACCTGAAATAGCTTTTCTCATGATTGGATACACCGGGCTATGAAGTACAAAGCTCAATGAGGTTATCAAACCAATTTAGTGCTTCAGTAAGTCAGTAAAAAGTAGTTAGGAGTATTCAAATCATGAAAATCAGAAGGGTGCCCATACTTTTGCACCTGTGAAATTTTGAAATAATGCATATTTCACATTTTTGGTTAGTGCAATAAACCTCATTTCAATCCTGAAATATTACTGTGTCCACCAGTTATTACATATATCACACTGAAATAGCTGTTGCAAAAACCCAATTTTAAACCAATAAAAATGAGTAAGATTAAGAGGGGTGCCCATACTTTTTCATATGACTGTATATGAGGGGACAGTACAGAGAACTTTCTAATGATCTCTTTACTCTAAGGCCTGAGACTGGAACAAGGGGGCATCCTCTAAGTCTGGAGGAAATAAGGTTTAATCCTAATCACAGACGTGGACTCTTTACTGTAAGAGCAGCAAGACTATGGAACTCTCTGCCGCATGATGGTGTAATGAGTGACTCACTACTAACATTTAAGAAGGGCCTGGATGCCTTTCTTGAAAACTGATTCAAGGAAGTCCGACCTCTGGGCACTGGGGTCTGGGTGGTGGGGGAGATAGAAAGAGAGGGCGCAGATCTAAGTGTAGATTATAAAGTACTAGTAAAAAGGCCCGATGCAATTGCATCGGGAGCAGGGTGAAATGAATTGTGTGTATACAGGCGGGCCAGTGGGTAGCAGAGTATACAGGGGGCTCTGTGGGTAGCAGAGTATACAGACGGCTCTGAGGGTAGGAGATTATACAGGTGACTCTGTGGGTAGTAAAGTATACAGGCGGCTCTGTGGGTAGCAGAGTATACAGGTGGGTCTGTGGGTAGTGGAGTATACAGGCGTGTGTGGTGGTGGTGGCAGAGTATACAGGTGTGTGTGGTGGTGGTGGCAGAGTATATAGGTGTCTGTGGTGGCATAGTATACAGGCATCTGTGTGGTGGCAGAGTATACAGGTGTCTGTGGTGGTGGCGGCAGAGTATACAGGCGTGTGTGGTGGTGGCAGAGTGTACAGGCGTGTGTGGTGGTGGCGGCAGAGTATACAGGCGTGTGTGGTGGTGGCGGCACAGTATACAGGCGGGTGTGGTGGTGGCGGCAGAGTGTACAGGCGTGTGTGGTGGTGGCGGCAGAGTGTACAGGCATGTGTGGTGGTGGCGGCAGAGTGTACAGGCGTGTGTGGTGGTGGCAGAGTGTACAGGCGTGTGTGGTGGTGGCAGAGTGTACAGGCGTGTGTGGTGGTGGCAGAGTATACAGGCAGGTGTGGTGGTGGCGGCAGAGTATACAGGCGTCTGTGGTGGTGGCAGAGTGTACAGGTGTGTGTGGTGGTGGCAGAGTATACAGGCGTGTGTGGTGGTGGCAGAGTGTACAGGCGTGTGTGGTGGTGGCAGAGTGTACAGGCGTGTGTGGTGGTGGCAGAGTATACAGGCAGGTGTGGTGGTGGCGGCAGAGTATACAGGCGTCTGTGGTGGGGGCAGAGTGTACAGGTGTGTGTGGTGGTGGCAGAGTAAAGAGGCGTGTGTGGTGGTGGCGGCAGAGTATACAGGCGTGTGTGGTGGTGGCGGCAGAGTATACAGGCGTGTGTGGTGGTGGCGGCAGAGTATACAGGCGGGTGTGGTGGTGGCGGCACAGTATAGAGGCGGGTGTGGTGGTGGCGGCAGAGTATACAGGCGTCTGTGGTGGTGGCAGAGTATACAGGCATGTGTGGTGGTGGCAGAGTATACAGGCGTCTGTGCTGGTGGCGGCAGAGTATACAGGCGTGTGTGGTGGTGGCAGAGTATACAGGCGTGTGTGGTGGTGGCGGCAGAGTATACAGGCGTGTGTGGTGGTGGCGGCAGAGTATACAGGCGTGTGTGGTGGTGGCGGCACAGTATACAGGCGGGTGTGGTGGTGGCGGTAGAGTGTACAGGCGTGTGTGGTGGTGGGGGCAGAGTGTAGAGGCGTGTGTGGTGGTGGCAGAGTGTACAGGCGGTGTGTGGTGGCGGCAGAGTGTACAGGCGTGTGTGGTGGTGGCAGAGTGTACAGGCGTGTGTGGTGGTGGCAGAGTATACAGGCAGGTGTGGTGGTGGCGGCAGAGTATACAGGCGTCTGTGGTGGCGGCAGAGTGTACAGGTGTGTGTGTTGGTGGCAGAGTGTACAGGCGTGTGTGGTGGTGGCAGAGTGTAGAGGCGTGTGTGGTGGCGGCAGAGTGTACAGGCGTGGTGGTGGCGGCAGAGTGTACAGGGTGTGTGGTGGCGGCGAGTCAGCGGTGCAGAGTGTACAGGCGTGTGTGGTGGCGGCAGAGTGTAGAGCGTTGGGTGGTGCAGAGTGTACAGGCGTGTGTGGTGGCTGGCAGAGTGTAGAGGCGTGTGTGTGGTGGCAGAGTGTACAGGCGTGTGTGGGGCGGCAGGTGTACAGGCGTGTGTGTGGTGGCAGAGTGTACAGGCGTGTGTGTGTGGCGGCAGAGTTGTAGAGGCGTGTGTGTGGTGGTGGCAGAGTGTAAGGCGTGTGTGGTGGCGGCAGAGTGTACAGGCGTGTGTGTGGTGGCGGCAGAGTGTACGAGGCGTGTGTGGTGGCGGCAGAGTCAGTGTGTGGTGGAGTGTACAGGTGTGTGGTGGCGGCAGAGTGTACGAGGCGTGTGTGGTGGCGGCAGAGTGTACAGGCGTGTGTGGTGGTGGCGGCAGAGTGTAGAGGCGTGTGTGTGGTGGCGGCAGAGTGTACAGGCGGTGTGGTGGTGAGAGTGTACAGGCGTGTGTGGTGGCGGCAGGTGTACAGGCGTGTGTGGTGGGGCGAGTGTACAGGCGTGTGTGGTGGTGCGGCAGAGTGTACAGGCGTGTGTGGTGGCGGCAGAGTGTACAGGCGGTGTGTGTGGTGGCAGAGTGTACAGGCGTGTGTGGTGGTGGCGGCAGAGTGTACAGGCGTGTGTGGTGGAAGTGTACAGGCGTGTGTGGTGGCGCAGAGTGTACAGGCGTGTGTGGTGGGGCAGAGGTACAGGCGTGTGTGGTGGTGCGCAGAGTGTACAGGCGTGTGTGTGGTGCGGCGAGTGTAAGCGTGTGTGGTGCAGAGTGACAGGCGGTGTGTGGCAGAGTATAAGCGTGTGTGGTGTGGAGTTACAGGCGTGTGTGGTGTGCCAGGTGTAGAGGCGTGTGTGGTGATTCATGTCCTGTGGTGGCTCGTGCAAGGCAGGGTTAAAAAAAATAAAAAGATTGCTCACCTCACCCGAGCCCGCCGTTTCTGGGTGTTCCGCCGTCTTCTGCCGTGTTCCGCTAGGCTCCCGGTGGCTGTGCAGGCTCCCGGTGCCTGGAGTGATCTTCTATCTACTGAGACTGAAGGACCTGTGGTGATGTCAGAGTCACGTGACCCGCGATTTGCCTGGAGTAAGGTGGTGTCACGTGACTCTGACATCACCACAGGTCCTTCAGTCTGAGTAGATAGAAGATCACTGGAGGCACCGGGAGCCTGCACAGCCACCGGGAGCCTAGCGGAACACGGCAGAAGACGGCGGGAGAGGGCGGGAGACAGCGCGGGCTCGGGTAGAGGTGAGGATTTTTTTTTTTTTAGAGTAGTGCGGGTCTGCGGCTCGTGATGACGCTGCGCGTCATCACTCGCAGTCCCGCGCAAAGCATGTTGGGATTGGGCTACAGTGCCCAACTCCCGATTATATAAGTAGATGGTGATAGATAATATGTTTTATGCTCACCCTTTTGATGTCTTTATTTTCTCATGTAACAATTCCTTGTGGTCACTTGGTTGATCCACTCTTTAGTGTGCTTGCCTCCTGGTTTGCAGCTATGTCCCAGAAATGACAGAGCTCCCAGCCTGGAGTCTGTAGGTGTGTCCACAGTAAGAGATTATCTGGTGCATAGACGAGCGCTCAGGTATCTGAGGAAGGCTTATCCTTACTGTAAAGCCGAAACGCGTTGTATGTTCTCCACTACATTACCGATGGAATAAATTACTTCTTTGGAAAATAAGAAGAATTTGGATTGTGTCTTTCTGGACCTGGGAGCGCTCGTCTATACACCAGATAATCTCTTTCTTGAAAACTATAATATTACCAGTTATATATACTAGATTCTTTGATAGGGCGTTGATCCAGGGAATTAGTCTGATTGCCATATCTGGAGTCAGGAAGGAATTTTTTCCCCCAATGTGGAGCTAGTGTTGCCACATGGGTTTTCTTTGCCTTCCTCTGGATCAACATGTTAGGCTTTGGGTTGAACTAAATGGACTTAAAGTCTTCCTTCAACCTTAAAAACTATGTTACTATGTATTATAATATGGTAAAAAGTAGTGTATAAGTACATCTAAAAAGTGTGTGGATTTATCTGTATGCGGTGTACAACCCTAAAAAAGTCAGTAGATGGCGCCAGAGGGTTATCTGTGTTCGGACAGGGTTCGCGTGCCATCGCTTAGGCTGGCTTCACACTGTGGGTCAGATCCGATCCAAGGCTGTCAGGATTAACCTGACAGCCTCGGATCGGATCAGCATACAGAACCGGAGGGCTAATGTGCACCCGCACGCAGCTGCCGCCACTGATGATTCAGGACTGCGGCTGGCAGGGAGCTAGCTGCGGTCCTGAAACAACTGTGGCGTGCAACCGCAGGGTCCAGTTCCCGGATCCTCCCGGACCGATGCAATCCGACCCCATATGCTTCCATGTTATGGAGCACCAGATTGCCCCGGAAGCGGGAGGATCCGGGCGAATCCGGGTCAATCCGGGTCAATCAGAGGAGATATTCACCTCTCGGACACAAAAACACTGCAAGCAGCGTTTTTGTGTCCGTGGGAGAATACTGAATTCTCCCGGATTGTCCCGGACAGATAGAAACCGGATGGCAGAGAGCTGCCATCCGGCTTCTATCCGGCCCCATAAGCTACTATGGGGCCAAAAACCGGTCCGGAGCTGTCCGGTTTACACGGACAGCCACGGATCGAAACCATCCCGCAGTGTGATGCCAGCTTTAGAGCTTGAAACAATGTTGCAAGTTCAACACTAATTGACCTGTTTGTGGTTAGCGGTCGTGTGCGTGGCGTGTGCGTCCAATTAAGCTCAATAATTCCACTAAGAGGAATTCTAAGAGTCAGAACCACATAGGTTCTGTTCCACATTACTACATAGAGTATAATTCTATCAATCTAGTTAGTGAAAAAGAGGAAAAGAAAGTGTAGTGAGATCTGTTAGCGTAGTAGATAAATTAGGAGCGTGGCAGGAGTGTGCCTGAGATTAAATTTTCATTACATTGTTGCTACTTCATCCATTAGTATACGTGCCTCCAATTTATGTGTTGAAAACTAAGTTGTGAAGGTAGAATGGGTTAAGAAGAAGTGTTAGTGGGTGGTGAGCGATTATAAATCTCCATTAGGGTAAATGGGGAAGGAGAAGAAGATTCTGTATCAATGTAATAGTGAGATAATATACCATATTTTTCGCTTTGTAAGATTATATTATGATTATAAGACGCACCTAGGTTTTAGAGGAGGAAAATTAGAAAAAAAATATTTTGAGCCAAATAGTGTGCAAAAACCTTTAATTAAATAACAAAATATTATTTTAACATAGTAGACTCAACAGGAGTCAACAGCAGCATTGTGGGTAACATGTAAGAACAGTCACATGTACCGTAAGTAACAGAAAGTACCATGTTCTGGCTAACAAGTAGGGAGAAACTTTAATCCTCAGGCACCGCAATCTTCTAGTCAGGAAATCCAAGGAATTCCTCATCACAGTCAAAAAGTGTGCAAAAAACTTTAATTAAAGGGAACCTGTCACCCCAAATCACCCTTGTAAGCTCTAAATACATGTCCCTGAAGCATTACAATACAGTCCTACACATCCCTTTGTGAGGTTTTAGTGAAATATGAAAGTGCAATAAAGTCGTTTGTAAACTTACTAAATCCATGGCAGTGGGGCGTTCCCAAGCCTCCTTGTCTACTAGGCGGTTCCCCTGTGCCGCTGTATTACGCCCTAATGGGCGTTTTTTCAAACTTTCTAGCGCGGGCACGATTCAGATTCTCGCGCCCGCGACGTCACGGTCATGTGATGCCGTGACGCGTCATTTCCGGGCGGCCGGGGCACTGTTGTCTGACGCGCACCGGCCGACTTCAGCATGCGATCTGCGCATGCGCTGAAGTTGGCCAGTGCGCGTTCACAGAGAGAGGCAGAGTCTAGGAAGCTCAAGTCCTCAAACTCATTAGTGTCACTTTCTCCACTGTCCTCATATAGCAAATCATCTTCGGTGCCATCTAAGGCATTGCTAATCCCACATTTCTTAAATGAACGAATAACCGTTTCATCCTTCACGGATTGCCATGATGTGTTAACCCACTCACAAACTTGGGTGATAGTGGGCCTCTTCATATGTCCAGTTGGCGTTAGGTCGTGATTTCCAGCAGCCATCCATTTACTCCATTCTTCTCGCATGTACACTTTAAATGGTTTGTTTATGGAAACATCAAGAGGTTGCAGCTTGCTGGTAAGCCCCCCACACTTTGTCGACCCACAATCTCATTCCGTTCTCGTCCATCCATCCTTTATCGTGTACATGCACAACAACTCCTCGTGGGATAGCTTCTTTGGGCTTCTTTTAAAAATTAACATAGGCGGCAGTTTCGTGCCATCGGCACAGCAGGACAACACAACTGTGTAATGGTTTTTTTCATGTCCTGCAGTTTTTACCGTTACACTTTTGGCACCCTTTGTATCAACAGTCCTGTTGGATGGCACATCAAACATTAGAGGGACTTCATCCATATTCCCAATCTGGCTTAATTCAAATCCATTTTTCTTTCTGCTGTCAATTACAAATTTATGGAAAGATAAAATCTTGGCTTCATATTCTTTTGGCATTTTTTGTGCAATTCTCGTTTTGGTGCGCATAGCAAGGCCACATCTCTTCATAAATCTGAAGCACCATGATGGTGATCCAGTAAAGTCATCAATGCCTTTCTGAGCAGCAATCCGCTTGGCTTCACAGATTATCATTTTTGTTGACACCGAAAGGCCATTGTTTCTGTGGCGTGTGATCCACTCTTTCATGTCCACGTCTAACTCTGGCCACTTTGCACCACGCCCACGAAGACCAGATCTGCTTTTTCCAGCATTTTGCAGCTCATTCTCCTGTTTCCTCCACTCTCTTATCATTTTTTCAGTTGGAGGTGGTCCGAAATGTCTCTCCGCTGCTCTGTTCCCGTGCTCTTTAGCATCTACTTATATAATCGGCAGTTGGGAATTCGGGCACTGTAGCCGAATCCCAACATGCTTTGCGGGACTGCGAGTGATGACGCGCAGCGTCATCATGAGCCGCAGCCGCACTACCCTTAAAAAAAAAAAAAAGTTAATGCTCACCTCTCCCCGAGCCCCGCCGTCTCCTGCCGTCTTCCTCCAAGCTTCAGGTGGCTGCCGCAGGCTCCCAGTGTCTGCAGAGCTCTTCTACTGCAGTCAAGGACCTGTGGTGATGTCACAGTCACGTGACACCAGGTTACTCCATGGTAACCTGGTGTCACGTGACTGTGACATCACCACAGGTCCTGAACTGCACTAGAAGAGCTCCGCAGACACTCGCAGCCTGCGGCAGCCACCGGAAGCTTGGAGGAAGACGGCAGGAGACGGCGGGGGCTCGGGGAGAGGTGAGCATTAACTTTTTTTTTTTTTAACCCCTGCCTTCCTGTTTGGAGACCTTTTACTGTACTGAGCATGCTCAGTACAGTAAATGCCTCCTCCAGCCTCACAGCCTCCCCATCCTCACTGCCTCCTCCAGCCTCACAGTCTCCTCCAGCCTCACAGTCTCCTCCAGCCTCACAGCCTCCCCATCCTCACAGCCTCCTCCAGCCTCACAGCCTCCCCATCCTCAGCCTCCTCCAGCCTCACAGCCTCCTCCATCCTCACAGCCTCCTCCAGCCTCACAGCCTCCTTCAGCCTCACAGCCTCCCCATCCTCACAGCCTCCCCATCCTCACAGCCTCCTCCAGCCTCACTGCCTCCTCCAGCCTCACAGCCTCCCCATCCTCACAGTCTCCTCCAGCCTCACAGCCTCCTACAGCCTCACAGCCTCCCCATCCTCACAGCCTCCTACAGCCTCACATCCTCCTCCAGCCTCACAGCCTCCTCCAGCCTCACAGCCTCCTCCAGCCTCACAGCCTCCCCATCCTCACAGCCTCCTCCAGCCTCACAGCCTCCCCATCCTCACTGCCTCCTCCAGCCTCACAGTCTCCTCCAGCCTCACATCCTCCCCATCCTCACAGCCTCCTCCAGCCTCACAGCCTCCCCATCCTCACTGCCTCCTCCAGCCTCACAGCCTCCTCCAGCCTCACAGCCTCCTCCAGCCTCACAGCCTCCCCATCCTCACAGCCTCCTACAGCCTCACAGCCTCCTCCAGCCTCACAGCCTCCCCATCCTCACAGCCTCCTCCAGCCTCACAGCCTCCTCAGCCTCACAGCCTCCTCCAGCCTCACAGCCTCCTTCAGCCTCACAGCCTCCTCCAGCCTCACATCCTCCTCCAGCCTCACAGCCTCCCCATCCTCACAGCCTCCTCCAGCCTCACAGCCTCCCCATCCTCACAGCCTCCTCCAGCCTCACATCCTCCTCCACCTCACAGCCTCCTCCAGCCTCACAGCCTCCTCCAACCTCACATCCTCCCCATCCTCACAGCCTCCTCCAGCCTCACAGCCTCCTCCAGCCTCACAGCCTCCCCATCCTCACAGCCTCCTCCAGCCTCACAGCCTCCTCCAGCCTCACAGCCTCCCCATCCTCACTGCCTCCTCCAGCCTCACAGTCTCCTCCAGTCTCACATCCTCCCCATCCTCACAGCCTCCTCCAGCCTCACAGCCTCCTCCTGCCTCACAGCCTCCCCATCCTCACAGCCTCCTCCAGCCTCACAGCCTCCTCCAGCCTCACAGCCTCCTACAGCCTCACAGCCTCCTCCAGCCTCACAGCCTCCCCATCCTCACAGCCTCCTCCAGCCTCACAGCTCTCAGCTCACAGCCTCCCACGTCCGCTCTCCAGCTCCTCTCAGCTCCTCCAGCCTCACACCCTCAGCTCCAGCCTCCTCCGCTCACCCTCCTCGCCTCAACTCCTCCTCCAGCCTCTCAGCTCCGCCTCCTCCAGCCTCCTCCATCCCTCCACGCCTCTCCGCCTCCACCTCCTCCAGCCTCACAGCCTCCCCACCTCACGCCTCCTCCAGCCTCACAGTCCTCCTCCGCCTCTCTCCAGCCTTCACCAGCCTCCCAGCTCACAGCCTCCCCCCTCACACCTCCTCCACCTCACAGCCTCCTCCACCTCAGCCTCACTCCCACCTCCTCCGCTCCAGCCTCCACCTCACGCTCCTCCTTCACAGCCTCCCACCTCACGCCTCCCCACCTCACATCCTCCCACCTCACAGCCTCCCCATCCTCACAGCCTCCTCCTCCAGCCTCCTACCTCCCCACCCTCCTCAAGCCTCCTCCAGCCTCACACTCCTCCACCTACGCCTCCATCCTCCATCCCTCAGCCTCCCCAGCCTCACAGCCTCACCTCACAGCCTCCACTCACGCCTCCTCCAGCCTCACAGCCTCCCCACCTCACAGCCTCCTCAGCCTCCGCCTCCTCCAGCCTCCCCCTCAGCCTCACAGTCCCCACAGTCCCAGCACCCTCCTCCAGCCTCACAGCCTCTCCAGCCTCACGCCTCCTCCCCTCACCCTCCTCCAGCCTCACAGTCCTCCGCCTCACAGCCTCCCCCTCACACCTCCTCCATCCTCACAGCCTCCCCACCCACGCCTCCTCAGCCTCACAGCCTCCTCCACCTCACAGCCTCCTCCAGCTCACACTCCTCCTCAAGCCCTCACAGCCTCCCCACCTCACTCCTCTCACAGCCTCCCCATCCTCACAGCCTCCTCCAGCCTCACAGCCTCCATCCTAGCTCCTCACAGCCTCCCACTCCTCCAGCTCCACTCCTCACCTCCCTCCAGCCCTCACACCTCCTCACAGCCTCACAGCCTCCTCTCCCATGCCTCACAGCTCCTCCCCTCAACTCCTCAGCTCCAGCCCTCCACTCACAGCCTCCTCCAGCCTCACAGCCTCCATCCTCACAGCCTCTCTCACAGCCTCATCAGCCTCCTCCAGCCTCACAGCCTCCCCATCTCACAGCCCCCACTCAGCCTCCTCCAGCCTCACAGCCTCTCATCACAGCCTCCTCCATCCTCACAGCCTCCTCCAGCCTCACAGCCTCCTCCAGCCTCACAGCCTCCCCATCCTCACTGCCTCCTCCAGCCTCACAGCCTCCTCCAGCCTCACAGCCTCCCCATCCTCACAGCCTCCTCCAGCCTCACATCCTCCTCCAGCCTCACAGCCTCCTCCAGCCTCACATCCTCCCCATCCTCACAGCCTCCTCCAGCCTCACAGTCTCCTCCAGCCTCACATCCTTCCCATCCTCACAGCCTCCTCCAGCCTCACAGCCTCCTCCTGCCTCACAGCCTCCCCATCCTCACAGCCTCCTCCAGCCTCACAGCCTCCTCCAGCCTCACAGCCTCCTACAGCCTCACAGCCTCCTCCAGCCTCACAGCCTCCTCCAGCCTCACAGCCTCCCCATCCTCACAGCCTCCCCATCCTCACAGCCTCCTCCAGCCTCACAGCCTCCCCAAGCCTCACAGCCTCCCCCAGCCTCACTGCCTCCTCCAGCCTCACTGCCTCCTCCAGCCTCACAGCCTCTTCCAGCCTCCTCCATCCTCACAGCCTCCTCCAGCATCACACCCTCCTCCAGCCTCACAGACTCACAGCCTCCTCCAGCCTCACACCCTCCTCCAGCCTCACAGCCTCCCCATCCTCACAGCCTCCTCCAGCCTCACAGCCTCCTCCATCCTCACAGCCTCCTCCATCCTCACAGCCTCCTCCAGCATCACACCCTTCTCCAGCCTCACAGACTCACAGCCTCCTCCAGCCTCACACCCTCCTCCAGCCTCACAGCCTCCCCATCCTCACAGCCTCCTCCAGCCTCACAGCCTCCTCCATCCTCACAGCCTCCTCCAGCCTCACAGCCTCCTCCAGCCTCACAGTCTCAACATCCTCACAGCCTCCCTCCAGCCTCACAGCCTCCTCCATCCTCTCAGCCTCCTCCATCCTCAGCCGCACTACCTGACACCGCTGCCATCCTGCCAACCGTCAGCCCCGCTCCATCGCCACCGCCCTCGCGCCCTCCACGAGGTCCATGTTGCCCGGATGCCGCCGGAGCCTTCCGCCCCTCGCCACTCTCTCACCGCTGGGCTCTCAATGTCGCCATGCTGGTGGAGTAGCGGTCTACGGGCTGTGGCCGGGTGCCGGGAGCCAGGGACGTCGTCCTGTGGCCGGCAACAGCCAATGGGAGTGAGCGGACTGTGTCAGCCTGCAAAGCCTGACACGCCCCGCTCACTCCCATTGCCTGCCCCCGCCACCCCTGCAAGCGGATTGGGCGCTGTGTTGTACACACAGGACGCCCATCCCATTGCCCAGGACTTGGCGTCCTAGACCAATCGGATGACCGTCCTGTCTTTACCACACACCGCCCAATCCGCTCCTTCCGCTCAGGTCACATGTGTGACCTGGGGGCAAGAACTCATCCCTCTCTGCATCACCCAACCCGCCGCAGAGGACAATGCCGTGTGACTGGGGCTGCGATCAGCCCCAGCACGCAGCCACGTCCTGCCACCGAGCGGTGATGTCACCCCTCCAGCCGCATCTCTCCTCACCCCTCCAGCCAGACCTCTCCTCACTCCTCCAGCCGGACCTTTCCTCACCCCTCCATCTGGACCTCTCCTCACCACTCCAGCCTCTGCTCTCCTCACCCTTCCAGCCTCTGCTCCCCTCACTCCTCCAGCCTCCCGCCACATCATACTCTGCTATCCACAGAGCCCCCTCTATACTCTGACACCCACAGAGCCGCCTGTATACTCTCCTACCCACACAGCCGCCTGTATACTCTGCTACCCACAGAGCTGCCTCTATACTCTGCTACCCACAGAGCTGCCTCTATACTCTGCTACCCACAGAGCCGCCTCTATACTCTGCTACCCACAGAGCCGCCTGTATACTCTCCTACCCACAGACCCGCCTGTATTCTCTGCTACCCACAGAGCCGTTTCTATATTCTGCTACCCACAGAGCCGCCTCTACACTCTGCTACCCACAGAGCCTTCTCTATACTCTGCTACACACAGAGCCGCCTGTATAATCTGCTAACCACAAACCCGCCTGCATACTCTGCTACCCACAGAGCCGCCTGTATACTTTTCTACCCAGAGAGCCACCTGTATAATCTGCTACCCTCAGAGCAGTCTGTATACTCTGCTACCCACAGACCCACCTGTATAGTCTGCTACCCGCAGAGCCCCATGTATACTCTGCTAGCCACTCACCCGCCTGTATACACACAATTCATTTCACCGCGCTCCCGATGCAATTGCATCGGGCCTTTTTACTAGTATTTTATAACCTCCAGTTTGAATGGAATTTTATATGCAAGCCTTCTCTGCTTTGACATTCTTGAAAAATGCACAATATGCAGCAGCCAACTGTACGGAATTTTTCTGCAACAAAATACAGTATTGAAACAACTGTCAGCTCTGTCCTTCATAGTTATGGGGGCATTGCAGCTGAGAAAATGAATACCGTACTTTTGCTGTAGAAAAGACATGGGCTGCACATCCAAAAATCACGGTTGATTTACCGTAGTAGTGTTAGGAAAAAATGCACCGTACTGTATTCAACTGAACAAGAAATTTTTAGTTTAACATTATGATCAGACTTACGGTACAAAGTCTACTGCCAAGTCATGTTGAATCTCAGCGTGTCCATAACTTTATATACGGTACTGTAGCCTTAAAGGTGTGCACTCATGCGCCAACCACCACAGCAACAATGAACCAGCAGAATGGGTACCTTGTGCCCCACAAAACCCATGCTGCAAGGCTGGAGACTTTAAGAGGGGGTTCCGCCTATTTTTGCTCATTGAGTTTCGCCGTCACGTGCTAGCGGCTTCATACGGTCTCAGAGCGTGTTCACACATTACGTACTGTATTTTGCTGCGTTCTGTATTTTTACGTGAGAGCTCATCAAAAACCAGGAGTGGAACTATCAAAACCATAAGTGGAACAATAAGAGGAAAACTCTAATAGAAACAAGTGCTCCACTTTTATGTTTACCGTAATCACCCACTCCTGTTTTGTGATGAGCTCACGAGTAAAAAAATGGAGCAAATATGGTAAGCAGCATATGAAAGCACCCTAAAGGTACCTTTACACGCCGCGATGGCAGGCTGGATACATCCCGCTACTTCACGTGCACGAGCACGCTCAAACGGTTACAAACGGTCAACGCACCCTCTTTACACGCCGCCACAAGGTGCGCTACGCCACGCTACATCTATAGCTAGCTACATCGCCGGGTGTCTCAAGTAGCCAGCTGTAGCTCATTTACACACCGCTATAACCAGCTACTATGGGCGGACCTGGTGCAGCAGGGCCAGCACATAGGCGTGCCACAATTGTGGATTACGAGCCGTCCGTACGCTGATAGGACGAAGCAATAACATCCTGATTGGGCAGGCAACGCAGGAGGCTGAGTAATACAGCACGCTCGAGCGATTGTGTAGTGTGACTGGTCAGCTCCTTAAATATGCCTCCCTATGCAGCGACTACCAATCGTCATGCAGCAGCTTCAACCAATGATCGCACATGGGGCGCGGTAACACGGAGCCAGGGTCACGCCTTAGCTACATTGCATCTACATCGCAGGCTGTCCAGAGTTGCCTTCCGTTGCCTCTTTACACGCCGATACAGCTCGCTACCATCGGCGTTGTAGCCATCAGTTTTCGAGCAGAGCTAGGAAACAGATGTATCTGTTGCCGGCTGTATCGTCACGTCTTCAGACGCCGCTACGACGGGCTACATTGGCGCTACAAGCTACATTTGTAGCCTGTAGCGGGATGTATCCAGCCTGCCGTCGCGGCGTGTAAAGGTACCATAAGGCTGCATATGTACGGTCCGGAGTAGCTGCGTGTCGGACGCAGCTCCTCCGGGCCTGAGTGAAGCTGCGGGTGGCCGCAGGGAGACCGCAGCCGCCCTGTATTCCACATGTACGGTGGGTGCAGGGCGGCTTCTTCCTGCAGTCTCTCTGTGGCAGCCGATTCCGCCTCTGCAGGCATGAAATGAACATGCGGAGGAGGAGCGGACTGTCAGCAACCTGCACCGCAGCTCCAAAGACGCTGCAGGCGGGTTAAGCATAGTGAGGATGGAATTTCTTGAAATCCCATCCACTATGCTTATACTGTACTACGCAGTGTTTTGGACGCAGCGGCAAGACGCTGCGTCCAAACGCTGCATATACCGATCGTGTGCACACACCCTAATGTAAGGCCTCAAGAGCCGCACACAGTGCAGGTTTTCAGGATTTCCCTATTATTGCAAGTGATACCGTAATAGAATCACCTGCACTGGTGATGATTCCAACCCCTGTGTAAATCCTGAAAACCTGCGCTGTGTGCAGCTTTTGAGGCCTGGAGTTCCCTACCCCTAGACTACAGTAATCAGAATGTTAAACTATGAACCTCATGGTCAGTTTTATTATGCCTAGTGGCATTAGATAAACTTATGATTTTAGATGTGTGGCCCATGCCTTTTTCTACAGCTATGATGAATGAAAAACATTATGGGCGATCTGTGATGATGCATTGTTATGGGGGATCTGCATGGTACACACTTATTGCAGGGATCTTTGATGACACTCTGTTATGGGGGATCTGTGGATGACGCTCTGTTATGGGGATCTGGATGGCTGTTATGGGATTGTGATGGCGCTGTTATGGGGATCTGTGGATGACCTCTGTTGGGGGTCTGTGTTGTTATGGGGGATTGCGAGGTTTGATGTGGATGACGCTCTGTTATGGGGGATCTGTGGATGACGTAATGTTATGGGGGATCTGCGGATGATGCTGTTATGGGGATCTGTGTATGACGCTCTGTTATGGGGGATCTGGGATCGAATGTTATGGGGATCTGTGGATGATCTGTTATGGGGATCTGTGGATGACGCACTGTTATGGGGATCTGTGGATGTGCGTATATGGGGATCTGTGGATGACGCTCTGTTATGGGGGATCTGTGGATGAGCTCTGTTATGGAGGATCTGTGGATGAGCCTTTTGGGGGATCTGTGGATGACGCTCTGTTATGGGGATCTGTGGATGAGCTCTGTTATGGGGATCTGTGGATGATGCTCTGTTATGGGGATCTGTGGATGACGCTCTGTTATGGGGATCTGGGATGAGCTGTTATGGGGATCTGTGGATGACGCTCTGTTATGGAGGATCTGTGGATGACGCTCTGTTATGGGGGATCTGGGTGTGCTGTTATGGGGATCTGTGGATGACGCTCTGTTATGGAGGATCTGCAGGATGAGCACTGTTATGGGGATCTGTGGGTGCGCTTTATGGGGATCTGTGGATGACGCTCTGTTATGGGGGATCTGCAGATGATGCGCTGTTATGGGGGATCTGTGGATGAAGCTCTGTTATGGGGATCTGTGGATGACGCTCTGTTATGGGGATCTGTGGATGCGGTCTGTTATGGGGATCTGCGGATTAAGCTCTGTTATGGGGATCTGTGGATGACGCATCTGTTATGGGGATCTGGGATGAGGTCTGTTATGGGGATCTGTGGATGACGCTCTGTTATGGGGATCTGTGGATGACGCACTGTTATGGGGGATCTGGGATGAGCTATTATGGGGATCTGTGGATGACGCTCTGTTATGGGGGATCTTGGATGACGCTACTGTTATGGGGATCTGTGGATGGCGCTATTATGGGGGATCTGTGGATGACGCTTGTTATGGGGGATCTGCGGATGATGCTCTGTTATGGGGATCTGTGGATGAGCTCTGTTATGGGGGATCTGTGGATGGCGCTGTTATGGGGATCTGTGGATGACGCTCTGTTATGGGGGATCTGTGGATGACGCACTGTTATGGGGGATCTGCGGATGGCGCTATTATGGGGGATCTGTGGTTGACACTCTTATGGGGGATCTGCATGGAGCACACTTATTGGAGGGATCTGTGGTGACGCTCTGTTAGGCCGGTTTCACTGCGTATTGCGGTGGGCGAACGCAAGCCGACCGCAAGCACCGCCAATCCTCATGTTTAACATGGGGACGCACTGTGTATGCGGTCAGGTGCGGATGGCCGTGCGTTCCCATTGCCCTCCATGTGTGATTTGTACGCATGCAGAGGCTTGCATACAAAACAAACATTCCCGGCCGCACCGAATCTGCAACATGTACGCAAGACGTTCAGTGCAGATGCGAATATATGATCTGTACGCAAGCCTCTGCATGCGTACAAATCACACATGGAGGGCAATGGGAACGCACGGTCATCCGCACCTGACCACATACACCGTGCGTCCCCATGTTAAACATGAGGATTGGCGGTGCTTGCGGTCGGCTTGCGTTCGCCCACCGCAATACGCAGCGGCGGCAAATGTGAAGCCGGCCTTATGGGAGATCTGTGAATTACAGTGTACAGTGCCCTGGAGTATCATATATTGTGACTTTCATCCCCCTCATCCTTAGGAATACACCCATGTACTGTATACATGGGTGTATTCTGAAACATGAGGAAGGTGGTAGTCACGTTTGCTATAAACACTTTTGCCACATTACAATCCCTCCCTATTTACACCAAATATGGTACAACCCCCATCATCCATCAGAATACACACATGGTACTGTATATTCTGAAAGATTATGGCAGTTGTGTTTCCCTTTAATGTCTGCTCACCTCTCCCTAGGATCCCTCGGACTTGTGTAAACAAGAAGTGTTTTACAATACATTGTCCAGGGATCAATATGTGATTGGTGGAGGAAGCTCAGCAACAGTTCCCTCCACCAATCCATATCAATCCCTGCAGAGGAGGAGGAGACTCACTCTTCTCTCCCTCCTCTGCTTTGGGTCTCCGTCTGCAGCGGAGCCCAGAAACCTGACTGCCTCCGGCTATTTGCCGATAACTACTGGAGCGCATGCGCAGATCGGGAGCTCGGGGACCGAGAGCTCCATCTGCGCTGGTTTGGCGGCCATTTTATTGAAGTCCTGTGCGGCAGACACAGGTACTAATATTGTATTTCCCCCTCCAACCGGAAACGCGCGGCCGCAACCAGGAAGTGCAATGGCGCCGGCCTGCACTATGCCACCCACATACCGGGGAACACCGGGATCACCGCCGGTCACCGCGCCGACACCCCCCAGCGCCAGGCCTGCTGCATTGCCCCTCCGGACGTCAGCAGTGACCAGTCTGCTCCGCTGCTGCCATCAACCCCGCAGTAAGGATGTTTTATTTTTACTTTTACAGTATTTTTTTCTATATTCGCTTTTTTAGACGCACCCCCATTTCCCCCCTAATTTGGGGGAAATGAAAGTGCGTCTTATAAAGCGAAAAATACGGTATGTAGTGAGATAAAAATCGAGAATTTCAGAATATATATATAGAGATAAAAAACATATAGAGATAAAAAGTATAAAATGTACAGTTGTGCATAAACTTATAAGTATTTGACAAAAATTTAATATAAATATGCATATAGCAGTACTTTAGTAAAACATGATTATATATTCACAGGACCATAAGAACACCTATGAAAACAAGCCCATCTGAGTTGGGTTCCTGTGAGGTAGGCCAATAAAAGGAAAAAACTCTGTTTTTATATATTAGAATCCAGGGTTTTTAGGAGATAATTTCTGAGATAATTTTTAGTCCTCTGGGAGCCAGTGTGTTCATCTTATATATCCAGTATTTCTCTCTCTTATTGAGGGCACCTAATCTATTAGCCGTGTTCTCAGGAATATGATCTATGGCTGTAACCTTCAGTCCTCCACAATTTCTGTTGTGTTGTATATCGAAATGATTGGACACTCCATGCTGTTTGAAGCCCTTTTTAATGTTGGATCTATGCTTATTAATCCTATTGTGGAGCTCCTGTGTAATAATGAGCTTATCACTAATGAGAATCAACACGATTAGAGTGAGGAGCAAGTGACAAATGTGGCAATGAATCCTGACATTATGATCATTAATGAAGGAAATTTAAGTGTGATGACTGAGGAAGAAGAAAATCCCACGGGAGATGATCTAGAGACTACTACTAATGAGCTGGGGTCCTCTGACACCTGTGATGATGACTCACAAACTTCCGCCACTGAATCAGTATTCCTTAATGCTGACTGGGATATAATTGAATCGAGAAAGAAAGCTGCCCAATTAGAACAGAACACCAACAATGAAATGACAGAACTAAATGAGAGTACCAATAAAAATATAGCGAGGTAAAATAACACAGTGACAACTAAAGCAATTGTTCATGAAGGAACAAATGAAAGGGAAAGATATTGAGAGCCCAACACCCATCGTGAATATAGTATCAGAAGAAGACCATTTAAATAAGATCAAAGAACAGATCACTAGGATCAATAGGGAAAGACCCCTACAGCCCATTGTCCTACATGATACTAAGAAAGCTACAACCAGTTTACCTTCAACATCTAAAGATAGTAGAAAACGACCAGCTCAGCAGCCCTTCTGACTAAACTTACAACACCCGGAGAATCGTGTAAAAATAAAGTACCGTATATACTCGTGTATAAGCCGACCCGTGTATGAGCCGACCCCCCTAGTTTTGCCCCCAAAACCTGGGAGAAAACCTATTGACTCGTGTATAAGCCAAGGGTGGACCCAGCACAGGTATACAGCCCCCAGCAGTGTGGTATACAGCCCCCCCAGTGGTATACAGGCCTCCCCAGTGGTAGTATACAGCAGCCCCAGTGGTAGTATACAGCAGCCCGAGAGGTATATACAGCAGCCCCAGTGGTAGTATACAGCAGCCCCAGAGGTATATACAGCAGCCCCAGTGGTAGTATACAGCAGCAGCCCCAGTGGTATATACAGCAGCAGCTCCAGTAGTTAGTATACAGCAGCCACAGAGGTATATACAGCAGCCCCAGTGGTAGTATACAGCATCCCAGAGGTAGTATAAAGTAGGCCCAGAGGTAGTATATAGCAGCCCCAGAGGTAGTATACAGCCCCAGTGGTAGTATACAGCAGCCCCAGAGGTATATACAGCCCCAGTGGTAGTATACAGCAGCCCCAGAGGTATATACAGCCCCAGTGGTAGTATCCAGCAGCCCCAGAGGTATATACAGCCCCAGTGGTAGTATCCAGCAGCCCCAGAGGTATATACAGCCCCAGTGGTAGTATACAGCAGCCCCAGAGGTATATACAGCCCCAGTGGTAGTATCCAGCAGCCCCAGAGGTATATACAGCCCCAGTGGTAATATCCAGCAGCCCCAGAGGTATATACAGCCCCAGTGGTAGTATCCAGCAGCCCCAGAGGTATATACAGCCCCAGTGGTAGTATACAGCAGCAGCCCCAGTGGTATATACAGCAGCAGCTCCAGTAGTTAGTATACAGCAGCCACAGAGGTATATACAGCAGCCCCAGTGGTAGTATACAGCATCCCAGAGGTAGTATAAAGTAGGCCCAGAGGTAGTATATAGCAGCCCCAGAGGTAGTATACAGCCCCAGTGGTAGTATACAGCAGCCCCAGAGGTATATACAGCCCCAGTGGTAGTATCCAGCAGCCCCAGAGGTATATACAGCCCCAGTGGTAGTATCCAGCAGCCCCAGAGGTATATACAGCCCCAGTGGTAGTATACAGCAGCCCCAGAGGTATATACAGCCCCAGTGGTAGTATCCAGCAGCCCCAGAGGTATATACAGCCCCAGTGGTAATATCCAGCAGCCCCAGAGGTATATACAGCCCCAGTGGTAGTATCCAGCAGCCCCAGAGGTATATACAGCCCCAGTGGTAGTATACAGCAGCCCCAGAGGTATATACAGCAGCCCCAGTGGTAGTATACAGCAGCAGCCCCAGTGGTATATACAGCAGCAGCTCCAGTAGTTAGTATACAGCAGCCACAGAGGTATATACAGCAGCCCCAGTGGTAGTATACAGCATCCCAGAGGTAGTATAAAGTAGGCCCAGAGGTAGTATATAGCAGCCCCAGAGGTAGTATACAGCCCCAGTGGTAGTATACAGCAGCCCCAGAGGTATATACAGCCCCAGTGGTAGTATACAGCAGCCCCAGAGGTATATACAGCCCCAGTGGTAGTATCCAGCAGCCCCAGAGGTATATACAGCCCCAGTGGTAGTATCCAGCAGCCCCAGAGGTATATACAGCCCCAGTGGTAGTATACAGCAGCCCCAGAGGTATATACAGCCCCAGTGGTAGTATCCAGCAGCCCCAGAGGTATATACAGCCCCAGTGGTAATATCCAGCAGCCCCAGAGGTATATACAGCCCCAGTGGTAGTATCCAGCAGCCCCAGAGGTATATACAGCCCCAGTGGTAGTATACAGCAGCCCCAGAGGTATATACAGCCCCAGTGGTAGTATACAGCAGCCCCAGAGGTATATACAGCCCCAGTGGTAGTATACAGCAGCCCCAGAGGTATATACAGCCCCAGTGGTAGTATACAGTAGCCCCAGAGGTATATACAGCCCGTGGTAGTATACAGGCCCCCCAGTGGTGGTATACTGACCCCCACCAGTAACACACAGCCCCCCCTCCTTAGTATGTCCCCCCCCAGACTGCGGCACCTGTTAAAATAACAAACTTTAATACATCACCTTCCGGCGCAGCTCCTCCGCTCCCGGCTTCTTCTTCCTTCTTGTGCCGGCTTCTGTGACCACGCGCAGGAAATGACGTCATCTCCTGCGCCCGGTCACATGACACCGGAAGCAAGAAGAAGAAGCCGGGACCGGAGGAGCAGAGGAGCTGCGCCGGAAGGTGATGTATTAAAGTTTGTTATTTTAACAGGTGCCGCAGCCTGGGGTGGGACATACTAAGGAGGGGGGGACATACTAAGGAGGGGGGCTGTGTGTTACTGGCGAGGGCCTGTGTAGTGCAATATGCACGGCATCCCCCCGCCGCTGATGGACGGGGAGATGCCGTGCATATTCATTGCACTAATGAGGCGGCCCCACGTGACCACCTGCGGTCACTGCGGCCCCCTCCTGCCTCCTCCAGCCACCGGTGCAGCCCCCCCACAGCATACCGAGTGACTCGTGTATAAGCCGAGGGGGAACTTTTCAGCCCAATTTTTGGGCTGAAAAACTCGGCTTATACACGAGTATATACGGTAGTCATAATTGATAACAGCAACACCAACAACACTGGTTTGGTCCCTTTTTTAAACTCAGTAAACCAGCAAAACACAATAACGTCTTTTTTCGGCCCAGTACTAGGAAAAAGAAAATTAGAAGGGGTTGCAGAGGAAAATGAAAAAACAGAAAAAACAAAGAAGAAAGGGAAAGTCACTTTTGCCCTATATGATTAGTGACAATAATATCATCAATTTATCTGACTATACTCTGAATGAGACAGAAAAACGGTTGCTTCACAAAGGACTATCATTTTGCCCATCTAACAATCCTGATGACCTAGACCTATTTGTTGACATACATAAATATGTGCGCAATTTGACACTAAAAAGACAATTTGCCACACGAGCAAATAACCCTATAAATATTAATGTGAATGACAATGATGTATCCTTCCATCCTAAAATTAAAATTGGGAGCAATTTTTATCCATTAACAAGCAAGGGACATCATGTTGAGACCTTCCAAGAAATGGTATTGAACGTTTTAGGTTCTCTTAATAAGACCAGAACCAGACCAAGTGATAATATGACAAAGGAAGAAAGAAAGGCTTTGACAAACTTGCAAAAAAATAGGGATATAGTGATAAGATGTGCAGATTAAAGAGGAGGCATAGTGATTCAGAATTATAATGTCAATGAGGCGATGAATATACTGTCAGATACCACATATTATAAGAAAATTGATACTGATCCATATCCAGCACTTAGAAAGACTTTTAATATGTTCATCAAAAATTCATTTACTGAGGGCACCATCAATGAAAATGAGAAGTTTTTGACTAATAGGAATCCAACAGTACCCTTCCTATATCACTTGCCTAAAATACATAAAAACTTGAGAAACCCACCCGGAAGACCCATTATTTCGGGTATTGGCTCTTTAAGCAGCAATTTGCCAAGGTACATTGACAGAATATTACAAGATCATGTCACACTACAGTCATGGCCAAAAGTTTTGAGAATGATACAAATATTTTAACAAAGTCTTCTGCTTCAATTTCTCTAATGGCAATTTGCATATACTCCAGAATGTCATAAAGAGTGATCAGCTTAACAGAAATTACTTGCTAAGTCAATATTTGCCTTGAAAATGAACTTTAACCCCCAAAACACATTTCCACATCATTGCAGTCCTGCCTTAAAAGGAGCAGCTAACATCGTTTTAGTGATTGTTCCATTAACACAGGTGTGGGTGTTGATGAGGACAGGGCTGGCGATCAATCAGTCAGGATTAAGTAAGAATGACACCACTGGACACTTTAAAAGGTGCTTGGTATCATTGTTTCTCTTCAGTTCTCCATGGTTATCTCTAATGGTACCTTTACACGCCGCTACCGAGGGTAGCAACAGGTAGGCACCGCACGTGTACGCGCGCGTTTGCAACGATTGCTAACGGTACCTGATGCCGCAAATACACGCCGCCACAAGGTGCTCCACAGAAGGTATTTTCGTTCCCCGGAAGTGCCGACGGGTGCTGCAGGTTACCTTCTGTGGAGCACCTTCCCTGATTTACACGCCGCTACCACAAGGGAATCTGGGCGTACATATTGTGCGCCGTAAGTACATAGGCGTGACAGAGTAGTGTATTATGCGACGCTCGTACGGTGATTGGACAATGCAATAACATCATGATTGGCCAGCCAGCGCAGGGAAGCTGCCTAATACATGACGCTATAGCAAATGTGTATTGTGACTGGACAGCTCCTTAAATATGCCGCCCTGTGCAGGGACAGCCAATGGGTACACAGTAGTCCCCACCAATGATAGCTGATGGGGCGTGGTATACATGATGCTCAAGCACCCCCCAGGTAACTCAAATACCGTACCTGTGCACCGATTATACGCCGCCACCATAGGGGTTATACCTGCTTGTTTTTCAGCACGCCTGAAAGACAGGTATCCAAAGAGACAGGAAGGTACAACCTGAATTACACGCCGCCACTTCGCGGTGTTTCCAAGGTAAAAGGTACAATTGTCTCCAACACAGTCGGTTTCTACCTTTCGGTAGCGGCGTGTAAAGGTACCATAAAGAAACACGTGCAGCCATCATTGCACTGCACAAAAATGGCCTAACAGGGAAGAGTATCACAGCTAGAAAGATTGCACCTCAGTCAACAATCTATCACATCATCAAGAACTTCAAGGAGAGAGCTTCCATTGTTGTCAAAAAGGCTCCAGGGCGCCCAAGAAAGACCAGCAAGCGCCAGGACCGTATCTTAAAACTGTTTCAGCTGCGGGATCGAACTACCAGCAGTGCCGAGCTTGCTCAGGAATGGCAGCAGGCTGGTGTGAGTGCTTCTGCACGCACTGTGTGGCGGAGACTCTTTGAGCAAGGCCTGGTTTCAAGGAGGGCAGCAAAGAAGCCACTTTTCTCCAGAAAAAACATCAGGGACCGACTGATATTCTGCAAAAGGTACAGGGAGTGGACTGCTGAGGATTGGGGTAAAGTAATTTACTCTGATGAATCCCCTTTTCGATTGTTTGGGACATCTGGAAAACAGCTTATTCGGAGAAGAAGAGGTGAGCGCTACCACCAGTCTTGTCTCATGCCAACTGTAAAGCATCCTCAAACCAATTTTTGTGTGGGGTTGCTTCTCGGCCAAGGGAATCGTCTCACTCACAGTCTTGCCTAAAAACACAGCCATGAATAAAGAATGGTACCAGAATGTCCTCCAAGAGCAACTTCTCCCACCCGTCCAAGAGCAGTTTTGCACCCAACAATGCCTTTTCCAGCATGATGGAGCACCTTGCCATAAAGCAAAGGTGATAACTAAATGGATCAGGGAACAAAACATAGAGATTTTGGGTCCATGGCCTGGAAACTCCCCAGATCTTAATCCCATTGAGAACTTGTGGTCAATCATCAAGAGACGGGTGGACAAACAAAAACCAACAAATTCTGCCAAAATGCAAGCATTGATTATGCAAGAATGGACTGCTATCAGTCAGGATTTGGTCCAGAAGTTGATTGAGAGCATGCCAGGGAGAATTGCAGAGGTCCTGAAGAAGAAGGGTCAACACTGCAAATATTGATTTGCTGCATTAACTCATTCTGTCAATATAACCTTTTGGTACTCATAATATGATTGCAATTATATTTCTGTATGTGATATAAACATCAGGCAAACACAAATAAAAACCAGAGGGCAGCAGATCATGTGAAAATATAATTTTGGTGTCATTCTTAAAACTTTTGGCCATGACTGTACTTGACAGTTATATAAAGGATTCAACCCAATTGATCAACATTTTGAAAGAATTTAAATGGCAGGAATCCTATAACTTTATAACCTTGGACGTGGTGTCTCTCTACACGAACATTGATCATGAGATTGGAATTGTGTGTTGAAAATGTACTACAATATGACAGTAGGATTCCCTTGAAACAGAGGAATTTTATTAAGGATGGTCTCAGTTTCATTTTAAAGAACAATTTTTTTACCTTCTTGGGACAGTTCTACCATCAAGTGAAAGGGACCACGATGGGTTCAAAGATGGCATGTGGATATGCAAATTTGTTTATGGGTATTTTTGAGAACATTTATGTATATGACAATCCACACAACAAGGGACTATTGTTAGTCAAAAGATTCATTGATGATATATTTATCATATGGGATGATGATTTGAGTGACTCTGATGATTTCTTGCATGCCCTGCATAATAATTCATGGGGTCTTAAATTTGAACCCCATTCACATAGGACCACTATTGACTACCCGGATCTAACAACATATTGAGAAAATGATCATGTATTAACAAAAAGCTTTTTTAAACAAGTGGACAGAAATAGTTATGTCCACTTCACAAGTGGACACTACAATAAATGGATGAGGAACATCCCTGTTAACCAATTTAAAAGGATCAGAAAGAATTGTTCCCATAAGGATAATTTTATTGAACAATCAGAAGTTCTGAAAAAGAGATTTAGGACACGTGAATATCCCACTAAACTGATAGAAAATGCATTTAAAGAGAGCAGCAAAATTTCACAGGATTCCCTCTTGAAACAGAAAGAAAAAAAAACGTAAAGGTAGAAGATACCCCTTTTAATTTTAACCTTATAACTACTTTTAATAAAAGACATAGAGAGATTAAAAATATTTTGAACAAACACTGGCCTATATTGTTAAATGACCCGATTTTGGGAAAAATATTGCCAGATCATCCAGGAATAACCTTCAGAAGGGCCCCTACAATTAAAAGTATTGTTGCCCCCAGTAGATTGAGAACACCTTCCCACAAACAACAAATAAACTCGGATCAAACAAACAAAGTTACTAACCGCTGTGGTAAGAAGCGTTGTTTATGTTGCAAAATGATGACACCAACTAAAGAATTCATCTCCAATTCCACTGGTGAAAAATTCCAGATATCCCATAAAATAAATTGCAACATGAAATTTGTCATATACTTATTAGAGCGTCCTTGTAACCTGCAGTATATTGGCTGTACAACACAGGAGCTCCACAATAGGATTAATAAGCATAGATCCAACATTGAAAAGGGCTTCAAACAGCATGGAGTGTCCAATCATTTCGATATACAACACAACAGAAATTGTGGAGGACTGAAGGTTACAGCCATAGATCATATTCCTGAGAACACCGCTAATAGATTAGGTTTCCTCAATAAGAGAGAGAAATACTGGATATATAAGATAAACACACTGGCTCCTAGAGGACTAAATATTATCTCAGAAATTATCTCCTAAAAACCCTGATTCTAAGTTTTTTTCTTTTATCGGCCTACCTCACAGGAACCCAACTCAGATGGGCTTGTTTTTTTTTTTTTTGAAATATCATTTTTATTAAAGAATTAACACCACATAACATACATTGTTTAGAAACATTGAATAGGATTATTGTCCTGTAGCTGAAGTACATCATGTATGGTTCACGTAACAAATACATTTTCCAAAACGTATATCAGAAAACCGATAACATACATCAAAACAAATTTCAAAACATTAAAACGGTGAAGTGAACAGTAATGTTCATTAATGATCTTTCTTTCCAAGTGTACATTAAGGCAGGTTGATGCTAAACTTTCAATATTTTATCTCGAAATTACCACCTATCACATCCCTGTTTACCCATTCTCTAATTTCCCAGCTTTCCCAAGGAGTGATTAATATCCTCTAAAAGGTACCAAGAAGTCCCCCTGAATGGATTCATGATTTGTTGAATTTCTTCGTCTGTTTCCCGTGACTCTATATATCTTCTCCATTTTTTCATAAAGGTACCCATCATGCATTCCTTGTCTCTTAAAATTTCCCTCCTATCAATGTCCATCGCCATGGACAAACCCTTAAGACATCTGATTTTCCAGGGACATCAGCTCGTAGCCAGTAATAGAGTAGCAATCTTTTAGCTAGCAAGATTAAAATATGTGCCAAATGATACCCCGAATTCTGACTATGAAATGAGTCAAGGTTCTGGAGTATGTAGTTCATAGGCGTCAACTCCACCGTGTTATCACACATTTCAGTGATCATATTCTTGATCATTAGCCAGAATTCCTGCACTTTAGCACAGCTCCAGATTCCATGAATCATGTCAGTTCTATCTTGTTGACATTTAGGGCAACAGGTCAGCCTATTTGGATTACCGTATATACTCGCGTATAAGCCGACTTTTTCAGCCCAAAATTTGGGCTGAAAAGTCCCCCCTCGGCTTATACGCGAGTATATGTATACAGCCGCAGCCCCGGAGGTATACAGGCCCCCCCCCATCAAGCTCCAGGGCCCCCCCTTGAGCGGCGTCCTGTAAAGGAAGATCATACTTGCCAGTCTCCTGTC
Organism: Allobates femoralis; assembly: GCA_033576535.1. Lineage (NCBI taxonomy): Eukaryota > Metazoa > Chordata > Amphibia > Anura > Aromobatidae > Allobates > Allobates femoralis. Next base: position 217,203,761 of record JARQOC010000006.1, on the reverse strand, counting down.
GCGCCGTCCGCAGCTGCCGACACGCGATCCCGGGCTTCATTCAGTGAGAGGTGTACTGTGAAGACCTGTGGTGACGTCAGAGGGGGGGCGTTCCCGGGGCGTTCCCAGCGCTGATTGGCTGTTCGCGGTCATGTGATATGTATCACATGACCGCGAGTGCCCGGGAACGCCCCTCTGACATCACCACAGGTCCTGTCAGAAGAGATCTCACTTGGAACTGGGGATCGCACAGCGGCAGAAGGCGTCGGACAGGTGAAGTATTGATTCTTTTTTATTTTTCAGACCTCAAGGGGGGGGCCCTGGAGCTTGATGGGGGGGGCCTGTATACCTCCGGGGCTGCGGCTGTATACAGCCCTGGGGCTGCGGCTGTATACAGCCCTGGGGCTGCGGCTGTATACAGCCCTGGGGCTTCTGCTGTATACAGCCCTGGGGCTGCGGCTGTATACAGCCCTGGGGCTTCTGCTGTATACAGCCCTGGGGCTTCTGCTGTATACAGCCCTGGGGCTTCTGCTGTATACTACCTAAGGGCTGCTGTATACTACCACTGGGGCTGCTGTATACACCACTAGGGCTGCTGTATATACCTCTGGGGCTGCATATACCTCTGGGGCTGCATATACCTCTGGGGCTGCATATACCCCTGGGGCTGCATATGGGGCTGCATATACATATGGGGCTGCATATACATATGGGGCTACATATGGGGCTGCATATACCTCTGGGGCTGCATATACCTCTGGGGCTGCATATACCTCTGGGGCTGCATATGGGGCTGCATATACCTCTGGGGCTGCATATGGGGCTGCATATACCTCTGGGGCTGCATATACCTCTGGGGCTGCATATACCTCTGGGGCTGCTGTATACTACCACTGGGGCTGCTGCTGTATACTACCACTGGGGCTGCTGCTGTATACTACCACTGGGGCTGCTGCTGTATACTACCACTGGGGAGGCTGCTGTATACTACCACTGGGGAGGCTGCTGTATACTACCACTGGGGAGGCTGCTGTATACCTCACTGCTGGGGGTTGTATACCTGTGCTGGAGTCCACCCTCGGCTTATACGCGAGTCAATAAGTTTTCCCAGTTTTTGGGGGCAAAAGTAGGGGGGTCGGCTTATACACGGGTCGGCTTATACACGAGTATATACGGTACTCGTGGACTGAGGAAAATTAAAACCATAGACAAGTCCATGAATAATTCGAAAATGGGAATCCCTCCATTGTTCGTTCGCTATGTGTCTCCTCACTTTTTCTAATCCCACCAAAGCACCATCTACCACATCTTCAGAGGATAAAAATCTACTCCATTTAGTGAAGATACGATCTGATCCTTCCGAAACTAAAATCTCCCTTAGCCCTCTATATATCACAGATATGCTCAAATGGAAAATGTCTAAATTAATTAATTTGTCACATGCATTAGACGTGGACTCCTTAGAGACATCAATGAGTAGTTGCATTATCTGGTGCTTTAATTGTAAATACTGAAGTACCTGTGGGCCTTCAAGGTTGAACTTTTCCGTGATCTCTTGGCACGTCTATCTGTCAAGTGAATCAGGTCTCCCATCCGTCTTACCCCCTTCCTTTTCCATTGCTCAAATAACTTATTGCTTCTTCCCATCTCGAAGTTAGGATAGGCCCACGGATTGAGATACTTGGACATTCTCCAGGATAATCTACATTTTTTTCTCACTGCTTTCCAGGTCATGATTGTGTCTCTAAAGGTAACTGAGTGTTTGATATGTTTCGGTATGTTCGACAACGGTGTGTGCAGCAATGAACATCTATCCCATGGGTCACAGAAAGCCATCTCTAGTTGTCTATCTGAGTATCTTTCTGTATGATTTATCCATTCCACTGCGTGCCTCATTATGCAGGCCAAGTTGTAACCTCGTATATCAGGGAAATTTGTTCCTCCTCTATCTTTAGGTAACATCAGTGTCCCCAAACGTAATCTTGGATTGTTTCCCCTCCAAATAAAGGTTGAAAAAGCCTTGTTTAGTCTTTGGATGTCAGAGTGTTTTAGAAGTAAGGGTAAGGTCTGCATGGGATAGAGAAGTCGTGCAAAACTGACCATTCTCAACAAATGACAACGTCCCAATAGAGACAGGGGCAATCCAGCCCATCTCTTCAGTTCTTGTTCTATCTTATTGAAGAGTGGCATATAATTGAGCGAATATACTTGGCCCGGAGTTCTGCCCAATAAAAGTCCCAGATATTTGATATAGGAGCGGGCCATGGGAATTCCCAGGGCTCTTAGAGGTTCACTCATATCACTCCCCCCTTTTATTCTCAGAATCTCACATTTCTTCCTGTTCAGTTTGAATCCCGAGAATTCTCCAAACGCCTCTAAGTCTGTGACTAAGGTCGGCAAATCACTATCAGGATTGTCCATAAAGAGAATTATATCATCTGCGAACATAGCAGATTTCACTTCTGCCTGTCCCACCATGATGCCTTTAAAGGAGCTATGGTTGTTAATGAACCTTGCTAGCGGTTCCAAAGCCAGATTAAACAGGAGTGGGGATAATGGGCAGCCCTGCCTGGTTCCTTTTTGTAGAGGAAATTTAGGTGATAAAAATCTTGGCGTGTGTACCCTCGCTGTCGGGTTAGCATAAAGAGTCTGTAAGAACCGACGAAATCTCCCCTGTATTTTCATTTGATCTAGGACCAGACCCAGCCATGGCCACCTCACATTATCGAAGGCCTTTTCCGCATCGAGAGTGACCATGGCTGGGCTGCTCCCCCCTCCATCTGTCCCGCTCCTCACCACGTCCATAACCACAAGGGCTTTCCGGACGTTAGTCACAGCTGACCTGCCCTTAACGAACCCCGTTTGTTGTTTTTGTATAAGATCGGGAAGAATCCGGGCCAGCCTGTCCGCCATAATCTTTGAGAAGATTTTAATATCAAAGTTTATTAGTGAGATGGGTCTGTAATTTGCTGGATCTTCTCTATCCCTGTCCCCCTTAGGGAATAGTTTAATGTAGGCTACATTAGAGTCATCCGGAATGAGGTCTCCCTCAGTCATGGCGTTAAACAGTTTGGTCAGTAGCGGGGTTAATTCCTCACGTAGAAGTTTGTAGAATTCCCCAGAGAATCCATCAGGGCCTGGTGCTTTGCCATTTCCCAGGTGGCGAAATGCCATGTCAACCTCAGTCTCCATTACAAGCCCATTCAATGTTGCCAGGTCTGTCCCAGAAACTGAGTCGAGTGGCACCCTCGCAAGCCAGTCTTCCGCTCCCTGAATCTGGTCAACCTCTGTGCTATATAGATGGCGATAAAACTTCTCGAATATTGAATTTATTTCTTTCGGATTAGTAGTAATGACACCTCCTTTCTGCTTGAGAGCCATAATTGGGTCCGAATGACTCCTACCTTTGGCTAGCCTAGCCATTAAGCGACCCGCTTTATCCCCAAATTTGTTAAGGTCAACATCCAATTGTCCCCGTATTAGGATTACCCTCTGTTCTGCCCAATGGTCATATTCCTTTTTAGCCTCCACCCAATGTTGTTTATCTAAAGGGTCATGGGTATGGCGAAATATCCTATATTTATCTGCCACCTTTTCACTAGCCATAATGAACTTTTCTCCGATTTTTTTTTTCTGCGTCAGCGTATGGGCTATAATTTGTCCCCTTATCACAGCCTTTCCTGCCACCCAGAACAATTTATGGTCTTCTTTATGTATATCATTGTCTATGGAGAACTTAGACCACCATTCTTTGAGTTTAATTTTAAAATCACCGTTAGAGGCCATGTGTGAGGGAAACCTCCATATTATATCTGAGCCTTTGGGTTGTGAATCCAATAAGTTGATACTTATCGGGCTATGGTCCGATATAACCATATTCTCTATCACTGCTTCCTCTATGATTCGCATCGATTGGACATTTGCCAAAAACATGTCAATGCGCGACCACAAGGAGTGAGGATGAGAGAAGTGTGAGAATTCGATATCTTGTGGGTGAAGGACACGCCACACATCAGCCAGACCCAGTGATTTTGTCATATTTGCCAATGTCTCTTGGCCCCTGTTTCCCACCGAATTCTCTGTTTCCCCTGTAGCAATTCTTTGTCTGTCTACGGCTTCCCTCATTACTTCATTAAAATCCCCACCTATAATGATGTTGGACTCTTTGTCACTCAGTATCTTCGAGTGGAGCGCTCCAAAAAACTGAGTACGTGAACCATTTGGCGCATAAATATTATAAATACTGAACTGTTGTTCACGTAAAGTTAGGGCCAGAAATATTTGGACAGTGACATAATTTTCGCGAGTTGGGCTCTGCATGCCATCACATTGGATTTGAAATGAAACCTCTACAACAGAATTCAAGTGCAGATTGTAACGTTTAATTTGAAGGGTTGAACAAAAATATCTGATAGAAAATGTAGGAATTGTACACATTTCTTTACAAACACTCCACATTTTAGGAGGTCAAGAGTAATTGGACAAATAAACATAACCCAAACAAAATATTTTTATTTTCAATATTTTGTTGCAAATCCTTTGGAGGCAATCACTGCCTTAGTCTGGAACCCATGGACATCACCAAACGCTGGGTTTCCTCCTTCTTAATGCTTTGCCAGGCCTTTACAGCCGCAGCCTTCAGGTCTTGCTTGTTTGTGGGTCTTTCCGTCTTAAGTCTGGATTTGAGCAAGTGAAATGCATGCTCAATTGGGTTTAGATCTGGTGATTGACTTGGCCATTGCAGAATGTTCCACTTTTTTGCACTCATGAACTCCTGGGTAGCTTTGGCTGTATGCTTGGGGTCATTGTCCATCTGTACTATGAAGCGCCGTCCAATCAACTTTGCAGCATTTGGCTGAATCTGGGTGAAAGTATATCCCGGTACACTTCAGAATTCATCCGGCTACTCTTGTCTGCTGTTATGTCATCAATAAACACAAGTGACCCAGTGCCATTGAAAGCCATGCATGCCCATGCCATCACGTTGCCTCCACCATGTTTTACAGAGGATGTGGTGTGCCTTGGATCATGTGCCGTTCCCTTTCTTCTCCAAACTTTTTTCTTCCCATCATTCGGGTAGAGGTTGATCTTTGTCTCATCTGTCCATAGAATACTTTTCCAGAACTGAGCTGGCTTCTTGAGGTGTTTTTCAGCAAATTTAACTCTGGCCTGTCTATTTTTGGAATTGATGAATGGTTTGCATCTAGATGTGAACCCTTTGTATTTACTGTCATGGAGTCTTCTCTTTACTGTTACACCTACTTCACTGAGAGTGTTCTGGACTTCAGTTGATGTTGTGAACGGGTTCTTCTTCACCAAATAAAGTATGCGGCGATCATCCACCACTGTTGTCATCCGTGGACGCCCAGGCCTTTTAGAGTTCCCAAGCTCACCAATCAATTCCTTTTTTCTCAGAATGTATCCAACTGTTGATTTTGCTACTCCAAGCATGTCTGCTATCTCTCTGATGGATTTTTTCTTTTTTTTCAGCCTCAGGATGTTCTGCTTCACCTCAATTGAGAGTTCCTTTGACCGCATGTTGCCTGGTCACAGCAACAGCTTCCAAATGCAAAACCACACATCTGGAATCCACACCTGACCTTTTAACTACTTCATTGATTACAGGTTAACGAGGGAGACGCCTTCAGAGTTAATTGCAGCCCTTAGAGTCCATTGTCCAATTACTTTTGGTCCCTTGAAAAAGAGGAGGCTATGCATTACAGAGCTATAATTCCTAAACCCTTTCTCCGATTTGGATGTGGAAACTCTCATATTGCAGCTGGGAGTGTGCACTTTCAGCCCATATTATATATATAATTGTATTTCTGAACATGTTTTTGTAAACAGCTAAAATAACAAAACTTGTGTCACTGTCCAAATATTTCTGGCCCTAACTGTATCCTTAATACTACATGTAGGAGCGTTCCCTCTTGATCCTGGGAGACAGATATTAACGAACATGCCAGGTACTTATTAACTAGGATCAGGACTCCTGCTTTTCTGTTTTGAGCTCCCGATATCCAAGCCGACCCCACCCACAACTTCTGGATATAGTGTAGCTCATGTGTAAGCAAGTGAGTTTCCTGTAGTAAGGCTATGTCGGCATGTAGTCTTTTTAGATGCCTTAATACCATGAACCGTTTATTAGGGGATCTCAATCCTTTTACGTTCCAGGTCACCAGACGTATCATTCCCAATTATTATGTTGCTGTGCGGGGCCATTGTTAACCCCTATCTCTATGGTTGGCTTCTGTGTAGTTGTTTATGAAAAAGGTGATGTGAGTTTATAATTTTGAGACATATTCAAACATTTACCAACCTGTACACTAGGGATCATATTAGTAACCCACTTCGAGAAATAAACAAAACTATTAATAAAAATAAAAACCTTTCCAAGAATTAACCAACTCGAGAGAGAACACTTCTCATCGTGCATTCTCCTCGGCAAAATGTTACCCTGACTCGCGACTTCCCTTATTCTGTGTGAGCCCTTTACGGACCGCGCCCTTAATATTCCCTGCAGCTCATTAAGAGCAAAGCATCTTTTGTGCATGTGCGTCCCTAAGGAGAGAGAAAAAAAAAAGTTGGGGGGGTGGGTAGGGTGTCCCAATAGCTCAATATTCAATTGATAAAGGCGGCATGAGAGTCCATCTCCTCATATTTTGAAAGTTACTTGTTCTCACCATGTGAGTCTTATAATATAATTATTACAGGGACCTTGCTCCCTTATGTCCTCCCCATCGCCTATATTACATCAGGGCTTCGGACAAGCTCTCAGCCTATGTCACTCACAGTTTTGGATAATCGTGCAAAGTCTCCAAATTTTCGTAAAAGTTCCAGGACGGCTTCACAGAACAACCTGTTTAAGTGGGCGAGAGAGAAGAAGGGAAAAGAGAGAGAAAAAAAAAAAAAGGGGAAGGGGGGGGTTAGGGAAGGGTGGGGGAGGGGGGGAAGGAGGGGGAGGGTGGGGTTGGGGGGTATGAGGAGGGGAATCCGGGGGAACATGGGGAGAGAGAGAGAGCATGTGCAGGAGTAAAGCCAGAGATAGTCATGGAGGGCATTCAACCGGATGCATGGTGCTTGAGACCCATCATCTTCCTCCTAGATATGTAGGCTTTTCCTTTGGCCCTTTAGCTGGCGTCACATGGTAATCCTTTTGTTTTGGTCTCTCGTTGAGGCTGCTGTTGTTGTTGTTTCTATCCTTCTTTTTGTGTTGGACTCTTGACTATGGGCCATTGTCTTCTGACGTAGCTCGATCGCATCTGGAGTCTGGTATAACAGCTGCCTTGGCTGCATAGGACTGCTGAGACGGCGATATCGAGGACCTTGTGTCTCCCGTTGTTCGCTGGTCTTTTGCTGACTCTTTGGGTCCCTGTTGTAGATAATGTAGTGCTACTTTGCCGTTCGAGAAAGACTTTGTGTCTCCATTCCAGTCTCTGAACCTCAGCATGGCAGGGTATGCTAGTTGGAATCTGACATTTTTCTTATATAGCAACGAACATGCCGGGCTAAACGACTTTCTCTTGCTGGCTAATTCAGCCGAATAGTCCTCATACAGTCTGACTTTGTGTCCTTTAATTATCAGTGGGAGCTTTTTGGATTTATACTCTTTAAGTAATTTCTCTTTATCCTTAAAGTTTAAGAAACGTGCAATAACTTGCCGTGGACCATCTTTGGAGTCTTTTGGGGGGCCTACCCTATGTGATCTTTCGACCTTGCATTGGGTGTAATATCCCAGGGCTTTCGGTAATTCTTCCTCCCAAATGGTGTCTAATAGATCAGCCGCAATAGACTCAGGTAGCTCCACCATTCTCAGGTTATTCCTCCTTGAGCGGTTCTCTAAATCGTCCAATTTCTCCTCAGAATAAGCTGAATGTTTCTGGAGGGAAGCTATGTGACTCTCTAGATGTAATATTCTGTTCTCAGCTTCTGATAATCTGCGCTCCGCTTCCAACAGTCTCTCCCCATGCTGTATAGTTGTCTGATGGATGCCTGCTACAGCGTCCGTTATAGCCTCTCTGATGAGTGATTTCAGATCGGCTGAGATGAATGGGGCCACTTTTCTTGCCAGTGCCCGCACGTCTATCGTCCCTGCATTGACCAGGTGTAGTGAGGTTGCAGTTATTGTTTCAGGGTTCTCCTCCATGAGATCCCCCTGGGCTCCTGTCTCCTTCTCCTCCATCCCCCCAACTCCGCACACAAGGGACTTACTCTTTTCTCTTGAAGTCAGTTCATCCGCCCGCTCTCCTTCATCTGTCACCACCGCAGTCCTCTCTCTTCCCGCTCCTGAGCAGCTGCGGCCGGATGGAAATTTTAGTAGTAGAGCGCGGCCCCTTGCTTCCGCCGCTATGTTTCCCGGCTTCCCGCCTCGCGCCTCGGCTCTATGGATTTCGGCCGCGTCCTTCCCCGAGCTCCTCAGGACATACCTGTCCAGGGTCCCTGCACCACGGGGAGTCGCCACCAGCGTGAATGGGAGCTGGATGCTTGCTCTCTCGGTAGGATTGAGGCGGATGGTCGGCGCGGTCCCGGGAGCTGTTCCCTCAGGCTGTCATCTCCGCAGCGCCGGAACCGGAAGTCCATGGGCTTGTTTTTATAGGTGTTCTTATGGTCCTGTGAATATATAATCATGTTTTTACTAAAGTACTGCTATATGTATATTTATACTAAATTTTTGTCAAATACTTATAAATTTATGCACAACTGTACATTTTATACTTTTTATCTCTATATATTTTTTATCTCTATATATATTCTGATATTCTCAATTTATATTTCAATATATATATATATACAGTTAGGGCCAGAAATATTTGGACAGTGACACGATTTTCGTGAGTTGGGCTCTGCATGCCACCACATTGGATTTGAAATGAAACCTCTACAACAGAATTCAAGTGCAGATTGTAACGTTTAATTTGAAGGGTTGAACAAAAATATCTGATAGAAACTGTAGGAATTGTACACATTTCTTTACAAACACTCCACATTTTAGGAGGTCAAAAGTAATTGGACAAATAAACATAACCCAAACAAAATATTTTTATTTTCAATATTTTGTTGCGAATCCTTTGGAGGCAATCACTGCCTTAAGTCTGGAACCCATGGACATCACCAAACACTGGGTTTCCTCCTTCTTAATGCTTTGCCAGGCCTTTACAGCCGCAGCCTTCAGGTCTTGCTTGTTTGTGGGTCTTTCCGTCTTAAGTCTGGATTTGAGCAAGTGAAATGCATGCTCAATTGGGTTAAGATCTGGTGATTGACTTGGCCATTGCAGAATGTTCCACTTTTTTGCACTCATGAACTCCTGGGTAGCTTTGGCTGTATGCTTGGGGTCATTGTCCATCTGTACTAGGAAGCGCCGTCCAATCAACTTTGCAGCATTTGGCTGAATCTGGGCTGAAAGTATATCCTGGTACACTTCAGAATTCATCCGGCTACTCTTGTCTGCTGTTATGTCATCAATAAGCACAAGTGACCCAGTGCCATTGAAAGCCATGCATGCCCATGCCATCACGTTGCCTCCACCATGTTTTACAGAGGATGTGGTGTGCCTTGGATCATGTGCCGTTCCCTTTCTTCTTCAAACTTTTTTCTTCCCATCATTCTGGTACAGGTTGATCTTTGTCTCATCTGTCCATAGAATACTTTTCCAGAACTGAGCTGGCTTCTTGAGGTGTTTTTCAGCAAATTTAACTCTGGCCTGTCTATTTTTGGAATTGATGAATGGTTTGCATCTAGATGTGAACCCTTTGCATTTACTGTCATGGAGTCTTCTCTTTACTGTTGATTTAGAGACAGATACACCTACTTCACTGAGAGTGTTCTGGACTTCAGTTGATGTTGTGAACGGGTTCTTCTTCACCAAATAAAGTATGCGGCGATCACTCACCACTATTGTCATCCGTGGACGCCCAGGCCTTTTTGAGTTCCCAAGCTCACCAGTCAATTCCTTTTTTCTCAGAATGTACCCAACTGTTGATTTTGCTACTCCAAGCATGTCTGCTATCTCTCTGATGGATTTTGTCTTTTTTTCAGCCTCAGGATGTTCTGCTTCACCTCAATTGAGAGTTCCTTTGACCGCATGTTGTCTGGTCACAGCAACAGTTTCCAAATGCAAAACCACACACCTGGAATCCACCCCTGACCTTTTAACTACTTCATTGATTACAGGTTAACGAGGGAGACGCCTTCAGAGTTAATTGCAGCCCTTAGAGTCCATTGTCCAATTACTTTTGGTCCCTTGAAAAAGAGGAGGCTATGCATTACAGAGCTATGATTCCTAAACCCTTTCTCCGATTTGGATGTGGAAACTCTCATATTGCAGCTGGGAGTGTGCACTTTCAGCCCATATTATATATATAATTGTATTTCTGAACATGTTTTTGTAAACAGCTAAAATAACAAAACTTGTGTCACTGTCCAAATATTTCTGGCCCTAACTGTATATATATATATATATATATATATATATAGATAGATATAATTATCTCACTATTACATTGATGCAGAATCTTCTCCTTCCCAATTTACCCTAATGGAGGTTTATAATCGCTCACCACCCACTAACACTTCTTCTTAACACATTCTACTTTCACAACTTAGGCTGGCTTCACACTGCGTGTGTGATCCGATCCATGGCTGTCCACTTGAGGCAGACAGCCGCGGACCGGATCAGCACACAGGACTGGGGGGCTATTATGCCCTCCGATCCTGTGTGCAGTGCACGCACTTCCCACTGCTGATAGGTGAGGACCGCGGGCGCCGTGGTCCTGACCTGTCAGCAGCTGCAGCTGCGTGCGCTGCACACAGGATCGGAGGGCATAATAGCCCCCCAGGCCTCAAGCGGACAGCCACGGATCGGATCACACACGCAGTGTGAAGCCGGCCTATGTCTTCAGCACATAAATTGGAGGCACGCGTATTAATGGATGAAGTAGCAATAATGTAATGAAGGTTTAATCTCAGGCACACTCCTGCCACGCTCCTAATTTATCTACTACGCTAACAGATCTCACTACACTTTCTTTTCCTCTTTTTCACTAACTAGATTGATAGAATTATACTCTATGTAGTAATGTGGAACAGAACCTATGTGGTTCTGACTCTTATGGTGGGTTTACACACACCAACTTATCTGTCCAACTTCAGACCAACTTGCTGGTTGCAGTGAAATCATGGACACATTGCTCCATTTTATGACTGTGTACAATGGAGCAATGTGTCCATGATTTCACTGCAACCAGCAAGTTGGTTTGAAGTTGGACAGATAAGTTGGTGTGTGTAAACTGGCCTTCAGAATTCATCTTAGGGTGGAGACACATAGGGTAGGGTCACATTGCAAACCTAAATTGCATTCACCGCATCCGGATCCGGATGCGGTGAACGCAATGGCGGGCACACACATTTTTTGTCAAAAATGTGTGCAGAATACCGCACTGCGGTCACCGGATGGCTCAGGATGTGTAATCCTGAGCCATCCGGTAACTGCATAGGTTGCGGTTCCCGGCTATTGACGGGACCCGCAACCGTAATAAAGAGTTAAATTGCTGACCTAAATGACTGTTAGAGGTCTGTAGGGGGGCTTAGACCCCCCTACAGACCGGCCGGCCACTTCTATAGTGTTCTTGTACAATGTCTCAATGGGCACGGGCTCTTCGGAGCCCGTGCATGTAAACCAAAGGTGCCCCCCCCGCCCCCCCGTATCACTATACAGGGGTGCATAAACCCCTGTATTACAATTATGCTTTAATTATGTGATATACACCCAGAAATGTCACAATCGTAATGTAAGAATATATTTACATGTTTTCGGAGGCTGAGTGAAGGCAATTCCATGGGCGGGGCTGTGTGCAGCAGCCTCCGCCCGCTCCTTCTTGATGCCCGCCCCCTCTTGGCCGTAATCCAGTGTTGTGAGGGCGGGCACGTCGTTAAAGGGGCGTGGCTAACCGCGGCACATAGTTAGCCACGCCCCTTTAACGACGTGCCCGCCCTCACAACACTGGATTACGGCCAGAGGGGGCGGGCATCAAGAAGGAGCGGGCGGAGGCTGCTGCACACAGCCCCGCCCATGGAATTGCCTTCACTCAGCCTCCGAAAACATGTAAATATATTCTTACATTACGATTGTGACATTTCTGGGTGTATATCACATAATTAAAGCATAATTGTAATACAGGGGTGTATGCACCCCTGTATAGTGATACGGGGGGGGGGCACCTTTGGTTTACATGCACGGGCTCCGAAGAGCCCGTGCCCATTGAGACATTGTACAAGAACACTATAGAAGTGGCCGGCCGGTCTGTAGGGGGGTCTAAGCCCCCCTACAGACCTCTAACAGTAATTTAGGTCAGCAATTTAACTCTTTACTACGGTTGCGGGTCCCGTCAATAGCCGGGAACCGCAACCTATGCAGTTACCGGATGGCTCAGGATTACACATCCTGAGCCATCCGGTTACCGCAGTGCGGTCCCAGAAACGCTGCGAAAACTGCTGCCTGCATGATTTTAAACGCAGGCAGCAGTGCCGGATCCGGCCACCGGATGGCTTGTGAAGCCATCCGGTGTTTTGCATAGGCTCCTATGAGGAGCGTTTCCTGGTCCGGTTTGGAGCTTTTCGAAAGCTCAAAACCGTATCAGGATTTTACAAAAAAAACGGAAATGTGACCCTAGCCATAGTCAGTATTTGGTCAGTATTTCACATCAGTATTTTTAAGCCAAAACCAGGAGTGGGTGAAAAATGCAGAAGTGGAGCACATGTTTCTATTATATGTTTCCTCTGACTGTTCCACTCCTGATTTTGGCTTGCAAATACTGATGTGAAATACTGACCAAATACTGACTGTGTGTGTCTACCCTTAAGGTACCGTCACACGCGGCAATTTTGCAAGCAATTTCACTGGCAATTTGATGGTTGCAGTGAAATCATGGATACATTGTTCTGTTTTGTTGCCATGTAGAAATGGAACAATGTATCCATGATTTCACTGCAACCTGCAAATTGCCAGTGAAATTGCTTGCAAAATTGCCGCGTGTGACGGTACCTTTATAGTGGAATTCTTGAGCTTAATTGGAGGCACACGCCACGCACACGACTGCTAACCACAAACAGGTTAATTAGTGTTGAACTTGCAACATTGGCATTGTTCACACGCAATTTGCGTTTTTTTTAGCACTCCTAAAACCACTTGCGTTTTTTTAACAGTGCCAAAAAATGTGCCTTGTGTGTGTGAAAGCATTGAAACCGTTTTTGCAAATAGTCATTTTTTCACCAAACACCCAAAAAACAAAAAACGCATGGCATAAAAATTTGTGTTTTTGCTGAAGGACTTTTTTTTTATTTTTCGTTTTCCTGCCGACCAAAAAACGCAGGGATGGGCAAAAAACGCATGTGTGTGAACATGGCCATTGTTTCAAGCTCTAAGGGCCGCTTTACACAGACCAGCTTCTGTGACCAACTTCTGAACAGACCTCTGGTTGCAGTGAAATCATGGACACATTACTCCATGGTACACAGCCACAAAATGGAGCAATGTGTCCATGATTTCACTGCAACCAGAGATCTGTTCAGAAGTTGGACACAGAAGTTGGTGTGTGTAAAGCGGCCCTAAGCGATGGCACGCGAACCCTGTCCGAACACAGATAACCCTCTGGCGCCATCTACTGACTTTTTTAGGGTTGTGCACCACATACAAATAAATCCACACACTTTTTAGATGTACTTATACACTACTTTTTACCATATTATAATACACATTTTTCTATACTTTTATTTCCCGCATCTATTATATAATTGCCGTAACTGACTTCCGTCGGAGCGGCGCAACTTCCGGTGGCTTGGTTAGCGAGTCCAGGCTGTTTCTCCTGGACTCTGTCCGTGGCCGCGTAGCGTCCACGGCGACTCCCGAAGCAATGCCCGCAAAGCGGGCATTGCGAGTTGTTGCACTCTTGCGAGTCGCTAACAAAGCCACAGCCAGCAGGGACCGCCACAGCCAGCAGGGACTCGCATAGCGCTGTAGTGTACACCGCTATAGTATACTACAGTCCCATGCCCATACGCCTGTCCGCCCCTAAACCTAAGCGCTGGCGCTTAAGGGCCGACACGCGTATGCCCATGGGACTGTAGTATACCATCGCGCTGTACACTACAGCGCCAGGGACTCGCATAGCGCTGTAGTGTACACCGCTATAGTATACTACAGTCCCATGCCCATACGCCTGTCCGCCCCTAAACCTAAGCGCTGGCGCTTAAGGGCCGACACGCGTATGCCCATGGGACTGTAGTATACCATCGCGCTGTACACTACAGCGCCATGCTCTTAACCGCCGCACCTAAGCCCCTACCCCCTAAGCCCCGCTGCACCTAAGCCACTACCCTATAAGCCCCGCTGCACCTAAGCCCCTACCCTCTAAGCCCCGCCGCATCTAAGCCAAGCCCCTACCCCCTAAGCCCCGCCGCCGCACCTAAGCCCCTACCCTCTAAGCCCCGTCGCATCTAAGCCAAGCCCCTACCCTCTAAGCCCCGCCGCACCTAAGCCCCTACCCTCTAAGCCCCGCCGCATCTAAGCCAAGCCCCTACCCCCTAAGCCACGCCGCACCTAAGCCCCTACCCCCTAAGCCCCGCTGCACCTAAGCCACTACCCTCTAAGTCCCGCCGCATCTAAGCCAAGCCCCTACCCCCTAAGCCCCTACCCCCTAAGCCCCGCTGCACCTAAGCCACTACCCTCTAAGCCCCGCCGCACCTAAGCCCCTACCCTCTAAGCCCCGACGCATAGCCCCGCCGCACCTAAGCCCCTACCCTCTAAACCCCGCCGCATCTAAGCCAAGCCTCTACCCTCTAAGCCCCGCCGCTAAGCCCCGCCGCATCTAAGCCAAGCCCCTACCCCTAAGCCCCGCAGCACCTAAGCCCCTACCCCCTAAGCCCCGCTGCACCTAAGCCACTAGCCTCTAAGCCCCGCCGCACCTAAGCCCCTACCCTCTAAGCCCGCCGCATAGCCCCGCCGCACCTAAGCCCCTACCCTCTAAGCCCCGCCGCATCTAAGCCAAGCCGCTACCCTCTAAGCCCCGCCGCACCTAAGCCCCAAGCCACTACCCTCTAAGCCCCGCCGCACCTAAGCCCCTACCCTCTAAGCCCCGCCGCATCTAAGCCAAGCCCCTACCCCCTAAGCCCCGCCGCCGCACCTAAGCCCCTACCCTCTAAGCCCCGCCGCATCTAAGCCAAGCCCCTACCCCCTAAGCCCCGCCGCACCTAAGCCACTACCTTCTAAGCCCCGCCGCACCTAAGCCCCTACCCTCTAAGCCCCGCCGCATCTAAGCCCCTACCCCCTAAGTCTAAGTCCGCCACACCTATGCCCCGCCGCACCTAAGCCCCTATCCCCTAAGCCCCGCCGCCTCCTAAGCTCCCGCCGCTGTCGCTAACACCTAAGGCCCTACACACGAAGCCCCCGACGTCCCCTAACCTAACGCCCCCGTCGATCACTTACATGCCTTCTTAGTCATCTGATCGTCCGTCCGATCCACAAGTCCTCCGTCCGGCCAGGCGTCCTCTTCCTCCGGCCTCGGGGGTCTTCTCTCTTCTTTCCGCCATCTCTGGCTCTTCGTCCGGCCCCCAGGGTCTTCTGTCTTCTTTCCGCCAACTTCCATCTCCGACGTCCTCTTCACTTCTCATTAAGATAGAATGGACGAAAAATCCGCCATTCTATCTCTATGAGATGTGAGCTGCTCTTCTGATTGGTCGCTGTCTAATGCCCTCAGCCAATCAGAAGAGCACCTCATATCCCATTGAAATACATTAGCGGTGTGTCGTCGATTTTATGGCCGCCAACCTGGTTCTATTTGTCGGCCCTAAAATCGCGGACACACCGCTAATGCATGTCTATGGCCAGTCAGCTCGATTTCTGATTGCTCGCTCTCTGCTGACGCCGACCAATCAGAATTCGACCTCACTGCCCATAGACATACATTAGCGGTGTGTCCGCGATTTTCGGCCCGACAAATAGAACCAGGGGCCCGGCCGTTAATTCACCGACAAACCGCTAATGTATGTCAACAAATAAATTTAATAATAAAAAAAAAAATTAAAAATAATTAAAAAATAATAACAAAAATAAATAAAAAATAATAAATAATTCAATAAAAAATAATAATAAAAAAATAAATAAGCGAACCTGAAGGAGAACTGTGTCTCAGCCTCACTTAAAATAACTAATAAATTTTATAATAAAAAAACTAATTAAATAATATTTAAAAAATAATAAAAAAATAATTAAAAAATAATAAAAAAAATGATAAATAATTAAATAAAAAATAATAATACAAAAATAAATAAGCGGACCTGAAGGAGAACTGTGTCTCAGCCTCACTTAAAATAAATAATAAATTTAATAATAAAAAAAAAATTAAATAATATTTAAAAAATAATAAAAAAATAATTAAAAAAAAATAATAAAAAAAAAAAAAATAATTAAATACAAAAATAATAAAAAAAAAAATAAGCGGACCTGAAGGAGAACTGTGTCTCAGCCTCACTTAAAATAAATAATAAATTTAATAATAAAAAAAATAATTAAAAAATAATTAAAAAATAATAAAACAATTAAATAAAAAATAATAAATAATTAAATAAAATATAATAATAAAAAAATAAATAAGCCGACCTGAAGGAGAACTGTGTCTCAGCCTCACTTAAAATAACTAATAAATTTAATAATAAAAAAAATAATTAAATAATATTTAAAAAATAATAAAAAAATAATTAAAAAATAATAAAAAAAAAAAAAATAATTAAATAAAAAATAATAATAAAAAAAACAATAAGCGGACCTGAAGGAGAACTGTGTCTCAGCCTCACTTAAAATAAATAATACATTTAATAATAAAAAAAATAATTAAAAAATAATTAAAAAATAATAAAACAATTCAATAAAAAATAATAAATAATTAAATAAAATATAATAATAAAAAAATAAATAAGCCGACCTGAAGGAGAACTGTGTCTCAGCCTCACTTAAAATAACTAATAAATTTAATAATAAAAAAAATAATTAAATAATATTTAAAAAATAATTAAAAAATAATTAAAAAATAATAAAAAAAATAATAAATAATTAAATAAAAAATAATAATAAAAAAAAAAAAAGCGGACCTGAAGGAGAACTGTGTCTCAGCCTCACTTAAAATAAATAGTAAATTTAATATTAAAAAAATAATATTAAAAAATAATAAAAAATTAAATAAAAAATAATAAATAATTAAATAAAATATAATAATAAAAAAATAAATAAGCCAACCTGAAGGAGAACTGTGTCTCAGCCTCACTTAAAATAACTAATACATTTAATAATAAAAAAAATAATTAAATAATATTTAAAAAATATAAAAAAATAATTAAAAAATATAAAAAAAAATAAATAATTACATAAAAAAATAATAAAAAAATAAATAAGCGACCTGAAGGAGAACTGTGTCTCAGCCTCACTTAAAATAAATAATACATTTAATAATAAAAAAAATAATTAAATAATATTTAAAAAATATTAAAAAAATAATTAAAAAATTATAAAAAAAATAATAAATAATTACATAAAAAATAATAATAAAAAAATAAATAAGCGGACCTGAAGGAGAACTGTGTCTCAGCCTCACTTAAAATAAATAATAAATTTAATAATAAAAAAAATAATTAAATAATATTTAAAAAATATTAAAAAAAATAATTAAAAAATTATAAAAAAAATAAAAATAATTACATAAAAAATAATAATAAAAAAAAAATAAGCGGACCTGAAGGAGAACTGTGTCTCAGCCTCACTTAAAATAAATAATACATTTAATAATAAAAAAATAATTAAATAATATTAAAAAATAATAAAAAAATAATTAAAAAATAATAAAAAAAAAAATAATTAAATAAAAAATAATAATAAAAAAAAATAAGCGGACCTGAAGGAGAACTGTGTCTCAGCCTCACTTAAAATAAATAATACATTTAATAATAAAAAAAATAATTAAAAAATAATTAAAAAATAATAAAACAATTCAATAAAAAATAATAAATAATTAAATAAAAATAAATAATAAAAAAATAAATAAGCCGACCTGAAGGAGAACTGTGTCTCAGCCTCACTTAAAATAAATAATAAATTTAATAATAAAAAAAATAATTAAATAATATTAAAAAATAATTAAAAAATAATTAAAAAATAATAAAAAAATAAAATAATTAAAATAAAAATAATAATAAAAAAAAAAAAAAGCGGACCTGAAGGAGAACTGTGTCTCAGCCTCACTTTAAAATAAATAGTAAATTTAATATAAAAAATAATAATTAAAAAAATAATAAAAAAAATTAAATAAAAAATAAATAAATAATTAATAAAAATAATAATAAAAAAATAAATAACCAACCTGAAGGAGAACTGTGTCTCAGCCTCACTTAAAATAACTAATACATTAATAATAAAAAAAAATAATTAAATAATATTTAAAAAATAATAAAAAAAATAATTAAAAAATAATAAAAAATAATAAAATAATTACATAAAAAATAATAATAAAAAAAATAAAATAAGCGGACCTGAAGGAGAACTGTGTCTCAGCCTCACTTAAAATAAATAATACATTTAATAATAAAAAAAATAATTAAATAATATTTAAAAAATATTAAAAAAAATAATTAAAAAATTATAAAAAAAATAATAAATAATTACATAAAAAATAATAATAAAAAAATAAATAAGCGGACCTGAAGGAGAACTGTGTCTCAGCCTCACTTAAAATAAATAATAAATTTAATAATAAAAAAAAAATTCAAAAATAATTAAAAAATAATAAAAAAATTAAATAAAAAATAATAAATAATTAAATAAAAAATAATAATACAAAAATAAATAAGCGGACCTGAAGGAGAACTGTGTCTCAGCCTCACTTAAAATAACTAATAAATTTAATAATAAAAAAAATAATTAAATAATATTTAAAAAATAATAAAAAAATAATAAAAAAATAATTAAAAAAATAATAAATAATTACATAAAAAATAATAATAAAAAAATAAATAAGCGGACCTGAAGGAGAACTGTGTCTCAGCCTCACTTAAAATAAATAATAAATTTAATAATAAAAAAAATAATTAAATAATATTTAAAAAATAATAAAAAAATATTTAAAAAATTAAAAATAATAAAATAGAATATATTAATAAATACAAAAAAAATATGCTAATAATATGAGCCCTTTCAGTGGACCTGAAGGAGAACTGTGTCTCAGGCTCACTTAAAATAACTAATAAATTTAATAATAAAAATAATAATAAAAAAATAAATTAAATGCTAATCTTATGAGCCCTTTCAGCGGACCTGAAGGAGAACTGTGTCTCAGCCTCAGGCTCACTTTAAATAAATAATAAATTTAATAATAAAGAAAAAAAATTAAAAAATAATTAAAAAATAATAAAAAAATATTTTAAAAATTATAAATAATAAAATAGAATATATTAATAAATAAAAAAAAATATGCTAATAATATGAGCCCTTTCAGCGGACCTGAAGGAGAACTGTGTCTCAGGCTCACTTAAAATAACTAATAAATTTAATAATAAAAATAATAATAAAAAAATTATTAAAACAAAATTAATTAAAAAATAATAAATAAATAAAAAATTATAAATAATAAAATAAAAAATTATAATACATAAAAAAACAAATGCTAATAATATCAGGGCCGACACGCGTATGCCCATGGGACTGTAGTATACCATCGCGCGGTACAGCGCCATGCTCTAAACCACTCCCTAATGCTCTAAACCACCCCCTAAGTGCGCCGCACCTAAGCCCCTACCCCCTAAGCCCCGCTGCACCTAAGCCCCTACCCCCTAACCCGCACCTAAGCCCCTACCCCCTGCCGCACCTAAGCCACTACCCCGCCGCAGCCACTACCCCGCCGCATCAAGCCCACTACCCCGCCGCTGCCACTACCCTCTGCCGCACCTAAGCCCCTACCCCCGAAGCCGCACCTAAGCCCCTACCCCCTGCCACACCTAAGCCACTACCCCGCCGCAGCCACTACCCTCTGCCGCACCTAAGCACCTACCCCCGAAGCCGCACCTAAGTCCCTACCCCCTGCCGCACCTAACCCACTACCCCGCCGCAGCCACTACTCCGCCGCACCTAAGCCCCTACCCTTGCCACGCCGCACCTAAGCCTCTACCTCCTAAGCCCCGCCGCAGACCCCCTAAGCCGCATCAAGCCCCTACCCTCTGCCGCACCCTACCCCCTAAGCCACTGCCCCGCCGCACCTAAGCCCCTACCCCCTAACCCGCACCTAAGCCCCTACCCCCTGCAGCCACTACCCCGCCGCATCAAGCCCACTACCCCACCGCAGCCACTACCCTCTGCCGCACCTAAGCCCCTACCCCCGAAGCCGCACCTAAGCCCCTACCCCCTGCCGCACCTAAGCCACTACCCCGCCGCAGCCACTACCCTCTGCCGCACCTAAGCCCCTAGCCCCCAAGCCGAACCTAAGCCCCTACCCCCTGCTGCACCTAACCCACTACCCCGCCGCAGCCACTACCCCGCCGCACCTAAGCCCCTACCCTCTGCCGCACCTAAGCCACTAACCCGCCGCAGCCACTACCCCACCGCATCAAGTCCACTACCCCGCCGCAGCCACTACCCTCTGCCGCACCTAAGCCCCTACCCCCAAGCCGAACCTAAGCCCCTACCCCCTGCTGCACCTCACCCAATACCCCGCCACAGACACTACCCCGCCGCACCTAAGCCCTACCCTCTGCCGCACCTAAGCCACTACCCCACCGCAGCCACTACCCCGCCGCATCAAGTCCACTACCCCGCTGCAGCCACTACCCTCTGCCGCACCTAAGCCCCTACCCCCAAAGCCGCACCTAACCCACTATCCCGCCGCAGCCACTACCCCGCCGCACCTAAGCCCCTACCCCCTAAGCCCCGCCGCACCTAGGCCCCTACCCCTTAAGCCGTGCCGCACCTAAGCCCCTACCCCCTAAGCCCCGCCGTACCCTTCTCTAACGCCGCCGTCGATCACTTACATGTCTTCTTATTCATCTGATCGTCCGTCCGATCCACTTCTCCTCCGTTCGGCCAGGCGTCTTTTTCGTCCGGCCCCGGGGGTCTTCTCTCTTCTTTCCGCCATCTTCCGCATCCGACGTCCTCTTCATTTCTCATTGAGAGAGAATGGACGAAAAATCCTCCATTCTATCTGTATGAGATGTGACGCGCTCTTCTGATTGCTCGCTGTCGACTGCCGTCAGGCAATTCGAAGACCGCCTCACTTCCCATTGACATACATTAGCGGTGTCTCGGCGATTTTAAGGACTTCCGGACCTAACATCGCCGACACACCGCTAATGTATGTCTATGGGCAGCGAGGAGCTGTTCTGATTGGTCGCTGTGTGCTGACGCAGACCAATCACAATAGTGCCTCATTTCTTCATGTTTCTCTATGAGAAGGCGCCGTCCAATCAGAATCGCGGCGCCATGTTTAAAAATGCCATAGAGATACATTAGCGGTGTGTCTGCGATTTTATGGCCAGGCCCCTGGTTCTATTTTCGGCCAGGCGACTCGCCTCTGAGGCGTCGTTCGACGTGGCCGGAAACTCGCATTCAGCGGTTCGCGGACATTCCTAGCGCCTTACCAACGATTCGCAATCATTGCGAGTCATTGGTGATACGCTAGCTATTGCCGCGAAGCGCTGATTGCGAGTTTCCGGCCCCGTCGAACGATGCTTCAGAGCCGAGTCGCCTGCCCGAAAATAGAACCAGGGGCCCGGCCATAAAATATCTTAATTTCTCTATGTATCGGAAGCCGTCCTCCAATCACAATCAAGCCGCGAGTTTTGAAAAACACAGCGACCAATCACATTCATGGCGCCATCTTTCTGATGTTGCCGCCCACCAATGAGATAACGCCGCTTATTTATAGCGCGAACTTTGAATCTTCAACCTCTTTGAATCCTCTTTGTGGGAGAACGAGAACCTATCGCTGGACTATCTGTTGGATTATATTTCTGCCAAGAAATCCATCCTTCGTGAGGGTCTTTCTGAGAGAACGAGAAGCTACCGCTGGACCATCTGTTGGACTACATTTCAGCCGAGATATCCATCCTTCGTGCGGGACGTCGGGAAGCAAGCGCCGGATCGGGATCTGCGATTGATCAGCTAAGATATCCTTTGGCAAATCTACCTTTTCACATCAGAAGCTATATTCCTGATGCTGACTTTTATTTTCACCTCTTTTTCTATCTTTTATTTTCACTACTTTTACTATTTTGCCCCATGCAGCGCCAACCGGCGCTGCATGGAGCCTGCGCCACAGTTCGGACACTTCGCCGCTGCAAGCGCCGACTTTTGCGCTACAAGCGCAAACTTCGGCGCTTCTAGCGGCCTCCGCGGTCTATGAGACCGCTGTGCCCGAACACGCATGCAGGCGCCGCCGATACAAATTGCCGCTCTTCACGGTGCCCGCCGACCAATCGCATTCTCAGCGCCTCTTCCCATAGAGTTGCATTGAGAATTGAGGGCCGATTGTGATTGGCCGCTGTGTATTTTCAAAAATGGCGCCGCGATTCTCATTGGAGGGCGTTTTCCCATACACATCCATTAAGAAATGAGGCGCGATTGTCATTGGTTGTTTGACTTGGCGCTTTGATTCCGATTGGTCGCAGCACAGCGGGGAAATCGCCATTTTCCTTGCCGAGCGCCTGGTGCGATTTTCGGATACGCCGTTCGGGACCCTGGAAGTCTGTAGCTCCGCCCCGCTCAGTTGTGATTGGACAGCGGCATCTTCACACAGTAGCGCCGACCAACCGGATTTACGGCGCCATGTTTATGAAGTTTCCGCTGCCCAATCACATTGCGGCTGGCGTCTGCCGGCTTTTTATGAATGAACTTTTCGCGTACGCCATCTTAGAGCGCGAAATTTGAATTTCTGAATAATGTAAAAGTTAAAAAGCTGTTTTTACAGTACAATCTCACATCAGAGTATATATTCCTAATGCCTATGCTTATATTAACCCCTTCTTTATACTAATTTAATATCAGCTACATCCTCTTTTTTTACTAATATATTAACCCCTTCTATTCTAATACTGCTCCACTTGCTATCTCAGTAAGTGCAGTATTAAGCCCATTTTCACATTAACACCTTATATTCTATTACTGCTCCACTTGCTATCTGTGTAAGTGTAGTATTAAGCCCATTTTCACATTAACCCCTTCTATTCTAATACTGCTCCACTTGCTATCTGTGTAAGTGTAGTATTGAGCCCATTTTTACATTAACCCCTTCAATTCTATTTGTGCTCCACTTCCTATCTCACTATGTGCAGTACTAAGGCCATTTTTACATTAACCTCTTCTATGCCTTTTGTATTTTAGTTTCCACCATAACTACTTTATAGGGTTTAAACTCATACATTAACCTCTTCTATTCTGTTTGCTATTCAATAACTGTGTAACTATCTGCAGTACATCAGCGTTTTTTGCACTTCCCGCCAGATGCGGTGAAAAAAACGCATCTGGCGCGATTGCCGCTTAAACGTTGCATTTGCGGTGCGGTTGCGGAAATCCTCATATAAACTATAGGGGGACTTGCGGCAGGTGCGGCAAGTGCGTTTTTTTTTCCGCAAACACTTGCCGCAAGTTTCCCTATCGTTTCTATGGGGTATACCGCAACCGCGCTGCAAGTGCAATGGTAATGTCACTATTGCGGCAGATGCATTTTTTTCACAGCATCGACCGCAATTTGATCAAAAGAGCTGATGTGAAAGGGCCCTAAGGCAATTTCTACATTAACCCCTTCCATTCTATTTCTGCCCCACTTGCTATCTCACTATGTGCTCTACTAAGCCTATTTCAACATTAACCACTTCTATGCCATTTGCCATTTTGTTTTCCCACACTATTGTTTTATAGGGTTCAAAATGCTACATTAACCCCCTACTTTCTGTTTGCTATTCACTAAATGTGTCACTATGTGCTGTACTCATGACTTTTTATAATTAACTTCTTCTATACCATTTCTTATTTATTTTTTCATCCACACTGTTTTATAGGATGTAAGTGGTACATTAACCCCTTCTATTTTCTTGCCTATTCACTGCCGATGTCACTATGTGGTCTACTACTGCCATTTTAGTACTAAATACTTTAATACTATTCTTATTTTTATTGATCGTTCAGTATTTTGTATGCATGCCAGTGGTACATTAACCCCTTACAGGCTCTTTGATAATTTTTGTGGAGTTAGGAGTCAGTCATCACACTGTTACGAGTACGTTAAATCATTATATGTCAATTTGTAATATTTTTCTTCGTAATTACTCTGTAGCACTACTACATCTACTTATATAATCCGCAGTTGGGATTTCGGGCGTTGTAGCCGAATCCCAACATGCTTTGCGCGGGACTGCGAGTGATGACGCGCAGCGTCATCACGAGCCGCAGACCCGCACCACTCTAAAAAAAAAAAAAATCCTCACCTCTACCCGAGCCCGCGCTGTCTCCCGCCGTCTCCCGCCGTCTTCTGCCGTGTTCCGCTAGGCTCCCGGTGGCTGTGCAGGCTCCCGGTGCCTGCAGTGATCTTCTATCTACTGAGAGTGAAGGACCTGTGGTGATGTCAGAGTCACGTGACACCAGCTTACTCCAGGCAAATCGCGGGTCACGTGACTCTGACATCACCACAGGTCCTTCACTCTCAGTAGATAGAAGATCACTGCAGGCACCGGAGCCTGCACAGCCACCGGGAGCCTAGCGGAACACGGCAGAAGACGGCGGGGGCTCGGGGTGAGGTGAGCATAATCTTTTTTTATTTTTTTTAACCCCTGCCTTGCACGAGCGCACCACAGACACCTGTATACTCCACCACCACACACGCCTGTACACTCTGCCACCACCACAGACGCCTGTATACTCCACCACCACACACGCCTGTATACTCTGCCACCACACACGCCTGTACACTCTGCCACCACCACAGACGCCTGTATACTCCACCACCACACACGCCTGTATACTCTGCCACCACACACGCCTGGACACTCTGCCACCACACACGCCTGTACACTCTGCCGCCACCACCACACACACCTGTACACTCTGCCGCCACCACCACACACGCCTGTACACTCTGCCGCCACCACCACACACGCCTGTACACTCTGCCGCCACCCACCACACACGCCTGTACACTCTGCCGCCACCCACCACACACGCCTGTACACTCTGCCGCCACCACCACACACGCCTCTACACTCTGCCGCCACCACCACACACGCCTGTACACTCTGCCACCACCACACACGCCTGTACACTCTGCCACCACCACACACGCCTGTACACTCTGCCACCACCACACACGCCTGTACACTCTGCCACCACCACACACGCCTGTACACTCTGCCGCCACCACACACGCCTGTATACTCTGCCGCCACCACACACGCCTGTACACTCTGCCGCCACCACACACGCCTGTACACTCTGCCGCCACCACACACGCCTGTACACTCTGCCGCCACCACACACGCCTGTACACTCTGCCGCCACCGCACACGCCTGTACACTCTGCCACCACCACACACGCCTGTACACTCTGCCACCACCACACACGCCTGTACACTCTGCCACCACCACACACGCCTTTACACTCTGCCACCACCACACACACCTGTACACTCTGCCACCACCACACACACCTGTACACTCTGCCACCACCACAGACGCCTGTATACTCTGCCGCCACCACCACACCTGCCTGTATACTCTGCCGCCACCAGCACAGACGCCTGTATACTCTGCCGCCACCAGCACAGACGCCTGTATACTCTGCCGCCACCAGTACAGACGCCTGTATACTCTGCCACCACCACACATGCCTGTATACTCTGCCGCCACCAGCACAGACGCCTGTATACTCTGCCACCACCACACATGCCTGTATACTCTGCCGCCACCAGCACAGACGCCTGTACACTCTGCCGCCACCACCACACACGCCGGTATACTCTCCCACCACCACACACGCCTGTACACTCTGCCACCACCACACACACCTGTACACTCTGCCACCACCACACACGCCTGTACACTCTGCCACCACCACACACGCCTGTATACTCTGCCGCCACCAGCACAGACGCCTGTATACTCTGCCACCACCACACACGCCTGTATACTCTGCCACCACCACACACGCCTGTATACTCTGCCACCACCACACACGCCTGTATACTCTGCCACCACCACACACGCCTGTATACTCTGCCACCACCACACACGCCTGTATACTCTGCCACCACCACACACGCCTGTACACTCTGCCACCACCACACACACCTGTACACTCTGCCACCACCACAGACGCCTGTATACTCTGCCGCCACCACCACACCTGCCTGTATACTCTGCCGCCACCAGCACAGACGCCTGTATACTCTGCCACCACCACACATGCCTGTATACTCTGCCGCCACCAGCACAGACGCCTGTATACTCTGCCACCACCACACATGCCTGTATACTCTGCCGCCACCACAGCAGACGCCTGTACACTCTGCCGCCACCACCACACACGCCGGTATACTCTCCCACCACCACACACGCCTGTACACTCTGCCACCACCACACACACCTGTACACTCTGCCACCACCACACACGCCTGTACACTCTGCACCACCACACACACGCCTGTATACTCTGCCGCCACCAGCACAGACGCCTGTATACTCTGCCACCACCACACACGCCTGTATACTCTGCCACCACCACCACACACACCTGTATACTCTGCCACCACCACCACACACGCCTGTATACTCCACTACCCACAGACCCACCTGTATACTCTTCTACCCACAGAGCTGCCTGTATACTTTACTACCCACAGAGTCACCTGTATAATCTCCTACCCTCAGAGCCGTCTGTATACTCTGCTACCCACAGACCCGCCTGTATACTCTGCTACCCACAGAGCCCCCTGTATACTCTGCTACCCACTGGCCCGCCTGTATACACACAATTCATTTCACCCTGCTCCCGATGCAATTGCATCGGGCCTTTTTACTAGTGTCTTATATTTTACAGTTTGGTGGTAATGCTACCTGGCCAGTTCACATCAGCGGCTATTTGAAATCACACCAGATGTGCTGACAGAATAGCATCAGCTCTGTTTGCTGCATTGCCATCGCATAACTCCTGCACTTCTGGTGTCGTTTCGCTAATCGCCATAGTAAGTATAGGGGAACTTGCGGCAGGTCCCACCATGAAAATTAGCGCGCTCACCCTTCGTTTTTTTTCGATACAGTACCTGCCACAACTGCTAAACCCCAATTGCTGCACCTGCTGCAAATAACGGTATACTGACTACTATGGCGATTATAATGACTATGAGGATTAATGCAACAGCCCGCAAGTCCTGCAGTTATGCTGTGGCTATGCGCCACATGCGGCAAATGCAGTTTTTTCTACGTTTATGATGCTATTTGAAATTAACGCTCATGTCAAAGTCCCTCTCATCCCAGTAGGACATTAACTACTTTTACATACCAAATATTTTACACTCTATTACTGACTGGGTCCCCTTTCACACGTGCATTGTATATGCAGATTTACATACTTCCATAATATCTGCTAATATTTACATTTTTTACGCAACTTCCCTATACCCGTCACTAGGGCTGCAGTTGCATAATGTTATATACATCCCCGGATTTACGTTGCTTTTTACATTTACCTGCCTGTTTCAACATCTACTGCGCAAGTTGCCTTATTTCTTTTTTCACCCTGCTTAGTCACATTCTGCTATTTCATACTTGACGTTAATGCTGCTGTTTCCCCAACTAAAGCACGAAAAATAAAAACCACTACTTCTGCTATAATCCCAAAACCTTAAGTTCTAGGTACAAATTAACCCTACCTCTGACATTTTTCAACACCTTATGCAACAACAACCTTGCTGTTGGTTATGCAGAAATTGACGTCATCTCGGTTCTTTTAACGGTTTTCTTACAATGTTGCAAATTTGCTTTGATAACGCGCATCGCAAAGCCCCCTTACATCCATTTGTTTTGCCTTCAAGGCAGTTTTTCAGGAGTTTTAACACATTCATTTCCATTCACTACTCCATACAGTAAACATCATTAAATCTTTCTTTCATACTTTAAAGAAGTCTATCATTTCCTTATAACAGGTTTTTGAAATACACACTGTAGTTTTATTGTTTTTGTCTTTTTACACAGTTATTATTAATTGTTTCCTTAACTAACACACTCTAGCTCTTTTTGGATTTCAAACACTGCTTATTCTTACTAAGATGAGCTCTCCAACACAAAATATCGCTCTTGCCAAGGAGGCTGCATCTACACCTAAGAAGAAGCGTGCAGACGAGACTTTGGAAGAGAGACGTCTTCGGTTAGATCGTGATAAGGCTGCTAAAGCTAAACGCATTGCAGAGGAGAGTTTGGAAGAGAAACGTGTTCGGTTACATCTGCGTAAGGCTGCTAAGGCGAAACGTACTGCAAAGGAGACTTCAGAAGAGAGGCGTCTTCGCTTAGATAGTGATAAGGCTGCTAAGGCGAAACGCACTGCTGAGGAGACCTCGGAACAGAGATGTATTCGCTTAGATCATGTTAAGGCTGCTTACGCCAAACGTATTGCAAATGAGACTTCTGCCGAGAGACGTATTCGGTTAGATAGGGCTAAGGCTGCTAAACTCAAACGGTTTGGTAAACTCTCTTCTCCACTGAGACGTTTTCGGTTGGATGCTGCGAAGACTGCTTTACATACACGTATTTCACAAGTGTCTTCTGAAAAAACAAGCCAACGAATGGAAACAAGAGCCATGACTGCACGTTCCACATGCAAACAAACAAACATTCCAGTCACTGAAGAACCGTCTGACACAGATGCTACTCCAGCCTCTTCGTGTACTGACATTCTACCAAGTGAACTGCCTTTAACACCTCCCATTACCTCTATGGAAATCAAGAAAGGAGAGGTTCGCAAGGTGTCTGTCCGTATGCGCAAGACGGGTGTGGAGGAGAGTTCTGAAGAAAGACAACTTCCCTTGGACAAGGAAAAGGCTGCTTTGAAAACACCGGTTTCAATAAAGTCTTTAGAAGGAAGGACAGAACGATTAGGCAAAAAATCAATGCCTCTGCCTCAACGACGCAAACAGAAAAAGTTAATGCCTGTAGGAGATCCGTCTGATCCTCAGACTGCTGCCACCTCTTCGTCTGATCCTCAGACTGCTGCCACCTCTTTGTCTGATGCTCAGACTGCTGCCACCTCTTTGTCTGATGCTCAGACTGCTGCCACCTCTTTGTCTGATGCTCAGACTGCTGCCACCTTTTTGTCTGATACTCAGACTGCTGCCACCTCTTTGTCTGATGCTCAGACTGCTGCCATCTCTTTGTCTGATGCTCAGACTGCTGCCACCTCTTTGTCTGATGCTCAGACTGCTGCCACCTCTTTGTCTGATGCTCAGACTGCTGCCACCTCTTTGTCTGATGCTCAGACTGCTGCCACCTCTTCTTCTACTATCTTGACTACAACTGAACAGCCTTTACCGCATCGCAAGGCCACATCAAAACGAAAACACTGTGCTGAGGAGACGCCATACAGCAAACAGTGTAAAATTTTGAGGCTTAAAAGGAAAAGACAGATGCGTCAAGATACAGATTCTCCTACGTCTAGACAAGTCCGCTTGGCCAATTTGGCTACATTACGTCGTGAAGAACGCCAAACTTCTTCTTCCACTTCTATATTGCAAGAGGCAGAACGGAATATATATTCCACTTCTTCATTTATGGAATGTTTGGAATCTACATCCCTTCCACGTCTCATTTATGTAGGATTACATAATAAACTTCTACGTTTATTCTATTCACCTCTCCTACATCAAATGGGATTTATTGATCAGGATCATGTTATTGTAGAACATTTCTGTGGTTTCATGAATGTAATATGTGAACATTGTGAGGCTCGACATTTTACTGCTGAACGACCATCAGATCAACAGTTTACTCTTTGTTGCCACAAGGGAAAAGTAAAGGTACCATTACCTCAATACCCGCACGTGTTCCAACGCCTGCTGAAAGGAGAGAGTGAGTACAGTCAAAATTTGATGGAGAATATAAGGAGCATTAATAGCTCTTTTGCTTTTGCCTCCATGGGTGCCCATGTTTCTCTACCTCCTGGACATGGCCCATACTGCTTCCGTATTCATGGGCAAATTTATCATCGCACTGGAACACTCCATCCTGCTCAAGATCAAACTCCAGCATATGCACAATTGTACATTTTAGATACTCTAAGCGCTACAGACCAACGGCTACAGTGTCCAGAAAATGTTAAATGTAATCCTACTTTAATGAGTATCATTGCTCTTCAATTGGATAATATTAATCCCTTTGTTTCGGCCTACAAAATGCTACGTCACGTTGAATTAGAAGAAGAACAGAAGGCAGTAGAACATGGCACCGTCATGCCAAATATTATCATGGCCATTAAACAAGACAGAGGCCAAGACCCGAGACGCTATAACAATCCTACTGCCAATGAAGTTGCTGTGGTCTTTGAAAATGCTAATGGAGAGCCACCATTCAATAGAGACATTTTAATTCATTTGAAACCTGATCCAAATAACCCCTTGGCCCCAAAAACACAGCAAGTCAGTATTCTACACAGCAATTTAGATGCATTACTCTATCCTTTATTTTTCCCTCATGGAGAACAAGGCTGGCATGAGGGACTCAAGCATCAAGGCAAAAGTCAACGCCGGGTTACACAGCTCCAGTATTACTGCTATTTGCTGTCTGTACGGAATCAGTTCAATCCTGTCCTGAATGGTGGCAAACTAACACAGCAGTACTTAGTGGATGCGTATGTGAAAATCGAGGCTAATCGCTTAAATTTTATCTGTCAACATCAAAAGGATTTAAAAGTGGAGGATTATTGCGTACTCCAGGAACATCTCCTGAAACAATCTGTTGAGAAAGGTATTCCCATTGGCAAGATGGTGATTTTACCATCTTCCTTTGAAGGCAGTCCCAGAAACATGCAGCAACGCTATCAGGATGCCATGGCTATTGTGACTAAATTTGGACGACCAGATCTTTTTGTAACCATGACCTGTAATCCTAAATGGAGGGAGATTACAAACAATTTAGAGCCATGGCAGCGTGTGGAACATAGACCTGATTTAGTCACCCGTGTCTTCAGAATTAAACTGGAAGCCCTATTAAAAGAAATTAACACTGGATTATTTGGCAAAGTTTGTGCAATGGTTCATGTGATTGAATTCCAAAAGCGTGGCCTACCACACGCTCACATTTTGATCATTCTGGATAGCAAATCCAAATTAAGAACTGAGGTTGAAGTGGATAATATAGTTTGGGCTGAAATCCCTGATCCAGAAGAATACCCTCTGCTCCATGACATTGTGATGCAACACATGATTCATGGACCCTGTGGACAACACAACCCCAATTCTCCATGTATGGATCTTGGCAAGTGTAAGAAAGGTTTTCCTAAAGATTTCCAACCAAGAACACTCATAGCTAAGGATGCATACCCTACTTATCAAAGAAAGGAAGGATCATCCTTTCAAATCCGTTCAAAGATGATTGATAATTCTTGGGTTGTTCCCTATAACCCTTACCTACTATTAACATACAAGTGTCATATTAATGTTGAGGTATGTGCTTCCATTCAAAGTGTAAAATACCTATTCAAATATGTCTACAAAGGACATGATAAAGCCAATCTTGAAATTTGCCAAACCAATATCCACCATGATGAAACACATCAATTCATGGATTCAAGATACGTGAGTGCACCGGAGGCAGCTTAGCGAATCTTTGCTTACCCGATGCATAGACAATCGCACTCCATTATTCGTCTGGCCGTACATCTCCCACATTCTCAACCACTTTATTTTCATGAGGATGACTCTGTTGACGACATCAGTTACACAATGCACAGAAAATCTACTCTTATGGGCTACTTTGAGCTGAATGAGAGTGACCCGCATGCTCATGATTACTTCTACAGCCAAATTCCAGAGCACTATGTTTGGAAAGAAGGTGCATGGGAAATTAGAAAGCGAGGAGGTTCTTCAGTGATTGGAAGAATGTATACTGTCAGTATGAAAGATCAAGAGCGGTACTATTTAAGGTTGTTGTTACTGCATGTCAAAGGAGCAACAAGTTTTGACAACATTAAGACTGTTAATGAAGTGACATACCCAACTTTCAAAGAGGCAGCATTAGCTCTTGGATTGCTCTTCGATGACACTGTTTGGAGAAATACTTTATTGGATGCCTGTGTTCTCAACATGCCTGCACAGCTTCGTGATATGTTCGCATATATATGTATTTTTGGTCCTCCAGCTCATCCATTGGAGTTGTGGAAAGAATTTAAACAAGACTTTATCCAAGACTACTGCCATGCATATCACTCCAACACTGAGGAGTGTGAGAATTGTGAAGGATATGCTATGACTGATGTCCAAACTATTCTAAAATTTCATGGCAAAACTTTTACTGATTTTAATCTACCACGACCAAAAAGAAAGCCATACATCGCTCCACTATACAACAAGGATGATGAGTTAAGAAGAGCTCAGCAAATGAAAGCTACTTTAAATGACCAACAACTTTTGGCCTATGATGCGATCAATCAAGCTTTACACGATAGAAGTGGACAACCTAAGTGCTTTTTCATTGACGGTCCAGGTGGCAGTGGCAAAACATATCTGTATGATTTATTAATTCATGAACTAAGAGGAGAAGGCGAAATTGTCTCACCTGCAGCCAGTACAGGGATTGCAGCTAACTTACTGCAAGGAGGAAGAACCATCCATTTGCTTTACGGAATACCAATTCCAATCAATGAAACTTCCGTTTCAAGGATTAAAAATGATACAGATGCTGCACAACATTTGAAAAGTACCAAACTTTTCATTATTGACGAGTCCACTCTGTTATCTAAATATGCATTGCATGTGATAGATCAACTTTTACGGGATGTCATGACAACAGATATCTCCAAGAAAAATACAACACCTTTTGGAGGGAAAGTCATTGTTCTGGGAGGAGACTTTCGACAGTGTCTGCCTATCATCCCACATGGTACAAGAACTGACATTATAGAGAGTTGTATTAAATACTCACGACAATGGCAGCTTTTCACTCAATTGCCACTCTTCAACAATATGCGCACCATTGATCCTGATTATAGCCGTTGGTTACTTCAACTGGGAAATGGTGAATTGTCCAATGATTTCAACCTTGGAGATGATACCATTGAAATCCCACAAGACATGATCTGCACTGGCTCAATTATACTTGCTATATTTGGTGAAAACATTGTCATTGATGTAGATAACAATGAAAGCATTCAGATTGCTGCATCACATGCCATTCTTTGCCCTAAAAATGACCATGTGGATATGGTGAACTCTAAGGTCATGGATTGCATTGCTGGTGAATACACTGAATACATTAGTGATGATTCCATTGATCCTGATGAGACTGAAGATCCAGATCAATATCCAGTGGAATTTTTAAATTCACTCACACCAACGGGAATGCCTTCTCATCGCCTCAAATTAAAAATCGGTACCATTGTCATGCTTTTGCGCAACTTTAACAGCAGAAAAGGTCTTTGCAATGGGACTCGCTTGATTGTCATTGCTTTGTTTGACAATCTGATTCAAGCAAAAGTCATTACTGGGTCTGCAGAAGGAAATGTGGTGTTTATTCCAAGGATTGATTTATCTCCATCAGAGACTGGATTACCTTTCAAGTTAAGACGTCGACAATTTCCCTTGAAGCCTGCTTTTGCCATGACCATCAACAAATCCCAAGGCCAAACACTGGAGAAAGTAGGGATTTTTTTGCCAGAACCCGTTTTTGGACATGGACAGTTATATGTGGCTTTTTCACGAGTGAAAAGACGATGTAATGTTAAGGTGAAAGTGCTGGATACACCCATTCAAGGAAAGTTGGTGCCTAATTCTGAAAAAGTCTTTACTAAAAATATTGTCTATAAGAATATTTTATCTTAAATTCTTTAGATATATATTACACTTCATACATGATGGATATAACAATGAAAGCATTCACATTGCTGCATCACATGCCATTCTTTGCCCTAAAAATGTCCATGTGGAAATGGTGAACTCTCAGGTTATGGATTGCATTGCTGGTGAATACACGCAGTACATTAGTGATGATTCCATTCAGACTGAAGATTCAGACCAATATCCAGTGGAAATTTTAAATTCACTCACACCAATGGGAATGCCTTATCATCGCCTCAAATTACAAATTGGTACCATTGTCATGCTTTTGCGCACCTTTAACAGCATAAAAGGTCTTTGCAATGGGAATCGCTTCATTGTGATCACTTTGTTTGACAATCTCATTCAAGCAAAAGTCAGTTCTGGGTCTGCAGAAGGAATTGTGGTGTTTATTTCAAGGATTGATTTATCTCCATCATAGACTGCCTTACCTTTTAAGTTAAGACATCGACAATTTACAGTGAAGTCTACTTTTCCCATGACCATCAACAAATCCCAATGCCAAACACTGGAGAAAGTAGGGATTTTTTGCCCCACAACCCATTTTTGGACATGGACAGTTATATGTGGCTTTTTCACGAGTGAAAAGAAGATGCATTGTTAAGGTGAAAGTACTGCATACACCCATTCAAGGAAAGTTGCTGCCTCATTCAGAAAAAGTCTTTACAAAAAATATTGTCTATAAGAATATTTTATTTTAAATTCTTTAGATATATATTACATTTACATACATGATGGATATAACAATGAAAGCATTCACATTGCTGCATCACATGACAATCTTTGTCCTAAAAATGTCCATGTGGAAATGGTGAACTCTCAGGTTATGGATTGCATTGCTGTGAATACACTGAGTACATTAGTGATGATTCCATTCAGACTGAAGATTCAGACCAATATCCAGTGGAATTTTTAAATTCACTCACACCAATGGGAATGCCTTATCATCGCCTCAAATTACACATTGGTACCATTGTCATGCTTTTGCACACCTTTAACAGCATAAAAGGTCTTTGCAATGGGAATCGCTTCATTGTCA
This sequence comes from Allobates femoralis, assembly GCA_033576535.1. Taxonomy (NCBI): domain Eukaryota; kingdom Metazoa; phylum Chordata; class Amphibia; order Anura; family Aromobatidae; genus Allobates; species Allobates femoralis. The sequence goes on along the minus strand of JARQOC010000006.1, from coordinate 217,168,633 downwards.
TCACTTTGTTTGACAATCTCATTCAAGCAAAAGTCAGTTCTGGGTCTGCAGAAGGAAATGTGGTGTTTATTCCAAAGATTTATTTATCTCCATCAGACACTGCCTTACCTTTCAAGTTTAGACATCAACAATTTCCCGTGAAGTCTACTTTTGCCATGACCATCTACAAATCCCAAGGCCATACACTGAAGAAAGTAGGGATTTTTTTGTCACAAACAGTTTTTGGACATGGACAGTTATATGTGGCTTTTTCACGAGTGAAAACACGATGCAATGTTAAGGTGAAAGTGCTGGATACACCCATTCAAGTCAAATTGCTGCCCAGTAGTGAAATACTCTTTACTCAAAATAATCTCTCTAATATTTTATTTTAAATTCTTTAGATACATATTAGATTTAGATATAGTTACTTTCTAATTAAACATAAATATTATAATAAATTAGTTTAGCCATAGATGTATAAGAATAGAAAAAAAAATAAGACCAAAAATAATATTTTAGTTATAGAAAAAGATATTATAATTAGTTATTAGATATAAAATAGTTATTTAAGAAATATAGTTGTTACTGTTCAATTTTACTAAAAATATAGTGTATAAAAATATTTTACTTAAAATTCTTTAGATACATGTTACATTTAGATACATAGTTATTTTTAGATTAGACACAAATATTACTATATTAATTTGTTTAGCAATAGATGTATATCAATATAAATAAATCAAAATACCTAAAAACTTAGTTTACTTATAGATAAAGACATTATAATTACTTATTAGATATACCGTATATACTCGTGTATAAGCCGAGTTTTTCAGCACAAAAAATGTGCTGAAAAGTCCCCCCTCGGCTTATACACGAGTATATACGGTAATAATAAAAAAATATATATATATATACCCGGCTGTATACAGCCCCCCCCGTGGTATACCGGGCCCCCCCTGTGGCAACCTGTAAAGGAAGCGATGATTATACTTATCGGGTCGCTGTCGCCGACGCCGCCGCTCTGTCACCGTCCGTCACCGCGCTCCTCCTGGTCTTCATGCTTCCTTCACCGTCGCACAGGAAATGACGTCATTTTCTGTGCGCCGGTGAAGGAAGCATGAAGACGGGAAGGAGCGCGGTGACGGACGGTGACAGAGCGGCGGCGGTCGGCGCGGCGACAGCGACCCGATAAGTATAATCATCGCTTCCTTTACAGGTGGCCACAGGGGGGGCCCGGTATACCAGGGGGGAGGGCTGTATACAGCCGGGTACCGCTGTATACAGCGGGAGCTGCTGTATACAGCGGGGGCTGCTGTATACCCCTCTGGGGCTGCTAAATACCCCTCTGGGGCTGCTGTATACCCCTCTGGGGCTGCTGTATACCCTCTGGGGCTGCTATATACCCCTCTGGGGCTGCTGTATACCCCTCTGGGGCTGCTGTATACAGCTCTGGGGCTGCTGTATACAGCTCTGGGGCTGCTGTATACCCCTCTGGGGCTGCTGTATACCCTCTGGGGCTGCTATATACCCCTCTGGGGCTGCTGTATACCCCTCTGGGGCTGCTGTATACAGCTCTGGGGCTGCTGTATACAGCTCTAGGGCTGCTGTATACCCCTCTGGGGCTGCTATATACCCCTCTGGAGCTGCTATATACCCCTCTGGGGCTGCTGTATACCCCTCTGGGGCTGCTGTATACCCCTCTGGGGCTGCTATATACCCCTCTGGGGCTGCTATATACCCCTCTGGGGCTGCTGTATACCCCTCTGGGGCTGCTGTATACAGCTCTGGGGCTGCTGTATACAGCTCTGGGGCTGCTGTATACCCCTCTGGGCTGCTGTATACCCCTCTGAGGCTGCTGTATACCCCTCTGGGGCTGCTGTATACAGCTCTGGGGCTGCTGTATACAGCTCTGGGGCTGCTGTATACCCTCTGGGGCTGCTGTATACCCCTCTGGGGCTGCTGTATACAGCTCTGGGGCTGCTGTATACAGCTCTAGGGCTGCTGTATACCCCTCTGGGGCTGCTCTATACCCCTCTGGGGCTGCTGTATACCCCTCTGGGGCTGCAATATACCCCTCTGGGGCTGCTGTATACTCCTCTGGGGCTGCTGTATACAGCTCTGGGGCTGCTGTATACAGCTCTGGGGCTGCTATATACCCCTCTGGGGCTGCTATATACCCCTCTGGGGCTGCTGTATACCCCTCTGGGGCTGCTGTATACCCCTCTGGGGCTGCTGTATACAGCTCTGGGGCTGCTGTATACAGCTCTGGGGCTGCTGTATACCCCTCTGGGGCTGCTGTATATACCACTGGGGAGGCTACTGTATACTACCACTGGGGAGGCTGCTGTATACTACCACTGGGGAGGCTGCTGTATACCACTGAGGGGGCCTGTATACCACACTGCTGGGGGCTGTATACCTGTGCTGGGGTCCACCCTCGGCTTATACACGAGTCAATAGGTTTTCCCAGGTTTTGGGGGCAAAAGTAGGGGGGTCGGCTTATACACGGGTCGGCTTATACACGAGTATATACGGTAAACGTTATTTCAGATATATAGTCGTTATTTTCACTTTTCTCTAAAAATATAGTGTGTAAAAATATTTTACTTTCAATTCTTTAGATACATATTACATTTAGATACATAGTTACTTTCTAATTAAACACAAATATTACAATAAAATAATTTAGCTATAGATGTATAGGAATACAAATATACAAAAATACCAAAAATATTAGTTTTGTTATAAAGATATTATAATTACTTTTTAGATATAAAATAGTTATTTAAAATATATAGTAATGACTTTATTAGCTTAGAAAATTTCTTTTTAATTTTCATTGTATATGTATGTAAACACACATTTTTTTTGTAGATTGTAGATGTGTATCATCTAAATGCTTGCATTTAGTGATAAGAACCTGAAGCTTCAGCAGGATAGCTGCTGCGAGATTTCATTTTCTTTTTACACAGGGTGAGGTTTTTGTGAACAGCTAAGGCTGCTTTCAGACTTGCAAATGTATGTGCAGCATTTTAAAGATGCATCTGCATGCAAACGGCAGCTCCTATCTTTACAATGGGACTTTTGGTCTCTGCAGATGCTTGCAGACAGCCGTGCGCACCCATTTACTCTGATATGTGATCTCTGCACAGGCGCATGCCTGCATACAAATCACATAATCCCACCTGCACCAGGGATGCAACATGTCGCGTCCCTGGTGTGGAGGAGAGTCTGTGATCTGTACAAAAGCATCTGCCTGCGCATAGATCACATATAGGAGTGAATGGCTGCGCACGGCTGTCTGCAAGAATCTGCAGACACCGTGTGTTCCATTATAAAGATATGGACTGCCGTCTGCATGCACATGCTTGCAGATGCATCTGCAAAATGCTGCCGATGCATCTGCAAGTCTGAAGGCAGCCTAAGAGATGGGTGGGACGGCTGTTCACACACATCTGTATCTTGAAGTGTGTTCTGTACATATAAATACATATATACACATAGGTACATATTTAGACACATAGGTACATATTTAGACACATAGGGAAAGAATAGACATTTTGATTTTAAATCTGAATTATTCTGCTATTTGTTGAATTTTTAGTTTGAAAAAAACAATTTTGCCACTTGCTGCCTAATGGTGACCTACAGTACTCTTAATGTAAGTTGCATGAAATGTTTATGGAATTTGTCGTTTACTTGCAGTAGTTGCAGCACATGTGCTTTCGACAGTTTCAATCGCTAAAATCAGTTAGCTCTTATTTTTAGTGGTTGCATTTTGTCAAGCTGTTAAAGCTCTGCTTGCCGTATTTACTGCAAGCTAAGTGCAAGTTCCATATTTATTACATGTTACTTGCTGAAAGTGAGCTGTAGGTAGTCCCTTTTGTGCCAAGTTCAGAAATTGTATTTCGTAATTCCATACTTTCTGCAAATAGCCAAAAAATATCTGCTTTAAAAGGAGTCTAACTATTAATTATTAGGGATAGAGTAGAGTAGGTCCCACCAGCTGTAAGGCTACCTTCCCGTGGTTGGTGGGGAAACATGTACTGGCTCAATCATAGATTATTAATATTCATATATAAATTGAATATACGTAATCTGTACAAAACATCAGTGCCAGTATCTGTACGAAAAGCCTTGCCTTAGAATCATGACATGTACTACACTGACATATACCATACAAACATTGGTAGTTGATAGATAGATATCATGTCTTATGTGCATTATTGTCAAATTTGAATGAATAATGTATATATGCATGCTACATTCCTGATTCTTTAACATTGTGCCGCCATCTATCATGGAATAATAGGATTATTACTTAAAACTCTAATTTAATAAACTATACACCGATTCTAGAATCCCGATGCAATCGCATCGGGCTCACAGCTAGTTTTATATATTTTTTTTACTATTTGTAATACAATTAAAGGTTATATTTTAAATAAGATATTTTAACAAGGCAGTTTTTATTTAAATTTTTTTTTTTTCTCCCTACATTTACCTTGGGCACATTTCTGACCATTCTTAGTTTTTACAAAAAAGCAACCAAAATAATAAGTTTGGGAACTTTTTAACAGTTTATCTTATTTTCAATAGGTAAATAATATATTTTTATTAACATATGTACACCAATATTTATATATATATAAATTATGAGATCCTTTTATATATATATATATATATATATATATATATATATATATATATATTTTTTTTTTCACCAGATCCATGTATACCACACAAAGGAATATTCTTCTATAGGACATTCATATATATTTATTGGATCTATCCATATATTGAATTCCTCACATTTATTAACACATTTTTGGACTGGAATTTCACTCTTTGTGAACATATTTTTTGATATAGATTTTCACCAGACTATATAGCACAGTTAGCTAAATATACTACACTCTAAGTCAGAACAACATATATTCTCACTTGTAGGTTCGAGCACAGCTCACTCCCCCTTTATTTCTTTTTCTTCTTCTTTTCTTCTTTTTTTCTTTTTTTCGAGAAGTTTTAATAACCAGTCTTACTGACTTGAAAAGAAGCAGCAAATCTATTTGATGAACAACTGTATGAAACCTATTGTGATATTTGACAGCTCTACGATGTATTGTTTACAAACATTGTGATGTCACACTCTAATCCACCCTGTTGCTGATGCCACACCACAGGGGCTGTCACTGTTTTTGGCGCTTTTTTGGGTTTAAATAAGATTGTTTCCATTGTGCTCTTGATGTTCCCTGAGGAAGGAGCTCGGATAGAGGCTCCGACACGAGTAGGATATAATAAAGAAAAATCTGCCCAGTTAACTCTTCGTTTCCTGGTGATTCCTGGTGGCAGCGCGGGCATTCCGGCATTTGTTCCTATTACAGCATTCTTGTTTCCACGGTCATCGTGAAGGAGCGGCCCTGCAGCAGCCATTCTCTACAAGCCATCTTACAGGCGATTATACCGGTTGTGGGTGACACAACTGAGCCAGGTGAGCAGTTCCTAATATACACCGCTATAACCCTTTGTAAAAAGGATAAGACCCTATGCGCATTTATCTCACGTATACATCAAGAGAGTCTGTCATTTATGCTCATCTCTTCTCCTCATTTCCCTATTATTCTAGGACTGCCGTGGCTACAGGCTCAGAATCATACGATTAACTGGGAAACTAAAAAACTGCACTTTCCAGAGAGACAGGTAGGTCCAGAAGCTTCAGTCTGCTCCATTCCTAAGGGACCCATGTCAGTCTCCGAGCTACCAGCAATATACCGTGAGTATGCTGATGTGTGCAACAAGAGGAACGCAGACCAGCTGCCCCCTCACCGTCCATATGACTGTCCAATAGACCTATTACCAGGTGCAGGAATACCGTTTGGCAAGATTTACTCTTTGGCAGGGCCTGAGCTAAAGGCTGTAAAAGACTATCTAGACGAACATTTAGCCAAGGGCTTCATACGCCACTCTTCATTTCCTGCTGGTGCACCTATCATCTTTGTGAAGAAGAAAGACGGATCCCTTAGGCCATGCATTGACTATCGGGAGCTAAATAAGATCACAATTAGAAACCGTTACTCACTACCTCTGATCCCTGAATTATTGGAGAGAATACGGCATGTGAAACTCTTTACTAAGTTGGATCTCCGTGGGGCCTATAACTTGGTCCGCATTAGACCTGGGGATGAATGGAAGACAGCATTCAGGTCACGCTACGGACATTTTGAGTACTTAGTAATGCCGTTCGGTTTATGTAATGCTCCAGCAACATTCCAACATTTGGTGAATGACGTTTTTAGGCATCTCCTGGATACATTCATTGTCATTTATCTGGATGATATTTTGATTTTTTCTAACTCCACAGAGGAACATCACCGACATGTGAGGATGGTCTTAGAACGCCTTCGACAAAACCATCTGTATATCAAACTGGAGAAGTGCAAATTCCATCAGACAGAGATCCAATTTCTGGGGTATGTAATGTCATCATGAGGAATCAGTATGGATGAGAGTAAGGTCCAAGCCATTAAAGACTGGCCAGTCCCCAGGAATGTGAAGGAGGTCCAGCGCTTTATAGGGTTTGCTAATTTCTACAGACGTTTTATCAGGAACTGAGGTAGTGTCGCCCATCACGCAGCTAACCCGCAAGAAACCTGCTTTTACCTGGACCTCCCGAACTCAGGAAGCATTTTCCCGTTTGAAAGATAAATTTACCACGGCGCCTATTCTGGTGCATCCTAACCCTGAACTTGCTTTCATAATAGAGGTGGATGCCTCAGACTGTGCCATCGGAGCTACACTCTTCCAGAGGATAGATGAGAAAGAGGTCTTATATCCCTGTGCTTTCTTTTCCCGGCGGTTGTCTCCAGCAGAAAGGAATTACGACGTGGATAACAGAGAATTGTTGGCCATCATCGTGGCCTTCAAGGAATGGAGACACCACCTTCAGGGAGCTGCACAGCAGATAATTGTCTTGACCCATCACCGCAATCTTGATTTTATCAGGTCGGCTAAGTGCCTGACTCCTCGCCAGGCTCGTTGGAGTCTTTTCTTAAACCAATTCAGTTTTGTTATCTCCTATAGGCCAGTATCGCGTAATGGAAAGGCCGATGCATTGTCTAGACTCTACTCAACTGAAACCATTCCACTCACGTCTCATAAGACTATCATCTCTGATTCTAGGTTCCTGGGAGTGATTCATAACCAAGACTTACTTAACGACATCAAGGAAGCATACCATTCGGATCCCTGACTGGCACAACCGTCTTGTGAAGTAAGCCTTGTATATAAGAACGGTGTGTGGATTCAGGGACTCCGCCTGTATATTCCTGAAGTGGTCAGATTGAGGGTACTGCAATTCGTTCACGATTCTAAGATAGCGGGGCATAGAGGAGTGCTGAAGACTCAAGAATTATTGTCTTGTTTCTTTTGGTGGTCTACGTACAGAAGAGACATTCTAGATTACATCTCTTCTTGCAAAATCTGTGCTACATGCAAGACTCTACGTTCTCCTACAGGTCTATTACAACCCTTACCCATTCCATCCCGTCCATGGGGCTCCATTTCTATGGACTTCATTGTGGAGTTGCCAACCTCTCAAGGGAAGAACACAGTTCTGGTAGTGGTGGATTATTTAACAAAGGCAGCCCATTTTATCCCGTGTGTGGGTCTACCCACTGCGAAACACACATCGGACTTAATCATTCAAAATGTGTTTCGTTTGCACGGTGTACCGGATGAGGTTATATCTGATCGAGGGGTGCAATTCACTTCAAAGTTTTGGCAGCACTTCTGTGCTGCTTTGGACATTAAAGTTAACCTGTATTCTGCTTTTCATCCACAGACGAATGGACAAACTGAGCGGACTAACCAGACCCTAGAACAGTATCTCCGCCGTTTTATCTGCCACCTACAGGATGATTGGGTGGATTTATTTCTACTGGCTGAATTCTCTTATAACAACTCTCAGAGCGCTTCCACTAAGCAGTCACCCTTCTATGCCAATTTGGGTTATCATCCTAACATCCTTCCTCGACTTCCCAAAGATTGACCTCTCCCAGCTGTAGCTGACAAAATCACCTCTCTACAACGGAACCTCGATCTTCTTAAGGAGAATCTGGAATCGGCTCAGGAAAGGTATAAAAAAGCGGCAGATAGGTTTCGTAAACCTGCACCAGCCTTCAAGGTAGGAGATTTGGTCTGGCTGTCAACTAGGAACCTTAGGTTGAGAGTTCCATCATCCAAATTGGGTCATAAGTACGTCGGACCCTATAAGATTAACAAACTTGTCAGTAACGTTGCCTGTCTCATTCAACTGCCGAGATCTATGAGAATTCATCCTGTGTTTCACGTTTCTTTACTAAAGGCTGTGACTCCCAATTCGTTTCCTGGCCGTTCTTCTTCCCCTCCTGCTCCAGTACTCGTCGATGGCCAGGAGGAGTTTGTTGTGGAAAAGATCCTGGACTCCAGGTTGCGTAGGAATGAGGTGCACTACCTGGTAAAGTGGCAGGGCTACTCTTCTGAGGACAACTCGTGGGATCGGCCTCCAATCTGAACGCTCCCCGTTTTCTCCGCCAGTTCCATCGGAGGTACCCGGCTAAGCCTGGACTGGGGTCATCCGGAGGCTGTGTCTAAGGGGGGAGTAATGTGAAGTTCTCAGACTTGTTTGCCACATCCGCAGTTATCCTTGAATCTAGTGTGTGTTTTTTCGGCCATCTTGTTTTCTGTCCTGTTATGTTGACTTTTGCCCTCAAACAATATGGAGTTCTCAGCTTCAGTGTTCCCGCCCTGTTCCTTGCCATTTGCCCTTTTAAACAACTTCAGCTGGTTAACCTGTGCTCCTGAATCAGGTCTGCAATCTGTCTGTGACTTGGCCTCTGGAAGCCTTGGATTTACTCTGCATGGAACCCTGGAACCATTTGTGGATACTGGATCCTTCTGCTTACCATCACCATCTACCAGGAAAGTACAGAGACTCTGAATATTCTCCTTGAGACTTGTGCTATGCTTTAATGCTCTGCCGCTGATATCCTTGGTTTAGTGCTTGCACTCCGCAATTTACATTTATTTCACATTCTGTTAATGCACTGACTTGTATGACGCAATACAAGGACTATTTAAGAAGCGTATGTCTCATGTGTCTCATTATACCCATGCATTAGACTCTAGATAGACTGTATCAACTATGACATCGGTACTCGCCGAGTACCCCGAGTACTGAGATATTCGTACGAGTACCGAGTAGTGACAAGCATACTCGCTCATCCCTAATCATGAGGCTAAGGCCATATACATGGCCATAATATTGACGTCTGACCACAAGGCATGGCCAAAAACATAGGTCACATTAATTAAATCATGGTTGTTTCCAAATCTATATAATTACATTATACACGTACCCCAGCCTTTGTGTCTTATGCTCAAAATATCACGCCACGCAGCAGACTATTGAATACCCATCATGTCCAAGAGACATCCCTGATATGTTGTGAACGCAGGATCTTCTGAGGCAGACATTCGCAGAAGCCACACGCCCCACTCCACATCTGAGTTTGGCCTTAAATGTCCCATAGTGTGTGGTAAATAACAGTACTATGTGCCCTCAATTCAGATGATCCCCGCAACTAAAGACAAACGCATCCTTCAAACATGATCCTGTATGGCAAAGGCAAAATGGCTTGTCAATGAGGATAGGGTTTAGGTTTTTAAAGCACTCATGCATCCATTTGCCAGGACACAATAGAAAATGTTTAAAAAAACTTCACGAGTAACTACATACCCCACCAATTGGGCGTGAGCTACACTACACAATAGCAACCCGTAATGGTAAGGTGCTCTAAACGCAACACAGCCATATCACAGTTCATGTTTGCGTAACAGTACTTACTTAATGACTCTGGGCAGCAAGTCGTGAGCGCTTTTTATATGTTAACCAACCAATCAGACCGCAGCGGCATCTAGTAAGCGACGTAGCCGCCTGGGCGTACGCAGGTGCTACCAATGATTATGCGCCATTGCGCTTTCTTGATTGGTCAGGTTGTGTTTAAATAACACGTGCTGGGGCGCCACCCTGCTCCGACTGGAATGTGCATTGTGCTAGTAGTGACTCATCACAAGATCTCTGTTGGACAGACAGTAAGTGGGGGGACATGCTATTGGGCACTCCTGTATGTTATTTTCCGTGTGCTGCAGATCCATATGTTTGCAGATGTTTGTGCGCCTTATGTATAGCTTCATGTAGCATCCTGTAGAAGTGTAATTAGCGATGTGTACGCATCGTAACTACACTCTGTGTCCTGTTGCACACATAATGTTTTGGGAGATCCTTGCCAGGACAATGTGTACTACAGCACTATGTTTATTCCTAAATATGTGTGTATCTGATGCGTGTGTGTTTTAATGTAGTTAGTAAGCCCATGTGTGCCATTTGTAATTACAGACCTTGCCATATTTACCTGCAGCGGCCCAAAATACATTTAGCACCAGGCATGTCCTGCATGTCCCATGTATGGACACATGTTAAGGCCAATTCTGATGTTGCATAGCCAAGCTGACTACCAGAACACATGTCATTAGTATTGCTGGACATGGGCTGGCCACACAGAGTAGAGCGTCACCTGTGATGGCCATGTATTTGTTTGCATGACACAATTATATGTTTGTTTTTCAGATGGCTGAGTATCACGATTTTGTGACACCGCTCCGCATCATGTACCAGGAACACGAATGCCTGTGGCGGGTGTCGCTGCCTGAATATCATGACCAGACACCGAGGGCTGTGGCCTACATGCCGCTGTTGAGCTAGCGAACCGGCCCCAGCCCAATAAGAACTGGACAGCGGCCATGGTTGTGGAGAAGATCAAACGCCTGCGTACCGTGTTCACCAGGACCCACAAAACCTGGTTTGACGCCTAAGACCTCTGTTATAATGCGGTGACCTTGGAACCGCATGAATATACTTCACAGGAGTAAGTGGTACCTATACTGACCGCAGTTCCTGATCTAACACCGCAACTAGAAGTAGCCGTGGGATGTGACTAACCATACTCTAGACACCTCAACACGGCCGGAGAACTAGCTACTCCTAAAGATAGAAACAGGAATACTATCTTGCCTCAGAGCAGAACCCCAAAAGGATAGAAATCCCCCTACAAATATTGACTGTGAGTAAGAGAGGAAAAGACACACTCAGGCAGAAAACCTAATTTTAGCAAATGAGGCCACTTCTAGCTAGATAGATAAAGACAGGACAGGATACTATTGCAGTCAGTATAAAGATCCTTTCAAAAACATCCACAGCAGATAATACAAAAATACCCCTGAGTCTACTCAAGACTCTGCGCCTCTATATCTGCGGAACTCCTGTGAATCCAACTATGCTGAATATATGCTGACACAATCAAAAGCTGATCAAGCCAATAACAAATCAATAGCACATAAATCCTAGGAAGAAAATTTCCTAACAGAGAGCATGTTAAGATAGCATGCACTCTGAGCAAAAATAGATAATTTCAGAACAAGCACACAGCATGTGTGCCACAAGAAAACAAAACCATTCACTTAGATTGGAAGTTTTGCAGCAGGGCAGGAAGAGACCAGGCAGAGGTGAAACACTTCCAGGACAATTGGCTACTGGCAAGGACTGAGGAAATTCTGCAAACCTAAATATCCCAGTCAGGATTGCAATTATCCAATTCACCTGACCAAGAGTGCAAAAGAGGATCGACTGCATTTCCAGCCACAACCACAGGAGGGAGCCCACAAGCAGAATTCACAACAGACCTCCTCACCTTCACCCTGGGCCAGGAGGGGCCTCGGGGAACACGGTGCAGCAGGCGCTGCCCGCAACCAGCTGTGGCCGCATCCCAAGACCCTGCCCCGTCGCAGGAAGTGGGTAATTGTGTTTGTGTGATCTATCTACCCAGCTTGTTCTTTGCACTGATATGTGGTTTGCAGCACATGTGGAAGTCACCATAGTACTTTTCCTTCACAAATCTTGTTCACTGTTCTTTTCTATCTGTTTTGTGGTGGCTGTCATCACAGATTGTGTAGTGTTATTTTTGGGCACTTTCAATATCAATGTGGAGCCTCAGGTGAGTATACTGCACTGGTCTACTTCTTTGTTCTTTTGGTTTCCAAAATCTTCTCCTGTGGCTTTTGTTGTTAGCCTTGGTGAGATTGGATCTATGTTGTCTTGGCTGTTTGGTTGTGGTATTACCTTAAATTACATAGCTACATGTGGCTGATGTTTTTATTTTCAGGCCCCTCGGGAGCCTGGCTCCAGTGATGAGGAGCCAGCAACTGGCGAGGCTCTCCCCTCAACATCTGCGGGAGAGCCAGTGCCTGAGCCCAGTGGTGGGGGGCCGGGCCCAGGACCCAGCTCTGGAATCCGACGAAGAAGACCACCTGCCCCCACCAACACGGAGCTGGGTACCTGGGCAAAATGGGTCCTCCTAGATCGAGAGAGGACTCCTGGCTCTGGGATTGGGTACGTCGCCAGCGAGATGCTGGCCCGCATGGAGCCAAAGCAGCGTGACATCGCAGAGAGGGCCATCTTTCGTGTCCTGGAAGTGGGCGTTGATGGGTCCCTGCGATGGGGGGCCTCATAGACATTCCCCCGGAAGACCACCCCAGGGCCCACTGCGCCCGCAAGACGCACGGTGAAGAGAAGGCAAAATCGTGATACTCCACCTACCCCCCGAAGACAGCCCAGCAGAGCTGGGCCATCACATGGCCGCTGGGTCTATGAGGAGGAGGGGGAAGCCCCATTGTCTGAGTCAGCAGAGGAGGAGGAAGAACATGAGCACTACTAGCCAATGCACCAGCTTGGCCTAATGACAGACTGTGTTGATGGGCATGTTGGCCCCATTTTTTGGTTAAAACTTTTTGGGAAAATTAAAAAAAATAAAAAAGTTAAGTTACACACAAATCTGTCCATATCTGTGTCACGTTCACCAGTATGTTTGTGTGTGTGTGTGGTACTGTGGATGTCATATAGGAGACATTAATGTCAATATAGGGGTGCATGGCGGTTGTAATGGTCCATTATGATGACATGTTTACCATGTGACACCATATACCTCTTAAAATACCGTGGCCCAGTGTGGTTGGTCAAATGTAAACTCACAAACGTTACCCTGTGTGTGTTGCAACAAGGGATGACACAGGATGTAGCTGGCCAGATTTTTATTACAGACAATCATATTTTAAAAACATTGCAAACACAATAAAAAAGCCTTGGTCAGGTTAGGAGTAGCCAATACACACTACCCACTTTCCCAATGTGAGACACTATAAGAAAAGGGGCCAATGTGGCCTCAAAAACTAAGGTGCCAACATGGCAACAGGAAAAAAACAAGGTTCCAACATGGACAACAATTATTAGGGGAGCCTGGTCCCATTATTGGGTGGCGGGTGATGGATTAGGGGCCCAGCCGGACTAGGCTGTCTGGAGGGCGTAAGTCATGGCACTCAAGCGGGCAAGGTGTTGCTGCCCTTCTTTTTTTTTTTTTCATTTAAACCAATGGGTTTTTATTAGAGTTTATAGTAACAATCAAAAAACAACATATATTTAGAGGGTGGGAAGGGGAGGAAAGGGGGAGGGGAATTAGCAGCAAAACAATTCCTCAGTGTAACGCCGGTGGTCTGGTGTCTTGGTTCCCTCGGCGTTACTGCGCTTTCACCCAATGCTCCTTCCCCCCCCTGTCCAGCTGGGAGACTGTAGTATGTTACCTGGATAGGATTCTGCTCAGTTCCCAGCTCCGCTGCGTAGCTGCACATGTGTTGTAGTGTCGGTGCTCCGCTGTTTACCTCTCATGTGTGGACCCTGGCTCCCGCTGTGGAAGCTATCCGCGGGTTGTGAGGTCCTCTGCAGCTGGTGCATGACTTTCCACGTGTGTCTAGGCTTGCAGCCGCTGCCAGGTGCTCTGGGCATCGGTTCCTGTGCTGGCTATGCTGTATGGGTTCTGACTGTGCCTAGGGTGCGCGCCGCCACACCTTCCCCAGTTTAGTAAGATGGAGGGTGTGCGCTTGAATTGCTGTCCCCAGCCTATAGCTGAGGGTCAGCTCCTATTTAAAGTTCCTCTTCCCTGTTGGGCGGGGCCAGAGCCTCGCATTAGGTTTCTTAACCTAGCCCTGTGTGTTTGGTCCAACATGCTGCTCCTGGTCTGCCTTGTCTACAGCTCCTGTTCTGCCTGCTACCAGTTCGGGGAAAGCTGATGTCTGTGTCCCTGGACCCGTCTTGTCTGTGTTGGTGCCAACGTCCTTGTCTTGTTCCTCCTTGTGTCTTGCTGTTCCCGGTCTGGAGCCGTGTCCGTTGCATGGAGTCCAGACGTCCTGACTGTCGGTGTCCAAGATGGACCTGAGGTTCTGCCTGGTGTCCGTGCCTGGTGTCCGAGATGATCCCGAGGTTCCGCCTGGTGTCCGAGATGGTCCTGAGGTCCTGCCTGATGATGTCTTGCCTTGTGTCCGAGATGACCCCGATGTCTTGCCTTGTGTCCGAGATGACCCCGATGTCTTGCCTTGTGTCCGAGATGACCCGATGTCTTGCCTTGTGTCCGAGATGACCCTGAGGTTCCGCCTTGTGTCCGAGATGACCCTGAGGTTCCCGCCTGGTGTCCGAGATGACCCTGAGGTTCCCGCCTGGTGTCCGAGATGACCCTGAGGTTCCCGCCTGGTGTCCGAGATGACCCTGAGGTTCCCGCCTGGTGTCCGAGATGACCCTGAGGTTCCCGCCTGGTGTCCGAGATGACCCTGAGGTTCCCGCCTGGTGTCCGAGATGACCCTGAGGTTCCCGCCTGGTGTCCGAGATGACCCTGAGGTTCCCGCCTGGTGTCCGAGATGACCCTGAGGTTCCCGCCTGGTGTCCGAGATGACCTGAGGTTCCCGCCTGGTGTCCGAGATGACCCTGAGGTTCCCGCCTGGTGTCCGAGATGACCCTGAGGTTCCCGCCTGTGTCCGAGATGACCCTGAGGTTCCCGCCTGGTGTCCGAGATGACCCTGAGGTTCCCGCCTGGTGTCCGAGATGACCCTGAGGTTCCCGCCTGGTGTCCGAGATGACCCTGAGGTTCCCGCCTGGTGTCCGAGATGACCCTGAGGTTCCCGCCTGGTGTCCGAGATGACCCTGAGGTTCCCGCCTGGTGTCCGAGATGACCCTGAGGTTCCCGCCTGGTGTCCGAGATGACCCTGAGGTTCCCGCCTGGTGTCCGAGATGACCCTGAGGTTCCCGCCTGGTGTCCGAGATGACCCTGAGGTTCCCGCCTGGTGTCCGAGATGACCCTGAGGTTCCCGCCTGGTGTCCGAGATGACCCTGAGGTTCCCGCCTGGTGTCCGTGATGTTCCGTGTCCGTGATGTTCCGTGTCCATGATGTTCCGTGTCCTTGATGTGTGTTCTTGTTCAGTAAACGTTACTTTTTGCTATACCTGAAGTGTGCGGTGTCGTCTTGTCCTGCAGGTTACCACCTAGCCCACATGCTCAGCTGCCACAGAACCCGGTTGCTGTTCTTCCCTAGTCTGGGCAGGCCCGGGTCCCCCCTGTGGTCCAGTGGGTCCACATTCCCCTTACCTCATGGGTCGCGTGCGCGACCGTGACACTCAGGTGTATACTGCGTAACATACATATAGACAAAAATCAAGGCTAGCTATCAGAATGACATCCTGTAACAAAGGAAGAGGTAAAACTGTTCAAGACGAAGTGCTCAGTGAGGGATTTCTACTGTGTTATGATTCAAAGTGATCCATGGATCCCACCAATTCAGGACTTTTGTCCTCTGCTTCAGTTCGTGAGAGAGCATCAGCTCATAAGTGAAGTGCTGATTTAAACAGGAGATCACCTCCAGCAAGGTAGGAAGGGCTGGGGTTCTCCAGTGTGCAGTCAGAGTTTGTCGAGCCGAGATAAGGACATTAGTCATTGTGGGTCTTAGTATTGAGGGAAAGGTGTCTAGATCTAGGCCCAATAGTGCGAGGGGGGCAGTCAGGGATATAGGGAGTCCTGTCAGCGATGAGAGAAGGGATTCCACCTCACCCCAGAATTGTCTCACTCCCAGACAATCCCACCACAGACCTTTATTTATTTATTTATTTATTTATTTATTTATTTTTAAACCAATATATTTTTATTCAATGATTTAGCATGAACATATGGATAATAGTAACAACCATTATGCAATAAGAGAATCAGATCAAACATACAAGGGAAGTGGGGAGGGAGGAAAGGAGAGGGAAAAAGGAAAGGTAGTGCCTTAGATGTTGCAGCCCGGAGGTGAGTGGTATGCTGTTTAAGCCAGGGCAGAGCTGGAGGTGGACCAGCGATGAGCGTGGTATGGGGAGGTGACCCACGGGTCCCACCACGCTAAAACTTTGGTTTTCCTAGCCAGGTCATGGGCATGGAGCGCCTCGTGGCTATAATGCAAATCCAGTTGGTTCACCAGTTCTGTAACGGTGGTGACTGTGGGTAGTTTCCAGTGCCTGGCTATGCATTGCCTACTGGCTGTAAGAATGTTAGTCACGATAGGTCGGAGTATCTTCAGGATCTCCTCAATGCCCAAACCCAACAAAGCCATTGGTGCAGTGAGAGTGAACGGAAGCCCGGTCACCCCCCCACAACCCCCTCCACCCCTGACCAGAACAATTGTAGCTCGGGACAGTCCCACCATACATGTTCCATAGATCCAACTTGGTTACACTGCTTCCAACACAGATTGGAGGAGGACCCACCAAATTTGGCGAGCTTGGAGGGGCAAATGTACCAATTTAAGTGTATTTTTTTGCCTGCTCAAGGTGGTTAATGCAGGAAGTGAATTTGGAGGCATGGGACACTGCAAGTTGCTAGGAATCAGGAGGAGCCGAGAATGCAAGCCGAGACTCCCAAGCCAGCATGTATGGGAGTTTGGTAAAAGCTGGTGGACCGAGAAAGGTTCTGTATAGAATCAAGATTCCATGTGGAAGAGGGCCTTCGGATTTAAATAGGCATTGTAGCGGGTTGTCCAGCCCTGTAACTTCCAATGAGAGGGGCCCAGAGGCATTCAATAGATGGCGGATTTGAAGGTATTGGTAAAACAAATTGTTTGGTAAGCCAAATTTGTGGTGCAAGAATTCAAAGGAGCTAAGTTTTGAGTCGACAAATATGTCAAATAAAGTGGCCACGCCCCTGAGCACCCACCTCGAAAGCGACAGGTCCTCAACCAGTATTTCCAAAGCCTGTAGAGGAATATCTCGTATGAAGAAAGAAAAGTGAGTTCTGCTCACCGTTGCCCACACCTTGAGGAGAGAGGTCATAGAACGTAGAGGAGGGGGAGGGTTCACCGCTTGAACCAGGGAAGCCTCTAGGGGGAGTTTTGGAGAGCTCCTGGGAGAGAAGAACATTTCAATGTCAAGCCAGGTATGTTGAGAGGGATTGCCGTCCCACCAGATTTTGGCAGGCTCCAGCAGAGCCGCCAAATGGTAGGAGCGCAAATCAGGGACTCCCAAGCCACCCCCCGGATCGGCAGAGACATAATTTTGTGGGGAACACTAGGAGGTTTATTGTTCCAGATAAAGGAGTTCAAAACCCTTTGAAAGGAAGAAATGTGTCTGCTGGGGAAGTGGAGAGGGAGGTTTCTGAAAAGATATAGGATCTTAGGTAGCATGAGCATTTTTACCACGTGGATTCTGGCTATCCATGATAGTGAAGTCGCAGGGAAGTTGTCAATGAGAGCCTTGATCTCACGGAGGAGTGAGTCGCTATTACAGCGTATGATGTTACGAAGATGGGTAATCTGAATCCCTAGGTAGGTGAACCCCGTGGGATCCCATTTGAAGGAGTAGTTGGTTTGTAGGCGCATAGCCACCTCAGGTGTCAGATTCAAGAGAAATATAGAGGATTTGTCCAAGTTGAGACGATACAAAGAAGCATTAAGAAGTATTAACAAAGTCAGATAAAGTAGAGATAAGTTCAGGCAGAGATTCCTCGACAGACGTGCAGGTTACAATCACGCCGTCTGCGTATAAACCTATTTTGTGCGACCTGTCCCCCACCTGAACCCTACAGATTTTTGTATTATTCCTAACGATGGATGCCAAAGGCTCCATAACCAAGGCAAAGATCAGTGGAGAGAGTGGATAACCCTGACGAGTACCATTGGAGATCTTGAAAGAGGGCGACAAAAAGCCTGAGGCAAGGACCGAGGCCGAGGGAGATGAGTAAAGAGCTAATATAGCTCCGACTATGGGACCCTCCAGGCCAAACCTGCGGAGAACCTTGGTCACGTATCCCCAGTGCATCCTGTCAAAGGCCTTTTCCGCATCAAGCGACAGGAATGCACTGGGGATGCCCCCCCTCTCCACCACATCAAGGAGGTCCACAATCCTATGCGTGCCATCTCTGATCTGACGGCCGGGAACAAACCCCACTTGGTCAGGGTTCACTAGAGAGGGTAAAACGTCTTGCAGCCTAGACGCCAGAATCCTTGCGTAAAGCTTGGCGTCGCAATTCAGAAGGGCAATTGGCCTATAGTCACCCGGGGTAGTCAAAGATTTTCTCGGCTTTGGGAGAGTGATGATAGTAGCTTCCAGGCCCTCCCTCCTGATTGAACCTGCCGTCTGCCAGTGGGAAAAGAGGCGAAAAAGATAAGGAGACAGGATAGTGGTGAATTGTGAGTAGTAGGAGAAAGACAATCCGTCAGAACCAGGAGCAGAGTGTTTAGCAGCGTTTGTGATGGCCAATTTAACTTCAGTCAGGGTGAAAGGGGCGTTCAGTGTAGAGAGCTGGTCCGCCATCACTCTCGGTAGGGATGCACCATCTAGGAAGTCGGCTATAGACGAAGGGGTGGGATAGGGAGTCGAGGGATCATTGATCAAATTATATAAGAAGGAGTAGTAAGAGCCAAATTCTGCCGCTATGTACACAGGGTTAGTCACCCGAGAGCCGTCCTTTCTCAACAGAGAGGAAATTTTTGAGCGGATCTCAGTGCGCTTGACCCTTCTAGACAGCAGTGCTCCCGCTCTGTCTCCCATAGCGTAGAACTTGGCCCTAGATTTTTTGAGATGCTACTCCACCCTCACCAGTAATAATGTCTAGCACACCTCAGGTCCTCCATACCCCTAGTGGAGGGGGACAATTTGTACAGTCGCTCCAGTGTTTGTAACGTACTAGTCGCTTTCTCCACATCTGCCTGGTGTTTGGATAGTGCCGCCATTTTGATGAGGAATCCACCATAACAGCTTTATGAGCAAACCATAGAATGTCATCTGCCACTTCTGGGGAATCGTTACATTCAAAAATTTTGGTTAGTTGTTTCAGAGGGATGTGGAATTGGCAGGGTCTGCCAAAAGATATTCATTTATTTTCCACCTGCCAGGCGGACGTATGGCCTTAATATCCGCAATCTTGATGGAGATCGGGCCGTGGTCAGACCATGATATGCTCCCAATCTCCGCAGAGAGACACTGAGGGATCAAAGCATCATCAACCAGGATATAGTCCAGTCTGCTGAGGGAACGAAACCTGGGCGACAAGTACGTGAAGTCCCTCTCCGAGCCATGTAGGTATCTCCAGACATCATGTAGATGCTGGTCCCCTATCAAGGGGCCCATTTCCGATCTGGGGTGGAGGGGGCCAGAGCAGTCTAGAGCCTTGGACATAGGGACGTTAAAATCACCAATTATCACCCTGTTTCGACCTGCAGCAGAATGGAGTATCCTAAAAACCCTCCGCAGAAATTTGAGTTGTCCTACGTTTGGGCCGTATAGGGAAGCTATAGTAAAGGGGACTTCATTGATTATGCAAAGTACAATGACATACCTGCCCCCAGGATCTCTTATTATTTTTTCCAGGTGAAACGCCACAGATCTAGAGAACATAATCCCCACCCCCGCTTTTTTTACCTCATTGCTTGCATAAAACTGGAAGGGGTAGTATGGCGAGGACATTCTCGGCTCATCCCGCTGCAGCAGGTGGGTCTCCTGAAGACATATCACAACACTCTTGGCTCGCAGCAACTGGCGCCATGTCAGGGATCTCTTTGTGGGGGAATTTAAGCCGTTAACATTGATGGACAACACAGAGATGCTCATGGGCTAATCGGTGGGTCACTCCTCCTGCAAACTGGGAGACACGTAAGTATGCAGCTACAGGCACTCAGTTTTAGAGTAAGGGGTAGAGGAGGGGGGGAGAGAAAGAAGGAAAAAGGGGAAAGGGAATGAAATAAACAGATAAAGCACCACAAACAACAAGTAATCAAAAAGTCAAAAACAGAATCTGCCTTGGGGAAACCTCGACAGAGTATGAGTGTACAAAAAACACTCTTGGGGGGTGGGACACCAATGTACCCAAGAGGGCAAAATGGATTCCAAAAAAAGAGAAAAAGGAGCTGAGGAGAAAAAGGAAAATGAAACCAGTCACGACCCATTCTTTAAAGCCGAAATCCCGCTCCCTTAGGTCGCATCTTTCGTGGGAGCATTGCTTGCAGGGTTGCGGTCACGGTCCGCCCTCGGAGGAGGCAGGTTGCTGGAGGACACTAGGTTCCACGATCTTAGAGCTTTACGGAGTTGTGAGGGGGATGAGAAGGACTGTCTGGACCCCTTGTATCTGAAATTCAGGACTACCGGCGTTCCCCAAGAGTACATGATGCCTTTGGCCCTGAGAACCTGGCAACAAGGTCAGAATTCCCTACGGTGTGCGAGAGTGCCAGAGGAGAGGTCAGGGTACACTTAAAGACCCCCAAAGGGATCCAGGAGGTGGGGGTTTCTCCTCAAAGCCTGCAAAAGCATGTCTCTAATTCCAGGGCGGATCAGGAGCACAAGCACGTCTCTCGGGACCTCCTTGGGCAGACGAGACGGTTTAGGGATCCTGTAGACCTTCTCCATGGCCAGGTCACCACTGGGTACATCAGGCAAGGCAGCAGCAAGAAAATCAGACACAGTCAGTCGTAGCAAGGTCCACATCTTCCACAGACTCAGACAGGCCCCTAACTTTGAAGTTGTTCTTGCGCAATTTATCTTCCAAGTGACAAAGCATTGTGTTAACTGTTCCCATTTCTTTGTCTAATTCAGTGTAGCTTTCGGCTAGTTCGTTATGGGCTGATGAGAATTCCGCAATCTTAGATTCAAGATGTGAGGTATGTTCACCCAGAGCTGCTATGTCCTCCCGCAGTTCCCCCACCAAACCCTTCATGTCCTCAAAAAGGGAGCACTGCATGGAGCCCAAGAGGGATTTAAGGTACCCCCGTGAGGCCGAAGCGTCATCCCGATCCTCGTGCGCCTCTCCCCCGGAACCCCATGGTTAGCGGGGGGTGGAGTGAGGAGATTGCCTTGGGCTGTGAGAGGCCGGCGCCATCTTAGCTGCAGGCGCGCGGTGCCCCTCAGCTGCAAAAAAGTCTGTCCCTTGGGGTCCGGCGGCGGGAGGAGGACCGAGGCATCGCCTGGGGATCCATAGGGAGCACTCTCTACACCGGAGCTGCGGATGGGTGCGGGGAGGCCGGTAAATCGCCGCTTACATGGGCTGTGCAGGACAGCTCCACTAACACGCGTCCGGCGCCATCGGCTGTAGGACACGCCCCCGTGTTGCTGCCCTTCTTGATGTGTCCTCTCCATGTGCTGTTGTGCCTTCTGGAGAGCCAGCAGCAGCTCCTCAATGGTTGGTACACCTGTATGGGAAAGAAAGACATTAGTGAGTTACCTGTGTATGTGTGGGTGGGTGTTTGAGGGAATTGTTAGTGATTATGCGTACGCAGCACACCACCATCACGGGTGCCACCTGTAGGAGATGGGGATGGGCTGACAGCCCAGCTTGCAGTACGGGCTCGTTCTCCTTCATCCCAAAAAAAACCCCCAAAATCATCAGGACTCACATACTGGTATGTGGATCACACAACAATAAGTACATTAGCAAGCTGGTAGGCCTTAGCAGACACTTACCACCATACACTGAAGCAGCAGACTCAAGATGAGGGTGTGTGGCGAACAACACCCCAGGGCTCGGCCGGGAGCTGGAGATGCTGGGGTGGGTGGTGTTGTGCTCCCAGGGCTCCAGGGCTGGCTGCAGCCAAGGCTTGTGGGCCTGGTGTGGATGGAGTGGCTGGGCCCTCCGGGCGGGGGCTGCTGGAGTCCCTGCTGGGGAGGGAGTGGCTGGGCCCTCCGGGGTGGGGCTGCTGGAGTCCCTGCTGGGGAGTGAGTGGCTGGGCCCTCCGGGGAAGGTGGTGAGGCTGTCCCGGGGCCGGTGGGGACTGTGAAGTGTCCCCAGACAGAGTCCTCGTCACCTGTAATATCAAACATGATAACAGAGCAATTTAAGAAAAGGAACACAACATAAGGAAAACACCTTGTGTGTATGAATGTCATGACGGCGTGAATGGTACGGTAAAAGGTTATGGTTGGCGCCTACCCAATGGTGAGGGCCCACTCTGGTTTGGGACATGAGTCCAACACCAGTGGCCACATATTTAGAATGTTAGATAACTCTTGGCTTAGCATGGTAGGTATTTTTGACTTGAACACAATAGCAGCCAGTAAGCATCAGGTGTTCGCACCATGGGGGCCAACACATAGCAGTGAGATTGTATTCAGTGTTCTGTATTGTGATCAATGTGTAGCAAAATGGTATGTGTCATAGGTCACACATATGTGCTGCAAGGTGTCATGTGGGTGTTGAACATCGCATTAATTTGTTGGTGTCACCTTTGCAGTCGGGACAAAATTATTTTTCCCACCACACAGCTCAAGGACCACTATAGCCATCATCATTGGGATGACAAATGAGTGTTTCGTAGACCTTCATGTTGCAGTGTAACCAAAATGCAGATGCACATTGGTGACAGCTTCACATGGTGGCTTAGGCCACATTATGTGGCATGGCACAATACCACATGATGTTTGTGTAGTGTTTGGAGTATTTAGCTTGCCATGTGTGTGTTTGGCATTGCCACATACTTACCACGCAGCCTGGCAATCCTGGCACGAAGATCCACAATGCACCCTAGGTGTTATGGCAATAAATAGTTAATAATTTTATTGGAATAATTGAAGCCATTTCAGAACCCTTCCAAAAACATGGTTATGTGATCCTTGGACTTTCCTCTAGAAGTTTCTGTGTCTCTGATTCTGTATAAATGTTTTGATTTAGAGGTAGCCGTATAGAAGCTCTTATCAGATTGTTCTGGATGTCCTGTACGACTTCAAGGCTAGTTAAACTAACAACCACGCCGAAAATATAATTAAATGTTTTCCAGAATAAAATGTATATTCAGCATAACGTGACGCAATTATCTAGTCACACCCCTCTGCACATGCCTTTAAGGATAAGTAATAAAACTGCTAGCTTTTCCTTTAATAAAGGTCTTTGTCATTAAGCCTCTACATTGACGTGTCAGCGTGGGTTCTTTCCGGTGACGTGCACGCACCTATAGACAAAGCATCCAATTCGGCGGCAGACAATTAAGATGACAGCCTCACCCGAAAGGTGTGGGGGCATCCATTACAGTTGGCGCCCAACGTGCTAGGACGAGACATCCAGGGGATGACAGCCACAACTGAACCTTCATTTCCTGAACGGACCAGACACGAGGGGTAGACCTGCAGGCTACAATGAGGTAAGAAAATTATTTATCTTACCTAAGCCCTCCTGTGACTCCGTGCAGGGATAGAGGTAGCTGGCTGTCAGACTCAGACATAGATGACCGGATCTGAGAAGTCCTAGCCCTTGTAACCCGCTCCTGAGAATTCCTTAATTGTCTGCCTTATTTGTGTTCTTGCAACCTGATCCTGAGTTTGTCTGTGTTTATGTCAGTGCTATCATTGCTACAGTTTCAGTAAATAGAAAACATAGAAAGAGAGAAAGCATGGTAAATGGAGAGACGGGGCGGCTGAGTGGGGAGATTCGGTTTCCCTGGTTCTTCAGCTCTATTCCCAGGGGATAGAGCTGATGGCAGATCAACCCCTAATATGGTTGATGGTTTGTCGACCCCTGGTGTAAGGGGGGCTGATGGTTTATTTCACTACTGGTGTTCCAGCCTCTGATACGGCTGGTGGTTTGTTCACCCCGCGCGCGCAAGCTAAGGATGGAGTGTAGTCCTGGCTGCGGTGGTGGACGGGTACGTAATTTACGTAGATTTTGGTAGTGAGGATTTTGTTCCGTTCTCTCCAGATGATGTGTGTGCCGCTTATGTAAACAGGTTTAGAGCTAGCAATTACGCCCGCTGGCTGGATAATGAATCGTGTTATTGACGTGCCATATGCACGGGAAGAAATTGGTTATATAGCAATCCCTGGCACTTCTGCAGTACTCAAGGTATTCAGACAGAATATACATGTCCAGTTAATGATAGTGATATGAGGAGTCTTGTTGCAAGAAGTATATGTAAGAAAGTTATCTGACCCAGTTGTTGCCCCACTAAGGTGTAGAGGAGGACGACACTGTTTGATGTTTATTTGTTTTATCTGTTTGGTGACCACCATTCCAGTCCCAGTCCTCAGATTGACTCTGACTGACTGACAAATACTGAGGAGATATGTATTTTTGCTTACAGTTATCAGGTCAATTTTCTAATTTGGAAACCCCTAGCAAACAGGTATTGACACCCTTAGTGTCTTCCCCGAAAATTGTCCTTATATTAGAGGTAATATGGCAGCTGTAGGAGCCGTTAGGAAGCATGTCTGGATTGTTGGACATTCATATATCTATTGGGCAGAGAAGAGGGCCCACGGACGTCTGTATTCAGAATATTTATTTTTTTCACAAGGAGTTTATCCATATACGGTGGTACGGAATTTGGGTTTAACTGTTCCACACGTGGTGTATCCAGGGGCCGCCTTAGGGTAAATACAATGGTTATTGTTCTGCATACTAAGTAAGCTTTGGTCATTTCACAACATATACCTTTTAGAGTTTTTATTATCCCCTGTGTAGAAAAATTTTGGTTATTAAGAGTGTTCAGAATAAACTTTAATGCCCGTCTCACTGAAGGTATCCCAGTTGACTCCCCTTTATACAACCCTGCTGACAGTGGTAGTCTTGGAGGGGTGGACAGTTATAGCCAAGATAGAAGCATAGAGACTTGGGTTTAGCTATAATATGGGTGTTAATCAGTCAAAGTCCAGATCCACAGGTTTACAAGCAGAACTCCTAATTGGAAAATATGTGAGTATATAGAGAACAGACAAAATATATTAATTTACATTGTACTAGAATCACTGCTTTTGTTTTTCCTTTGGAAAGATTGTTTATAATAGCGCGGAGTCAACGGAATGCAGGAATGTTTGTGTGAAAGTTATAATACAGCGGCAAGGAAAAGGGGGGCAGACGGGAGAGTGAGCTGGCAGCTATTGAATTGTTATAAGTTATTGAGTCAGACTTCTGAAATAGGATGGAGTTTAAGAATATAGTGATGGTTGTTATGTTTGCACTGTGATTGGGAATCACAGACTGAAGTCATTTTGACTTGATTGTTATTATTATAGGTGACTTGATTATTACATCGCTACTCGATCAAGACTGTGGTTTTGTGATTATTTGTTAAGATGCATTCGCTTTAAATGCAGGAACGCAGGCTGTCAGTACAGGTATGAGGACAGGCGTCCTCTCCAAGAAGGAGGGAAGACTGGTGTACCATGCTGGGATAGAGACACCGGTATATAGTGATTAAAGATGTTGCGTATTTTCAAGGAAAAACACATTAATATGGTCCGAGAAAGAGAAGGGAGAAAGTATGTTAACAATGCAAACAAACAATTAGAAGGCTGTGAGCGGTGCACATAAGTGTTGAATGAAGCTGTAATCGGGGCCCCTGTGTATACTGTATGTATGCTGAGATGTGAGATGTAATGTCAGGGTTAAATGTATGTTTTGACGTTGTGTATCACGCGTGATGTGAAGCAGGTGTGTAGTTATACATGTTGCCAAACAATTCCCTAGAGAAGAATGCTATCTTATAATGTGTGTATGTTTCCCCCCGTTAGAAGGTTGGAATTGTACCTCCCATCAGTTACTATAGGGGAGGGGGGAAAGTCTGCGTTTTGTGTCTTTCATTTTTACATGCAGTAATGAGGAATCATCTCTTTAACGTTCTACATGAGGAAGCAGGAATTTTTGGAATTTCTTTTCATTTTTGGCTGTGAACATCAAGAATCATAATTGTTTACTGTGTATTTAGTTGGAAGCTAGTAATATTGCCTATTATTGGACGCAATAACAGTTATTTTAAACAGTTTTTGATTTTCATACAGGGATTATTCTATTTTATGGAGTCATACTGACACCCTGTCTTCTTGTTTGTGTTGTGTTAATATTTTTTAGACACTATGATAATTATTCGGGATAATTTTTGTATGTTTCTGTCTAAATTTTACGGAGGAACAATAGTTTTTAGAAGAGGCATAGAGAACAGATGATAATACTTAGAATATGTGTGTAAAATCTACAGATTCTAATCCCATTGTTTTCTAAAATAGTTTTTGTTGTTATGGCGCTGGCTCCAAGTGGGAGATGGACTTGTTTTCAGATTCAGATAGAAAACCTCAGCTCAAAGTGTTCCCCCATCTTAGGAATGTAAGACTCAGAGGAAGTTTTGACAATCAGAACTTCCTGTGGCAGCCATTTTACCAGTTTATATATCCAGTTATGATTATACAAGAATAATGTATATATATCTTTACTCTGATAACTTCTGATTCCCTCATGCGGAGGGGGAATGGAGACATATATGGAGAAATATATGGGGTTTTTGGTTAAGCATCATACAGTTATAATATTAAAATATAGATATTAAATATATATATAAATATATATATATATATATATATAAATATATATATATATATATAATATTAAATATATAAATATAGCGCCAATGGAGACATTTATAACAGAATTTAAAGGGGTTTTTGGTTAAGCATAAAACAGTTATAGTTTATAGCTATCAATATAATTAGTAGAGAATTGTAATAAGAATTTTAATAAGAATTTTGTTGAATAAGTATTTTTTCTGCTTTTTGAAGCTAATACGAATTCTTGAGTGTTTTATTTCAGCTGTACGTATAGGAGAGATGATCTTATGCTGGACATTGATAGGATCATCGCATGAGGTAATCAGAGCAATTGATTCTGAGTTTTTGCACTTTTTCATGAGCAGGTGGAGCTTCTTCTAAGAACAATTCTTACAAAAACGGTAAGCATACAAAATGCAGAATTGGTAAATCACGGTGAGGTAGACACCATGTTGCCAGTCTTTGATGGTATAATCATGCTGACAGTCACTACAGGTGACCCCTACAGGTAGAGGGCAAGGTACAATTTGAAGTTAAAATAAAGTTAGTCTAGGTAAATGGCGGGAGGTCATCCATCCCAGCCTTGTTACGTCTGGCTGCCTAAGCACCCCTTCGGTATCGGACTGCCCGGACAGAACTAAATAAATACTAAAAGAACAAAAAGGGAGTTGTGCTGAAGGATGGGAAAAAGGACAGGCCATGATGACGTCTCTCTTCAACAAAAATTAGAATAGTCTTTGCTTGGCCCCACATACACCTCGACCGGTCACGAGTGTAGTCAGATGAATACTGCCTGGTTCGCTCCTGGTTACAGGTAAGGCCTTGTGTACAATTCTGCATTATTCCTACACACAACACAACTCAGAAAGGTAAGAGTTTGAAGCAGCAGCCGCTCCACAAGCTTTAAGAATTGCAAATAGGGTGCGGACAAGGAGAGAAAAGTTATAAACATGCCCTAGTAGGTGTGGATCTCTCTCTCCTATATAAAATACCATAAGATGTCTAATATGTTGGTTAAAAATGTTCTGAAGCAGAGTGAGTAGGTAAATGAGTAAATATACATGTAAAAAAGAATATGGTAGTTGTATAATAAATAGTTGGACGTTTTCCCAGATATCCAGTTACCTTTTTGACCTGTTTTTCAGAAAAGCAGAAGAGACTACTAATGATAAGTATACAGTAATTATATTGTCTAATGTTATACTAGATGTTATATTTGTTTGACTTTACATTGTATCATATTGTTTATTTGTGCTCTGACAGACCTGCTGAGACCTGTTTCAATTACAGACTATTGACAGTGTATCTAGTGACCCTCATATATATATGTTGACTTAGCAATTGCGGTATATGTTTATGGAGGGTAATGGACTAAACAACACTTTACAAACAAACTGAAAAAGGTACATAAGATCTGGGATAGGTCAGGGACATATAGGGTGAGTCGACGTGGAGCGGGGGCACCACAGGCGTTTCAAGAGGGTGTTGACCTCCGCTAGTTAGGTAGGTTTCCAGCTTTAAGGACATTACTAGGGTACTATTAGGAGTGGGTATATTATTTATACATTGTGTAAATCTTATGTTTTTGTTTCCATGAACTATCTTGGGTGACAATTAATTTTGATCAATAGAAAATGAATTTTGATTGTATATAAGATCCTTATATAGAAAGTATTTGACATGAATCATAAGTGTATGATTTAGAATTGATGATTTGTTTTTCACGAACCCAAAGAATGTAATGTTTCTGTATATATATAGTATATCTCTTCCTCTTCTCTTAGGGATGATTGTTTTTCATCTATTGGTAAGTCAAGAACTGATACCATATTCTTTTTATATCTCTTTTTTGAAAGATGGTGTGTATACGTAATATTAGATGATAAGATGCTAAGGGGGGTTGACCTATATTCTTAAGGTTATAAGGTTATAAGTAAAATTTTGTGATTTGTCTTTGTGTTGCAGGGTATTACTATGTCATAGATAGTTATGAAAATGGTACAAATTTTTATGAGATTATGGTTGAAAATGTTATCCAGGTAATAGATTCCCTGAGATAGGTTTTTCTCATGGTTTGACATTTATAAAGGGCTTGTCCAACATGTATTTTTGAGCTTTCTCTCCCCGTTTAACATGCAGCTACTGTGGACCGAAGTCGCTTCCCACAGTCTGAAGATGTAGTGATGGGCAGAGGAAACGTCAGAAATTCTGCGGATGACTGAGACAGCTGAAGAAGCGCAAATGGCAGCCCAACTAGATCCAAGATCTACACTACAAGGCAGATGAGCCCAGGAGAACTACCGAATGTCTCTTACTACAGACACTGGCCTATATGTGATGGATATTAACATCCCAGGGGACACTGACCGCTTAGGACACCTTTATTTTTTGAATATCAAGGACTGACTTATTTTAGATAAGACTGAAGCAACATTGACTTGGTACGAGGCCATGTCCTCCTGAATTAGACCGTAGTGAGGACCGACTTATGGAGAATGTCAAATATAATGACTGAAGCTTTGGGAAAGGAAGGTGTACCACAGTCCGCGCTGCCAAAATCTTCCGCTTGTAAATAATGCAAGTAGCCGATGTCACAAATCAAACCTCTCTTTTATTTCTCCAACGCGTTTCAACGCCCTCCTGGCGTCTTCCTCAGGTATCCCTGAGGAAGACGCCAGGAGGGCGTTGAAACGCGTTGGAGAAATAAAAGAGAGGTTTGATTTGTGACATCGGCTACTTGCATTATTTACAAGCGGAAGATTTTGGCAGCGCGGACTGTGGTACACCTTCCTTTCCCAAAGCTTCAGATTTCGTCTACCCGTGTGGAGACCGGTGGAAGTCCAGCAGCAGCCATCAGGATACTCATCCTATCAGGTCTACTAACCAGTTGTGGGTGGCACAACTGGAATAGGTGAGTGACCATTTCTTACTCACCTGCTTTGATTTAGTGTCGAGTGATAAGGGCACTATTGCGCCTCTTGTCCCCCCCCCTTCTTTTTTAAATATAATGACTAACAGTTGAGTGATAATTATGACCGGTATTTGATTGCGGCATTCGTATAGTTTCCCTGTTTGCCATGGTTTGTGAGTGTTTGTGTCCATCCGATGGTGTAATGGGCAGACCTTTGTCGGGAATCTGGTGAAGTGGTGTAGGAAGTCCGGCTCCGTCAACTAGGGGAGGAGAATGTACCCACCTAAGTAGGTCTGTGTGCATGCGCTTTGGTTGGAGCATTCACTCATTGCCACGGGAGAAGGGAACTGTGGAGCAGCATTCATTTTTATTATATTTAGAACCTATTTTAGTAAATATAATCTCCATATTTTTGTGTGTATAACTTTTACTATGTATTTCAGTAGTATTAAATAGAGAGGTGAGATATGATCTTAGATAACAGTTTAGGGTGCGGCAAGACCAGTTACAAAGGCGTTATGATTGTCATTACAGTTAAACGTACGTTATGGTTGTCGCCATATTGGTGAAGACTCCTTTCCCACTTTTATTTACCTCTCCCCCTCTGTCACCTAGGGCAAGGATTTTGGGTAAGATTTTGAATGTCTCCAAACGGGGGAATGTTATGGCAATAAATAGTTAATAATTTTATTGGAATAATTGAAGCCATTTCAGAACCCTTCCAAAAACATGGTTATGTGATCCTTGCACTTTCCTCTAGAAGTTTCTGTGTCTCTGATTCTGTATAAATGTTTTGATTTAGAGGTAGCCGTATAGAAGCTCTTATCAGATTGTTCTGGACGTCCTGTACGACTTCAAGGCTAGTTAAACTAACTACCACGCAGAAAATATAATTAAATGTTTTCCAGAATAAATTGTATATTCAGCATAACGTGACGCAATTAACTAGTCACACCTCTCTGCACATCCCTTTAAGGATAAGTAATAAAACTGCTAGCTTTTCCTTTAATAAAGGTCTTTGTCATTAAGCCTCTACATTGACAATGTGTCAGCGTGGGTTCTTTCCGGTGACGTGCACGCACCTTTAGACAAAGCATCCAATTCGGCGGCAGACAATTAAGATGACAGCCTCACCCGAAAGGTGTGGGGGGCATCCATTACATAGGGACTTGCGCTTCAGGTCTGCGATCTTCTTCTGCATCTGCTTGCAGGTCCTCTCCACCCCCAGTTTCTGGAGCAGGGCCGGCTGGATCCTCCTGAGTATGCTGCGCTTGCGCAGCCGTGGGTGCCGGTGACGCTGGTCACACCAGTAATCATGGCGGTAACATAGGTCTATGAGCAGCAGTAGCTCTGCCAGACCCCATGTGGCAACGCGCTGTGCGGCGGCCATGACTGTTCTATGTGCAGGGGAGGGGCAGGCACCTGGCAGGCAGGGAGTAACGAAAACAAACATCATGACGTCACCACGCACACTGGCACCGCCAAACAACATTGAGGACGCCAACAAGATAGCCGGCCGCGGAGCGGGAGTAGCGTAATATAGCCATCAGCGTCACCAAATTCACAAACGATTGCAGTGCGTTGCACATGGCACCCATGTGCGATGTGTAGGCCAACATCTGAACTGTCATGTGTGGCAGTATGGTAGACACAGTGAAACTTCCAATACACGTGCCCAGCATAGCTTGCGCTATTGAATGCGCGCATAATTGGACTGATGTAGTGGATGGTTGTGTAGGTGAAGATGTGTGGCGTCCTGTGAAGGGACAGCCAATGGAAACACAACAGCCACCACCAATCATCGCTGACGGGGTGCGGACTCCATAACGATGTGGTACGCCTACAGGAAATCAATAGGCGACACAGATTCCATCACTATCGCCCGTTCACATGCCAAATGCCGGGAATGTCGTCTTTATGATTGCCTCTGATTTTGGAGGAGTGCTGTAAAATCGGAACCAGGTGACAACTTTTTTATCGCCGCAAAATTCCCAAATTACATGCCGCAACTGCGATGCAATTTGACGGCAATAGTGCCAGGGCGACATGTCGTCAGTCAGATTCCTCACCGCGATTGCGGTGTGTAAAGGTACCCTTAGAGGTGGAAATTTTCATAGACATGTTTTAAACAAAGAAAGTGGATTTTCCGCTTGGATTCCATTAGGTTTAAATAGTAAAATTGACCTGATTATTCATTTTTGAAATGACTGTGTCCTAAGGGTACCGTTACACGTCGCAATATTGCAATGCAACATCGACAAAGGTCACGTGATGTGGTAGTTGCTGTTGATATTGTTCGTGCGTTGTGTCGTGTAACAGCGCAATGCGACTGCAATAAATCGCAGGAACAACATCACAAAGAGATTGTGCATGCTTTTCAACCATACAATATTGCATACGCGATCTGGCATGATTGTGCTGTGTGACGGTGCAACTACGATGTTGAATGCAACTTCCCCTATTCACTACAATGTTAATGCTCGGATGCTGGGTTGCTCATACCCAGTGCACAAAAGTTGCGTACAGCATCCTAGTTGCGTTTAGGTAAAGGAGCAGGGAAGGGAGTAGTGCTTCAGCACAGCATGTAACTCCTAGAATGTGTGCCTGGAACCAGCAGCCGGCACCACCTGAACGAAATCAGCAAAAGGAAGATCCGGCACCACAGGCTTCTCCATGCATTAAATTTTTTTTTTTTTCTCTTCATAAGCTTACATATGAATATGGGTATGCAGACCCTCCGCCTGACGCGTTTCAAGCGTCACTGCGCTCTTATTTATAGGCAATAAAAAATTAAAAAGACAAAACTCATAAAGAAAACTACAAATTAACAAATTACATGCAGTTGTGATCAATTATCCTATTAGAGAAACCGGTTTTCAAGCTTCACTCAAGGAAAGAGAGCATCAACTTTTCACTTTTGTTCTTATGTTAACAATCTTGATGTATATGGAAAAAGATTACTGGCACAGAAGTTCCTGTATAGATGTTATTATAAAAACATATTAGCATACACATACAGCAATATATTTATAATTTTCTACATTTATCTGATCAGATGACAAAATGCAAGCGGATAAATTGGTGACAGAAAAATCATTACCGTGTTCAAAGTCCTCTATTCCAAATGTAAACGGCGGTTCCTCAAAGGGTATTGATGTATGCCTCTGCCGTCTCCTCACGTACTCCTTCTATGGATATTTTTCAGCACAGGGTTGAAGCAGAAATTTGTAATTTATTGAAATCTAACAAAAATACTAATAATAACATGACGAAATCTGAATGGATTTCCTTGAAAGAACTAAGTGATAATCATCACATTGTGGTTTGTCCATCTAACAAGGGAGGGTCAGTAGTGGTTTTAGATTCATTATTATATCATAAACAAGTTATGAAAATGTTATGTGATGCCACAGCATACCGTCCCTTGTCTAGAGAACCTACTAAAACTAGTCAAAAGAAATTGATGGAGCTATTATCAGAAGGTGTTACATTAGGAGTTTTAGAACATAAGATTGCAGATTATCTGTATGTAGAATCACCTGTATGCCCAATATTTCATGCACTACCTAAACTTCACAAAGAGATATTTCCACCGCTCCTCCGTCCCATTGTTGCAGGAATTGGGGGTTTAAATGAATATCTATCAGTGTGGCTGGAAGAAAAATTACAGCCATTAGTGAAAAATATAGTTGGTCACATTAAAGACACTCATCATCTGTTATACACTGTTCAGCATATGATCTGGCATAAAAGTTACAACTGGATATTGTGTGATGTTAAATCTTTATACTCTTGTATACCGCACACAAGAGCAATGTTGATGATGAAAGACACATTGTCTAGTGTCAGAATGTGTTCTAATGATATGAAAAATTTCATGCTCATGGCTTTGGATTATTTGCTTCAAAACAACTTTTTTAGCTTTGATAACTGCTTTTATTTACAGATCCAGGGCTGCCGAATGGGCGCAGGTTTCTCTCCATCATTAGCTAATCTATATATGGAGATTCTTCAACGCTTTATTCCATGCGGTTTAGCATGCGATTTCAAACGCAGGGAGGGGAGGGAAGTGCTGAGACTCGGTGATGGTTCCCCGTTTCGCAGCGAGACTCGCTGCTTCTACGGACCAAACTAGTCTGGCGTCTGACGTCACATCCGAGGTGATAAAGCCCCGGGTGGGACCGCCCACGCCAGCACACAGTAAAATTACAGTGCTCAATATGTGAAAACAAAACTTAAAAACAAATTTACATATCATACAATCATATATGCATGCTTGAGACCTTCAGAATAGTATTATTCTACATTTAGATATTAAATTTACACAGAACTATATGGAATAAGAATCATCCTAGAAAAGGAGGATCATTCCCGGCGAGGCTCAATAGTAAAAAGATACTGATATTAAATATACATTTATAATTGAAAAAATTCTGAGTGTCAATGGACAGAATGAAGGAACGATTTCTTTTATTACTGATTCCTTGACCTTTATATTAACACACAACGCTTTTTCCTTCGGTAGTACATGGTACAAGCAAGTAGAGGGTACAGCTATGGGGACTTCAGTCTCATGCACGCTTGCGAATCTGTTCATGGCCCATTTCGAAGACAATGTTGTTTATGCTTCCACTAACCCCTTCTTGAAACATGTTAAATTATATGCCAGATATGTGGACGATGTGTTCCTGGCATGGGACGGAACTGAGCAGGATTTCTCTGAGTTTGTACAGTTCCTGAACAATACCAACACATATAATATGCTGTTTACATCTATATTCGGTGATCAGGAGCTCGAGTTCTTAGACGTAAAAATACAAATCCAGAATGGCTCGATAGTGAGATCTTTGTACAGAAAACCCACTAGTACTAACTCATTATTACACTTTGATAGCGCGCACCCATACCACACGAAAAAAGGTTTACCATATAGTCAGTTCCTAAGAGTCCAGAGGATGAACAATGATCCTACTATCAGAGAAGCACAATTCTCCAATCTAGAAGAAAGGTTTATAAGGAGAGGTTACCCCAAAAAGATTCTACAGGAGGCCCGCTTGAGAGCAGATGAAAAAACCCCTCAGTTTGAGAGGAAGAAATTAATGTTGGAAAAATAAGATGATGTTTGTAAGAGATTTACGTTTGCGTTCAAGTTTGGCCCCATGTACAATGTTATTGCAGGTGCAATCAGAAAGTGTTGGCCCATCATAACTAAAGATAAAGATCTTAGTTCAAAGAATGTAGGCCCACCTTTAATAACGTACAGAAGGAGTAATAATTTGGCAGACCTTTTGGTCAGGAATCGAACGGATCCAAAAAAGAATGTAACATGGCTCGATAAATCTCGCCCAAAATGGAATTATCGCTGTAGGAATTGCAATTTTTGCAAGTACCACAGAACTGATAATCCTATCAAAATCGGAGGAAAGGAACATCTGGTAAGAACTTATATTAGTTGTAAGACTAAGTGGGTAGTCTATGTGGTATGGTGCACATGCAACAGATTTTATATAGGTAAGACCATCAGGGAACTGTACGTTCGTTTCAGAGAACACCAAAATTCAATTAGAACAGGGGTAGGTAGCCCCAGGCTCATCCAACACGTACGGGATTCACATAATGGCAATGCAGACGTATTACGTTTCGCAGGTATAGAACGAGTAGTGGCTTCCCCTTTAGGAGGAGATCTACACAAAAAACTGTTACAGTTGGAAAGCAGGTGGATCAATGATACTGGAGCATGCGAAGCTATGGGATTAAATGAAAGGAATGATTTCTCCCCTTTTCTGTGAGATATGAATACGTTCTTGTCGTGCCTTTTGCCATAACCCTGATAGGTGAGTGCTCTACCTTGGATATGAGGTTTATATATTCGTTAGTCTATATATGACTGTACTATTATGAATTATTAGTATTAAGTACGTCTAGTTCGAATAATGTTTGTGGGTTTCCATATAACATAATTTTGAGTCAAGAATATATTGTTGTTCTCTTTATAGTGCCTCTCCTATATATCCTCTACTCTACTATTTTCCTTTTCATCCTATATTTTTTCCTATATTTTTTGACTAAAAATTTACTGAATTTATAAATGTGTAATATAAATATATTTGAGAAATGATATTTATTTGAAGCAATATAATAACGTGTAATTATACCTGTATATTTAATATCAGTATCTTTTTACTATTGAGCCTCGCCGGGAATGATCCTCCTTTTCTAGGATGATTCCTATTCCATATAGTTCTGTGTAAATTTAATATCTAAATGTAGAATAATACTATTCTGAAGGTCTCAAGCATGCACATATGATTGTATGATATGTAAATTTGTTTTTAAGTTTTGTTTTCACATATTGAGCACTGTAATTTTACTGTGTGCTGGCGTGGGCGGTCCCACCCGGGGCTTTATCACCTCGGATGTGACGTCAGACGCCAGACTAGTTTGGTCCGTAGAAGCAGCGAGTCTCGCTGCGAAACGGGGAACCGTCACCGAGTCTCAGCACTTCCCTCCCCTCCCTGCGTTTGAAATCGCATGCTAAACCGCATGGAATAAAGCGTTGAAGAGTCTACCTATGGTGAGTGCCGTGTTTTCTATCCGATTACTGTATAAGACTTGTCGCTGAACTCGCACACGTGCACCGCATTATATAGGAATCGCACGCTCTGAGGGTGATATCTAGCGATTACGGATTGGCTGTTGCCCGACTTTCTCCACGTTCTAATCTATATATGGCTGCATGGGAAAAGGTGTATATACATAATGAAGATTGTCCATTCATTGATCGTGTGGTGTGGTGGGGGAGATATATAGATGACGTCATCATCATCTGGGATGGCGCTTCTGGGTGTGTCTCCCCCACCGCACAGCATGATTTTTTCAATATATTAATAACAACATCTTTAACATCTCCTTTACCCATCAAGTTTTTAACAATTCTGTACCGTATCTGGACGTCACTCTCATTGGTGACGGGGATACGGGCAGAATTGAAACTTCATTATATAGAAAAGAAATAAGCGGTAATTCTCTTTTGCAAGCAAATAGCTGTCACCCCCAACATATCATAAAGAATTTACCTATAGGGGAGTATATTAGAGTGAAGAGATCATGCTCTACTAAAGACTCTTTTTATAAAGAACAAAAAATTATGACAAATAGATTTTTAGTGAGGGGATACAAATACAGCACCTTACACCGTGCATCCACAATAGTAGCTCAGAGATGCCGCACTGATTTACTTCTCCCTGGAAGTAATAAAAAGGTTGTTTCAAAAATACCAACTTTTTCCATACCATATAGTGTGGATTATAATGATATTGTTACTATAATTAAAAAATGTCTCCCTATGCTACATGACGATCCTGTTATGTCTGAAATTCTGTCGGGGGGATATAGGTGCATCCCACATAAAGCAAGATCACTGGGAAACATTCTTTCTCCTTCATTGTTTATTTCAGAACCAAATAAATCCTCTTGTTGGTTAGTACACAAAGGGAAGTATATCTGTGGAGGTCGGAGTTGCGGTTTGTGTAAATATATGCAGAGAACAAATATTTTCTGCACATCAAAAAATTTTCAGTATAATATAAAAACATACATAAACTGCAATAGCACAATCATAGTATATCTGGCTGAATGTAATATATGCAACAAACACTATGCACCATTAGATCCCTAAAGAAGAGAATTTCTGAGCACATAACAGCTTCAAATCCCTCATCACGACTATAAATAGGAAATTGTCGGGTTTATCCCGACACTTTCTTGAATTCCATCTGGGTGATATGAGGTTACTAAGGATATGTGGAACTGAAAGAGTAGTTACATCTGGTCGTGGAGGCAATAGAGAACGTTTACTGAGATCAAGAGAATGTTTCTGGATCCTTACATTAAATAATCGGTTTCCAGTGGGCATGAATAGGAATGATTTATGCTTTTTTTATTAACATATGATGAAATAACAACTTTTAATAATGGTTATGTTATATTGACTTACTCTCTATTAATCTTAGTTCATGAATATATAATGATATAAATAATAATCATAATTATAATGTAACAATATAATATATATAAATATAAAATTTTTATATGACAATTGTCTATACATCATCATCTACTTTGAAGAAATTATATACAGTCATGGGCAAACGTTTTGAGAATGATACAAATATTAATTTTAACAAAGTCTACTGCTTCAGTTTTTCTAATGGCAATTTGCATATACTCCAGAATGTCATAAAGAGTGATCAGCTTAACAGCAATTACTTGGAAAGTCAATATTTGCTTAGAAAGTGAAGTTTAACCCCAAAACACATTTCAACATCATTGCAGTCCTGCCTTAAAAGGAGCAGCTAACATCGTTTTAGTGATTGTTCCATTAACACAGGTGTGGGTGTTGATGAGGACAGGGCTGGCGAACAATCAGTCATGATTAAGTAAGAATGACACCACTGGACACTTTAAAAGGAGACTGGTGCTAGGTATCATTGTTCCTCTTCAGTTAACCATGGTTATCTCTAAAGAAACACGTGCAGCCACCATCATTGCACTGCACCAAAATGGCCTAACAGGGAAGAGTATCGCAGGTAGAAAGATTGCACCTCAGTCAACAATCTATCGCATCATCAAGAACTTCAAGGAGAGAGCTTCCATTGTTGTCAAAAAGGCTCCAGGGCGCCCAAGAAAGACCAGCAAGCGCCAGGACCGTATCTTAAAACTGTTTCAGCTGCGGGATCGGACTACCAGCAGTGCCGACCTTTCTCAGGAATGGCAGCAGGCTGGTGTGAGTGCTTCTGCACGCACTGTGAGGCGGAGACTCTTTGAGCAAGGCCTGGTTTCAAGGCAAAGAAGCCACTTCTCTCCAGAAAAAACATCAGGGACCGACTGATATTCTGCAAAAGGTACAGGGAGTGGACTGCTGAGGACTGGGGTAAAGTCATTTTCTCTGATGAATCCCCTTTTCAATTGTTTGGGATATCTGGAAAACAGCTTATTCGGAGAAGAAGTGGTGAGCGCTACCACCAGTCTTGTCTCATGCCAACTGTAAAGCATCCTGAAACCATTCATGTGTGGGGTTGCTTCTCAGCCAAGGGAATCGGCTCACTCACAGTCTTGCCTAAAAACAC
This sequence comes from Allobates femoralis, assembly GCA_033576535.1. NCBI lineage: Eukaryota > Metazoa > Chordata > Amphibia > Anura > Aromobatidae > Allobates > Allobates femoralis. Next base: position 217,129,879 of record JARQOC010000006.1, on the reverse strand, counting down.
AGCCATGAATAAAGAATGGTACCAGAATGTCCTCCAAGAGCAGCTTCTCCCAACCGTCCAAGAACAGTTTGGGGCCCAACAATGCCTTTTCCAGCATGATGGAGCACCTTGCCATAAAGCAAAGGTGATAACTAAATGGCTCAGGGAACAAAACATAGAGATTTTGAGTCCATGGCCTGGAAACTCCCCAGATCTTAATCCCATTGAGAACTTGTGGTCAATCATCAAGAGACGGGTGGACAAACAAAAACCAACAAATTCTGGTAAAATGCAAGCATTGATTATGCAAGAATGGACTGCTATCAGTCAGGATTTGGTCCAGAAGTTGATTGAGAGCATGCCAGGGAGAATTGCAGAGGTCCTGAAGAAGAAGGGTCAACAATGCAAATATTGACTTGCTGCATTAACTCATTCTGTCAATATAACCTTTTGGTACTCATAATATGATTGCAATTATATTTCTGTATGTGATATAAACATCAGACAAACAAATAAAAACCAGAGGGCAGCAGATCATGTGAAAATATAATTTTGGTGTCATTCTCAAACCTTTTGGCCATAACTGTGTATGAAATATTTACCTATATTTATTTATATGTTTGTGTCAAACAGAATATATTTAACTAGATGGTGGCCCGATTCTAAAGAATCGGGTAGTCTAGAATCCATATATAGTTTTATTTACTAATAGATGGTGGCCCGATTCTATCACATCGGGTATTCTAGAATATGTATGTAGTTTATTTATGAAGATTTAAGAATAATGCAATGAATACACAGGTTTTTCGGGATAAAATATATACATTATCATTTAAATCCTGCGGCAATATCACTGATTGGTCGCAGCCGGCCATGACCAGTCAGCGAAGACTGCTTAAATCCCACGCCAATATCGCTGATTGTTTGCTACTGCCCATTTGAGATGTGGTGGGGACCGCCACTTTAAGATGTGGTTGGGACTGTTTCTTTAAGATGTGTTTGGGGACAGCCCCTTTAAGAAGTGGTTGGGGTCCACTCCTTTAAGACATGGTTATGGACAGCCCCTTTAAGAAGTTATTGGGGACTGTTCCTTTAACACGTGGTTGGGGTCTGCCCCTTTAAGAAGTGGTTGGGGTCCGCCCCTTTAAGAAGTGGTTGGGGTCCGCCCCTTTAAGTGGTTGGGGTCCGCCCCTTTAAGAAGTATTTGGGGGTCCGTCCCTTTAAGAAGTGGTTGGGGGTCCGCCCCTTTAAGAAGTGGTTGGGGTCCGCGCCTTTGAGAGGTGGTGGGGGTCCACCCATTTAAGAGGTGGTCGGGGTCCGCCCCTTTAAGAGGTGGACGGGGTCCGCCCCTTTAAGAGGTGGTCGGGGTCCGCCCCTTTAAGAAGTGGTTGGGGTCCGCCCCTTTAAGAAGTGGTTGGGGTCCGCCCCTTTAAGAAGTATTTGGGGGTCCGCTCCTTTAAGAAGTGGTGGGGTTCCGCCCCTTTAAGAAGTGGTGGGGTTCCGCCCCTTTAAGAAGTGGTTGGGGGTCCGCCCCTTTAAGAATTGGTTGGGGGTCCGCCCCTTTAAGAGGTGATGGGGGTCCTGCCCCTTTAAGAGGTGGTCGGGGTCCGCCCCTTTAAGTGGTGGTCGGGGTCCGCCCCTTTAAGAGGTGGTCGGGGTCCGCCCCTTTAAGAGGTGGTTGGGGTCCGCCCCTTTAGGAGGATTGGGGTCCGCCCCTTTAAGAAATGGTTGGGGTCCGCCCCTTTAGGAGGCGGTTGGGGTCCGCCCCTTTAGGAAGCGGTTGGGTCCACCCCTTTAAGAAGTGGTTGGGTCCGCCCCTTTAAGAAGTGGTTGGGGTCCGCCCCTTTAAGACGTGGTTGGGGTCCGCTCCTTTAAGAACTGGTTGGGGATGGCCCCTTTTATTTATCTCCGGACATTTATCTCCGGACAAAGCCACAGAGGAAGTTGTGTTGTGACAGGAAGTAGAATTCTAGGCAATTATATAGTAGATAGTAGATGTACAGAAGAGGATACATGAGTAGTTTAACGATTGTACTGCGTGAGCCATACAGCACACGTGCTGCACTATATTTTTGCTCACATTTTTTTTTCTCTTTATAGATAAATATGAAGAATAGGAAAAGGATCTGCCTTTGGTTCGAAAAGGTTACTGCTGATTCAGCATTCTGATTGAGTTTATATGTGAATTTTACTTAATTTGGAAGAGATCTTCTAACCATCGTCCAGAGGCAGTAATTTCTTATTATATATATATGTAATTGATGTAATTGGCATGGGATGCTTAAAAGGGAGGCAGAACTAGCCAGTGATTGCAGGAATAAGGGTGTGGGTGCCTGAAACGTTGCCATTGTACCTTTTGCAAGCTGGATTAAACACCTTTGAACATCACCAAGGGAGTGCTGCGACATTTGTATGTATAATTATACGCATTGAGGACTGTGTGGGTCGCTCTGCACCCGGGATTACCAGCATACCTTGCTGCTCCTATTTTTGTACTTTTATATTACCTTCTGGAGACTAGCAAGGTGCTACATCAGACACGATGGATACAGGTACATTAGTCTATACTGTAGAAGATGAGGAAAGGATACTGCGAGGACTAGAGGAAGATGTTGATTTTTTGAGCATTCCATCCATTAATAATCTAAAAAGGAAATATGAAAACAGTTGTAAGCAGCTGATGTCCCTTGAATTGCACCAATTAATGTTGGGACAATACTATAGGGCTAGGAGATTCCCTAGGGGCATTAGATCTAGTATACGCCCCACATTGTTTGAAGGAGATACATCATATTGCCAGAAGTTTACAATGCTCTCAAACAAGTATGCTATGGACATAATGTTGCTGAACTTAGAATATTTACAAGAGGAGGTTCAGAAAGTCGGGGTTGAGAACAAGGATATGGAGGCACAGATAAAGACCCTTATGAAAGAAGAGGAATTTGTTAAATTCAAAGAACAGATAAAAACAAAGGTCGAGAAGACTAGGAAGGAGGTAGAAGAGACCAAATGACAAAAGTGGGCACGAGACGCAGAGGATTATACAGCAGGTCAAGCCTACAATTGGCAAAAGGAGAAGTGGCAGAAGAAAGGTAATTTTTTTAAAGAAAAGACTGTGTGATAAATATGTAAGACCAATTGCTAATAAATCTGATTTCAATCCATCTAGACAAGGACAAACTGCACGAAGAAGAAGAGGAGAACGGCACTATTACAGGAGCCAAAAAAAAGAAGAGAAATCAAAGCAATACCAGCGCAACAAACGAAAGAACCAGAACTAGTGGTAAATATTTCTGGAAAAGAACTGACAATCAACGTAGTGTACTTAACAAGGGTTTAAGTTTTAATATAGCGACGCACGTTGATTGGTTTAAGCTCGATGTTGATATGCACCGAATGTATAGGAGTATTAAACTCAAGCATTGGTTTAATAAAAAACAGGTCACAGTAAAAAAAAGGGAAAGTGAGATAAATATGACTGACGTTGGACTATATAGAAAAAGTGATTTCACACCAGCGGATACAGTACCAGCAATAGAGGCTTTCATTACCGCAGTAAAAAGAGACATAGAGGGAATCAGACTGAATACCGAAGCAGCATTAAACAAACCTAATATAACCAAAGAAGAGTATAAGGCGATTCAAGAACTTGTCCATGACGGCGACCGCATAATAAAACCTGCCGATAAAGGCGGAGTGGTCGTCGTCATGGATAAACGGAGTTACTTAGAAGAAGTAATGAGACAAATTAGTGATGAGGAGGTGTATATTAAGCTGGAGAGAGATCCAAAATTCGACATCCAAAAAGAAATAACAGTGATTTTAGAGGAGGTCATGAGAGGGGGCATTATAGATCAAAATTTATTAGAGTATTTAATAGTGAAAAATCCAAAGACACCAGTCCTCTATATAGTCCCCAAAATCCATAAGTCATTGCAAAACCCCCCTGGGAGACCGATAGTAGCGGGCATTGACTCACTTTTCAACAACATCGGTATATTCCTCGATAAAATCATGAGTCCGTTAGCTGTGGCAGCTAAGTCATATATACGTGACACAACCCAATTTTTGGATAAACTAAAAACAGTGAGTGTGCTTGAGGTTGATATTTTGGTTTCTTTTGACGTGACCTCATTGTACACATCAATCCAGCATGAGAGTGGCCTTAGAGCCGTAAGTCAGCAGCTAAGTACAACGAGTTACTCATCAGAATGTAAGGAAATGATATTGCAGCTATTGGAAATTTGTCTAAGAAGGAATTACTTTATGTTTGGCCGATGTTTACTACAAACAAATGAGGGGTACAGCCATGGGTGCACATATGGCATGCTCGTATGCAAATGTCACCATGGCAACACTGGAGGAGGAACACGTCTATGTATCCCACCACTTCGAGACGGTGGTGAAGTGGTGGAGATACATAGACGATGTGATGTGTTCCTCCTCTGGAGAGGTACCCCCGACAGCCTACAAGATTTTCATGAGTATCTCAATACGGTGGATACCACCATAAAATTCACCATGGTCCAGTCAAAGGATAGTTTACAGTTTTTTGATGTCCTTGCACGACATAAGGGCAATAGTTTGACTACATCCTTATACGTCAATGACACGGACAAAAAAAAACTATTACACTTTCAAAGCCATCACCCCCCGGGGATGAAAAGAGCGATACCCAACGGGCAAATTAAGAGAGTGAGGAGAATAGTTAGTGACGAAACAGAAAGAGAAAAAACCATAGACGAATTGATGTTGAAGTTCCAGCATAGAGAGTACCCTATAAAATTATTAGAGGAGGACAGGAAGAAGAGCTTAAACCAAGTTGATAAAAGAAATTTGAATAAGGAGAGGAGAATTCCAGTAGTAACCACTTTTGGTGAGGAATCCAATGAAATATCAAAGGTGATAAAGAAAAATTGGAGAATCCTTGTCAGGGATTACCTGAAGTAGAAGAATTTAGAACCCCCCCCCCCCTTTTTTCGTTTAGAAAAGGAAGATCCCTCAAAGATCGGTTAGTCTCCTCAGACATTGGTAGCTTAAAGAAATAGACGCAGTTGACCTTAACAGGTAGTAAAAGGAAAGGTTGTTACCCCTGCATAAACTGCGTCAACTGCCCACATATGATTAAAGGTAGTACCTTCGAGGTGAAAGGGAAGAGGTATGAAATTAATAACTTCTATACCTGTAACTCAGAATACGTTGTGTATCTGTTAGAGTGTCCCTGTAAACTGTTCTACGTTGGGGAAACCTCACTAGAATTAAAAGTGAGGATGAACCTCCATAGATGCAGTATACCACAGAAATTACTGAATTTACCAATACCAAAGCACTTTGTTGAGGCAAAACATGGTGAAAGAGATCTTAAATGCAGAATAATTGATGGTGTCCCACAATTAAGAAGAGGGGGAATTAGGGAGAGATTACTATTAGAGAAGGAGTTAAGATGGATAAAAAGATTGGGTACATTAAAACCAGGAGGTTTGAATATTGATTATAAGCTCAATGTAATCACATAAAAAGCAAAAAAAACTCCATTTTTTCCCTCATTTTTCCAGGACAGTATGGGCTTTTACAATCACTGTTTTGTTGCACTAAGCACTATAGCACGCCATATTGATGAAATAATTTTTATTGCTAAATGGAATTTATCTATTTTTGTCTTTTTACAGAACTGTAAAAATTTGGAAACCTGAAAACTGATTGGTACCAAGAATAATGTAAAATGCTGTAACTTTTAATTAATGAGGCGTCTGCGTGGAGCCCTGATACTGTGAAGCACCTGTTGACACGTATGATTTTTTCCTTTAAAACAAAGGCATTTTTGTAGTACATAGAACACAATTAGTCTTTTATTGAGGTCCTGTTGGGAAATTACCCACAAGATTAAGTCCGTAGACCCTGAACGGCGCACGGCTGAGCCTGTTTTGAGCCATAGTACCGATAGCGCTTAGTGTGTTATGAAGACCCTGTTAGAGGGGAGAAGTATGCACTAATGGGGTAGGACTTAGTGGCGTATACCCACAGAAGGACAGTGCACAATCAATATTATTTTTAGCACTAAAGCACTTTAAAATGATAAACTATAGGGCCAGTAGACCCCTGGAACACACAGCCTGGTCGATATGAGGTGACCTTATGACCATTAGCTGATACTGCCCGCAGGGGCATTCTTGCCCATTGAATGGGGGATAAGTGTTCATAGGGCAGGGTCCAGCAGTATACCTATAAAAAGATAAGCACATCATTGTTTATAAGATAATAGGCACAGTTGCACTTTTTATAATATTCTTAATGAAATACAAGCACTAGCTTTTTTATAACATTCTTAATAAAATATAAGCACTAGCACTTTTATTTATATAATATAGCGCCAGCAAACAGTTAAAATCGTCTAAGAAGCCTATGAAAACAAATGCAGGGAGATAAGGGCAAAGTTGCCAGTACTAAAGATGGTGCAGAATGACAAAGCTGCACTGTTACATAGAGAACTGCACAGACGGCCTGAGCATGCTCAGTGAGTGAATACCCAGAGGGCCATAGGAGTAAATACTGTTTTCTGGACGCTGGAACCACGAGACAAGGAAGTTTACAGGTGCAGCATGGGGGAGGGCTCCAGGCAGCGCAATATAAGAAAGATAACAGTATGTACAGTATTTTTGCGATGTAAAGTAAAAACTATGAGGTTTATTATGTCTGTAAGGCTTCCAATCAAGCATAGAAAGGATATGAGTGATAACAGAGCACAGATAGAGTTAAAAGTGAATAGAAACAAGAAAGGGCACATTGGTTATTGTTGATGAATTACACAATGATATTGTATTATATTATAATGTATGTATAAAAATTATTGATGTAATTGGCATGGGATGCTTAAAAGGGAGGCAGAACTAGCCAGTGATTGCAGGAATAAGGGCGTGGGTGCCTGAAACGTTGCCATTGTACCTTTTTCAAGCTGGATTAAACACCTTTGAACATCACCAAGGGAGTGCTGCGACATTTATATATATATAATATAATATATAAAATAGAAAAAAAATTCCTTTTTTCCTGTTCTCCTTTTTCTAAACAGAAATATGGAAATGTAGAAAATTATAAATATATTGCTGTATGTGTATGCTAATATGTTTTTATAATAACATCTATACAGGAACTTCTGTGTCAGTAATCTTTTTCCATATACATCAAGATTGTTAACATAAGAACAAAAGTGAAAAGTTGATGCTCTCTTTCCTTGAGTGAAGCTTGAAAACCGGTTTCTCTAATAGGATAATTGATCACAACTGCATGTAATTTGTTAATTTGTAGTTTTCTTTATAAGTTTTGTCTTTTTAATTTTTTATTGTCTAAGAATAAGAGCGCAGTGACGCTTGAAACACGTCAGGCGGAGGGTCTTCATATTCATATGTAAGCTTATGAAGAGAAAAAAAATAAAAAAATTTAATACATGGAGAAGCCTGTGGTGCCAGATCTTTCTTTTGCTAATATCCTAGTTGCGTTGCCTGCCGATATCTCCCTGTGTGACATCTCCTATGCGATCTTGGACAAGTGCCAAAAACGCGCGCGCTCCCGTGAAATTGTATGCGATATCGGAACGATATTGTGACGTGTAACGGTACCTTAAGTCAAGTCCATATATATTTCTTACCGATTTTACACATCATTCTTTTCTCTGCTCATCAGTTTAGCATCTGGTAATATAATTTATTCTTCATGCTGTTTTTATGTGGAATTTTGCATAATTTCATTTTTTTGGGACTGTAATTCTTACTTTGCAATGCATGTATTTTTTCCTTTGAAATGTATGTATTGTTAATTTTGTATCTTTGTCAGTTAACCCAATGAACCATTTTCTGATCAAACTTTAAGCCGCTGGTCTTGCTGTTTCAAGCAAGCTTTTTCAGACATATTCTAATTAATTGTAGTCACACCCAAGTTTGGGCACCTCCTACCATTGCTGTTTGTGGTTTTATTCTGGATCAGCTTAGGCTGCCTTCACACTGCGGCAGTGTCCGGTCCGGGGCTGTCAGAAGTGACAGCCTGGACCGGAGTTTTCCTCCATAGAATCCTGTCGGGCTGCACGGAGCTGGATCCCGGCGGGTGGTAATTAGCTGCTATCCGGCTGCTGTGTCGCCGGATGAATCGTGCAGAAGTGGGGATTTTCTGCCGATTCCAAAACCGGTGCATGCAACGTTTTTGGAATCGGCAGAAAATCCCCACTTCTGCACGATTCATCCGGCGACACAGCAGCCGGATAGCAGCTAATTACCACCCGCCGGGATCCAGCTCCGTGCAGCCCGACACGATTCTATGGAGGAAAACTCCGGTCCAGGCTGTCACTTCTGACAGCCCCGGACCGGACGCTGCCGCAGTCTGAAGCCGCCCTAAGTGGGGACCTAGACATTGAAGAAGGCACATTCAGTGCTCAAACATGCAGTCTGGGGGGAAGAGGGTTTTGTTACAATTTATTTGGAGGCATTTTCTTTGTGTTTTTATACTGTGGCACTTTTTTCAATGAAGCCGGGCATTTTTTATGTGGATCAGCTGGAGAAAAATTCCTTTCTGTTGGATTTAATATACCATATATATTATATATATATATATATATATATATATATAATCCCCACAAATATAATTCCTCTCCGTGCCTGTCTTCCCCTGTGTACTGTGTCTCCTCTCTCTGTGCCTGTCTCCCCTCATGTGCTGAGTCTCTCCCCCGAGTGTGCTGTCTCCCTTCTCTGTGCCTGCCTCACCCTGTGCACTGTCTCTCCCCTGCATGATGTCTCTCCCCCCGTGCGCTGTTTTCCCTCTCTGTGTCTGTCTCCCCCTTGTACACGGTCTCTCTCTCCCCATCTCCTTCCTTCCTGTGCACTCACTTGCTCTCTTTTTCTCTCTCCCTCTCCCAGAAACATTAATTTTCATAGAGTCTGGAAGACAAATTAAAACAAAAAGCACACCTCATCCGCAGCAAAAAAAATGCACCGTTGGCACAGCTGTTTTTCTGCTACAGTAACAGCAGGGCCGGCGTTGGGGAAGGGGGGGCAGACTGGGCAGTTGCCCAGGGCCCCACTCTCTTAGGGATCCCCAAAGTAACTGAACTGAAACTAGCAATAAAACAGTAAAAAAAAAAAAATACACATATCTGGTATCGCTGCGTTCGTAAGAATCTAAGCTATCAATATATGAAGTAAATTAATCCAATTAGTAAATGGCGTAACGGGAGAAAAATAAAAACGCCAGAATTATGGTTTTTGGGCTACCACGTTGTTACAATACAATGCAAGAAAAGGCAATCAAAATGTTGAATCTGACTCAAAATGGTATCAGTAAAAATATCAGCTTAGGGCACATAAAGTAAGCCCTCACATAGCCCTGTATCTTCAAAAATTAAAACATCATGGGTCTCGGAAAATGGCGAATAAAGCTAATTTTTATTATTATTTTTTTTTTACAAATTTCTGTTTTTTTTATGATTGAAATAAAAAAATGTTCAGTATCTGCCTATTCTGACCCAGATAATCAACTTATGAAGTCACTTTTACCATATGGTTAACATAATAAATGAAAAAGTAAAAAAAAGTTGTGGAAATGCACTTTGTTTTGCAATTTCAAAGCACTTGGAATTTTTTTCTCATTCTCCAGTACATTTTGTGATAGAATGAATGATGTAATTCAAAAGTGCAACTCATCTCGCAAACAATAAGCCCTCGTACGGCTATGTAAAAGAAAAAATAAAAAAGTTATAGCTCTTGAAAGAGGTGAGGAAAAAACAAAAACGAAAAAATCACTCAGTGGTAAAAGTTATAAAATCCTTGTAATTGCCATATACAGTAATAGCAGCAGGAGCGCCCCCTGCAGGCTTCAATCTTCACATGTTGATGATGGTAGTAATTAGAGTTTGGGGACCTCCTTAATTCCTACATTTGTAGCTAGTTATCAAGCAGAACTTACAAGGCAAGGGATGTCCAGGATTAATAAAACTTTACTACATTCTTTCAAAACAGTGCCACCCCTGTGTATAGGTGGCATGTGGTATTACAGCATAGGCCCATTCCCTTCAATTAAGCTGAGCTGCAATATCACACACAACCTGTAGACAGAGGTGGCGCTGTTTTTGAAAGAAATCAGTCATGTTTATAGAATTCTGGATAACTCCTTTAAGATCAATATTTCCACTAGTGACCCCAGAACACCACAACACCACCAGGATGGGGCTTAATTCAAATGTATTTTTTTTATAATATGAAGAATATAGCAGATCTTTGTTAAAGATGACATTTAAGTAGACAATCCTATGGAAACATTCTCCTTACTGACTCTCCAGTTTGTAAATCCTATTTTGTTAAACACTTGTAGGTAATTTTTAATCAATATAAGGAGTCCTGTGTTCACAATCCCCATCTCTTGGTCAGAGGTTAAGGGTGCCTTCACACTGCGGTGTGATGCGGTCCGGGGCTGTGCACGTGTGAGTCTATGTGTGTGTGCTCAGTGTATACGTGTGAGTCTATGTGTGTGTGCTCAGTGTATACGTGTATATATAGTGTTTGTGTCACATACCGTGTGTTGTGTGTATGTAACATCCACATTTATAAATCCCAGCAGCACAGACGAGAGTTCCTAGGTATAAACATGTCGGCAATCAACTAACATATGAGCACAATGCGGCCCATCATCGGGTGATTGGATATTTATGGAGGAACAAAAATCCTTGCTCTCGGCAGCAGATCACCTGCTCCAAACTGCAGAAGTGCTGACGATAACATGATACGGTAGAGGACAGATTGCTCTATCAGTGACTGCTCTGCAACCATCATTCTTCATCATCCTGTGTAAAAAGACCAGAAACAAGCGCTGACTTGAATATTATAAATCGCACTCATTTACCAGTCTGAATTCGGTGCTTGTACATGTAACCGAAATGTCTGAGTGTGATAGTGCAATATGTGAGCATTTAGGGCCCACTTTATCTAAAACCGGCCCTGACTGTGAGAACACACAAACTCCTTTGGATTGATCCCAGGACCCAAGCACTGCAAAGCAACCTTGCTAACTACTAAACTACCATATGGCCAATATAGCTTTAGTAGCAAATGGTGCAAACTTTCTACTGTTTCCAACAAGCCAGTGAAACAAGAACAATTTTGATACATCAGCATTACTAATATAAAAAGAGGTCTTTCAATATTAGTCACAAAATACTATTTTTCCTAAGTACTTTAGTTTCTGAATTATTTAACCCTGAAAAAGCATCTTTAGCACTTAGGGTACCTTTACACGCCGCTACTGGCGGGTGGATACAACCAGCTACATGCGACAAATGTAGCTTGCATCGGCAATATTCCCCGTAGTAGCGGCGTGTGAAGACGGTAGTAGCCACCCGGCAGTAGCGGCACCCGTTTCCGAGCACTGCCCTGAAACAGGTGGCTACACAGCCGATTGTAGCGACCTGTATCGGCGTGTAAAGAAGCAACAGAAGGGATGTGTCGACACCAGGCTATGTACCTGGTATGTAGCTGGGGCGTGACACAGGCTCCGGGTTACCGCGCCCCATCAGCGATCATTGGAGGAAGTTCCTGCATTACAATTGGTAGTCGCTGCATAGGGAGGCATATTTAAGGAGCTGACCAGTCACACTACACAATTGCTCGAGCGTCATGTATTAAACAGCCTCCTGCGATGCCTGCCCAATCATGATGTTCTTACTTTGTCCTATCAGCGTACGGACGTCTCGTAATCCTCAATTGTGGCACGCCTATGTGTTGTCCCTGTTGCACCAGGTCCGCCCATATTAGCTTGTTGTAGCGGTGTGTAAAGGAGGTAAGGGGAGTTACAGAAGGTAACTTGTGGCACCCGGCGGTGTATCCAGAGATAGATGTAACCTACCATAGCGCACCTTGTTGCAGCGTGTAAAGGTGGTGCGATTACCGTTTGCAACCGTTTGTGCGTGCTCGTGCACGTGAAGTAGCTGGTTGTATCCACCCGCCAGTAGCGGCGTGTAAAGGTACCCTTAGGGTATCTTTACACGCCACTACAGAATGTTGAAAACAACCGGGTTTCGGAGACAAATGTATCTTGCACCGTCAAATCAACCCGAGGTAGCGGCGTGTAAAGTAGGTTGTTGCCACCCGTCACTTTCAGCACCTGTTTCAGAGCAGTGCTCTAAAACAGGTTGATTTCAACCCAATGGTAGCGGCGTGTAAATAAGGAACAGGAGGGTTTTTTCGTCACCCATTTATCTACCTGGGGCGTGACACAGCCTTCGGGATACCGCGCCCCATTAGCGATCATTGGTGGAAGATTCTGCGTTACGATTGGCTCTCCCTTCACACTCCGCCATCTTAGATGAGCTGTGACTTCAGCACTAGAGATACGCGCCGTATGCACGATCAGAAACATTACCACAATTACGCCGCAACACAATTTCGGAAGGCCAAAGTATAGAACATTATGGTCCTATGTAGTTTACACATTGAAAAACAACATACCAAGGAAGATTGCTGTCCCACCCATTAGGTTTCGGTAAGCAACGCCCTGGGTTCTTGTTCTGTAGGTGCCGCAGAAGTGTTTGTGGCATGTCACTGCGCGTACGGCGACTTTGATTATTCTTACACCTCGCAAGCGGCCGTACTGACGTCATGACGTTTGTTTCAGTTTCACTCTGCCTGCAAGGTGCTAGCTCCTCCCCTGCACATAGCAGAGTCATGGCCGCCACACAGCGCGCACCAACGTGGGGGATGGCGGAGCTCATAATCCTAATAGACCATTGCGACCGCTATGATTAGTGGGACCACCGGCAACCTAGGCTGTGCAACTGCAGCACTGTGCTGAAGATCCAGCGATCCCTGCTCCACAAACTGGGGGTTTGGAGGGAGCCGAAACAGATACAAAAAAAGATCGCGGATCTGAAGCAAAAGTGCCCAGGCCGCATAGTCGACATCCGTGCCCGTATTGCCAGGCTGCGTGGTGAGTAATTGTTGCCTCCAAACACACACCTGCCCATGTATAATGACCAAATGACACATATATGTTGAGAAATATATGACAAGGACACTGTGGGCTACTGCGGTACCCATGCAATGGGGTAACATATATTCTCCAGAATATTGAGGGGTTGCCTACACATCTGCCTTAACCTCAGTCTTTTGGGGCCAAAGATAAGTCCACAGTGTGATTTGCTCTCCAGACAATTTAGCAGATTACTGACCCATACACACACTACATGCATAGCACATGACATACCACCATACCGTGCCTAATGGAAACACATTGCCCCTCAATCTTAATGTAGAAACACCTCTGTGCTAAACCATTCATCTGAGATTTAAATTATTGTGTTTTCAAATACAGATGGCAATGATTCCTCATCGGAGGATGCCCCCCCCCGCACCACCCGCAGATGCCCGACAAACCCCACCGCCTCCAGAGGCTGCTGGGACCCCATCCCCACCCAGGAATAGCCCGTCCCCAGGGCCTGAGGAGGAGCCCTCCACACCAGGGCCAGAGGCCGAGGAGCTGCCTTCTACAGCAGGTCCAGCGGAGGAGGATCTGGAAGACCCAGCAGGCCTGGAGGATCAGGCGATGGCGTCCCCATCAGGGCCGGAGGCTGAGCTGCCATCCCATGCTGGACCCGAGGAGGTCATGCCTCAACCAGCACTTGAGCCAGCCTTGGAGGATTATGGTGGTAAGTGTGTTTGGTTGTGGGCTATGGCCTGCAAACTGTTAGCAGTGTTGTGTTGTGTGGTCATTAGGATTTGCACGCAGTTTGCGGTTAATTTTCGGCAATCATTTTTTCAGATGGAGAACGTGCAGGAGCTGCTGGGTGGAGTGTCAGTGCCTCCCCATCACCCCCTGATAGTGAGGAGGAGGTTCAGCCTGTGGGTAAGGAGCATATTTGTTTGTGGAACATAGCAAACCCACATAGTGACTATTGGAATGTTAATGTGAATTTTATCCCAATACAGGTGTACCTACGGTGGAGGATGTGATGAGGGCCCACCATGATTTTGCCAGACGACTACACCGGGCACACCGACGCGGCCTACACGACCTGGCCCGGTTGGGTGTCATGCTGGCTGCCCTGCAGCAACAACATGGTGGCCTTCAATGAAGTGGCACAACCCCCACACCTAAATGGGCTAACCTGCCCTGACTGACTGTTGTCCTAGTTGGACGTAAACATTTTAAGGTTGCCTTGTTGGTTTTTTTGTGTTTTTTTGTTTGCCCCCGCTGGGCTCTTTTCTTATAGTTCAATAGTCCACCAATTATTAATGTCTCACCTTTACACAATCACCACTTCAAAACCACCCAGACTTCCCTCTAAGAGGCATCTTAGATGAATGATGAGTACAGTTTCTTATTCATTAAGTGATCACTTTATTAGTCATAATTCATTTAATTCATAAAAACATTAAAATAATTACATAAAAAAAAAAAAATGTAATTATTTTAATGTTTTTATGAATTAAATGAATTATGACTAATAAAGTGATCACTTAATGAATAAGAAACTGTACTAATCATTCATCTAAGATCCCTCTTAGAGGGAAGTCTGGGTGGTCTTTTCTAATAGTGTCCAACATCATTGGGACCATGGGGAGTGTGTTGTGGCTACCCTGTTGGCCTCTTCTATAATATAAAACCCGAAGGTTACTTCCGTGATGGCCTCCGGACCATGGTGGTGACGTCACCAGTGCGGGGTAGCCGGGCGGCGACCGGCTACAGGAACCGGCGGAGGAACGTTCCGCTCTCGGAAGTTCCGTCTGCCCTCCAGCCTCTGCCCTCCAGCCAGTAGCGTAGCTAGCGGGGGCACCCCCCGGGTCCTCACATCTCTCTGCCAGCACCCCTTCCCCCCCGGTCCTCGCATCTCTCTGCCAGCACCCCCCCGGACCTCACATGGGGGGCCTGGGTGCCACTGCCCTCCAGCCTCTGCCCTCCAGCCTCTCCCCTCCAGCCTCTCCCCTCCAGCCTCTCCCCTCCAGCCTCTACCCTCCAGCCTCTGCCCTCCAGCCTCTCCCCTCCAGCCTCTGCCCTCCAGCCTCTCCACTCCAGCCTCCGCTCTCCCCACCCCTCCTCACCCCTCCAGCCTCTGCCCTCCAGCCTCTTATCTCCAGCCTCTGCCCTCCAGCCTCTGCCCTCCAGCCTCTCCCCTCCAGCCTCTCCAGCCTCTGCTCTCCCCACCCCTCCTCACCCCTCCAGCCTCTGCCCTCCAGCCTCTGCCCTCCAGCCTCTCCTCTCCAGCCTCTGCCCTCCAGCCTCTGCTCTCCAGCCTCTCCCCTCCAGCCTCTCCCCAGCTTCTCCAGCCTCCACTCTCCCCACCCTCCTTACCCCTCCAGCCTCTGCCCTCCAGCCTCTCCCCTCCAGCCTCTCCCCTCCAGCCTCTTTCCTCCAGCCTCTCCCCAGCCTCTCCAGCCTCTGCTCTCCCCACCCCTCCTCACTCTCCAGCCTCTGCCCTCCAGCCTCTCCCCTCCAGCCTCTTCTCTCCAGCCTCTCCCTTCAGCCTCTCCCCTCCAGCCTCTCCCCTCCAGCCTCTGCCCTCCAGCCTCCCTTGTCCTCTGCCCTCCAGCCTCCCCTGTCCTCTGCCCTCCAGCCTCCCCTGTCCTCTGCCCTCCAGCCTCCTCTGTCCTCTGCCCTCTAGCCTCCCCTGTTCTCTGCCCTCTAGCCTCCCCTCTCCTCACCCTCCAGCCTCCCCTCCTCCTCACCCCTCCTCACCTCTCCAGCCTCCCCTCTCTCCTCACCCCCTCCTCACCCCTCCAGCCTCCGCTCTCCCCACCCCTCCTCACCCCTCCAGCCTCCGCTCTCCACACCCCTCCTCACCCCTCCAGCCTTTGCTCTCCTCACCCCTCCTCACCCCTCCAGCCTCCACTCTCCTCACCCCTCCTCACCCCTCCAGCCTCCGCTCTCCTCACCCCTCCATATGCAATGTACAGTATGTGTATATATGTGTGTATGTAGTCACTTCCGTCACTTTGTCCGCACTTCCCTCACTTTGTCCGCACTTCCCTGACTTTGTCCGCACTTCTCTCACTTTGTCCGCACTTCTCTCACTTTGTCCGCACTTCCCTCACTTTGTCCACACACATACACACACACACACACTCCGCTATACTTACCACCGGCCCTGCGTCCCCCGCCTGGATCCTCAGTCGACATGTCGCCGCCCCCGAACTACTGGATCCAATATAGCGTCCAAGAAGTCTCGCCAAACTTCCCGGACGCCATATTGCATCCAGTCGTCCAGGGGCGGCGACATGTCGACTCAGGATCCAGGCGGCGGGGAAGGCGCAGGGTCGGTGGTAACTATAGCGGAGTGTGTGTGTGTATGTGTGTGTGTGTGTGTGTATATATGTGTGTGCTGACCACTCTGCCCACGGCGTTGCAGTGACCACTCTGCCCACGGCGCTGCGCTGACCACTCTGCCCACGCCACTGCGCTGACCACTCTGCCCACGCCACTGCGCTGACCACTCTGCCCACGGCGCTGCGCTGACCACTCTGCCCACGGCGATGCGCTGACCAATCTCACTGCACTCACTGCTAACCACTGAGCCACCGCACTCACTGCTAACCACTGAGCCACCGCACTCACTGCTAACCACTGACCCACCGCACTCACTGCTAACCACTGAGCCACCGCACTCACTGCTAACCACTGAGCCACCGCACTCACTGCTAACCACTGACCCACCGCGCAGTGCTAACCACTGAGCCACCGCGCAGTGCTAACCACTGAGCCACTGCGCAGTGCTAACCACTGAGCCACCGCTCAGTGCTAACCACTGAGCCACCGCGCAGTGCTAACCACTGAGCCACCGCGCAGTGCTAACCACTGAGCCCCCGTATACTCTGCTACCCACTGAGCCACCTGTATACACACAATTCATTTCACCGCACTCCCCTAACTATTAGTAAATAAACTATATATGGATTCTAGACTACCCGACTCTCTAGAATCGGGCCGCCATCTAGTTTCTTATAGTGTCCCACATTGGGACCATGGGGAGTGTGTTTTGGCTACCCTGTTGGCCTCTTTTCTTATAGTGTCCCACATTGGGACCATGGGGAGTGTGTTGTGGCTACCCTGTTGGCCTCTTTTCTTATAGTGTCCCACATTGGGACCATGGGGAGTGTGTTGTGGCTACCCTGTTGGCCTCTTTTCTTATAGTGTCCCACATTGGGACCATGGGGAGTGTGTTGTGGCTACTCCTACCCTCAAACACAATTGTGTATATTGTTGCAAATGTGTGTCACACATGTTTGTGTGAAATAAAATTTGAAACTACAAATTAGGTGTGTTCTTTGATGGCACTACACACATGTGGTGGCCACCATGTTAAGTCCCTAACTGGGTGCCCCAGATGAGTAGACCTCTTTGAAGTCTAACTACATGTTACCAGGCCACATTGTGTTCCTGCACTGCCGCCATTGCCCACAATGTGTGGATACTCGCCCCTATATTTAGACCAAAAACATTCACACAGTAAACACAATTTGGTTCTTAGGGGGCAAATTGAAGACTCAAATGTGTGGTTAAAATATATTTTTTTTCCAAAAAAAAAAAAAAAATAAACCAAATAACACAGGCCAAATAGGCCACAAGCAACATTGCATTTTCAAAAAAAAAAAAAGGCAAATGTGTGGTTTCACTCAATAATACGTCCAGACGGCCAATTCAGTGCATTGGCTAGTAGTGTCCCCCATCCTCATCATCCTCCTCTGTTGGCTCTGACAATGCCTCACCCCCCCCCTCTCATGGCAGCCCCGCCCTGCCTGAGAGCGTCCATAACGTCTACTACGTCTTCTTGGGGAAGTTGGGGTACGGTTCCGGGGCAGTCTCCTCACACGCTGTTGTGGTTGGGCGGGCGCAAGGGGCCAAACGGTGTTCTTCTGTGGGGGTGGAATGGCACACCCTCATTGCAGGGCCCCATCTGCGCCCGCATCAAGGACACGGTCGAAGACCAGCTGAGCGATCTCCCTCTGCTCCGGCTCCATCTTCTCCAGCCTGTCACTGACGTGGATGGCGTAACTAGAAATGTGGGTCCGTTGCTCATCCAAAAGGACACGTCTGGCCCAGATGCCCAGCTCAGTTTCCGGTGGGGCTGGTCTGCGCCTGCGCCGAATAACCGAGCTGGGCCCTGGGCCCGGATCCCCATTACTAGTTCCGTCGTCCAGCTCTCCCGCTGTTGTTGTTGGACGAGCCTCATCCACAATGGAGCCGGCCTGCTCAGGGGCCTGTGGAAAGAAAAGGAAAAAAGAAACATAACATCAATACCACAAAGCAGCATCATTTATGTAAATTGGCCAGAGGCCAACACTATCCCCAACACCACACAACACACCAGCACCCAAACAACCAACATAGACCAGAAAGGATCAAGGCTAGGGTGCCGAACACCTGGACGTGTCATGTATACTCACCTGTGGCATCAAACCCACTGTGCCCTAAACATACATTGGTAACATTCACTATGGTTTCTGCTAAAATTGATATGTGACCACAGGAGATTGATGCTGGCAGAAATACAGTGCACGGCCATGTGCCTGAGCCAGACCTAACTAATACATTAACAATCAATGGGCTGGCTCAAGAAAACATACACTACATGGGCCAAAGCCCACACACATGTGTGGGTTATAAAGTTACTATATGTTGCTGGGACTGACATCAACTACACCAAATCTGCATTGGGGATAATAAGAGAACCAATACACAAATCATCCATGTTTGCTTGTTGTAATGGAAATGGAGAAGGGCTGTTTGAGAAGATTTCAGATTTAACAAGCAAAGCCCCTGAGGCCACATACCACATCAATAAATGTTTTGAAAGGAGATGAAAAGAAATATAGAAGTGGGTTGTGGGCAACCATGCAGACAAGCACACCTGTGACGCAAACATTGTGGACCACCACCGTAACACAATTACCCACCTCCTGCGGCGCAGAGTGGTCTTGGGCAGGGCCTGCAGGGGACACGGGAAGGGGGTTGTTGGTCCTCGTATCACGCGAGCTCCCATGGCCAAGGGTGAAGGTGAGGAGGTCATAGTACCATAATTTTGGGCTAGCGACCTCCTCACCTCCAGCCCCCGACCAACGCCTCGTGTACTCCATGTGAGCCCGCGTGAACGAGGCCCTCAGGTTTTTAATTTTCTCTGCCACCTTCGCCGCATCCCACCTCCTGCCGGCTCTGGGGTATAGACGATATGCGAGCTCGACAAGAGGCCTGTAGGCCACTGCCCGCGCTGCCTGATTACGATACTCAGGCAGCGATGTGCGCCACAGGCACTCGTGTCCTTGATACATTGTGAGGAGATGGGTCACAAAATCCCCGTACCCGTCCGGCATCTGTGTGAAAAATCAAAAAATAAAAACTTTCAGATATATAAGCAAGCAGAGAACATCAAAGCCATGCATGGGCAAAAATCAAGATATTGCGTGGCTATATGCAGGTGTTTACGTGCATCAAGCATGTGGTTTACATCTATGTTTGTCTGTGGGACACCCTTTGTCCATGTGCAATATATCAGCTAGGGTACACATGTTTTGACGTATATTGATCCCTACATATGTTGACAAAGGCACATGGGGCCACGAGGATTACGCCCAAACAACAAAAATCACAACATAGCAAAACAGGGGGACAGGGAACATGGTGGCAGGGGCAGATGTGGACCCGGCACTGGTGGGCCAACTGGCATCTAGGTCCTTGGCACAATGTGAAAGGTTTGCCCTGTGTACAATGAAGAATGGCTGTCTGACAACAGCAGACGCTGAGGCTTGCGCACAACCACATCATCAACTCCCCCTTACACCCATGCACACCCTACAGTAGGACATGCAACAACCACCCCCGGACCTCTCTTTCTGACCTTGCAGGCCAATAAGGAAAACATGAATTACTGTGCCCAAGCAGCCCATAATACTTGCCCTACAAACAACAATACTCCAATGTATGCAATACATAACCATATTTGGCCTAAAATTTAGACATGGCTATTGCCTATAGGTAACAAGCCTTTACCATAGCAGGAGCACAATATATATATGAAGCACATACCACTACATCCGGAGACACACAGCCTAAGCGGCATGTGGCAGACACACAGCCTAAGCGGCATGTGGCAGACGCATCTGCGTTATGCAAAAATGCATGGCAAGCAAAAACCATGTGAGATAACTTACCGTCAGACCAGCAGAGAACGGATCACTGGACACCACTAGCTCAATGTACATGGACGTCTGGACATGGTCTGGTCGGCATTGGCTGATATTTATCCTCACCCCCACCAATCAGACCACACGAATTAGGCACGTTATGAGCTTACAACGGTGAACAGCCCTACCGGCAGCTGATTAGGAAGAATGTAAACGTCCTGATTGGTTGAGGCTCCTTGAAAAGCAGTTCAGCCCGGTGGACGTTACGCTTGCTGGCCAGAGTCATTAAGTAAGTATTTGTGGGCAGACATGGATGTAGAGGCGTGGCTGCCTGAGGCGCATGATTTGCTTGTGTAACGCAATAGAGTACTGTAGCGGCCGCCCTTGTGATGTAAGTTTGGTGACTACATTAGCGTTGCATGCTGCATATTCACATGTTGTACAGACTTTGCAATATTGACATTTACACATTTGTGTGTTTGTTTCCATTCGCCATGCAGGATAATGGCTGCTGGAATGGAAACTGTAATGTGGTACAGATGTGCACAGCAAAGAATATATCATACTCCTTTGGAAGTACACTGAGCTGTAGGCTGATTTTCTGCCAAGGGAAAAGAAAAAAAAAAAGATTTAAATCTGATTTTCTAGCGAGTGTGAAACGAGCGGAGTGTGACAGAGCAAGTGCGACAGAAGTAAGTGTGCGACTTGTGATTCAGTGACTTTGGATTAAGGGAGTTTGGAAGGGAGGACTTAATGAATTGCTGGTTGTATTTAATTAATACTTTGCATTTCTTTTTACTTATCATTTCTGTCATGTGCAATCCCCATTAGGAAATGAGCTCCATGATTGGCAATGCCATCCAGTGTACATCTTGCCACATGTATGCATTCCTTGACCACCCGGTCGAGGGTGCATACTGCTGTGTGATATGTGAGTACATTGTGCATTTGGAAGCCCAGATACTGGATCTAAATGAACAACTGACAACGCTGAGATCCATAGACAATATGGAAAGGAGTCTGCTGCTCACTGAACAGCTGCTTAATGGGATAGATGTGGGGGAGGATGTTATTATGGAGCTGCAGGACCGTGAGGTAGCCAACTGGGTGACAGTTAGAAGGCGGGGTAGAGGGAAGGGTGCCAGGGAGGCAAGCCCTGATCTGGCACACTCCAATAAATTTGCTATGTTGGCAGATGAGGGGTGTGTGAGTTCAGGGATAGCACTGCTGCAGCAGGGCATGACCTCTGAAAGCCAGAGGAGTGTCTGCTCCAGTAAGGGGGAAAACAGGAGAGAAGGGCAGGCCAGACAGGTGCTGGTAGTGGGGGACTCAATTATTAGGGGAATAGATATGGCAATCTGTCACAAAGACAGGGATCATCGAACAGTGTGCTGCCTACCTGGCGCTCGAGTCCGGCACATCGCTGAGCGGGTTGACAGATTACTGGGAGGGGCTGGTGAGGACCCAGCAGTCATGGTGCACATTGGCACAAATGACAAAGTTAGAGGTAGGTGGAAGGTCCTTAAAGATGATTTCAGGGAATTAGGCTGCAAGCTTAAGGCAAGAACCTCCAAGGTAGTATTCTCTGAAATACTGCCTGTACCACGTGCCACACCAGAGAGGCAAAGGGAGATTAGGGAGATAAATAAGTGGCTCAGAAATTGGTGTAGGAAGGAGGGGTTTGGGTTCCTGGAGAACTGGGCCGACTTCTCTGTTGGCTACAGGTTCTATGCTAGGGACGGGCTGCACCTCAATGGGGAGGGTGCAGCTGTGCTGGGGGAGAAAATGGCTAGAAGGTTGGAGGAGTGTTTAAACTAGGGATTGGGGGGGAGGGTATTCATTGTATAGGAGGGGAAGATCCTGGGCACAAGTAATAAAATTGGGGTGGCATGGGGGGTGGGGTTAGAACAGTCAATCTAGTAGGAAGGAATAGAGGTAAAGAGAGATGCATAAAGTGCATGTACACTAATGCCAGAAGCCTCACCAACAAAATGGAGGAATTAGAATTGATTTTGTTGGAAAATAATTATGACATGGTGGGGATTTCGGAGACTTGGCTGGACGAGAGCCATGACTGGGCTGTTAATTTACAGGGTTATTGTCTGTTCAGAAATGACCGTACAAATAGGCGAGGAGGAGGTGTATGTTTATACGTAAAATCATCCTTAAAACCCATCCTGCGTGATAATATAGGTGAATCTAATGGAAATGTAGAGTCCCTGTGGGTGGAGATAAGGGGAGGGGAAAAAATAATAAATTACTGATAGGGGTTTGTTATAAGTCCCCAACAATAATGGAAGTGGAGGAGAATATCCTCATAAAGCAAATAGATGAAGCAGCGACTCAGGGAGAAGTTATTATTGTGGGGGACTTCAACTACCCTGAAATACATTGGGGATCAGAAACCTGCAGTTCCAGTAAGGGTAATAAGTTTTTGAAAACTATGAGAGACAATTACCTTTCACAACTGGTTCAGGACCCAAAAAGAAGGGGGGCACTGCTGGACCTAATATTAACCAACAGGCCGGACCGCATATCAAATATACGGGTTGTAGGTCACTTGGGTAATAGTGATCATAACTTAATAAGCTTTCAAGTATCCTTTACTAAGACGTGTAGTAGAGGGGCTACAAGGACACTAAACTTCAGGAAGGCAAATTTCCAACGGTTGAGAGATCTTAGTGCAATAAACTGGGACGATGTCCTGAGACATAAAAGTACACAACACAAATGGGAGATGTTTATTAGCATCCTGAATAGGACCTGTGCACAATATATACCCTATGGGAATAAGCATGCTAGAAATAGGAGGAAACCACTATGGCTAAATAAAGAGGTAAGAGGTGCAATATGTGACAAAAAGAAAGCATTTAGGGAATTAAAGCAAGTAGGTAATGATGAGGCATTAAATAAATACAGAAAATTAAATAACATTTGTAAAAAGCAAATCAAGGCAGCAAAGATTGAGACAGAGAGACTCATTGCCAGAGAAAGTAAAAAGAATCCCAAAATATTTTTTAACTACATAAATAGTAAGAAACTAAAAATTGATGGTGTTGGCCCCTTTAAAAATAGTCTGGGTGAAATGGAGGATGAGGAAAAATCCAATATGCTAAATGACTTTTTTTCAACAGTATTTACACAAGAAAATCCCATGACAGACAATATGATCAGTGATAACAAAAATTCTCAATTAAATGTCACCTGCTTAACCCAAGAGGAAGTACGGCATCGTCTAAAAATCACTAAAATTGACAAATCCCCGGGCCCGAATGGGATACACCCCAGAGTGCTGCAGGAATTAAGTACTGTCATAGATAGACCATTATTTTTAATATTTAAAGATTCCATAATAACAGGGTCTGTACCAAAGGACTGGCGTATAGCAAATGTGGTGCCAATATTCAAAAAGGGGACAAAAACTGAACTTGGAAATTATAGGCCAGTAAGCTTAACCTCTACTGTGGGTAAAATCCTAGAGGGTTTTCTAAGAGATGCTATACTGGAGTATCTGAAGAAAAATAACGTCATGACCCATTATCAACATGGTTTTACGAGGGACCGTTCCTGTCAAACTAATCTAATAAGCTTCTATGAAGAAGTAAGTTCTGGACTGGACCAAGGAAATGCAGTGGATGTGGTGTATATGGACTTTTCAAAAGCTTTTGATACGGTGCCACACAAAAGGTTGATACATAAAATGAGGGCAATGGGGATAGGGGAAAATATGTGTAAGTGGGTTAAGAACTGGCTTAGTGATGGGAAACAAAGGGTGGTTATTAATGGAACACACTCAGAATGGGTCACAGTTAACAGTGGAGTACCACAGGGGTCAGTGTTGGGCCCGCTTTTATTTAATATATTTATTAATGACCTTGTAGGGGGCATACAGAGTAGAATCTCAATATTTGCGGATGACACTAAACTCTGCAGGGTAATCAATACAGAGGAGGACAATTTTATATTACAGGAGGATTTATGTAAACTAGAAGCTTGGGCTGCTAAATGGCAAATGAGCTTTAATGGGGATAAATGTAAAGTCATGCACTTGGGCAGAGGAAACAAAAGGTATAATTATGTGCTTAATTGTAAAACACTGGGCAAAACTGTCACTGAAAAAGACCTGGGTGTATGGGTAGATGACAAACTCACATTTAGTGGCCAGTGTCAGGCAGCTGCTGCAAAGGCAAATAAAATAATGGGATGCATTAAAAGAGGCATAGATGCTCATGAGGAGAACATAATTTTACCTCTATACAAGTCACTAGTGCGACCACACTTAGAATACTGTGTACAATTCTGGTCTCCGGTGTATAAGAAAGACATAGCTGAACTAGAGCGGGTCCAGAGAAGAGCGACAAAAGTCATTAGAGGACTAAGGGGTCTGCAATACCAAGACAGGTTATTAAACTTGGGGTTATTTAGCTTGGAAAAACGAAGGTTTAGGGGTGATCTTATAATAATGTATAAATATATGAGGGGACAGTACAGAGACCTTTCTAATGATCTCTTTACTCTTAGGCCTGAGACTGGGACAAGGGGGCATCCTCTACGTCTGGAGGAAAGAAGGTTTAATCATAATCACAGACGCGGATTCTTTACTGTAAGAGCAGTGAGACTATGGAACTCTCTGCCACATGATGTTGTAATGAGTGAGTCACTACTAACATTTAAGAAGGGCCTGGATGCCTTTCTTGAAAACTATAATATTATCAGTTATACATACTAGATTCTTTGATAGGGCGTTGATCCAGGGAACTAGTCTGATTGCCGTACCTGGAGTCAGGAAGGAATTTTTTCCCCCAATGTGGAGCTTAGTGTTGCCACATGGGTTTTTTTTGCCTTCCTCTGCATCAACATGTTAGGCTATGGGTTGAACTAGATGGACTTAAAGTCTTCCTTCAACCTTAAAAACTATGTTACTATGTTACCATACTGGTTGGGCTGAACACACACTGGGACCAACATGGCTAGGATCAGACATGGCTTTGAGGCGTGACGCTGCAGAGATTGAGCAGATGTGAATCTCACCCTTGCAAACACGTGTGACGAATTCCCAACTTGATGAGTCATGTGTAATCTGTTTCGTGACATCTGTGATTACTCACCATGCAAGGCTGTGGTACGTTGTTACTTACTGACTGTTGTTGTGTAAATATAAATGGTATGCTCCATTGTTTGTGTGACATGTATAGGCGATATTAGTGGTGACACATGTCCCTTTTTAACACAGATAGGTCCAGATGTGATACTTTCTGCCAGTCAACAAAGTGTTTAAGGAAGGGCGGCCCTGATTAGTGAGCATGTTCCGTTTGTTTATCGGCCACTAGTGGTTGTTGCCCTTGCACGGTTCACAAGGATGTGTGTTGTGCACACACAAGGGCTTATATCTGGTTTGCTATAGTGTGTAATCCCAATTTTGTGTCGCTTGCTTTACATGCAAACATGTCCCCATATTGATGTATGTACTGATGTTGTATTTTCACATATACAGGTGCTGACACCGAGCATGCAGAATATACATGATCGATATGTTATCGTGGCTCTTGCGTTGGTGGAAGAGCAAATGTGGCTTGAGGATCGGTATGAAAGGTTGATGCGTCGCAGACAACGGCGGCTGTGGAGCCGGGATTGGCTTCGCCGCCGGGAGACCCGAGGCCACATGCAGCTGGTGCGTGAGCTGGAGGATACCAATTCAAATGATTACCGAAACTACCTCCGGATGTCCAAGGACTCTTTCACCTTCCTTCTGGAGCGCGTGAGGCCACCGATAGCCCGTCAGGACACTATTATGCATCGATCGGTATCAGCTGAGGAGCGGTTGGCTATAACTTTGCGGTTCCTAGCTACAGGGCAGTCAATGACATCCCTCACATACGCGTCACGTGTCTCCCTGCCCCTGCTGAGCCGCCTGATCTCTGAGACGTGTGAGGACATCTGGAGTGCTCTGCAGCCATGCTTCCTAAAGTTGCCACAAACAGCCGCAGAATGGACGGAAGTAGGCCGAGGCTTTGAAATCCGGTGGAACTTCCCAAACTGCGGCGGGGCATTGGATGGTAAGCACGTGAGGATTACTAAACCCCCCAACTCGGGCTCTTTGTTTTACAATTTCAAAGGGTATTTTAGTATTGTCCTCATGGGCCTAGTGGATGCGAACTATGAGTTCCTCTACGTGGACGTTGGAATGAACGGGCGCAACTCCGATGGGGGGGTGTTCGCACACTGCTCTTTGGCACAACTACTAAGGACTGGTGGGCTGAACTTTCCCTCAAATGAAGAGACGACCCATCATCTCAACTTTGCGTTTGTGGTGGATGAAGCATTCCCACTTCAGGCACACCTACTGCGGTCATATCCCCAGAGGGCCCTTACTTCTGAGCAACGCATTTTCAATTACCGGCTATCCCGGGCCCGCCATGTGGTTGAAAATGCGTTTGGTATCATGGCGAATACATTCCGGGTTTTTCATACGCCTGTGCATATGAAACTGGAGTCTATTGACGCGGTAGTGCTGGCCTGCTGTGTGCTGCATAACTTCCTGCGTCGTAGGGATAGAGCATCATACACGCCAGGAGGTTCTGTAGATAATGCAGACGCCACAACAGGGGAGGTCCGTCCAGGGTCTTGGCGTGATGTAGACCATTGTGAGGCGCCACTCCAGCCGCTGAGCCATGGTCGCACTCAGCAGGAGGCCAGGGACAGTAGAGATGCTTACTGCTCCTACTTTAATGGCTCTGGTGCAGTGGGCTGGCAGAACCAGCACATCTAGTGTGGGTGGTTCTGTGTGCTCATAAAATGGTTGCCATGGTGGTAACAGCAGGGTTGCTGCACCATGGTGTTTTTGTTTTTGGATCTTTAATTGTGTGCATAGCTTTTAGTTAGTTAGTTTAGGTTTTATTTGTGTCATGTGGGTGATGAACACGGTATCATTTTTTGTTCTTTTGGGACCCCAAAATTATATTTGTTTACAACGTCACATGCTGTTTGAATGACCATTGTCTTTCCTTTCTGTATGTGTTATTTACTTTTACAAGGTCATGTTTTCAAAGTAAAAATACTATTTTTTTTTCTTGGATCCAAATTACTCTGTGTGAGCCTGATTACTTTGGGAGGGAGGACAGTGTGATCAAGGTTTGGGTTGTGGCCAGTGCTGTCACACACATTGGCACCTATGGCTGGGTATGACACACAATATGTGTGGGTGCCCATGAGGTATGTGAAGGTTTTTGGTCAACAGTCTATGTGACAAATGTGTGTACATAACCCTTGTGGTTTGGTGTAGGCAGAGGGTCACCTGGACATTACACATTGATGCAGCACATCATATTGTCTGTCAGGTGGGTTTAAGTACGTAGACACACACATCATGGATGTGTGGCATGTGAGCTGCTCAAGGCCATTGACATCTGTTACCACATATGCGATCGGCATTGGGGCTCTATTCACACATTGCTATCCAGACACACACATAGGACACTTAGTTTACAAAACGCACAGACTGTGTGGTGTAAGCCGCTACTGTGTGTCGCCTAAGCGTCACCTAGCACAATCGCCACACTCCGCCATGTCCCAAGCGCTTAGTCCGCGTGACAATGCAAACACTTCTACTACGCACACATAGCCCAACACTGATATTTTAATACGCACGGAGTGTGTGACTGGAAACCGCTCCTATGTGACGCATAACCATCCCCTAGCTCAATATCGCCACACTCCGCCATGTCACAAGCGCTTATTCCGTGCCACAGTTCAAACACTACTACGTCACATCTCCGCCATCCGCCCTTCGCGCCGTGCCCAATCAGAACACTATTGTGTTGGCCAATGGTTGTCGTTTGGGCGCGGCGTGATGGACTGTGGCACGCCTATGTGTTGGCCCTGCTGCCCCAGGTCCGCCCATATTACCTTGTTGTAGCGGCGTGTAAATGAGGTAAGGTGCTCTGCAGAAGGTAACTTGAGGCACCCGGCGGTGCATCCAGAGATAGATTAAACCTTCTGTAGAGCACCTTGTAGCGGCGTGTAAAGGCGGTATCGGGTACTGTTTGCAACCGTTGGTACGTGCTCGTGCACGTGAAACACCCGGTTGTTTCTAACCTTCTGTAGCAGCGTGTAAAGGTACCTTTAGTGTTATAACCTGCTGCCAACATATAAATAGCCAGACAACCAGGGCATAATGATCGCGGCTGCAGAGGTGGTGACAGTGACCAGCCCTCCAAGATTGGTGGCCTGTCCACCCTGCAGAGAAGCAGCAGCCACAAACTCCTGTCAGTGAGAAAGGAACTAAGCTGTTCCTGTACTTTCAGTAGGAATGGGCACGCAGTGCTAAACTCCATCCCCTCCTGCCTCTACCAGTGATATCAGTCTCTACACGTGTGTGTGTGGTGCTAGCTGCTGGCTGCCGCTGAAGAGAGAGGTAAGGCTCTGACAGTAAGGATTGTGCCTTACTAATATGTGATGTTGGTTTGTAGACAAGGACAACAGAAAAGTAAGGCGGCCGTCAGACGGTTCAATATTGCGAACGATATCGTTTAAGCGATCTGCTTTTTGATCGCTTAAGCGATATCGTTTGTGCATCGCTACGTGAGATCAAGCGATTTTACAATGTAAAATCGCTTGATCGTGACATCGCAGATATGAGAGCCAGAGCTCATATCAAGCGATCATCACTTGTTCAATCTGCTTCATCGTGGTGTCTGACACCACGATGAATGATCTCCCAGCGGCAGAGCCTATGCTTGGAGATGGTATCTATGGTAAACGTCGGGTTACTAAGCGCCGCGCGGCGCCTAGTAACCCGATGTGCACCATAGTTACCAGCGATGTCGCTGCCCCACATCGCTGGTGAGTCTGCCTGTGTGACAGCTCACCAGCGATGTGAGCGATATTGTTAGGGATCGCGCGTGCACGTGATCGCTTACAATATCTCTCACGATATTGTTGCGTGTGACGGCCGCCTCAGATATATGGCAAAAACAAAATGCAGCCACCATTGCAGGTTGTGAAGCTGTTGGCTTTTTCTACATTATTATTATGTTAATATTTAGCTTATGTGCCCACGATTGTGCCTTTGCTGTGCTGCACTTATGCATCCGTGTTATGCATCCAAAACGCTTAGCATTTCGTTGGCCAGCTAAGTGTATCATTGCTGTGCCTACAAAGTGTCATTTTGCACTGTGTTTAGAATGCTTATTTGTCACGTGCTTAGATGGCGCTGACATTTTTGGATGCTGCTGTGTATGTGTTTGTCTTTAAGAGCTGCATGGTTGATAGTTGTGAAGATCCTGGCCTCCTGTGTTGTACTCCAGAACTGCATTCACTATTAGGTTCAACTGCTGGTTGAGGGGTTAATGTTTGACTCTCCTGAACTCCCCTCCCCCTAGCCTTTAAGTAGCCTCTCCTTCCACCAGGTGGTACTGCTGATAGAGTTTCACTCTATGCCTGGAAGCCGTGATGTGCTGACCTGTGTGTTTGTGTTGCTGAAGTCCTTTCCTTTGGAGTTGCTGTATCCCAATTCTGTGGAGGGAGGTGAGGGGGGAATAGCACAGGGCTGGTGGAGGAGGTAAGCGAGAGGCTGGAGCCCGAACCTTCTCACCATCAGAGATACCTTCGGGATCAGGGTAATTCAGGGTTCCTAGACTAGGGTCAGACTAGTCTTCCCTGGTCACCCTGTCCGTAACTGCCATTCCCTCATCAGTATTCACCACACCGTGACATTATTACTAATGCAAAAAATAACCTGCATCTCAATAATTTTATGCACATTTGGTGTGTCCTGGCCGCACTTCTGGATTTCACACGTCACATGGATGGAGGCTGAAAGTGCATGCCGGGATCCATGGTAAGCATGGTGCTGCAGCATGGGGAGACGATGTACGGATGTAGAATTTTCTGCATCAAAAAAAGCACATATTACACAGCAAAAGCACAACACTTTTGCAGCGTAATACGTGATTACAGCGGAGGCGTATGTGATACAGAAAATTCTGCATCACATATGCAGCATGGACACATAGCTAAACTGTTAAGATTGATAAATCAGGATCGCCAAGCAGTTTTGAATACTTTAGATACTGGGAAGGTGGGAGGGAGGAGGAGGAGGATAAGTGACTGGAGGCTGATAAGGTGGTGGGGATTGCCAGCCTGCAGAATTTGTCGCATTTAATATAAGTGATGGGAGAATTAGGAGAAGTGTATGTTTGTTGAAGTCAAGGCATGGTCCTGTTTATTGTATGCAACTAAATTGCACTGTTAAAGGGAACCTGTCAGGTGGTTTATGCGCCTCCAGCTATCACTATCTGTACCTGTAGCTTTATAACACCAGTCTAATCATCCCTGTCTGAGCTCATAGTGTAATGTGAAAGGTGAAAGAAAAGCATTTATACACTTACATTTCAGTCCCCACCTTGGAGGAGGGGGACTGTCTGGCAGGATAATAGTTAACTCACTTTTAACTTGGATAGCTAATAGTTAACTCACTTTTAACTTGGATAGCTAAAGGACCTGTGTGATATAACGATCATGTAACCATAGTGGGCGGAGCTAAGCCAGCAAACGTATTATGTTCTATGAGAACTTAGATCCGCCTATTGTAGTCACATAGTTGTGACATCACATCAGGTCTCCCAACATGTTCTAGCACAAGGCTGAAATGTTAACTATTAAGCTGCCAAACAGTCCCCGTCCTCCAAGCTGGAGACTGACTGCCTCATTATCAATATGATCAGTGATAACAAAAATTCTCAATTAAATGTCACCTGCTTAACCCAACAGGAAGTACGGCATCGTCTAAAAATCACTAAAATTGACAAATCCCCGGGCCCAGATGGGATACACCCCAGAGTGCTGCAGGAATTAAGTACTGTCATAGATAGACCATTATTTTTAATATTTAAAGATTCCATAATAACAGGGTCTGTACCACAGGACTGGCGTATAGCAAATGTGTTGCCAATATTCAAAAAGGGGACAAAAACTGAACTTGGAAATTATAGGCCAGTAAGCTTAACCTCTACTGTGGGTAAAATCCTAGAGGGTTTTCTAAGAGATGCTATTCTGCAGTATCTGAAGAAAAATAACCTCATGACCCATTATCAACATGGTTTTACGAGGGACCGTTCCTGTCAAACTAATCTGATAAGCTTCTATGAAGAAGTAAGTTCTGAACTGGACCAAAGAAATGCAGTGGATGTGGTGTATATGGACTTTTCAAAAGCTTTTGATACAGTGCCACACAAAAGGTTGATACATAAAATGAGGGCAATGGGAATAGGGGAAAATATGTGTAAGTGGGTTAAGAACTGGCTTAGTGATAGGAAACAAAGAGGTTATTAATGGAACACACTCAGAATGGGTCACAGTTAACAGTGGGGTACCACAGGGGTCAGTGTTGGGCCCGCTTCTATTTAATATATTTATTAATGACCTTGTAGGGGGCATACAGAGTAGAATATCAATATTTGCAGATGACACTAAACTCTGCAGGGTAATCAATACAGAGGAGGACAATTTTATATTACAGGAGGATTTATGTAAACTAGAAGCTTGGGCTGATAAATGGCAAATGAGCTTTAATGGGGATAAATGTAAAGTCATGCACTTGGGCAGAGGAAACAAAAGGTATACCGTATATACTCGTGTATAAGCCGACCCGTGTATAAGCCGACCCCCCTACTTTTGCCCCCAAAACCTGGGAAAATCTATTGACTCGTGTATAAGCCGAGGGTGGACCCCAGCACAGGTATACAGCCCCCAGCAGTGTGGTATACACCAGTCCCAGAGGTAGATACAGCAGCCCCAGTGGTAGTATACACGCAGCCCCAGTAGTATATACAGCCCCAGTGGTAGTATATACAGCCCCAGTGGTAGTATACAGGGCCCCAGAGGTATATAGCAGCCCCAGTGGTAGTATACAGTGCCCCAGAGGTATATAGCAGCCCCAGTGGTAGTATACAGTGCCCCAGAGGTATATAGCAGCCCCAGTGGTAGTATACAGGGCCCCAGAGGTATATAGCAGCCCCAGTGGTAGTATACAGTGCCCCAGAGGTATATAGCAGCCCCAGTGGTAGTATACAGGGCCCCAGAGGTATATAGCAGCCCCAGTGGTAGTATACAGTGCCCCAGAGGTATATAGCAGCCCCAGTGGTAGTATACAGGGCCCCAGAGGTATATAGCAGCCCAGTGGTAGTATACAGTGCCCCAGAGGTATATAGCAGCCCCAGTGGTAGTATACAGGGCCCCAGAGGTATATAGCAGCCCCAGTGGTAGTATACAGTGCCCCAGAGGTATATAGCAGCCCCAGTGGTAGTATACAGGGCCCCAGAGGTTAAATATCATATAATAGCAGCCCCAGTGGTAGTATACAGTGCCCCAGAGGTATATAGCAGCCCCAGTGGTAGTATACAGGGCCCCAGAGGTATATAGCAGCCCCAGTGGTAGTATACAGTGCCCCAGAGGTATATAGCAGCCCCAGTGGTAGTATACAGGGCCCCAGAGGTATATACAGCCCCAGTGGTAGTATACAGTGCCCCAGAGGTATATAGCAGCCCCAGGGTAGTATACAGGCCCCAGAGGTATATAGCAGCCCCAGTGGTAGTACAGGCCCCAGAGGTATATAGCAGCCCCAGTGGTAGTATACAGGCCCCAGAGGTATATAGCAGCCCCAGTGGTAGTATACAGTGCCCCAGAGGTATATAGCAGCCCCAGTGGTAGTATACAGTGCCCCAGAGGTATATAGCAGCCCAGTGGTAGTATACAGGCCCCAGAGGTATATAGCAGCCCCAGTGGTAGTATACAGTGCCCCAGAGGTATATAGCAGCCCCAGCGGTAGTATACAGGCAGCCCCAGTAATGCAGGCCCCCCCCAGCGTCTCTCCGGTCACCTGTAAAGCAAGCTATACTTATCAGTGTCCCGCTCGCACCCGCCGCTGCCGACATCCACGATCCTCCATCTTCATGCGACTCCTCTTCCTTTTTCCTGTGCGCGTCGCCGGGAATGACGTCATTGCCGGCGACGCGCACAGAAACAGGAAGAGGAGTCGCATGAAGATGGAGGATCGTGGATGTCGGCAGCGGCGGGTGCGAGCGGGACACTGATAAGTATAGCTTGCTTTACAGGTGACCGGAGAGACCCTGGGGGGGCCCTGCATTACTGGGGATGCGGGGGCTGCTGTATACCGATGTATACATCGGTATGTACCGATGTATACATCGGTATACAGCACTGACTCGCGTATAAGCCGAGGGGGGTACTTTTCAGCCCAATTTTTGGGCTGAAAAACTCGGCTTATACGCGAGTATATACGGTAATTATGTGCTTAATTGTAAAACACTGGGCAAAACTGTCACTGAAAAAGACCTGGGTGTATTGGTAGATGACAAACTCACATTTAGTGGCCAGTGTCAGGGAGCTGCTGCAAAGGCAAATAAAATAATGGGATGCATTAAAAGAGGCATAGATGCTCATGACGAGAACATAATTTTACCTCTATACAAGTCACTAGTGCGACCACACTTAGAATACTGTGTACAGTTTTGGTCTCTGGTGTATAAGAAAGACATAGCTGAACTAGAGCGGGTCCAGAGAAGAGCGACAAAAGTCATTAGAGGACTAAGGGGTCTGCAATACCAAGACAGGTTATTAAACTTGGGGTTATTTAGCTTAGAAAAACAAAAACTTAAGGGTGATCTTATAATAATGTATAAATATATGAGGGGACAGTACAGAGAACTTTCTAATCATCTCTTTACTCTTAGGTTTGAGACTGGGACAAGGGGGCATCCTCTACGTCTGGAGGAAAGAAGGTTTATTCATAATCACAGACGCAGATTCTTTACTGTAAGAGCAGTGAGACTATGGAACTCTCTGCCAAATGATGTTGTAATGAGTGAGTCACTACTAACATTTAAGAAGGGCCTTGATGCCTTTCTTGAAAACTATAATATTACCAGTTATATATACCGTATATACTCACGTATAAGCTGAGTTTTTCAGCCCAAGAATTGGGCTGAAAAGTACCCCCCTCGGCTTATACGCGAGTCAGTGCTGTATACCGATGTATACATCGGTACATACCGATGTATACATTGGTATACAGCAGCCCCCGCATCCCCAGTAATGCAGGGCCCCCCCAGTCTCGCTCCGGTCACCTGTAAAGCAAACTATACTTATCATACACTGTCCCGCTGTCCGCGCCCGCTCGCCGCTGCCGTCCGCGATCCTCCATCTTCATGCGTCTTCTTCCTGTTTCTGTGCTCGTCGCTGGCAATGACGTCATTCCCTGCGACGAGCACAGGAAACAGGAAGAAGACGCATGAAGATGGAGGATCGCGGACGGCAGCGGCGAGCGGGCGCGGACAGCGGGACAGTGTATGATAAGTATAGTTTGCTTTACAGGTGACCGGAGTCAGGCTGGGGGGGCCCTGGATTACTGGGGATACTGTATACTACCACTGGGGCTGCTATACACTACTACTGGGGCTGTATACACTACCACTGGGGCTGCTATATACTACCTCTGGGACTGGTGTATACCACACTGCTGGGGGCTGTATACTTGTGCTAGGGTCCACCCTCGGCTTATACACGAGTCAATAGATTTTCCCAGGTTTTGGGGGCAAAAGTAGGGAGGTCGGCTTATACACGGGTCGGCTTATACACGAGTATATACGGTACTAGATTCTTTGATAGGGCGTTGATCCAGGGAACTAGTCTGATTGTCGTATCTGGAGTTTTTTTCCCCAATGTGGAGATTAGTGTTGCCACATGGGTTTTTTTTTGCCTTCCTCTGGATCAACATGTTAGGCTATGGGTTGAACTAGATGGACGTAAAGTCTTCCTTCAACCTTAAAAACTATGTTACTATGTTACTATGTATTACATAAGAAAATGTAAGTGTATAAATGCTTTTTTTTCACCTTTACCATTACACTGAGCTCAGACAGGGATGATTACAATAGTATTATGAAGCAGCAGGTACAGACAATGATAGCTGTGGAGGCATAAACTAGCTGACAGGTACCCTTTAAGGTAAATATACTGTATAGTAGATTTGATACATTCTGGGATGGTGCACTGCTTTCTTTATCTTTGAAACACCAAGCTGACATGAGCAAGCAATAGTTGCTAGATGTGGTGAGGAGAGGATTGCAATACCACTGTGCAGAAATGATGGCAGTGGATTATTCATAATACTCTCCAAGTGTGCAACAATAACAGTTGGTATATTCAGGAACAATCAGGAACAAAATAAGCTTAATAGATCAGCAAGAAATAATTTCCGTGTGACTCTATCTGCAGTATTTGCAAACAGCTTTGTTTCACATAGACACAGGTATCTGAATACAGTCACATACTCCTCCTGTGACCTTCTTTTGTTTTTTTTGTTCTAATTTTATTACCAGCATACAAACCTAGAAACTAAACACTCAGTATGCTGAAACATTCGGAATGTTGCAAAATATTATCATTGGCCAACGATTAGTTTTGCTTTTGCATGTGTATGTTGATATTTCTTAATCTAGTGTATCAACTTCCCCTTTTGTGGCATTATAATCTAATATTATCTCTGGCTTTCTGTGTTCTCGATCACTTATTGCATTGTCATGGTGCATTGTGCTCATTAGAATTACATACTTATTTTTTTTGGGGACGTAAGACATAACTGTTGTATCTCCAGTAAAGTAAAAAGTAGAACTATACACACATCTTTTAATAAGGATACCTTGCAGCAGTTCTGGCTTCTTTTTCCTTATAGTACCCAGCATGGGTAGAATGTGAAAAAGTTGTCACATGTGACAAGTGAAACTACTTAATAATGATAATATTTTATTTATATAGCACCAACATATTACGCAGCACTTTACACTTGTGTCCTCTCTAACAGATTTGAAAGAGAAATGACTGGATAAGTACATGCTTACTGATAACAACAGTGAAACCTTCACCCTTTTGAAAAATGAGATGAAGTAAACAGGAAAAGATAAATTTTGCAGGCAGAAATAATTAGTCACTTGTCAAACAGTATAAAATATTAACGGGTCATATTGACTCGAACAGTACAAGTGTAACAATCAGTGTGTAGCAAAAGGCAAACAAAAAAACCCACTCACAGTAAGAACCCCTCAAATGAGGAAAAGTCAATTAATCACAAGTTTCAGATTCGCATAGTAATCTACAGGGTCTCAAATTAAATTTCGGGTCATATGGACCCGAACAGAACAGGAGGGTTAAGATATTGAAGAATTTTCTTAATCATTCCATTCTCTTTTGCATGGCTTACTTACACGTCGACAGAGAATTCCGACTGTGGCTGTGATATTATTATTATTTATTTATATAGCACCATTAGATTCCATGGCGCTTTACATAATAAGGGGGTAGACAAGGACAAGTTAGATATATTTGTGTAGTCCGGACAAACAGGAAACAGGAGGGGATGAGACTCTGTCCCCGAGGCTCTCAGTCTATGGGGACCGGAGGGGATACAGTAAGAGGGGGTAGTGCCAAACATGAGATGGTGCGGTGGATTAGGTCTCATTGCAGGTTGTAGGCTTGTCGCAAGAGGTGGGTCTTCAGGTTTCTTTTGAAGATTCCCAACGTAGGCGAGTGTCTGATATATTGGGGAACAGAGTTCCAGAGGATGGCGGATGCACGGGGAAGTCGTGTATGTGGTTTTGAGAGGAGGAAATGAGAGGGGAAGAGAGAAAGAGTTCTTGGGAGGATCGTACGTTGCGTGAGGGTAGGTAATAGGATACCATCTCAGACATGTATGGAGGGGACAGGCTGCGGATGGCTTTGTGCGTCATGGTTAGGATTTTGAAGCGCGATTTCTGAAAGCTGGGGAGCCAATGAAGGGCCTTGCAGAGGGGAGCGACTGAGGAGTAGCGGGAAGACAGGTGAATGATTTGGGCAGCAGAGTTTAAGATAGATTTGAGAGGTGCGAGGGAGGTAGTGGGGAGGCCGGTTAGCAGGAGGTTGCAGTAGTCAAGGTGGGAAATGATGAGAGCATGAACAAGTGTTTTAGCCGTGTCGAGGTCAAGGAAAGTGCGGATCCTGGAAATGTTTTCGAGCAGGAGCTTGAAGAAGAGGGAGGAATTGAGGATTACCCCGAGGCACTTGGCATGGGGGAACTGGGGAGAGTGAGCAGTCATTGACATTAATGGATATGTCTGGTAAAGGGGGAGAGCGATTTGGGGGGAAGACTATGAACTCTGTTTTGTCCATGTTAAGTTTGAGGACACGAGCAGAGAAGGAGAAGGAGATGGCGGACAGGTAATGTGGAATTTTGGATAGAAGGGAGGTGATGTCTGGCCCAGATCTATCTGGGTGTTTTTGGTGTAGAAATGATACTGAAGGCTATGGGACTCGATGAGTTGACCCATGCTGAGGATGTAAATAGAGAAGAGTAGGGGTCCCAGAACTGAGCCCTGGGGGACACCAACAGATAGGGGGTAGGGTGAAGAGGAGGTATGGGAGTGGGTGACAGTGAAGGTCCGGTCAGTTAGACATGACGAGATCCAGGTTAGGGCTAGGTCAGTGATGCTGAGAGATTCCAGAATCTGAAGTAGGAGGGAATGGTCAACGGTATCGAAGGCGGCAGATAGGTTGAGGAGGAGGAGTAAAGTTGCTTGCTCTTGGTAGTCAGCAGGTCGGTGGTGACTTTAGTTAGGACTGTTTCAGTGGAGTGATGGGAACGGAAGCCAGATTGTAGCCAGTCAAAGAGGGAGCTGGAGGAGAGGTGGGAGGACAGTTCAGAATGGACGTGTTGTTCAAGTAGTTATGAGGCGAAGGAGAGAAGAGATATGGAGCGATAGTTGGAAACAGATGCTGGAGGGAGGGAGGCAATTTTAAGGATGGGTGTGATCAAGGCATTTTTAAAGGATGAGGGGAAGACACCAGTAGTGAGTGATAGATTGAAAAGGTGGGTTAGGGCAGGAATGAGGACAGAGGTGAGGATCAGGATGAGGTGGGATTGGAGTGGGTCAAGGGCACAGGTGGTGAGGTGTGATCATGACAGAAGGGAGGAGAGGTGATCCTCTGCCATGATGGAAAAGCAGCTTTTGGATGAGGAAGGCTGAGCAGTGATGGAGGGGGGCCGGGGGGGGACTGTGGGTCAAAGCTTTCTCTGATTTAGTCAATATTCTGTTTGAAGAACGAGGCAAAGTCATCAACAGAGATGAGGGGAGAGGGAGGAGGTGCAGGGGGACGGAGTAGGGAGTAGAAAGTGTTGAATAGTTGTTTGGGGTTGTGGGACAGGGTGATTATTAGAGATGAGAAGAAGGCTTGTTTTGTTTTGGGTCACTGAGTGCGAACTTGAAGGTAGAGAGGGATTGCTTATACATGGCGAAGTGCACCGCGGAGTGGTGCAACTGTATGAGTACATACCAAGCACAACTGTACAAGTTGTGGTTGGTATGTACAGAAGTGCCCCTACTGCTTGTCTGTACCTCTCATTGCTGGGTAGCAGATCTCCTTCCAGCTTTAAGTAGGACAGATCTATTGGTGTTGACGCACCTTTGGCTTCTGACATTCCAAACTGGTTTAGGACTGAGGACATTTTTGAATTTTGGTTGAGAAGGAAACTCCCATCTTCTTCTCTCTGGATTTGGATTCCCAAATAATATGTCACATTTCCAGGATCCATAGTCTCAAAGTGCTGGTTGCAAATTTCACCTAGCTTTGCAATTTCTTTTTCATCTTGATGACATATGATTACATCATGTACATATAGAAGAACATACATCCACTCCTCTGCTACACTTCATATACACACAAATATGGATCAGCTTGAGATCTTTTAAATCATTCATTGATCCAAACTTTATTCATTTTGGAGTTCCATGCTCTTGCCAATTTCTTAAGACAATAGAGAGATTTTTACATTTTACAAACAAGGCGCTCTTGGCCCTTTTTAATATATCCCTCGGGGTGGGTCATGTACAACTCTTCTTCAATTTCACCATTTAGGAAGGCTGTCAAAATGTCTCAGTGTCATCTGTTGAACTACAGCTACGAATATTAAAGTTCTGAATGTGGTTTGCTTTGCATCATAATCTTCACCATACTTTTGCGAGAGCCCTTTTGCAACCAATATTGCCTTAAACAAGTGAAAATTACCTTCGGAGTCATATTAGTTTTTGAAGACCCACTGTGCGGAAAGCATTCAGACCCCTTTAAATGTTTCAGTCTTTGTTTCATTGCAGCCATTTGGTAAATTCAAAAAAGCTCATATTTTTTCTCATTAATGTACACTCTGCATCTCACCTTGACCTAAAAAAGACCGAGAAATGTAGAAATTTTTGCAAATTTATTAAAAAAGAAAAATTGAAATATCACATGGTCATAAATATTCAGACCCTTTGCACAGTATTGAATAGAAGCACCCTTTTGAGCTAGTACAGCCATAAATCTTCTTGGAAATGATGCAACAAGTTTTTCACACCTGGATTTGGGGATCCTCTGCCATTCATGCTTGCAGATCCTCTCTAGTTCCGTTAGGTTGGTTGGAACGTTGGTTGACGGCAATTTTCAGGTCTCTCTAGAGATGCTCAATTAGGTTTAGGTCAGAGCTATGACAAGGGCCAGTCAAGATTGGCCACAGAGTTGCTCTTAAGCCACTCCTTTGTTAAGAAGCTGTGTCATTGTCTTGTTGGAAGGTGAATCTTCGGCCAAGTCTGAGGTCCAGAGCACTCTGGAAGAGGTTTTGATCCAGGATATCTCTGTACTTGGCCGCATTCCTGTTTTCTTAAATTGCAACCAGTCATCCTGCCCCTGCAGCTGAGAAATACCCCCATAGCATGATGATGCCACCACCATATTTCACTGTTGGAATTGTATTGGGCAGGTGATGAAGCAGTGCCTGGTTTTCTCCACACATACCACTTAGAATTATCACCAAAAAGTTCTATCTTTGTCTCATCAGACCAGAGAGTCTTATTTCTCATAGTCTGGTAGTCATTCATGTGTTTTTTTTTTAGCAAACTCTATGCAGGCTTTCATATGTCTTGCACTGAGGACATATGAGTGTGACCATTCTTTGAGATGATGCAACTGTTATCTTTAAAAGTAACTACATTCCCCTGTTGTGTGATCCACTTTACTGACAGAAGATTGCTTTCAAGGCTGGGAACATAGAGAACATCCTGTACTGGGATCTTTCTGCTTTGTGCTAAGGAAACTGGATAGCAGAGGTAGCCATCTCCTACTCCTTCTGAAGTGATATAGTGAACATAAGCTAAGATGACCTTTTCTGACTGCTTTCATTAAGGTCAGAGAATCCTTGTTGTTTGTCATATGGCTGGTTGCACCGGAATTTATACACCATATATGATTTGGAGATGGGTCTGTACTGGCATTAAATGCAGCTTCAATATATGCAGAATTTTCCTTTACAGCTGTTTTAACCTGTGATGACTGTTCTGCTTTTGAAGCTGGCTCATTCTAGCTCCCCAAACTCTATTAACAACAAAACTTTTACGACACAACTCCTGAATACTTTTTTTGAAATTCAGCTTTATTAAAGTGCAAGATAAGGTGCAACAGTGCATTTACAGACACGGTTCTACAGGGTTAATAGGACTGTACAAAATTATATTGCAACGGTCACATTATTATATAAACATATGCATGTCATATCATCATATCATTATATCTGTGAAGTCTGTCAAATTATATATGGTGCCGATCTTTCATATACAGAGGTTACACAGCACAGTGACCTTCACAGTCCTAGATTATACTGGACTCTCCGTATGTTTATTTACCAACCTCCATTGTTACAATGTTTTAGCCCACCACCTACTCATATCATTTAACATATCAATTCTGCAGTCTGATTTAAAGTACCCAGGTTTTTTACAGACTAAACATTTGCGGGTTTCTCGTACATTGCTCTTATTTTTAGCGATATCCTGTGTCTTTAATGCTGTTTCTGATCTGGATACATTACTGCTGCTTACAGTATCTGTTTTTCTTCTTATACTCATCTACAAGTTTGCCTTCAACAATACTCTAGTTTGAGCTCATCAGGCTGGACATCTAGTGCAGTGAGAAATGTGTTATAACTTTCTGAAAGACTAGTTAGTAAAAGTGCAGGAACATGAAAATCTTTAATTCTTCTCTAATACCCATGAGATGCTCCTCAATCTCTATGGTGTTTCATATATAGTGCTACATATTCTGGCCATTACTTAGCTTACACTGATACAGCTTTCTCATAAGATAAAGCTTATTGCTGAGATTTAATCTTTCATGCACTTTCTGTAACTCATCCCACATCTCTTTTGTAGTTGCACATTTGCATATATACACAATCTGATTATCATCTACACTGAGGGTGATAGTGCTTTGTGCTTTCTGATCCTTCTCTAGCCAATCATCTGGTAATGGATGAGGCACCTGTGAGTGTATTTCCAAGTACATTCTCTTATAAGCAGCATCTTCACCTTGAATTTCCAGGACTGGTAGTTCTAGTTAGTCATGTTTGTCACTTCTCTTTTTCACACTGTTGTTCTGGGCTGCTTTTGCTTTGGGTCACTGTTGCTCTGTATTACTTTGGGCTAATAATCTGTTGGCAGGGGATTAATCACGCTACTCTATTATATTTTAGTGCTCCTATATATATGTTTGTTTTATGTACCTGATGAAGGCTGCACCGAATAGCAGCCGAAACGTGTTGTATTGTATTTTAATATATCCTTTTTTTTGAGAAATAAAAATAATTTTTCGGTATAAAATGTTTTGGAATTGGATTCATCTGGAAGTCTTAGGGTGTGTACTCACGGTCCAGAGAAGCTGCGTGTTGGACGCAGCTCCTCCGGACCTGAGTGACGTTGCAGGTGCCCGCAGGGAGACCGCTGCTGCCCTGTACTCACCATGTGCGGCGGGTGCAGGGCGGCTTCTCCCTGCAGTCACCTGATGGGAGCCACTTCTGATTCCGCAGCATGAAATGAACAAGCTGCAGAGGAGTGGAATGCCGGCAACCTGCACCGCAGCTCCAAACACGCTGCGGGTGGGTTAAACATAGTGAGGATGGGATTTCTTACAATCCCATCCACTATGCTTATACTGTACTACGCAGCGTTTTGGACGCAGTGGCAAGACGCTGCATCCAAAACGCTGCGTATACTGACAATAAGCACACACCCTTAATATGACTAGCGTCACAACAGCCTGACGGTTTCTTTTTCACTGTGGAAACAGACACAGGAATCTGAACAAAGTCACATGCTCTTCCTGGGACCGTCTCGTGTTTTTTTTGTTCTAACTTTATTAACAGCATACAAACCTAGCAACTAAACACTCATAGACAGGAATGGAGCTGTTGCACTAAACATATGCCAACAAGAAAGCTGGAGAACTTCCATTTAAGCAGAATTTCTCAAAAGTTTGCAATGAAAAGTTTAGTATTTTGCTGTGTCTGTCATCTATCATCATCTGGTAATGGATTTAAACTACTAGGCAACAACCTTCTTAAGGGATTTATCTGGGATTATATCAATGTTTTACTATGGAACTTAAAAATCCCAAATGGCCGCTTAGCTGGGAGGATGTGCTGCTCTGCACTCCTCGGCATCCCTGACCATCCATGGCCCCAGCTGAACCACCGAAGCCGTGACCCAGCTAATCGGCCCCTGGTCCCCTCAGCATCCCACTAACCTGACCATTGGTGTGGGTGATGCGAGGAGAGCCTCCATCCACCCGGTGCACCGACTGCTGAGGACCCCCTCAGGCCCAACATCAGCATTGGTGAGAGCCCCCATGGTGGCTGCACTCAATCCCTGAACACCCCTCGGACCCAGAGCGGCGTCCCCGTGACATTGCAAGTGGGAGACCCACTGAGCCCGGGGACCCGCTGCTCTCGCCACTGTGTGCAGAGATCCTGGGCTAGGCCAAAGCCGCAGTTTCCCAGTCCTCCCAAAGCCCCGCCCCCTGTCAAAACCGGCGGTGCAGCTTACCAGAAGCTGCGGCGCCCATCACTCTTGCAGCCCCAGGAGCAGGGAGACACAGGCCACCCCACCGCCGCAAGCCGGTCTTGGTCCAGGCCAAAGCCTTGGCCTCTACCAGCGGGCACCTGGAGCTCCACAAGCCCGGCGGGGCGGCTCGTCAGCAGCTGCGACACCTGCCACCCTCAGTCGGCCCTGGATGAAGGTGGCTGGCCGATCCACTGCTCACACCAGCTGAGCACCTAGGCCCACTGCACAGGCCAAAGCCGCGGCCTCTCCCAGCCAGCTCCATGGTCCCCCACCAGTGCTGATGTGCGGTCTGGCTGCAGACGCCCTACATCAACGGCGCAAGAGATCCTGAAAGAGAGCCCTAACACGCACCTATCACCTCCTGAGGCATGAGGTGACGGGAGACCAAGCCACTGCAACACCTCCAGCTGTGGCCCTCTCTCCCTCAGCCTGCAGCCCCATGTGGAGTTACCAGTGCGGAGCCCCTGTCACCAACCTCCACCAGCTGCACAAGCCACTGGCCAGCATCCTGACACATCCTCAGCACCCCTGCTTATCCTCATGCTGCCTCAGGCCCCCGACTGTACCTCGTCCAGGACTGTATCTAACTCCTGGTTGCATTGCATCCCTGACTGCTTCGCATTCCTGGCTACACCTCATCCCTGGCTACATCTCATGCCTGGCTGCATCTCATCCCTGTCTGCATCTCACCCCTGGCTGCATCTCACCCCTGGTGGCATCTCAAACCTTGGCTGCACCTCACCCCTGTCTGCATCCCACCCTTATGGACAACAACCTGGTTCGACCTCATCAACCTGCATCTCATCCCTTGTACCTCATCCTTATGGTCAGCACCCTGGTATGAATTCCTCAACCTGCATCTCATCTCTGGCTGCATCTCATCCCTACAGCCAGCACCCTGATATGACCTCATCAACTTGCATCTCATTCCCAGCTGCACCTCATCCCTGGTCACCTCTCAGGCCTGCTGGAACCCACCCCTGGCTGCACCTCATCCCTGGTTGCATCCTATCCATGCCGGACCTCACCCCTGGCTGCTTCTCATCCCTGGCTACACCTCACCCCTGACAGCATCTCACCCCTGACAGTATCTCATCCCTGACAGCATCTCATCCCTGACAGCATCTCATCCCTGACAGCATCTCATCCCTGACAGCATCTCATCCCTGACAGCATCTCTCATCCCTGACAGCATCTCTCCCATTCCTGACAGCATCTCTCCCATTCCTGACTGCAACTCATCCCCGGCTGCATCTTATCTTGCCGTGCTGCATCCACATCTACTGCTCATAATGTTTCCTCTTCTTTTCACCCTCACTCCCATACTAC
Source organism: Allobates femoralis (assembly GCA_033576535.1). Taxonomy (NCBI): domain Eukaryota; kingdom Metazoa; phylum Chordata; class Amphibia; order Anura; family Aromobatidae; genus Allobates; species Allobates femoralis. The sequence goes on along the minus strand of JARQOC010000006.1, from coordinate 217,085,457 downwards.
TTCACTTCCTACTAACCCCTCCAATCCCCCCACCCAGTGATGAATTAGTGCTCTCTCTCTCCATCCTACCCAGTCACCTCTGAACTATTTCTTCACACACAGTCCCGTGTCTCCAAACATGCACGCCCACCTCGTGCCCTCTCCTGCTCTCACCTCCTAACGCTCTCACTGCTTCTCTTACTCACTGGTGAAATATCCCCGAATCCTGGTCCCCCCCATCTCATCTCCACAATCACCTCTCACCCTCATCCACTCCCCAACACAAATCCCCACAACCTCCTGAACCTCAAGGTACCATTACATGAAGCAATAGTACTTGCAATTTCACAGGCAATTTGCTGGTTGCAGTGAAATCATGGACATATTGTTCCATTTGTACACGGCAACAAAATAGAACGATGTGTCCATGATTTTACTGCAACCAGCAAATTGCCAGTGAAATTGCAAGCCCTCGCCATCTTCTGCCGACTGCAGCTCAAAAATATTTCCCGGATCCGCACTTTCCTTGACCTCGACACAGCTAAAACACTCATTTACGCTCTCATCATTTCCCGCCTTGACTACTGCAACTTCCTGCTAACCGGTCCCCCCGCTACCTCCCTTGCACCTCTCCAATCTATCCTAAACTCCGCTGCTCGACTCATTCACCTGTCTTCACGCTACTCCTCAGTCGCTCCCCTTTGCCAAGCCCTTCACTGGCTCCCCATCTCTCAGAGAGCCCGCTTCAAAATCTTAACCATGATGTACAAAGCCATCTATAGCCTGTCCCCTCCATACATCTCTGAGATGGTCTCCTGTAACCTACCCTCACGCAACGTACGATCCTCCCAAGAACTCCTTTTCTCTCCCCCTCTCATTTCCTCCTCTCACAACCGCATACAAGATTTCCCCCGTGCATCTGCAATCCTCTGGAACTCTCTCCCCCATTACATCAGGCACTCGCCTACCCTAGGATCCTTCAAAAGAAACCTGAAGACCCACCTCTTCCACGAAGCGTACAGCCTGCAATAAGACCCAGTCCATCGCACCGTCTCATGTTCGGCACTACCCCCTCCTACTGTATCCCCTCCGGTCCCCCGTAGACTGTGAGCCCTCGCTGACAGGGTTCCATCCCCTCTTGTTCCTGATTGTCTGGACTACACGATTATATTGAACCTATACTCGTCTACCCCTTATGCAAAGCACCATGGAATCTAATGGCGCTATATAAATAATAATAATAATAATAATAATACCTGCTCGTTCATTATGCCCACAACGCTGATCTCTGTGAGCTCACACACTACTCCTGCCGGTGATTCTGTAGCTTCCATAAAAAGCAAATCAAGGCAGCAAAGTTTGAGACACAGAGACTCATTGCCAGAGAAAGTAAAAAAAAAAAAAAAAAAACAATCACAAAATATTCTTTAACTACATAAATAGTAAGAAACTAAAAGATAATTGTGTTGGCCCCCTTAAAAATAGTCTGGGTGAAATGGTGGATGAGGAAGAGGAAAAAGCCAATATGCTAAATGACTTTTTTGCAACAGTATTCACACAAGAATATCCCATGACAGACAACATGATCAGTGATGACAAAAACTCTCCATTAAATGTAACCTGCTTAACCCACCAGGAAGTACGGCACCGTCTAAGTATCACTAAAGTTGACAAATCCCCAGGCCCGGATAAGATACACCCCAGAGTACTGCAGGAATTAAGTACCGTCATAGATACACCATTATTTTTAATCTGTAAAGATTCCATAATTTAGGGTCTGTACCACAGGACTAGCGAATAGCAAATGTGGTGCCAATAATCAAAAAGGGGACAAAAACTGAACTTGGAAATTATAGGCCAGTAAGCTTAACCTCTACTGTGGGTAAAATCCTAGAGGGTTTTTCTAAGAGATGCTATACTGGAGTATCTGAAGAAAAATAACCTCATGACCCAATATCAACATGGGTTTACAAGGGACCGTTCCTGTCAAACTAACCTGATAAGTTCTGGACTGGACCAAAGAAATGCAGTGGACGTGGTGTATATGGACTTTTCAAAAGCTTTTGATATGGTGCCACACAAAAGGTTGATACATAAAATGAGAGCAATGGGGATAGGGGAAAATATTTGTAAGTGGGTTAAGAACTGGCTCAGTGATAGGAAACAAAGGGTGATTATTAATGTTACACATTCAGAATGGGTCACAGTTAACAGTGGGGTACCACAGGGGTCAGTACTGGGCCCGCTTCTTTTTAACATATTTATTAACGACCTTGTAGGGGGGCATACAGAGTAGAATCTCAATATTGATGACACTAAACTCTGCAGGGTAATCAATACAGAGGAGGACAATTTTATATTACAATAGGATTTATGTAAACTAGAATCTTGGGCTGATAAATGGCAAATGAGCTTTAATGGGGATAAATGTAAGTTCATGCACTTGGGCAGATAAAATAAAATGTATAATTATGTGCTTAATTGTAAAACACTGGGAAAAACTGTCACTGAAAAAGACCTGGGTGTATGGGTAGAAGACAAACTCACATTTAGTGCTCAGTGTCAGGCAGCTGCTGCAAAGGCAAATAAAATAATGGGATGTATTAAAAGAGGCATAGATGCTCATGAGGAGAACATAATTCTACCTCTATACAAGCCACTAGTGCGACCGCACTTGGAATAATGTGTTCAATTCTGGTCTCCGGTGTATAAGAAAGACACAGCTGAACTAGAGTGGGTGCAGAGAAGAGCGACCAAGGTTATTAGAGGACTGAGGGTATGCAATACCAAGACAGGTTGTTAAACTTGGGGTTATTTAGTTTGGAAAAACGAAGGCTTAGGGGTGATCTTATACTAATGTATAAATCAATGAGGGGACAGTACAGAGACCTTTTTAATGATCCTTTTATTGTTAGGCCTGAGACGGAGACAAGGGGGCATCCTCTACGTCTGGAGGAAGGAAGGTTTAATCATAATCACAGACGTGGATTCTTTACTGTAAGAACAGTGAGACTGTGGAACTCTCTGCCACATGCTGTTGTAATGAGTGAGTCACTACTAACATTTAAGAGTGGCCTGGATGCCTTTCTTGAAAAAGATAATATTACCGGTTATATATACTAGATTCTTTGATGGGGCGTGCTTTCAGGGAACTAGTCTGATTGCCGTATGTGGAGTCAGGAAGTAATTTTTTCCCCCAATTTGGAGCTTAGTGTTGCCACATGTTTTTTTTGCCTTCCTCTGGATCAACATGTTAGGCTATGGGTTGAACTAGATGGACTTAAAGGGATCCTGTCACCTCCAAAATACCTCCTAAGCTACCAAAACATGTCCCTGCACCATCCTATCACTAATCTCACACTTCTTTTGACTCCTAAAAGCATCCTGTGAAAGTACATAAAAACATTTTAAAACTTACTCATTAGTGATTAAAATTAGCAGGGGCTATATTCTTTAGCTCTTAGGGCGTGTTGTTTTGCAGCCTGAATGATCCACCCTCTCTCTGTCTGTGCTGCTGTGATGTGGACCTGAAGGCAGGACTAGGATTTGCATTCTGTGAGTGACAGAGAGGGGGAGGGCAATGCACAAGCAAAGCAAACAGACAGAGAGAGGGTGGATCATTCAGGCTACAAAACCCCACGCCCTAAGGGCTAAAGAATATAGCCCCTGCTAATTATAATCACTAATGAGTAAGTATTAAAACGTTTTTATGTACTTTCACAGGATGCTTTTAGGAGACAAAAGGAGTGTGAGATTAGTGATAATATGCTGCAGGGACATGTTTTGGTAGCTTAGGAGGCGTTCTGGAGGTGACAGGATCCCTTTAAGGTCTTCGTTCAACCTTAAATACTATGTTACTATGTATGTTACAATCTTGATGGTCACATTCAGTTTGTGCTGACATATCAGCTGAATCTTGATGATTGATATCAAGGTATATCATATTTTTTATACTTCTGGTGTTTCATTTATCTCGGACAGAAGACCTGTTTTTCCTTTGCGCATTACATGTGTCATTTTTTTCTTTTTATTTGTATATGGGCAAATAGAATCATGCTCAGTGTGTTTGTATATATGTCAATTTTTCTCATATATTATGTTGTAAATGTAACGTCTTGAAGATACAATTACTGACATCTTGTTCCTTCTTTTTTTCACATGAAATTTGATGATGTAGCCTTAAAAATACTGAGGAAGGTCCATGAGGGCTGAAAACGTTTTATTATCACCTTTGGCTTGTTTGCTGTGACCACTGTCAATACAATTCAACACTTTCTGCAGAAATTCTCTTTTTGTGGGACTATTTCTTTCACCTTGTTTTAGTGTGCCAGAGCTAATTTTTTGTATATGTTCCACAAATGGTGGTAGCTGTGTGATATTACTCAGCCTGGTTTATCCAGAGGAGCTGCAGGGGACCGGTGTTTATGGACATCGTCCAAAGGCTCAACAACCAGGGAGGCATATAAGCATACCCAGCAGACCCTAGGTGAGGCATTCAGGTTTTGGATGCTGCCATGTCCAACCCCACATGCTCAGCCCTGGGACGTGGACCGGAGAGGAGATACGGCCACAGCAGTAAATTGATGCTACAGCATCTGTGCCAGAGGCCATAGATTGAATACAGGAACACTGACACTTGGTCGGATTTGATCCAGAAATTGGTCCATTGGAAGGCCAAGAATGATGCGGAGGATGATGAGGATCCCGCCGATGTTGAACCAGAGGATGTAAACTGTGTGTCACATTCAGGATCCAAATCAGTGTATGGACTGGCATCACCACAAGCGTAGGTGCATTTTTGACTGAGCTCCCAATATATCATTTTTCCCTTTTCTCACTTCCTTAGTCTGATAGCCACACATGGACACAATTGTGAGAGCCTAACACACACCTGTTCATTATTTTTAATTACATCCATGGGCATAAAACCCACTCACACTAGGGCATAGTGTCAGGACCTGGCAGTGGAGGCTCCTTGTAAGTGGGTGTCAGGCTCACTCTTTAGTGGCCACTATTGAAACTAAGATCTACGTTTTTTCATATTTAGCACAGGGCAGTTTCTGCAATACACACATGCACAGCTCTCAACCTCTAAGACACACGAAAACGGTAACACCCTTGACCTTGTCTTTACCCGGCTCTGCTCATCCTCCCCATTGGATAACTCAACTCTACTCTCTGACCACAACATTCTTTCCTTCTCACTCACTAACCCTCGGCCAACACAGCCCAAGCCTACCTATCACACATCCAGAAATCTACAGGCCATTAACCCTCAAGCACTCACAGACTCCCTCATCTCATCTCTGTCCCCAATCTCTTCAATCTCTTCTCCAGATCAGGCAGTAAATCACTACAATGACTCTCTCAGAAGCTCCCTGGACCAAGTAGCGCCCCTCACCCGCAGAACCTCCAAACAGAGAACAAAACAGCCCTGGCTCACATCACAAACCCGATTCCTCCAGCGATGCTCCAGGAGTGCTGAACGCCTATGGAGGAAAACTCGCTCACCAGGAGACTTTATCCACTATAAATTCATGCTCAAAACCTACAACTCTGCCCTTCACCTTGCCAAACAGACCTACTTCACCACCCTGGTCTCCTCACTATCCAACAATCCAAAAAAACTCTTTGACACCTTTCACTCTCTCCTCAGTCCTAAAGTGCAGGCCCCCATCACCGACCTCTCTGCTGATGACCTGGCTTCCTACTTCATGGATAAAATAGACAACATCCGCCAGGAAATCAGCTCTCAGCCTCCAAGCACTGCCACCCCCATTCTTCCTCACATCCCCTCCGGTTCACTCTCCACATTTGACCCAGTCACAGAAGAAGAAGTCTCCAGGCTCCTATCTTCCTCTCGTCCCACCACATGCACTACCGACCCCATTCCCTCACACCTGCTCCAGTCCCTCTCTCCAGTCGTCACCACTCATCTAACCAAAATCTTCAATCTCTCCCTCTCTTCTGGCATTTTCCCCTCCTCCTTCAAATACTCGATCATTACTCCATTACTAAAGAAAACCACTCTCGACCCAACCTGCACAAATAACTACAGACCAGTCTCCAATCTCCCCTTCATCTCTAAACTCTTGGAGCGCCTGGTCTATTCCCGCCTCACCCGTTACCTCTCTGCTCACTCTCTTCTAGATCCATTACAGTCTGGTTTCCGCCCCCTTCACTCCACAGAAACTGCCCTCATCAAAGTGACCAATGACCTTCTGACAGCAAAACGTAATGGTGACCACTCTCTGCTTATTCTCCTTGATCTCTCTGCAGCTTTTGACACTGTCGACCATCAGCTCCTACTCTCTATGCTGCACTCCATTGGCATAAAGGACACTGCTCTCTCCTGGCTCTCCTCCTATCTTTCTGACCGCTCTTTCAGTGTATCTTTTGCTGGCTCCACTTCCCCCCCTCTTCCCCTCACTATTGGGGTCCCTCAGGGTTCAGTCCTTGGCCCTCTCCTCTTCTCTCTCTACACGGCCCCGATTGGACAGACCATCAGCAGATTTGGCTTCCAGTACCATCTTTATGCTGATGACACTCAACTATACACTTCAGCCCCTGACCTTACCCCTGCGGTAGTAAAGAACACCAATGACTGTCTAGCTGCAGTTTCCAATATCATGTCCACTCTCTATCTGAAACTAAACCTTTCCAAAACTGAACTTCTTCTGCTCCCCCCATCCACTAACCTCCCTAAATCGGACATCTCTCTCTCGGTGTGCGGCACCACGATAACGCCTAGACAGCAGGCTCGCTGTCTGGGTGTTATATTTGACACCGATCTCTCCTTCTCCTCCCACACACAATGTCTCGTCCGCTCCTGTCGCTTACACCTGAAGAATATCTCTAGAGTCCGCCCCTTTCTCACCCTGGAAACAACAAAAACCCTCACCGTGGCCCTAATCCATTCCCGCCTTGACTATTGCAACTCTCTATTAAGCGGCCTCCCCCTCACCAGACTTTCTCCTCTCCAGTCCATCCTTAATGCAGCAGCCAGGATCACCCATCTGGCCAATCGTTACTCAGATGCCTCTGCTCTGTGCCAGTCATTGCACTGGCTGCCCGTATATTACAGGATCAAATTCAAATTGCTTGTTCTTACCCACAAAGCTCTTCACAGTGCAGCTCCCCCCTACCTCTCCTCCCTCATCTCTGTCTATCACCCCACCCGCTCTCTACGTTCCTCAAATGACCTTCAACTAACATCTGCACTAATCCGATCCTCCCACTCCCGGCTCCAAGACTTTTCCAGAGCTGCACCAAACCTCTGGAATGCTTTACCCAAAGAAATCAGGACTATCCACAACTTGCATGGCTTCAGACGATCCCTAAAGACGCATCTTTTTAAGGCGGCCTATCATACTCCCTAACATGTCCATTGTACTGTAGACAGTGAATGGGCTATCCTCTGGACATTATTCTTCTACAAACTCCACCAAACCATAAAGGTCTACACAGACTGATGACCATTCATGTAAGCTTAGCCCTATACCCCATTTCCTCAAGATGCCTGGACCACCAGTGCAATAAGCCCCGACACCTTGTACAACCCCTATCCGTTGTAGATTGTAAGCTCTTTTGAGCAGGGTCACCTTCATTTCTTGCTTTATTTATTGTATTTTATTTTTTTTTCACATTGATTCTATGCCTATTGTTTTTGTATCCAATGATTGTACTTTATTTGTTCTCTATTGTAATTACTTACTGTATATTTTCTGTACGCTAACCCTACATTGTAAAGCGCTGCGGAATATGTTGGCGCTATATAAATAAAGCTTTATTATTATTATTATTATATCCATTGATCCTCTTGTTTCTAGTGCCACTCATTCATCTACATTTTTCATGAAACAGTACTGTCGCGGCAGATAACCATTTCTGTACATTCAGGATCCAGTGACAATCTGAAAACAAACCAGTCCCAAGCAGCCCGAGCAAAGGAATTGTTGGCTGCATTGGGGCCTGAAGCCTCAAGAGAAGCTAGGGCTGGTGTTCTGCAGTTAGTGTTGGGGGTTCCAATTTCTTTACCACCAGCCCATGATGGACCACCACCAAGGAAATCATCTTCGCTAGAGACGTGCCAGTGTTTAATGAATCCAGCACTGAGATAGATGAACACTTGCAAAACTTTGAGATGCTGATGCATATGCACCAGGTACCCACAGCCGAGTGGTCCAAATACCTGTGGACAAGCTTGCCTGGCTGGGCCCAGGAGGCTGTCCCAGCACTTAGGCATCAGGACTGCTTGGACTACGGAATTATTAAAGACACTCTGTTGGCCCTTTTTACATTAATCCCCTAGAGATATTGCACTAAGTTCCGGACTATGTCTCAGCAGGGTGTCTCCTACGTTGAATTTGGCAGTCAACTCCGACGTCACTGTAATCGATGGTCGGGTTGCCCACTCTGCTGCTGCCCTTCGGGATTTGATAGTGTTCGACCAACTTCTGGAGAAAATGGACCCATAAATACGGGAATGGGCAGCTGACTGGAAGCCCGACACCCCAGAGCAAGCAGCTTGATTGGCTGACAAATTTACAGCCAACCGACCCGATAGGCCCACCGATCCCAGGAGATCCCCCAACCATGGATTCAATTGACCTCCAGACACTCATGCTTGACTAACTCACTACACCGCAGAACCCCCATCAGGACAAAGGTTTACCAACAGGGCCCATGACTTGCCTAACCCACGGCGCTGTTATAACTGTGGGCGTCTTGGACACATGGCAAAAGAGTGTCTTCAAAGTCAGGGCCCCATGCCTGGAGCCAGGCCCGGACTGGCCATAGGGAGGGGCGGGACAATTCCCTATGGGCCGCCCCCCTAACTGCAAAATGGGCCGCTGGCCCTTTAAATTTCACCTCAGAGTCCTGTGTGTGCACACGTCCTTGCTGACAAGGGCCGCTGCAGCGCGCACAGGGCTCTCTCTCTGTGTTGCCAGAATCAGAGCCAAAACTTGTTTTTGTGGGCGGAGTTCACCCTCTGCTCACCAGTCCCGGGATCCTTCACTGTCTGCTTGATTCATTGCAGGCTCTAGTGATTGCTGATCTACCAATCAGACAGCAGGAAACAATCACTAGAGTCTGCAATGTCTGCTACCTGCTCTCTGATTGGTGCACAAGCCGTCACTGTAGGTTACAGTGTGCTGTGCTCTGCATCAATAACTGGAGAGCAGGAAGCAGTGAGCAGACTGTGCAGCACGCTGAGGAGATGCTGGTCCACAGGGGAAACTTCATACAGAGCTGTGAGTAACAGCAAAATTAACTCTCCCTGCTGCTTAGGTGTGTGTTTGTGTGTGTATATGGGAGTATGTATGGGGGGTATGTGTGTACATGGGGGAGTGCATGTGTTTATGTATGGGGGGGGTATGTGAGGTGTATATGGGTGTCTGTGTGTGTGTGTGTGAGGTGCATATGGATGTCTGTGAGTGCATGTGGGGGGTATATGGGTGTCTGTGTATGTGTTTGTGGTGTGTATATATGTGTGTGTGTGTATGTGGGGTGTGTATATGGGTGTGTGTGTATATATGGGTGTGTATGTGGGGTGTATATAAATGTCTGTGTGTGTATGTAGGGTATGTGTATATGGGGATGTGTATATGTGTGTGTGTGTGTGTATTTATAGGGGTGTGTGTATATATGGGAGTGTATATAGGTGTCTGTATGTGTAAATGGGGCTGTATATATGTGTATATGGGGGTGTGCATGTGGGGTGTATATGGGTGCCTGCATGTGTGTGTATGTGGGGTGTGTGTGTATGTGGGGTGTATATGGGTGTCTGTGTGTATGTGTTTGTGGGGTGTATGAGTGTGTTTATGGGGGTGTGTGTATGTGGGGTGTATATAGATGTCTGTGTGTGTATATAGGTGTGAGTATATGGGTGTGAGTATGTGGGGTGTATATGGGTGTCTGTGTCTATGGGGGTGTTTGTGTGTGGGAAGTTGGTGTAGATGGGGTGAAACCCAGCTAGAGGGGTCAGACAGGCAGAAGCAGGAGAGGGATTAGTATACTTCATTCTGTGTGATTAATGCAGCCTCAGGTCCTTAACTGCATTGTGTGCACATCTGTGTATGTTTTGATGTATGTGCATGCGTGTGTCCGTGCCCATGGTGATGTATGTAAGTGGTGACATGTGATGTGTGTATCCGTAATTGGTGCATGTGTGATGATATATGTATGTGTCCATGCACATGGTGACAATTGTGCGTCGTGTTTGTTTTGACAAGCTTATCTTCCCGGACAATGTGCAGTAACCCGGTGTGGCCCCCAGCTTCATTCAGACACTTTGCCCAGTAAGATAGCGGTGACACAGGACTCAAGCAGCTGTTAGCGCCAAGTATACAAAACTCCGGGCTGGCTGTGTCCTCCGTGTCCACTCTGCCCCCCTGAGTCTGTGCAGTGTCCTTCATGTCTGCTCTGCACCCCTGAGCCTGCGCAGTGTCCTCCATGTCCGCTCTGCCCCCCTGAGCCTGCGCAGTGTCCTTCGTGTCCGCTCTGCACCTATGAGCCTGCTCAGTGTCCTCAATGTCCACTGTGCCCCCCTTAGCCTGCGCAGTGTCCTCCATGTCTGCTCTGCCCTCCTGAGCCTGCGCAGTGTCCTCCATGTCTGCTCTGCCCCCCTGAGCCTGCGCAGTGTCCTCCATGTATGCTCTGCCCCCCTGAGCCTGCGCAGTGTCATTCATGTCTGCTCTGCCCTCCTGAGCCTGCGCAGTGTCCTCCATGTATGCTCTGCCCCCCTGTGCCTGCGCAGTATCCTTTATGTCTGCTCTGCCCCCCTTAGCTTGCGCAGTGTCCTTCATGTCTGCTCTGCCCACCTGAGACGGCGCAGTGTTCTGATGAAGCTCGGGTGCAGATGAGAAGCCACCAGGCCGTAGGGTACTCGAGACCGGGCAGCTGCTGTCGCTGGGGAGTCACGGGGGTCGTGACCCAGTCCCGTGGCCTGTGCTAAGTCCAAAAAGGGGTTATATACAGGGGAGTTTGTCGTGACCCCACCTGTGGTATGTGGTCAGGTTGACCACCGCTGCCGTATTCCTGCTGGGGGATGGTGGTGAGGGGCAGCGTAGATGTTAAGCTCTTATGGGTGGGGCTGGGTGCCCCCAGTACATGAGTAGTGGATAATGGCGTGCTCTGGATGCTGCACTCGTGTGTCTCCCAGCAGTGTCTCCAGCCAGCACGCAGGGACAGCAAAGATGCTCCGCAGGTGGAGGTCTCTGCTGCAGTGTAGTAATGAACAGTCACAAGCACTTTTGAGCTTACCAGCACTTTACTGTTCCAAAGTTCTTAAAAGTCAGTTACAGTACAGTTCACAGTTCTTACACTTGTCAGGGACCCGGGTGCCACTGCAGCTCAGAGGGTTCCTCTGAATCGCTTCCCTCAAAGTACCTTCCAGGCCTCTACTGTCTCTGTCTTCGCACATGGGTTTGGTCCGGCCTTTATGGGCTTTGTAGTGATGTCTCTCTCTGCTTTAGGGTCACTAGCCCTAGTCCTACTCCGCTGCGGTACTTTGGTCACGGGCCTTAGAGTCTCCGTAACATGCCAGGATGCCTCGTGATTAGGGTCTTGAAGTCTCCCCGGTCACCTCTACAGAGCCAGCGCTCTAGTTGTCCTGGCCTAGCTCTTCAGTGACCCAGGTGTAATTTGGGCTCACCAGGCTCCCTCTTTCTCTCCGGTAGTCAGCTCTGGGTCCTCCGGTCAGCTATGTCAGTTGCGGCTGCCGGGCCCGTTGTTCTACCACTATTCTCAGTGTGGTGTCTCGGCTTGTGGTGCTTCTTTCTCGCCTCCTCTGCTCTTCCAACGTAGTGTTCCTAGGCCCAACTCGTGCCTAGTTCCTCCATATACTTGTCCGTGTCTCTTTCTCTCCACCCACACTTCTCTAAACTCCCGCCACCCCTTGCCTGACATAGAGTTTCTAGGCGTTGGGTCGGTGTGTGTGTGTTCCTCAGTCAACCGTCTTACCTCGTCTGGCTGCAGTCCACCCTGTGGCCACCCTGGTTGCAGGGGCGCCACACAGACGCACTGCCTTCATCATGGGAGGCAGAGATGTGCAGAGCTGGCGTTGATGCTGGTCTTCATGTCACTAACAGCCACAGGGGCATGATAACATTAGTGGGATCACCTTAGACTATATTCATACAGGGCGCTTTTGCAGTGTTTGTTTCTGCAGCTATCGCATCGCACTGCCCAGAATCAGCCGGCGGTTAACCTGACCTGAAAATGTCAGCTGCATAGAAATACATGAAGCAGTCGTGCTCAGATCAGGAGAGCCTCCAGGCGGTGCAATGCAATCCTTGCTTGAGTCATATGCTACACTCTGCACAGTACCACTTTTCCTGTCCTGTATACTGGGTGTAATCCTCAGTATCTGTGTTATTCTGTATATATACACTGCACAGTACCACTTCTCCTGTCCTGTATACTGGGTGTAATCCTCAGTGTCTGTATTATTCTGTATATATACACTGCACAGTACCACTTCTCCTATCCTGTATACTGGGTGTAACCCTCAGTATCTGTGTTATTCTGTATATATACACTGCACAGTACCACTTCTGTCCTGTATACTGGGTGTAATCCTCAGTGTCTGTATTATTCTGTATATATACACTGCACAGTACCACTTCTCCTATCCTGTATACTGGGTGTAATCCTCAGTATCTGTATTATTCTGTATATATACACTGCACAGTACCACTTCTCCTATCCTGTATACTGGGTGTAATCCTCAGTATCTGTGTTATTCTGTATATATACACTGCACAGTACCACTTCTCCTGTCTTGTATACTGGCTGTAATCCTCAGTATCTGTATTATTCTGTATATATACACTGCACAGTACCACTTCTCCTGTCTTGTATACTGGCTGTAATCCTCAGTATCTGTATTATCCTGTATATATACACTGCACAGTATCACTTCTCCTGTCCTGTATACTGGGTGTAATCCTCAGTATCTGTACTATTCTGTATATACACTGCACAGTACCACTTCTCCTGTCCTGTATACTGTCCTGCTGTCAGAGAGCTGGTATTGGACTTCGGGATTTTCAGCATTTATATGTTGTTTAAATTATCTTGAATAAGGAAGTCACCACTTCTCTTCTGTATAGGTGATGACTTTCTCTTCGCTGTGGATCTGACCGTTGGGACCCCACAATCCTGAGAAACTGTAGCTTTGAAGAGTATCATGTGAATGGAGCTGTGGGTGAGTACTCCCTCTGTCTCGCCACTCACATGTGGCTCTCCAAATAACTCTTGTAAAACAGTGATGAGGGTCACGCCAATGGAAAAACAAAATTCACTTATTGTGACTGATAGATGATATAGTGTGTGGGCTGGTGGGGTCTTTACTTCCCGGGCTGATTTTTGGTCCCAGTCCGGCCCTGCCTGGAGCCCATCTGCCAGTCCAGCCGGTCAATATATGCCGAGATGAGCCAGCGAGTCCTAAGGAATGCTACCCCCGAGAAACTCCAGAAGCCGAGGAAGTGATTTACCCGGTCCACACACTATGGCAGGCCGTACACCGTACACCAGGCAGCCTCCATTGCTACATCCAGACAGTCAAGGTCAGTGAAATAAAGGCTCAGGGACTTCGAGACACTGGATCTTCCATCACCCTAGTCAGCCCAGATATTGTTACCGCAGAACATTATTTACCCCGCCGCCAAGTGACCATCTCTCTTGCTGGGGGCCAGCGCTCAAACATCCCTCTGTCATGAGTGCAGTTGGACTGAGGGACTGACCAGGGAGACATTAAAGTGGGGCTCATGGACTGTCTCCCAACCCCTGTTATTTTGGGAAATGACCTAAGACAAGGACTATCCAGCCAGTTTGTCACTGCCATCACCCGCAGCCAAGCCAATCACCATCCTTGTGCAGATCTTTCTGCCAACCCATCCGAGGATAACTCTCCTCCTCAATCTTCAGCCTTCTCCTCTGAGCCAACAAATGTTAGTACATCGAACGAAACTGTGGTCATTGAATGTGGAGAGATAGATTGTAAGGATTTCAGGGAAGCCCAACTGACAGACCTCACCCTAGAGCTTATCCGTGGTGTGGCTGTCCAACCTAGGGGAGAAAATCAGGGGGAGGTGTATAGATGGAAAAAGTCCTCTTATATCGGGAAAAGCCTGCATCCTGCCAAAAAAAAACTTGGACCCATGCACATCAGCTTGTGGTACCCTAGCAATACCGACCCCAAATATTGCAGTTAATTCATTATGTTCCTGCAGCTGGGCACATGGGGACCAAAAAGACCTGGACACGCCTGTTGCCTAGTTTGTTTTGGACATGGGTCACTCAAGAAGTGCAGAAATACAGAGCCTCTTGTCCAGTGTGTTAATGTATGGGGGGAGCCCCATGTCGTGCCCAACTCCAATCCAAGCCCTTGATAGGAGAACCGTTCCATAGAGTTGCTATTGATTTAGTAGGCCCCTTAGCCATCCACAGCTGCAGCGGAAAAAGATTAATCCTCACCCTGGTAGACTTTGCCACCTGCTACCCAGAAGCTGTTGACTTGTCCTCCATAGATGCAGAGCACGTGGCTCAATCTCTACTGGACATCTTTAGCCGGGTAGGGTTTCCGCAGGACGTATTGAATGACCAGTGGGCACAGTTCCAAAGTGAACTGATTCAGACCCTCTGGGAGAAACTTGGAGTCCGCCCCATGTGCACAACTAACTACAATCCGGAAATAAATAGATTGTGTGAGCGCTTCAATGGAACGCTTAAATAGCTCATTAGCCATTATGTAGAGTCTGGGGGGGGGGAAAGACTGGGAGAAAAACCCGCAGCAGCTCCTTTTTGCTTACCGGGAGCTGACGCAGGACTCCACTGGGTTCTCCCCCTTTAAATTGCTGTACGGCCGAAAAGTAGCAGCGCCCCTAGAGCTGGTATGAGATAGTTGGGAGGGCACCTTCCCCACAGAAGAGGTTCCCATACTGGACTATGTTCAAAGGTTTAGGGAAAGGATGAAGCACCTCATGGCATAGGGCAACAACCTTGGTACAACCGCACTACCCAACTCTGACAATTTGCCTGTAGACAGAAGGTCCTATTACTAGTACCGGTATGAAAAAAGAAGCTGCAAGCCATGTGGGCGGGTCCATTCACCAGTACCAGAAAATGTGGCAATACGGACTACACCATGGCCCTCGATCAAGCAGGTGTTCGTGAGCATACTTACCATGTCAACAGGCTAAAAGCTTATGAGGAACGAGAGGTCACCAACCTAGCAGTTTGTTGTCATGATTTACTGTAGATGACCCAAATATGGACCAGATCCCTGACCTATTAGTGGACTCCAAAAGGAAAATGGGGGTAAAAGATGTATCACTGGGGGAATGGCTTTGTCCATCACAGAAGCGACAGTTATCAGACATACTTGGACTATATGAATCCCTGTTCACTAGTCAGGCTGGTTGAACACCCCTGGTCCAGCATAATGGCAACACAAAGATAGCCACTCCATTAAGACAACCTGCCTACCGGGTGACACCTCCTGTGTTGGCAATGATGAAGGCCGAGGTGGATGACATGTTAAATATGGGAGTCATAGTTCTTTCACATAGCACATGGGCTGCCAGTGTTGTGTTAGTGCCAAAAAAGGACAAGAGTACTCGCTTCTGTGTGGACTATAGATGGTTCAATGAGGTCACAGTCACAGATGCCTACCCCATGCCCTGGGTGGATGAACTACTAGACAGGTTTGGGGGATCTCGGTTTATATCTACCCTCAATTTGAGCAAAGGATACTGGCAGATCCCACTCACAAAAGGCGGTCAAGAGAAATTGGCCTTCATAATCCCTTTTGGCCTATATGAGTTCACCAGCATGCCTTTTAGGATGAAGAATGTCCTGGCTACCATCCAGAAGATGGTAGACAATTTACTAGAAGTATGTCAGGGGTATGCCCAGGCCTATTTGGATGACATCGATATCTTCAGCAACACCAGGGAAGAGCATCTTCAGCACGTGTCACAGGTGCTGCAGAGGATAGCCAAAGCCCAGTTCACCATCCGACCTGATAAATGCCAAATGGGGATGGTCGAGGTGCTATACCTGGAACATTGGGTGGGAAGTGGGTGCATTCATCCAGAACCCGCAAAAGTAGAAGCCATTACCCAGTGGTCTCTCCCTGTTAATCAAAAACAGGTTCACGCATTCTTAGGAACCACAAATTATTATCAAAAGTTTATCCCGAATTACAGCACAGTAGCGTAACCACTCACTGACCTCCCAACCAAACAATATGCCTGTAACCTTATCTGGACCCCACAATGTGAAACTGCATTCCTCCAGTTGAAAGACTGACTAGCTCAGAGCCCAGCCCTGACTGCTCCAGACTTCTGCCGCAGATTCATCGTCCAAACAGATGCATCGGACACAGGACTAGGAGCTATACTTAGCCAAGTTGGGGCGCATAGTGAGGAACATCCTATAGCCTATCTGTCCTGGACACTGTTGGACCAAGAGAGGGCCTACGCCACCATAGAAAAAGAATGCCTGGCCATCATCTGGGCCCTAAAAAAATTGCAGCCTTACCTCCATGGCAATGAGTTCACAGTCCTCACTAACCACAATCTATTAAGTGGGCTAAATCAAACTGCCGGTGACAACGAATGCTTGCTCAGGTGGAGTCTGGCGCTACACTCTTACAATTTTTCCATCCCACATAAACAGGGCAAGAACCATGGAAATGTGGATGGGTTGTTTCGACAGGCAGAGAAGGAGGATCGGAAGCTTATCACATCTGGCTAATTAAGAAGGGTGCGGAATGTAATGACATGGACTCTTTCAATGTACAGCATGGGTTACGTTTCTTAATATTAGCCAGACATGATGATATTTTGTTTGTTAAATTGTTTCTACAAGGAGTCTGCTAGTGTTCAAAGTTTGTGTTTACTCATTCAATTATCTCACCCCTTTGTCAGAGACTCAAAGACAGATAAGGATGTGAGCCTTCTATTGTCCCTAGATGTATATTGCTGATTATCTGTAAATTACCTCAGCTATTACTGTTTGTTGTTATGGATGGCAGACTAAATGTAACTAGCTTTAGACACTTTCTGTCCACATAATTTAGATGAAAGTTATCCAAGCAGCTTGAAATCCAGCCAATGAGAGCACATTCTTTTTTTTTTAAACCATTGTTTTTTTATTGAGTTTTAACATAAACATCAAATAACAAGAAACATGTCCCCTATTCAGGGGTATGAAGTATTACAACAAATCGGGGGGGTGAGGGGAAAGTAATCAGAAGAGAGGCCAGGAAGAGCATCAATTCAATAGCTATAAAGTGAGTAATCTAACATATATATAAAAGTGTATACGTCAGAGTGCCAATTGGATGCAGGCTAACTTACTCAGGGATCTCAACCAGATTGTGTGCTGAGGATACCTAAGGATCCCACCAATTCAAGACTCTAGTCCTTCTAGTGAGGTCATGAGCTAACATGATCTCATAGGCAAAATGCTGATTTAGGCGTGCTATAACCTCCGCCCTAGTAGGGGTCTCTGGCGACCTCCAGTGGGCAGCAACTGTAAGTCGGGCCGCTATGAGGAGATTAGCCATTATCGGTCTTGGCACAGAGGGAAAGGTATCCAAATCTATTCCAAAAAAAGCCAGTGGCGATTCGAGTGTGAGCGGGAGTCCCGTGAGCGAGATGAGTAAAGCTTCCATCTCCCCCCAAAATCGTCCAACCACTGGACAGGTCCACCACATATGAGATTCTGTGCCAGGTATGGAGCAGCCCTTCCAACATTGTGGTGAAGCCGGAGGGGCCCTTCCTCGAAATTTAGCTATACGAGCTGGAGTGAGTTACCAATCTAACAGAAGTTTCTTAGATTGCTCAATGTGATTTATGCAGGATGTAAAGCGAGTGCCTTGGGCAGAGGCTGCATGCCGTTGGTCCAGGGAAGCCGAAAAAGCCAGTCTAGATTCCCATTTAAGCATATGTGGGAGTTTGGTTTGGGATCTATAGTCAATAAGGGCTCTGTAAATGATGGTCACTCCTTTTCGGGAATGGGAGGTCTGTTTGAAGAGGGATTGCAGGCGAAGATTGTAAGTCGTAAAGTCAAAGTCAGGTAAAGTGATGGAACTAACAAAATGGTGGAGCCGATGATAAGTAAAGAAACTGGAGGGGGGGGGGAATATTTGGACACCAAAGACGGAAATGTCAGTAGCCCGCTCTCTCCCAGAATCTCCTAGCATCCCAATACCCCTCTCTTTCCACGGACGTATGGCTAAATCCTGTATCAGGGCCTCAATCGCATCCAGTGTTATATATCGAAAGAGAAAAGGGAAATGTGGTCTACTAAGTCCAAACCATTGATTCAGAACAGCATGCATGGAGAGTAATGAATCCGATGGGCAATATCGTTGCAATAAATTCATTTCAAGCAGGAGCCTGGTGGATCTCCAAGGAGCAAAGTAGGTTTCGATGTGTAGCCACATAGAAGCGGGGGACTGAGCCCAGAAAATTTTAGCTATGTCTAGAGAGATCGCCGAGTAATATGCAGCAATGTCAGGTACTCCAACTCCACCAGATGAATATGGGAGGGTCAGGGTGGACATAGCCACTCTATGAGGCTTGCCATTCCAGATAAATCTAGCCAGAACCGTTTGAAATAAATTGAGATACTTCCGAGGGAAGTTCATTGGTATACATCTCAAAATGTACAGGATTTTAGGGAGAGCCATCATTTTTACCCTTTGGATCTTGGCTATCCAGGATAGTTGGAATGTGGAGTAGTGAGCAAATAAGGATTTAAGATCGGTGAGGAGCGCTTCACAATTGCTTCTGACTATCTTTCTTGGGGGCATTATATGAATTCCCAGGTATCGGAAACCCTTTGGAGCCCAAATGAAGGGGAAATGGGAACATAAATCAAGTTGTATAGGAGGCGGGATATTGACAGGGAAGATGGATGATTTTGTTAAGTTGAGCTTATAATATGACGCATTTGAGAATTTAGAAAGAACTGAAACTATTGCTGGGATAGAGGTCGAGGGGTCTGTGCATGTCAATAAGACATCGTCAGCATATAGACTTATTTTATGATCCACCGGGCCTACTGTGATCCCAGAAATACTGGGATGCTCCCTAATAATAGCTGCTAGCGGCTCCATAACAAGAGCAAAGATGAGAGGGGGCAACCCTGTCGGGTCCCATTAGTGATCTGTAAAGCAGAGGAAGTGAATCCCACTGCTTTAACCACTGCACTCGGGGAGGAGTATAACGCCAAGATGGCAGATCGAATGTTGCCTTGGAATGCAAATTTATCCAGGACCCCAGCCAGGTACCCCCAATGCACCCTATCGAACGCCTTCTCTGCGTCTAAAGAAATGAGTACACCAGGGGCCCCCCCCTCTCCAAGACCTCCAATAACCCTCCTTGTGGCATCTCTGGCCTGTCTGTTCGGAATAAATCCCACTTGATCCAAAGTGATCAGGGAGGGTAGAACTGCCTTGAGATGGTCCGCCAGCAGCTTCGAATATATCTTTAAGTCACAGTTTAGGAGCGCTATTGAGCGGTAATTGCTGGGGCTAGTGGGTGATTTGTCAGGTTTAAGGATGGTTGAAATAGTGGCTGACAGTCCTTCAGGTCTAATAACTCCCTCCCTTTGCCAGTGTTTAAAAAGTTTCAGGAGAAATGGGGCTAAAATAGTAGCAAATGGGGAATAATACCGATATGAGAAGCCATCTGGCCTGGGGGCTGTGCATTTTTTGGAAGTAGGAATGACACCTAGGATCTCCTCTTGAGTAAAGGGTCTATTTAAGAATTCTAATTGGTCTCGGGAGAGTGCTGGAAGGTTCGCTTTGTTCAAGAAGTCTCATATTGTGTCGGAAGTGGGTTGGGCAGTGGTGGGGGACACTTTCAGGTTATACAGGTCATTGTAAGTTTTTAAATTGCTCTGCAATCAGGATAGGGTTGCGGACTGTTTCTCCTTGTGGGGAAATAAGTGCTTAATCTTATTTTGGGTCTGAATTTTCTCCTTCGCCTCATTGGGGGACACAGGACCGTGGGTGTTATGCTGCTGTCCACTAGGAGGCGACACTAAGCAGAATCTGCAAAAGAGTTAAGTGGCTCCTCCTCTACAGCATATACAGCCTAGAGCAGGAAGTGCTTCTCCAGTTTTTTGCTTAGTGTCGAAGGAGGCACACCTACATTTTTACTCTCTACTTTTTCTCATCTATTTTTCTTCCAATGAAGAAAAGTGGGTCCGGCGTGGCCCCCGGCATGCTCCTTCCTCGGCCACCCACTGTTGGGGCGCTGGGTTAAAGTTGAGAATCCTTACATATGCCGTACTCCTTTCTCGGCCTCCCACTGTTGGGTTGCTGGGTTAAAGTTGAGACAGCCCAGCATAACATCCACCTTCCTCACTCCCTCGGGGTCCTGAGTTGAAGCCAGAGCTGGACTACTTGCCAGATGACGTCCCCCTAATCACCCTCTGGGTGCTTAGGCTGAGGCACCACAGGTATCAGCAGCACATGCTGCATTCTGGGCTGGGATTCTGGATGGATGCCTGCAGGAGCACAGGCTCAGAGACGACCCCCTAATCACCCTATGGGTCATTAGGCTGGGCACCACAGGTACCAGCAGCACATGCTGCACTCTGGGCTGGGATTCTGGAGCAGTCCCCCCTAATCACCCTGTGGGTTATTAGGCTGAGGCACCCGGCTGCCTGCAGGAGCGCAGGCTCACAAGCTTCTCAAACAAGCACAGCAGTCCCCCTAATCACCCTGTGGGCTATTAGGCTGAGGCACCATAGGTACCAGCAGCGCAGCTGCACTTATCTACCCCAGGATCCTGGTGGGGTCCGGGTACAGCCCCACTCAGCCCTGCAGGGCCAGAGGTGTCTACCTGTCTCCCTTCTCCCTGCACAGCTTCCACAGCCCAAGGCAGGGAGAAGAGGTACTCAGCTTCCCCTACGCTGCCCCTGCAAGAGCAGGCAGCAAGGTACCTGGGGTGGCAGGGACCCGTCATGGCCCCCCTCGCTGCCAGACCGGCGGTTCTGGATCCATCCCGGACCTCCGCGCCGACCCCCCCCGCCATTGCGGGGCCGCAAATCACGCTAGGCCCCGGCTTCAGGCCTAGCGTGGAAGGTACCGCCTATCCCCGCCCACCGCCCGCCCTCCGGATCTCGTCAAATGACGCGGCGCCGCATCACGGAGAGGGGCGGGAAGTTCCTTTGGGCGCTTGTATTGCGCGCCCATTCAGGTTCCCGCCCCCTCCTTGTTCCTCCTGGCGGCGCCAAAAACGCTCTGGGCGCCATTATGATGTGGGCACAGCACACTGTTAGGCACGGCGGCCATATACAGAGTGTTATGGCTATGGGGGCATACAGGTTATGGGGGCATATATCAGACCAGCAGGGTTTGTCTCCCTGCTGCAGCTCTCTGCCCCCTGCACACCATGAGTGACAGGCTGGGGGGGGCAGATGCAGGGCTGTCAGCAGGGATATGATTCCCTGCTGCAGCCTCCTCTCCCCCTGTACACCATGTGCAGACTATGCCACGTGTGACAGGCTATGCCACGGGTCACAGGCTATGCCATGTGTGACATGCTACATAGGCATTTACGAGGGCCAGTACAGCAAGTGGGCTGACCGACGTGTTCTGCCCTGAAATACTCTGTGCTGCTGTGAATACAGTTTTTTGTGAATATTTCAACTTCATCAACTGCTGCAGCACGGTGTTGTCATCACTAACATCACAATGAGTGTACCGTGCCCTACTAGATCTCTCCTGACATACTCTGTGCTGCTGTAAACCTTTTTGTCAGCAGCTACACATAATCTCAGTGAAGAAATTAGGCGTCAGACTATTCTCAGTACGCACAGGGGAGAAGTGATCCACTCAATGCCCTATAGATGTAATGTGTTTATTTTGTGTCGTTACGATGACACGGCTTCGCCTATGTTCACAACCAGCGAGCAGAGTTCCTCTGCCTAGTGCGGGTGACACACTAATAGGCATAGCCTGGCTTTCCTTGCATCGTGTCAGCCAATGATGCCAGTACCTATCAGAGCACATAATGCTACATCTAGGTAGACAGTTTTTACGTCTGCGACTATGTCGCAGCTTATGGGAAACTAGCATGCAGCAGGATGATGGCTCCGACGTCTGATGGTTTTCGCAATCCAACCCCAGACTCGGACCTTTATGCATCTCCAAATCAACGTCCCATCTCAAAGGAAGCTAAATGTCGATAATTCGAACATTCAACTGTGTCTCGCAGGACGCAAGATCGTACCCATGGGACCCTCAGCGCCCCACTTATCATAAGGGAGTTTTGTTGGATTTGGACTCCATGGCAAGGCTCGTACGGTACCCTATCTGACAACAGGTTTTCCCTAGGGTCACAGTTCTGCTGAACAGAACACAACAGTGAGCATCAGAGTCCGCTACCATACCTTGAGGATGCCAATCGCAGCACCAGACGGTGCCTCACTCGCAGTCAACAATCCAAATTGCAACCTCTTGGGAATTCATTTAACGGATCATCGTCTAGATCAACCCAAACTCGATCAACGCACATGTAGCGATCACAGACAACCCTCAATTCAGGGAGTCGTTATGCCTGTGCTACACGCAGAGCGTGTTTAAAGGTTCTATGCCTGTGCCACACACACAGCAGGGTTTTAAAGGCTCTATCCCAAATACCTTGTAGCCCATAAACAAGAACGTGCAGTACGTCCCGTGCTAGACTGACACAGCTAGACAAACATACCTGGGACAGATTTTTCCGCACAGATTCTCTCCGCTCCATAATAATGTTTCATGGAACACGGAGAATACCTTGTATCCTTAGATATACAGGATGACTACCTGCATGTTCCACTTGCAGCCACTTATCATATTTACAATTTGCAAAGGCCATTCCTAAGTGTGGCGTTTCCGTTCACACTGTTACAGTTCCCTAAGTGGTCACAGAGGTTATGGCAGTTGTCTGGGTTTTTCCTGCATTCCAGGGACGAGGTCACTCTTCCATACCTGGAAGTTTACTCCTCAATACACGACCTTCGGGGATTGAGAACGCAGCGTCTCTATTACGGTGAACACTTTATTAGGACTTGGTTGGCTGGTCACCCTCCACAAGTCTACGCCAGTTTTCACTGCAGTCTTTAGTATTTTCGAAACGCAGTTCAATATATTCAAAACACTAGTCAGACTTTTCCGAGACTAGGCATAGGCACTTCAACTGGAAGTCCGCACTATCCTTCAACGGTCATCTCAGCCTGTCAGAGCTGACATGACGGTCAGAGGCAGGACGGTGGCAGCACTGGTAGTTATTCCTTGACACAGCTGCTCCTCAGGCCTCCCCAGTTATCCATGCTCACGTCATGAGATGAGAGGGTATGATCACGTATCAAGAGTTGTCATCTTCCAGTACCAGCAATATGGTATCTTCTGTGGTGGCTCAGCCACTCACTAGTACGCAGGGGAAGTATCTTCTTCCACCAAGTTGAAGGGTACTATTCACGGACGTGACTCGGACAGAGTAAGGCGCGCTGTACCTACATCTCAACACTCGGAACAATTGATCCTGATCGGAATCAACGATACTCATCGTCCTTTGGGAGATTTGGCCGAGATTCCCAACACTGAAGATTTTATCCCTTCTTCTGGCGTACCGCATTTTCAGAAGGCAGTCTGACGATGCCATGGCTGTGGCATATGTCGATTCCCTAGAGCGAATCCCGAAGTTCTCAGGCAATGAAGGACGTTTACCACATTCTTCCCTAGGCGGGATTCACAAACTCAGTATTACCGGCTACTATTCTACGCTCGTAGATGATTAGAACAAACAGTTCCTCCGTTGCCAAGGGCTTACCTCAGAATAGGGTTCCTACATCTAGGTGTCTTCAAAGAACTCTGGCATCGTTAGAGAACTCCGGGAACATCCGTAGTAGTGTCACACCTCATTACCAAGGTTCCTAGCTTCATAGCCAGGTCCCACGACCCACAGTCATAGACGGCGGAAGGTCTAATCTTAGACTGGACCAAATTCCAACTCCACTCCTTTTTTCCCAGACTACCACTATCCTAAGGTAGTGAAGATAATCAAACTGGACTGTCGACAAATCATCCTTGTGGCCACACACACTAGCCCAAGCGCGCTTGGTATGCCGATCTCGGTCACTTCATAGCTGACGTGCTATGCCACCTACTTGATCGTCCAGATCCACTCTCGGAAGACCGTCTTACCATCATAATCCATCGGCTCTGAATTCGACAACGTGACCCTGGACACCTGGGTGTTCACATAATGTTGTCACAACCTCAATCAGAGCGCGGACACAGTTTTTCTGAAGAGATATTCCATCAACATGGGAAATCATTCTCTTTCCTTTCTTCTGGTGCTTTTTATCACCTCAGCACGGTTTCCTCCCAAGGATTCCCAGTCCCACGCAATCGGATCTGCACTCGCACCTGTTCCTTAGGTCCTCTCAAAGGACAAGTTTCAACCCTTTCATACCCCTATCGGCATCGCCTTGTTACCAGACCTCAATTTTTATCTTTTCTTCAAGAAGTCTGCTGACTTGTTCCTCCCTTTCAGTCTACTAGACCCAGGGGTCCTGACCCTCGTCCTCGCAGGTTTTACGCTACCCACATTTTAAGCCATGGGGGACAAATCCCTTTGTTTTCTCACACAGGGAGTTGTTTTTTTCTGGATGGCAATTGCCTCTCTCCGCAGAGTCTTTACATTTGCAGCGTTTTCAGGTAAACCACCTTTTTTGTTTTTTTTTTTCTGGTCTCCCAGACAATGTTGTCCTACGTCCGGTTGGTTTTTTCCTCAAGATGGTGGTGTCCTGACGGCCTAAGTCCAGCGCCAGTTTCATCCGGTCAGAATTACACTACATTACTAGACCTTGGTCAGAACCCTACGCATATACGCGCCCAGGACAAGTTCCCTTTAGCAATCTCTTTTCCTTCTTCCAGAAGGATAAACACAGCAGGCAGGCCAGGTTCTACAAATACTTGATCAAATGGCTTAAATCCACCATCCATGCTTGTTGCATTGTTACAAAAAAAAAAAAAAAAAGTGAAACATAAATTAATATCGTTTAAATTATTAATTTTTAGGTGGCACCATTCATCCATGGTGCTGTATCCTTCTGGCTGCGGGCACAGCACATTCTACTATGACTGGTGGGGTCTCCTGGGCTACTGAGCTATTAGGCACCAGGAATTACCACAACAAGTGTGTAAGGCATCCACGCGGCCAGCATGCTCATGCTTGCCAGACGCTTTAGGTTTTCACTCAGTCCTCTGCAAATGCAAGTCTGGGAAACTGTACCCTCCAGGTGGCAGTAGCCCACCTGTAGGTGCATCGTTATTTTTATCATTAGTGATTTTCCATTGCTGTTCCCACCCAGGGACTGCTTTAGGACGTCCCACGGTCCTGTGTCCCCCAATGAGGCGAAGGAGAAAAGGAGAATTTTGTGTACTCACCGTAAATTCCTTTTCTCTTAGCCTCTAATTGGGGGACACAGCACCCACCCTGTTGCCCGTTTCGGGCCGTAACTAGGTTCTCATCTTACTCCTGAGAGGTTATATAGTTGCCTGTTTATTTTACAGGCCTGCTTATACTGTTATTACGTAGTTGCCTGTTCGGTTACACGTTTTACCTTACTGTTATTATGTGGCTGCCTGTTTACTTAACAGGCCTTATTTTACTGTGATTCTTGTCTTTCTTCTGTTAATTCTCCTACTGCTTTAGCACAAAACTGGAGAAGCACTTCCTGCTCTAGGCTGTATATGCTGTAGAGGAGGAGCCACTTAACTCTTTTGCAGATTCTGCTTAGTGTCGCCTCCTAGTGGACAGCAGCATAACACCCACGGTCCTGTGTCCCCCAATTAGAGGCTAAGAGAAAAGGAATTTACGGTGAGTACACAAAATTTTCCTTTTTTTAATTCTACGTGCCAGAAGGGCACCAGTCCTATCCCCCATTCCGTAATAACTAGATTTAGTTTTTTTAAGTTGATGTTCGACTCTAGTAAGCAGAAGGGTGCGAAGCTGATTCCGGGATTTCTCTATCTCAGAGAGAGTAGCTGGGAGTGGAGAGTTCGCAAATGCAGATTCTAGTGCTTTAATGTTGGTGAGAAGGGAGTGTAAAGTTGCATTGTATAACTTCTTGGAATGGGCTGCCAGTTTGATAAAGTGACCTCTCATAACTGCTTTGTGGGCAAACCACAACTTGTCCGGTGCCATTTGTTCTATATCATTGTGGTGGAAAAATTCTGTCAGTTGTGAAGCAACAGTATCGCAATTGGAGGAGGATGTCAGAAGTCATTCATTGAGAGTCCAGTGATGAGGGGGGGGGTAAGGGGGACAGGTCATCAATCGTGAGAGTTATAGGGGCATGGTCTGACCAAGATATAACGTCTATGAAGGCCGAGGGACAGTGGGGAAGTAAGGAGTCTCCAATTAGAAAATAGTCAATGCGGCTAAAGGTCTTGTGTCGAGGAGAGTAGTATGTAAAGTCACGTTCATTCCCATGGAGATACCTCCAAATGTCATGTAGGTTAAAATCAGTAGCCACCTGGGCAAAGTCTGTTCTGCATTCTGTGGGGGAAGAGCAGTCAAGAGTTTTGTCCATTAAGGCATTAAAATCCCCCGCTATCAATTTATGGCCCAGTAGGGATTGGTTCAGAGTTTCCAGGAGAGTGCGGACATAACAAACTTGGCGGGAGTTCGGAACATAAACCGAAAGGAGCGAGTATAGGACATTATTAATGCGGCAAACTACTAGAACATATCTACCCTCAGGGTCAAACACCTTATTTAGTAATTCAAATGTATGGGAGGCCCGTAAGAAAACGGCAACCCCGGCTTTTTTAGCAGCATCATTGGAAAAAAACTGGTGGGTATAAAATCGTGACACCACCCTGTGGTTATCCCCCTCTAGCAAATGTGTCTCTTGCAACAGAAGAAAGTCAGATTTAGACTTTTTAAGGCTCGCTTTTGGGGGAAATTAAGGCATTCACATTAATAGCAGACACTAAAAGATGCATTTCTAAAGAGATAAAGCACTTAGACAAGTATTACTCAACCATAAAACACATAATAAAAATAAAGCAATGCCGATCCTGGAGATTGGGGAAGGGAAGAGAATAGACAAAAAAAAACAAAAAACACATAAGTTAAATTATGTCAGGCTATTTAGCCTATCAAACAACTAGTGCAGTAACGAGTCCCCAACAGTAGGGGGGTTCACAGACCTTAAAAAGGAGAACCCTGAGCGATAATACTCGCTCGATGGGGCAATAATCCCAGAGAGAGAGAGCAAGGAAAGATGAGAAGAGGATATAGTTAAGTAAATGAAGGGTTAAGAGGGGAAGAAAAGACGAGGGAAGGGTGAGTAGATTGCACTGTACTGTTGGAAGTGGAAAAGAAGGTAGAGATGAGAAAAGGTGGGAGGAGAGGGGGAACAGGAGTAGGTCTAGTGGAGAGGGGAGAGTAGGGACGGGGCGATCAGGAAGTAGTCTGGGATTAGAGGAGAAGGAGCGAAAGAGAGGAACGTCCAGGAAGACGATCCCAGGACTGAATCATGTGAGCTAGTATACCACAGTTTTCCCTTATTCAAGTGACAGTCCACTCCGTGTCAATCTTTTTTCCACGGGGCCTCATAAAGTCCTTATTATGAGCATTCGGGTTCCGTGGTGGGAAGTGGGGCTTCTCCGGAATAAAATTCCACTTCATAAGGAGCTTTTCAGCTTGGGGTGCTGTCAGACAAACATGGGTAGTATTCTCCCTCCGGATGAGCAGTCTCGTCGGGTGGCCCCAACGATATGAGATCTTTGTCCCGGAGTATAGTGGTGTATGGCTTAAAAGCATGACGGAGCGCCAAGGTGCCTGGGGACAAATCAAGGTACACCTCAATCCCCTGAAATCGGTCTGACAGGGAAGGTCCCTTTCTCAGTGCTTGGAGGAAGTCGTCCTTTGTTTCATAAAATGAACTCTGGCCAGTACGTCCCGGGGAAGGTCAGCACGGACACTTGGGGGTTTAGGCACACGATGAATTCGGTCAATCTTCAAATCTCTCCTGTCTAGCTCTGGTAATAACTCTGCCATAAAGTCCTGCAGGATGGGGCGCAAATCAGCCGGAGCAATCGACTCAGCTACTCCTCTTAGCCTCAGATTATTGCGCCAATGTTGATCCTCTAAATCAAAGTTTTTATTCTGAACCCTCTCCACAGTCTGCTGCAGCACATCATAATCATCCACTAGAGAGTTGTGCGACTGTATTAGCTCCATCATCTTAGTTTCCAGGTGGTCAGTGTGGGAGCCCAAGACCTCCACCTCCACCCTTAGCTCTGCCACAACAGATCTCATATCATTTTGTATAGAGGAGCGGAGTTCAGCAAAAAGCTCCCTCATGTGAGAGTGTGTGACAGGCCCCTCTGCAGCATGTGAAGAGGCCATGGTTCTTGTTCCTGGAGGTCACGCCGGGAAGCACGGGCTGCTCAGGGGAGGGGGGAGCCATCTTGGAGGAGAGATCTGGAGCTGCACGGCCTGGTGTGAAGAAATCTGATACCCGCTTGGGAAGGGGTGTTTGCTGGAGTTTCACTTTACCCATCAAGGGAGCAGGACCTCCAGTTAGCAGGGATGGCACTTTGGAGGGTGGAAACGCGGTGGAAATCACTTTAAAGCTGCTTGGTAGTCCTGGGATTCGGGAGCTCCTGATCTATGCAGCCTCTGCCATCAGCAGCCAGGCCACGCCCCCCGAGAGCACATTCTTAATCCACCAATCGTAAAGTCCCCCAATGTTCTGAATTGAGTGCTCAGGGCTATATAAGAAGGTCCACTGACCCCCGTGTCTCCACACCGTCCACCAACTTAGCGAAGATATGTCCATAAAAAGCATTCCTCTATTCCTCTGTGAGGCAAATGTAACATGTCCGTGACAACACAGATGCACAGTAAAAGAGAGAGGAAAGAGCTTCTGTATAAAAGTGTGCACAACCTATTGCAAGTGAAGAGATTTATATTTATTAGTTCATGAAAACAGAAAACCTTGATAAATGTTAAAAACAAGTAAAAACATACACTTTCTGCCTCACAAAACATAAACAAAATAACCAGAACCCTGATGGGCAAGTGTTATTGGGGTACAATAATTACAATTTATACATGGAGCAATGCTTATTAGTCAGAATCAAAGTTAATCCATAGGATGATTGTTGAGGATTAAACAAGTCACAAAGTGGCGGACTGAGGATTGCTTCTTAGAATACCAGAGTCAACTCCTATACATCATATGTAATACATGTAATCCATATGGCCCCTAGGGGTCCCATTTGCAATAGACAAGGAGCAATTAGAATCTGGTCTAAGAATTGGTTACACAGCCTATGTGAACAGAGAGTCAAAATCCCCAGTGGCTATAATGAGACATATACAGTGATTCACTACTAGTCACATGGGTTAACAAAATAAAACAGGATAACCCATATGCAGGCAGAGCTCTCAAGTATTTATAGTGTTGTACACCCTGGGTGTCAGAGCCCCCTTGAAAGTGCAGCCCATTAAAGATCATGAGAGCAGGAAGCAGATACAGAAGCCCAATTAAGAAAGTAGGGAGTAAACATGGAAGCCAAATTAAAAATACTCCAAGCAGAAAAGGGAAGAAGCAGCAGTCTTTGCGAAACTGAAAGTCCTTGAACAAGCACTGGGTCAAGATGCTGATCTAGAATCCTGGACAAAGTGCTTCGGTGTCCGCGCTGCTGCTCCAAAGCCAAAGAAACACAGACACGGGAATGTCTGGTACAGCTACAGCCTTTATTTTCCTCCTACACGTTTCGGAGCCTCCTCCCGAGCTCCTTCCTCAGGGAATGATGTTCCCTGAGGAAGGAGCTCGGGAGGAGGCTCCAAAACGCGTAGGAGGAAAATAAAGGCTGTAGCTGTACCAGACATTCCCGTGTCTGTGTTTCTTTGGCTTTGGAGCAGCAGCGCGGACACCGAAGCACTTTGTCCAGGATTCTGTATTACGACCACGGTCACCGTTGAGAGTGCGGTCCCTGCAGCCGCTGCCTGTACGCTATTCTACCAGTTGTGGGTTTCACAACTGACTAAGGTGAGCAATTCCACATCGACAAGTGAGAGTTTTTAATTGAGATAAGACCCTATATGCGCATTCTTTCTTTCAAAGATGCTGATCTGGCCTGCCTCATTCCAGAAGACGTGGAAGACCAAGCTGACCGCACTACTGACTACGTTCTAAGGCAATTACCATCCATTACAGCACCATCTCCAACACACCACATTGCTGTACCCACAAGGCATAAGATATCACCACCTACTACTGACAAGGTACCTTCTAGCTTACCCACAATCTAGACCACGGCCACCATCTCTAGAGACTACACCACAGCTTAACCCTCACGCCACATCATCTTGTCCTGAAACATCACAGTCATATAAACCAGAGTATTTACATTCCCCAGGGCTACCACAAGTGGATCCTGCCCATATGACTGGGAGATAGGACATGTCTGACTTTGCTAGATACATGATTTACAGGGATTTAATAAACATAAGTCTTTCAAAGTTTCACAACCGTGCTAAGAACTATAGAGCCTGGAACTTAACCTTTCAAGAAGTAATGCAAGATGTAAATCTCAAAGATCAAGGATATTTTGCCAATATTTTTAACAAACAGGCTTAGATACGACTTTAAAGAAGGCAATCAAGTAATTTTATTAAAAAGGCTAATATAGAGTACAAAATTAATGAAACATTATGATATTGATTACATTATTTGTATAATCAACATACAAAGGTTATGTATTTACTTACATCACATCACCATGGAGTTATGAATACATCATCTGTCTGGAATATCAAGGAAGCCACAATGAAGACAAGAGAGCTCAATGAGAAAACTCAACACTGTATTCGGATACAGGTTCACCAAGAAGCTGAAAACATCATCTGTCAGAAGTTTTATCTGACAGATAACTCCTGGTTTATCAGCACTGAATCGCTTCTGTATGTATCATGATTCAACCAACTTTTATAGTGCTTAGACAATAGAAGCATAAGGCTGGTTAATGATTATAACTGTGACTAATCGATAATCCAGAATTGGCCAGTTTCTGAATTCTCGAGAAAGTTACTCATAAACAAATATATTCAGACAATAAATCTGTATTTATCATGGATGATACTTATACAGTAAGTCAGCACTAGTTATTTAATTATTTGAACACAGTATTTTTTTTCAATTACTGCATTGTCAAAGCAAATATCACAGTGGTTCCTTGTCTGCAAAGCAAAATCACATATCTCTGAAAGGCGGCCGTCACACGCTGCAATATTGTGAACGATATCTTTAAGCGATCTGTTTTTTGATCGCTTAAGCGATATCGTTTGTGCATCGCTGCGTGCAATCAAGCGATTTTACTATGTAAAATCGCTTGATCGTTACATCGCAGATATGAGAGCCGGAGCTCATATCAAGCGATAAACGCTTGTTCAATCTGCTTCATCGTGGTGTATGACACCACGATGAACGATCTCCCAGCGGCAGAGCCTATGCTGGGAGATGGTATCTATGGTAAACGTCGGGTTACTAAGCACCGCGCGGCGCCCAGTAATCCGATATGTACCATAGTTACCAGCGATCTCGCTGCTCCACATCGCTGGTGAGTCTGTCTGTGTGACATCTCACCAGCGATGTGAGCGATATTGTTAGCGATCGCGCGTGCACGTGATCGCTTACAATATCGCTCACGATATTGCAGCGTGTGACGGCCGCCAAACTAACACCACAGAGCCCAAAACAATGAATTTTGTCTTATCTGTCTAAACAGACATCATGACAGTTCATGTGAATAAGCCAGTCTCTCAGTATCACAATATACCGTATATACTCGCGTATAAGCCGAGTTCTTCAGCCCAAAAATTGGGCTGAAAAGTCCCCCCCTCGGCTTATACGCGAGTCAATACGGTCCCCCTCAAAGTTTGGCGCCCCCACCTCACTTGCTGGCCTCCCCCCGCATGCAGCGCTGCGCAAATACATTACCTGTCTAGCAGCTGTCACCCTCCGGTGGCGGATCGCGGCTCCTGGGCTCCGGGCTCCATCTTCCTCTGTGTCTTCCTTGTCACGTGACCGGCCAGCGTCGCGATGACGTCATTGCGATGAGCCCGGCGGCCACAAACCAGGGACAGAGAGGAAGATGGAGCCCGGAGCCCAGGAGCCGCGATCTGCCACCGGAGGGTGACAGCTGCTAGACAGGTAATGTATATGCGCAGCGCTGCATGCGGGGGGGGGCCAGAAAGTGAGGTGGGGGCGCCAAACTATGAGGGGGGCCCTGCTGGGGCCCTGTATACTACCACTGGGGCTGTATATACCACTGGGGCTGCTGTATACTACTGGGGCTGTATGTATACTACCACTGGGGCTGTATGTATACTACCACTGGGGCTGTATATACCACTGGGGCTGCTGTATACTACTGGGGCTGTATGTATACTACCACTGGGGCTGTATGTATACTACCACTGGGGCTGTATATACTACTGGGGCTGCTGTATACTACCACTGGGGCTGTATATACCACTGGGGCTGTATATACCACTGGGGCTGTATATACTACTGGGGCTGTATGTATACTACCACTGGGGCTGTATATACTACTGGGGCTGCTGGATACTACCACTGGGGCTGTATATACTACTGGGGCTGCGTGTATACTACCACTGGGGCTGTATATACTACTGGGGCTGCGTGTATACTACCACTGGGGCTGCTGCTGTATACTACCACTGGGGCTGCTGTATACTACCACTGGGGCTGCTGCTGTATATACCACTGGGGCTGCTGCTGTAACACTGTTGGGGCCTGTATATACCACTGGGGAGGCTGCTGTATACCACACTGCTGGGGGGCTGTATACCTGTGCTGGGGTCCACCCTCGGCTTATACACGAGTCAATAGATTTTCCCAGGTTTTGGGGGCAAAAGTAGGGGGGTCGGCTTATACACGGGTCGGCTTATACACGAGTATATACGGTATCTTTGATATTACACTGCAATATATAATGCCTCTGAGCACAACGATTGTCTCAACTCAGGCAAGTTCATTATGTTTTCTTCCCCAAATACTTAGTGATACACTTATGGTACCTTTACACGCCGCCACAACAGGATGGATACCAACCGCTACTTCACGTGCACGAGCACGCCCAAACAGTTACAAACGGGAAACGCACCCTCTTTACACGCTGCCACAAGGTGCGCTACGCTACGCTACGCTACATCTACAGCTAGATACATCGCCGGGTGTCTCAAGTAGCCATCTGTAGCTCATTTACACACCGCTACAACCAGCTACTATGGGCGTACCTGGTGCAGCAGGGACAGCACATAGGCGTGCTCCAATTGTGGATTACGAGACGTCCGTACACTGATAGGAGAAAGCAAAAATACCATGATTGGACAGGCATCGCAGGAGGCAGATTAATACTTGACGCTCGAGCAATTGTGTAGTGTGACTCGTCAGCTCCTAAAATATGCCGCCCTGTGCGGCGACAACCAATCGCAACGCAGGAGCTTCCTCCAATGATCGCTGAAGGGGGCGCGGAAACCCGGACCCTGTGTCACGCCCCAGCTACATAGCATGGTGTAGAAACAACCCTTCTGTTCCTTCTTTACACGCCGATACAGCTCGCTACAATCGGCTTTGTTGCCATCTGTTTATGGGCAGTGCACGGATACAGATGTATCTGTAGCCGGCTGTGTCGTCCCGTCTTCACACGCCGCTACTACGGGCGATATTGGCGCGACAAGCTACATTTGTAGCCTGTAGCGGGTTGTATCCATCCTGCAGTGGCGGCGTGTAAAGGTACCATTAGGGTACCTTTACACGTCACAACATTGCATGCAATTTCACTTGCAACTTACTGGTTGCAGTGAAATCATGGACACATTGTTACATTTGTACACAGCAACAAAATGGAACAATGTGTCCATGATTTCACTGCAACCAGTAAGTTGCAAGTGAAATTGCATGCAATGTTGCGACGTGTAAAGGTACCCTAAGGGTACCTTTACACGCAGCTACATTTCTAGGGTGGCTACAGGTAACTTACTGGTTGCAGTGAAATCATGGAGACAAGGTTCTATCTTGTTGCTGTGTACAAATGGAATAATCTCTCCATGATTTCACTGTAACCAGTAAGTTACCTGTAGCCACCCTAGAAATGTAGCCGCGTGTAAAGGTACCCTTAGAGTTTGCAGCTACTTTATTATCAACTACTTTGTATGTATACCATTACCTTTTAGAAAAATCAGTATAACCCTCCCTGCACTGGATATAACATATGCCTATAGCTTCATCCTATGAGCAATTGAGAACATCCTTCTTCATTTGAACATAGGACAAACACAATTATCCTGGTTATGTGGTTGCACTTAAAGAGGACCTGTCACCAACCACACATGGTGATCTAATTACAGCACTGAATGCAGCCTGTCTGCTGCATCCAGGCAAGGGGTCCCCCAGCCCTTTACCCCCTCTGTACCCCGGGATAATTCACTTTGAAAACTTACATTGGGGAGCCAAATAGGAGGTGGCTTGTGGCTGGAGCCAAAGGGCAGTTTCACGCCCCCTGCATGTTTAATCTGCCCACCACCGCCTCCCTGACGCCAATCATAGTCTCCCTCGCCTGTAGCATAACACAGAGCGAGGGGTGCGGTTCTGGCCGCATTGCTCCGCCCCCTGCGGTGACATCACTGCTTATACCTGCCCTGCTCCATGGTTAATATGGAGCAGGGTGGGGAAAGGCGGTGATGTCAGAGCAGGAGGCAGGCCGCCCCGCCTCCTGCAGTGACATCACCGCTTATACCTGCCCTGCTCCATGTTAACCATGGAGCAATGCGGGTATAAGCGGTGACGTCACCGCAGGGGAAGGAGCAATGCGGCACCCCTCGCTCTGTGTACTATGCAGCAGATGAGGGAGTATTATCTCGGGGTACAGAGGGGGTCAAGGGCTGGGGGACCCCTTGCCTGGATGCAGCAGACATGCTGCATTCAGTGCTGTAATTAGATCACCATGTGTGGTTGGTGACAGGACCTCTTTAAGAACAGCAGTGATACTTTTAATTCTCATATATGTCATATATACATATATTTTTTTTAAATAGTGCAATCATTTGATGTGACCATCTAGGAATCCAGCCAGGTCTCATCCCACCCATCATAAAGCATCCACACTGGCAAGTACAACTGCATAGGTACATTTATTACTGGAAATATACCAGGAATATATACCCATTTCCACCTTAATAAGTATGTACAGGTAACAAGCCTTTCCCCTCTTCTTTGTACTGTGCAAGTAGTGACAGACCCATTTTGGAAATACGACTGGGTCTCTCCTTATCCACTGCAAGCACCAATACAGACAGGTACTACCACATATTGTTTGCATAAACCACTGTGAGGAAGTGACTGGTGTTATATATGTAGGGTTGATATGTGTCCCTAAGAATATGTTCTGAAACCCTCCAAGACACGATGGAGTGTGTTGTATCCACAGTTGTTGCTCTAAGTACAACACAAAGATAAAGGTATGTAAACTAGGTCATGTTATGTGACTTAGATTTAGAAAACCAGATAATGGCTTTTATTTTGAAAAATCTGTAGTAATTGAAGTGAGATGGATTCTTCCTCCACCCTGGGTCTTCTAACAAGCCCATGTCGACAAAAGTGCATTTAATTCCTGCAGAACAATGTAGGATGTATCTGAGTTGCAGATGTCAGCTGTGTGTGAAAGGTTACAGAGTTCACATGAACTCATATAACCCCAGCATCACCCGTCACCCAGAGTAAAGCAGTAAGTGAGTGCTTCTCTCGCTCCGTGCCTGCTCGTCTCGGCCAGCAGACGTCTTTGTCTGTTGGCAAAGATTTAGCATAGCTGAAGAAGATAAGAAGACCTGGATTAAGTTGGAGGAAGGATTTTTTTCTAGTAAAGATAGAGTTCGTAAATGTGTTTTATTTCTAACTAGCTGTAGTACCCGGCTACGCCCGGGTTAATAAATAACTGCTGTTAGCTATAACAAAATAGAATTTGAATATGTCATATTAATGACCTGTAGGAAAATAGAAGCTGAGCTGTGATTGATTGCTATAGGCAGCCTAATAAATCTCCAGCCAACAGTAAACCCTCCCCCTGGCCGGGCAGTATATGTTACCTCACACATACACATAATAGACGGCTCATGTGACTGACATCTGCCTTAATTCCCTATATGGCACATGTGTTGCACATTGGCTGTTTTTAATCAGATGTTTATGTTTGGAAAATAAAGATAGCACACGTATGAGGCGAGTTGTGTGAGGTGATTTGTGCCATCTGTGTCTGTCTGTGTGGTGTGTGTGTCCCTGGGGTGTGTATGTGTGTGTCCCTGTGGGATGGAGTCTGTGTGGTTTGTGTCTCTGTTGTGTGTGTCTCTTTGTGGTGTGTGTGTGTATCCCTGTGGGGTGAGTGCATGTGCCCCTATAGGGTGTGTATGTGTGTGTCCCTGTGGGGGGGTCTGTGTGGTGTGTGTCTCTGTCGTGTGTGTCTCTTTGTGGTGTGTGTCCCTGTGGGGTGAGTGCATGTGTCCCTATAGGGTGTGTATGTGTGTGTGCCCCTGTGTGGTGGTCTGTGGTGTGTGTGTGTATCTGTGTTGTGTGTGTCTCTTTGTGGTGTGTGTGTGTATCCCTGTGGGGTGAGTGCATGTGTCCCTATAGGGTGTGTATGTGTGTGTGTCCCTGTAGGGGGTGTCTGTGTGAGGTGTGTGTGTCTCTGTGTTGTGTGTGTCCCTTTGTGGTGTGTGTGTGTCCCTGAGGGGTGAGTGCATGTGTCCCTATAGGGTGTGTATGTGTGTGTGTCCCTGTGGGGGGGTCTGTGTGGTGTGTGTGTGTGTCTCTTTGTGGTGTGTGTGTCCCTGTGGGGTGAGTGCATGTGTCCCTATAGGGTGGCTATGTGTGTGTGTCCCTGGTGGGGGGGGGTCTGTGTGGTGTGTGTCTGTGTTATGTGTGTCTCTTTGTGGTGTGTGTGTCCCTGTGGGGTGAGTGCATGTGTCGCTATAGAGTGTGTGTGTGTGTCCCCTTGGGGGTGTGGGGGTGTCTCTGTGTTGTGTGTGTCTCTTTGTGGTGTGTGTTTTGTTCGGGTGCATGGTGAGTATCCAATGTTGAGGCTGCACTTTAGCGACTATACACTTGCTGTTACTCTTTGTGTGCGTGTGGTGTGTATACATGTCCCATGTGTGTGGTGAATATCTCATGTTGGGGCCCCACCTTAGTGACTATATGCTGGTATATGCTGTTAGTCTTTGGTGCTATCATTAAGCCCCTCTCATTTACAACTGTCAACTGGTAACTGTCACTTTTTCCCCATTATGTAGATAAGGGGCAAAATTGTTTGGTGAATTGGAACGCGCAGGGTTAAAATTTCGCCTCACAACATAGCCTATGATGCTCCCGGGGTCCAGACGTGTGACTATGCAAAATTTTGTCTCTATAGCTGATAGCTGTTGATTTTCCTCCCACACGTTTCCTTTCCCTTTGTTCCCATTATGTAGATAGGGGCAAAATTGTTTGGTGAACTGGAACGCGCAGAGTTAAAATTTCGCCTCACAACATAGCCTATGACGCTCCCAGGGTCCAGACGTGTGACTCTGCAAAATTTTGCGGCTGTAGCTGCAACGGTGTAGATGCCAATCCCGGATATACACA
Source organism: Allobates femoralis (assembly GCA_033576535.1). Lineage (NCBI taxonomy): Eukaryota > Metazoa > Chordata > Amphibia > Anura > Aromobatidae > Allobates > Allobates femoralis. The sequence continues at coordinate 217,047,741 of JARQOC010000006.1, read as the reverse complement.
CATACACACACACATACATACACACATTCAGCTTTATATATTAGATAAAAACATTTTTTCTCTGTGTTGCTTTTTTTTTTACTATATACTAGAAATTCATGGTGTGCGGGTCTTATTTGCTCTGACACCATGAATTTTGCGCTTAGTACCAGCTGACAATATAAAGCTGGTATTAACCCATTATAACCCGGCATGCCACCCCCACCAGGGCTGCTGGAAGAGTCTGGTAAAGCACCTGGTAATAGCGCTACCATCAGAGGTGTATCTAGGTTTTCTGGCACCCGGGGCAAGAGTTCAGTTTGGCGCCCGCCCCCTCTCCAATTGTTTCAGGAGACGTAATGTGACCAATCATCCATATGCGATTTTTACAGTTACAGGTACAGTGACTGCTGGAACTAGCAAGAGCTGTTTCTGGCATAGAGTATGTTACATGTTGTTAGGAGTGGGCTAAGGTGTTTAATGTTATGATTAAAGGGCTTGTCCATGTTTGAGATGAAAGTCTAGGTGACTGCAGGCCTCCAAATTCTCATGGTGCATGCACTGCACACTTTCAGGATTCTCCCATGTCAATGGTAAGATTGGACGGTCATGTGAGCACAAATATGCAATATATATACTTCTGGCCACATTTTGACTAGACGTGTCCAGCCTCAATCGAAGCCTCGCATGTCTAGTCAGCACGTGACTGCATCTATGTAAATTGCATACCTATGGTTACGTGACCTTCCACTCTCACCACAAGCACAAGACAATCCTGACAGCAGGCAGTGTGCGCACTGTGAGAATTCACATAGACACACATAGAGGGACACATGGAGTGACTGCAGTCTCCTCACAAGCTTGGGACAACCCCTTTAATGCTTGTAACAAATAAATACATAGAACCCTTAACTTGTTAGAATCCACAACACTTTATTAACATAGCCATGTATCAAGAAAGCCTACAAGTTATGGATTTTTAGATGTGTACAGGATCAGAATAATTAAGGCTACTTTCACATAACGATTTTAAGGGAGCCGATGCTGTCAGATAAATCGGACAGCATCGGCTCCCTTCTGATGCCATGGAATCGGATGCCAAATAGGCATCCGATTCCGGCAGCAAGTCGCTGCCTCCGGGCTGAAAAAAAAAAAAAATGTATATGCTCACCTGTCCCCGAGGCCCCCGCCGTCTCCCGCTGGCTCCCGGTGTCCTCCCGGTGTCTCCAGAGGTCTTCTTCTTCTGAAAAGGACCTGCCGTGATGTCACAATCACGGGACCGCCTGTTAGCATGGTGCAACAGACGGTCACATGACTGTGACTTCACGGCAGGTCCTGTTCAGAAGAAGAAGACCTCTGGAGACACCGGGAGGACATCGGGAGCCTGCGGGAGACGGCGGGGGCCTCGGGGACAGGTGAGCATACATTGTTGTTTTTTTTTAACCCCTGCTCTCCCAGTTAGGAGCAGTTTTACTGTACTGAGCATGCAAAGAAATACAAAGTCAAAACCCTCATCAGTACAGAAATATATCACCAGACCTACCAGTTACAAACACACTATGTCAAAACCCTCATCAGTACAGAAATATATCACCAGACCCACCAGAGGTACAAACACACTATGTCAAAACCTTCATCAGTACAGAAATACATAACCAGACCCACCAGAGGTACTGAAATACATCCATATAACCCCCATCAGTACAGAAATTACAACCCTCATCTGGAACAAAATTTATCATCACAGCCACCATCAGTACATGGTAAAACAATTGTACTGTCAGGTCAAACATTTGTACTGCATGAACCTACAACTCCTACTACATCCTTAACAATGGTGAGGACATACTGGGAGCTGTTGTTACCAGCCATCAATAAAAGGATACAGGAACCACAGTACTGATGAGAATTAGTCATTATCACAAATAATCATTTACATGTGGGTACCTTATAGATGAGCTTGTCTCTGGGGTCGTCTTTCTCTTCTTCATCTTTTCCAGACACCATGATGACTTTTCACATCCACAGCTCGTCTCTGGAGATTTCCATCTTCAGCGATCCTCTGCAGGACATCTCGGCACGATATCCTTAAAAGTAGTAAAATGATCAACATTTTCCTGAGTAAAAATATCTGCCCTATACTGAGCCCCGGAATAAATAATTGCTCCTTCTCACTGTTCCCTACACAAAATATGATTTATACATTGTCCCTCTTCTGGTGCATGCCCTCCACACTGACCCCTCATCACACTGCCCTCTCCTTTCCATACTGGGCTCCATGGTCACACTGCCCTCTCCTTTCCATACTGGGCTCCATGGTCGCACTATCCTCTACACTGTGTCCTCCTATAGTGTCCACAGTTTATACTGTTCTCCCTCATCAAACTCTCCAAACTCGACATACTGTGCCTGCATGCTGCCCAAGGGGCAGCACTGGACCTGGTGTGTAAGTTATGAACAATCAGTCCTGCAGCAGAGAGACAATGCATCCTGCACCAGGGGTGTACATAGAGATCATGGGGCCCTATAGTAGAAGTTCTTTTTGCCCCCCCCAAAAAATATTTGTCTTGGTCACATAATAATATATCTCACAACTTTGCAACCTTTACAAAGTAATTTTCCTCCTATTGAAGCCCCTTGATTCCAATTTCATTTTAGCCATAAAGTGTGATGCCAACAAAAGTGCCCCCCAAACACTATATGATCCCCCACAGAGAAATCCTGCATACGCACAGTATGATGACCCTACTGTAAGCCCCTAAACTACACTGGCACATTATGATCTCCAACTGTGACACCCATACAGCCCTCCATACAATATAATGGACCTACATACAGTATAATGGCCCCTACACTTCTTAACGCTGTATAATGGCCCCCAACACAACCCTCAAACAGCCCTCCTAAAGTATAAAAGCTCCTTACACCCCTCCAAGTATTATTATGTCCGCACAGAGTCCTCCATATATTATAATGGCTTCCATATATTATAATACATCATCCATAGTTCTCCATAGAGATAATGCACCCCCATAGTCCTTCATATAATATAATGGGCCCTCATAGTCCTCCATATTGTATGGTGCACCCCCATAGTCCTCCATATAGTATAATGCAACCCCACAGTCCTACATACTTCCATATAGTATAATGCACCCCCATATCACTCCATATACAACTAGTACATGCTCGCCTCTGCTCCGTACACCTTGTACACACATAGCTCTGCTGCATACTACACAGCTCTGCTCCATATGCCCTGTACATACACAGCTCTGCTCTGTACACCTCATACACGCGCGACTCTGCTTGGTACACCTCATACACACGGCTCTGCTCTGTACACCTCGAACAAACGCGGCTCTGCTCTGTAAACCTCGTACACACGCATCTCTGCTCCGTGCACCTAGTACACACTCGGCTCCGCTCCGTACACCTCGTACACACTCGGCTCCGCTCTGTACACCTTGAACACACTTGGCTCTGTTCTGTACACCTCATCCACACTCGGTTCCTCTCGATACACCTCGTACACACTCGACTCCGATCCGTACACCTAGTACATACATGGCTCCGCTCCGTATACCTTGTACACATGTTGCTCCGCTCCGTACACCTTGTACACTCGGCTCCACGCCATACACCTCATACACACTCGGCTCTGCTCCGTACCCCTCATACACACTCGGCTCTGCTCTGTACACCTTGTACACACGTAGCTCCGCTCCGTACACCTTATACACTCGACTCCACTCCATACACCTCGTACACACTCGGCTCCACTCCGAACACATCATACACACTCGGTTCCTCTCCATACACACTCGGCTCTGCTCCGTACACCTCGTACACACTCTGCTCTGCTCTGCACACCTCGTACATACTCGGCTCTGCGCCGTACACCTCGTATACACGCTCCGCTCCGTACACCTTATACACATGCTGCTCCACTCTGTACAACTCATACACATGCCGCTCCACTCCGTACACCTTGTACACACTCAGCTTTGCTCCATGCACTTCATACACATGGGGCTCCACTCCAAACACCTAGCACACACTCGCCGCCACTCCATACACCTAGTACACATTTGGCTCCTCTCCATACACCTAGTACACACTCGACTCCGCTCCATCCACCTAGTACACACTCGGCTCTGCTCCATACACCTAGTACACACTTGGCTCCGCTCCATACACCTAGTACACACTCGGCTCTGCTACATTCACACTATAAATCAATTCTGAATCCACACATAAACTTCACCTTTTTCTGATCATCACAATGGGAGACCCAGACAATGGGGTTTAGGGCGCTGCCCTCCGGAGGTCACACTAGGTACTACAAGTTTGTAGTACCGCCTCCTCCGCTTATAAACCCCCACCGTAGGAGACATCCTCAGTTTTAAACTTAGTGTGCTCGGAGGATCACGCTTTGCTTGCACTTCACTGCATTCTCACAGCTTACGTGATGGCGTATGAAGACAAGGTAAAATGGTCCCGCTCGGGATCCCCGACAGCCTCCCCGCTCACCCTCTGCGGAACACGCTGGTGGAGGTACCGGAGGGCTTTTAGCCTGGACACTTCAGTGTTCTCCCGGTACGCTGTCGCGCTCCTTCCTTTCCATCCCTCCATGGAGGCTCTGGTAAGGGGGAGCCTGGAGCCTTGCACAGCTCCGCTCCGTCCGAGGCCTCCCTAAATGGTGCTTACAGACCGGACGGAGCCAGCCCAGTCCGAGGCCTCCCTAAATGGTGCTTACACTCCGGACTGGTGCTGTACCCCCGTCCGAGGCCTCCCTAAAGGTGCTTACAGACCGGACCGGCACTGAGGCACCTGGTGTGTCTCCTGTGTGCCTGGGGGTAGTGTCTGTCACTGTGGTGGCATGACACTCAGACCGCGCGGTTACCCTCGGGTCCGCGGTTCTGGCGGTGACCCTGTGCTGGGGTCGCCCTGGCTGACCGCCCTGTGTGTCACAGGGGCTGAGGCTGTAGACTGCGGGTGTTTTATGTGTACATGCAGTCTGAGAGTGTGTGTGGTGATATTCACATTCTTTTCCCGCGCTGCGGGCTCCGGCACCTCCATTGCTGAGGCAGTCTGGAGGAGGAGGAGGCAGCCCTTATGGTGACATCACCGCTGGGCGTGTTGTGTGTTCTTCCCGCGTGTTCCTGGCTCCACCCACATCTTCACTGTCGGCGGCCATCTTCTCCCTCACTTCCCGGCTGGGATCTGGCTGCAGCGCGTGTCTGCACTTGCAAGGGAGACCGGAACTCGCGGAGGTCACACACACACACCGCTTCCTCCTACCGCTTTACTGCGGTCGGTAAGCCACCGGGATTCCCGGTTTGTTTGTGAACTTTGGCTTATATTCCCCTCACTGTGGTGATGTCCTCAGTTGGGAAGCATGCTGCTAAGGCGGCAGTGGTCACCGTTACCTGCGCTACATGCAACGGGACACTGGTGGAGGGGTCCTGCAATAACTGCGGACGCCCAGAGGCCCGGTCTGCTACTACTGAGTCTGCAAATCCGGGATTATACCCTGAGGTTCAGGTGATCCCAGGGCCATGGGAAACGCAGAATAAGATTAATGAATCTCTGCTGTCCCAGATGTCCTCCATGTCGCAAACCCTGGAGGCACTGCATAGGAGACTGGAGAACCCAGCTACTCCTCTTAGTTACCCCCGGGTGTCTCTTACTTCTGCTGTAAGACCCCCTAAGCGAGCCCGTGAGGCTTCTCCTGAGCTCCAGACTCTCTCTGAGGAGGAGCGTTCCTCTGATGGTGAGGAAGATGATGGGGGTTCTACTCTTGGGTCTATGTCTGAACCTCCAGATGGGGTGGAGGATCTGGTGTCCTCCATCAATGAGACATTGCGTCTTGTCACTCCTCCTGAGGAGGTGACTGTACACCCCAAGGAGATATACCAATGGCTGCGGCCAGAGGCTAGACCAAGTGGCTCCTTCATGGACCACACTAATTTCGGAAGGGTGATTAAAGCTCCCAGGTTGCATCCTGGGCGGCGTTATGTCCGTAAAACTAAGGACAATCGCTTTCCCTTTCCCCAGGAGGCGCTCCAGGAATGGTCGCAGTCCCCCAAGGTGGATGCTTCCATGACTAGGATTGCTGCGCGCTCCTTGTTTTCTGCCTCTGATAGCTCCTCGTTGAAGGATGCTACTGATAGACAGGTCGAGCAACTCGCCAAGTCTTCCTATGAGGCTGTGGGGTCTTCATTTGCCCCTAATTTTGCCGCGGTCTGGACCCTACAAGCGATTACTATCTGTTTGGATGGTATCACTGATCTAGCTAGGCCCAGTCCAGAGGTCCTGGCTCTCACTGAGAGAGCAAGGGCCTATGCGGACTATGCCAGGACGGCATCTTTGGAAACTGCCACTCGCTCTGCTGTGGCCTCGGCCAATGCAATTGCGATCCGCAGGCTGTTGTGGCTGCGTCTTTGGGACTCAGATGCCACATCTAAGAAGATTTTACAAAATCTTCCGTTCGCTGGTGACAGGCTTTTTGGCACCGAACTGGACAAATTGATAAAGGATTCTGCTGAGTCTAAGATACCGCAGAACAAGCCTAAGCCACGGTACACCGTGAAAAGGAACCCTAAGCAGTGGTCCTTTCGCTCCGGTTCACAGTCATCAACGGCGTCCACTCGCTCAGACCGAGGGGCAAGCCTGCTACTCAGTGGCGTTCCAAGAGTCGTCAGAAAAAGCCGGCGGGGGCAGCGGCTGCCACCCCCAAGCCCGCCTCGACATGACTCGCTCTCTCATCCTGCCTCCCCACAGGTGGGGGGCCGCCTGTCCCGCTTTCAGGACAAGTGGCTTCTTCACATTCACGATCAGTGGGTTCGAGACGTAGTCTCAAGAGGTTACAGGATAGAGCTGACGTCACGACCAATACACCGATTCCATCGGTCGGTTCCATCCCCAGAAAAGGCTCAGGCTTTTCACCTGGTGTTGGAGGGACTCCGCAGAGACGGAGTGGTGGTCCCTGTGCCCACGGAAGAGAGGTTCAGGGGTTTTTACTCCAACCTCTTTATTGTCCCAAAGAAGGACGGCTCTTTTCGCCCGGTGTTGGACCTCAAGTTGTTCAACCGTCACGTGTTGGTTCGGAAGTTCCGCATGGAATCCCTGCGCTCAGTGATCGCGGCTGTGTCACAGGGAGACTTCCTAGCGTCCATCGATATCAGGGACGCTTACCTTCACGTCCCCATTGCACCAGCTCATCAGCGCTGGTTGAGATTCGCAGTGGGGGAAGAGCACTTCCAATTTGTGGCACTGCCATTCGGGCTAGCCTCAGCACCACGGGTGTTCACAAAGGTGATGGCCTCCATGATGGCTCTCCTGCATGCGCAGGGACACGCCGTCATACCCTATTTGGACGACCTGTTGGTCAGGGCGCCATCGGAAGACCTTTGTCGGGTGAGCCTGGAGGTGACCATGAAGTCCCTGGAACGGTTCGGGTGGCTTATCAACATTCAAAAGTCGACCCTGGTTCCGACCCAGTCATTGACATATCTGGGCATGGACTTCCACACGGACTCGGCCCTGGTGTCCCTACCTCAAGCCAAGCAGCTTGCGATCCAATCAGGAGTGCAGAATGTCCTCCTGTCTCCACAGTCATCCCTACGGGTATTGATGAGACTGGTGGGTCGCATGGTAGCGGCGATAGAGGCGGTGCCGTTCGCACAGTTTCGCCTCCGTCCTCTCCAGCTGGAGATTCTTCGCAGATGGGACAAGAGGACGATTTCTTTGAATCGGCTGGTGACGCTGTCACAACCAACCAGGGATTCCCTACAGTGGTGGCTACAGCCACATCATCTGTCACGGGGACGGTCCTTCCTAAAACCGTCATGGTTAGTGGTGACCACCGACGCCAGTCTGAAGGGCTGGGGTGCGGTGTTCTTGCACCACAGGGCTCAAGGCCTCTGGACTCAGTCGGAGTCGGCGTTGCAGATCAACGTGCTGGAGATCAAGGCGGTCTATCTGGCGCTCCTGGCGTTTCAGAAATTCCTGTCAGGACAACCCATTCGGGTACAGTCCGACAATGCGACGGCCGTCGCCTACATAAATCATCAGGGAGGGACCAGAAGTGCTCAGGCCCTCACCGAAGTCCACCGCATTCTAGCTTGGGTGGAGGAAAACGGCTGCCTGATCTCCGCAGTTCACATCCCAGGGGTCGAGAACTGGGAGGCCGACTATCTGAGCCGACAGGGGATGGACGCCGGAGAGTGGTCCCTTCATCCAGACGTCTTCCGGGACATCTGCGGCAGATGGGGCACTCCGGACGTGGATCTGATGGCCTCACGGCTGAATCATCAGGTGCCCCAATACGTGGCGAGATCATGGGATCCTCAGTCTCTGGGGGCGGATGCCCTGATCCTGAGTTGGTCCAGCTTCCAGCTGCCATATGTGTTCCCGCCCCTAGCTCTGATTCCCAGGGTCCTGTGGAAGATCAGGACGGAATGCAGAGTAGCCATTCTAGTGGCTCCAGATTGGCCCAGGAGGTCCTGGTACCCGGACCTGTGGCAACTGTCAGGCGGACACCGGTGGGCTCTTCCAGAGCGCGCAGATCTTCTCGCGCAAGGCCCATTCTTCCACCTCAATTCCAGGGCCCTCAGATTGACTGCATGGCTCTTGAGGCCTGGCTGCTGACATCCAGAGGTTTCTCTCCTACAGTGGTTGCCACTATGAATCGGGCAAGGAAACCTGTTTCCAGGAAGATATACCACAGAACGTGGAAAATCTTTTTTACCTGGTGTGCATCTGGTGGTCGCTCACCGTGGCCGTTGTCTATTCCGACATTGTTGGCCTTCCTACAGTCGGGTTTGGAGTTGGGATTATCCCTTGGCTCTCTGAAAGGTCAAGTATCAGCACTTTCCGTGCTATTTGACAGGCGCTTGGCGCTCCTCCCGAAGGTCCGCCAATTTCTGCAGGGGGTGTCTCGGGTGGTTCCGCCCTACAGGCGGCCCCTGGACCCTTGGGACCTCAACATGGTCCTAGCGGCATTGCAGAAACCGCCGTTCGAGCCACTGAGAGACATCTCTCTCTCTCGTCTGTCCCAGAAGGTGGTCTTTCTGGTGGCGATTACGTCTCTGAGAAGGGTCTCAGAATTGGCTGCACTTTCGTGCAAGTCACCCTTTCTGGTGGTTCACCAGGACAAGGTGGTGTTGCGCCCACGGCCTGAATTTTTGCCGAAGGTGGTTTCAACATTCCACTTGAACCAGGAGATTGTTCTCCCATCATTTTGCCCCGCTCCCGTTCATCAGGTTGAGCGCGACCTCCATACTCTGGATCTCGTGAGAGCTGTACGCATTTATGTGTCCAGGACCGCCTCCTTTAGGAGTTCGGATTCCTTATTTGTCCTCACGATGGGTCGCTGTAAGGGGTCCGCGGCTTCAAAGTCGACCTTGGCCAGATGGATCAAGGCTCCCATTCAGGAGGCTTACCGGTCTTCTGGTTTGCCTCTCCCGGTGGGGTTGAAGGCACACTCTACTAGAGCTGTAGGTGCCTCTTGGGCCTTGCGACATCGAGCTTCTGCTCTACAGGTGTGTCAAGCGGCCACTTGGTCCAGCCTGCACACTTTCTCTAAGCACTATATGGTGCATGCCCATGCCTCTGCGGATGCGAGTTTGGGCAGGCGGGTTCTCCAGGCGGCGGTTGCCCACCTTTAAAAGGGAACCATGTGTTATCCGTCTTGTTGAGGAACTCTTCCCGCCCTGGGGTATTGCTTTAGGACATCCCCATTGTCTGGGTCTCCCATTGTGATGATCAGAAAAAAGAGAATTTTGTTTACGTACCGTAAATTCTTTTTTCTTGAATCATCAATGGGAGACCCAGCACCCACCCAGTTGTTCTGTTGCATGTTTGCATTTGATCTGTTCTCTGTTGAGACAGTGTTTCCGGGTTGTTACACCGTCTGTGCACGGCATTCTTCCCGATGTTTCAGGTGTGGTTTATTTCTCCTCGCAGCTTATGGACTAAACTGAGGATGTCTCCTACGGTGGGGGTTTATAAGCGGAGGAGGCGGTACTACAAACTTGTAGTACCTAGTGTGACCTCCGGAGGGCAGCGCCCTAAACCCCATTGTCTGGGTCTCCCATTGATGATTCAAGAAAAAAGAATTTACGGTACGTAAACAAAATTCTCTTTATCCAGCATCATAAGGCCAGCACAACAGAGCCCTGCATACCTCGAGGAGCTGATCATGTGATCCCTGACTTCTCCCCTCCATTGACATCATCACAGGTCCTGTCAGCACAGCTTCTGTGTAGTTAAGACGGCTCCCACGGTGGCGGCGGGGGCGCAACATGCGGGTGGTGGGGAGAGACCTCGGGCACTACAGGAGGAGGTTGAGTGCGCCCTCTGTGCCTCCTGCGCCCGGGCCAAATGACCCCCCAGCCCCTCCCTAGATATGGCCCTGGCTACCATGAACATGCCATTTTCAGGGGTGGCTGTGGTTTTCAGCCTGCGGGCCCAGAATGTTTGGACCTTACCATGCTGAGAATCCCAGCCTCCAGCTGCCTGGTATTACCAGGCTGGCGATCAAAATATGGTAGAGCCCACACTTTTTTAAATTATTTAAACAATTGAAAAAAAAAATTTGGTCTTCCCTATATTTTGATTGCCAGTCAAGGTAAAGCCAGGCAACTGGGGTGGCAGCCTGTAGCTGTCCGCTTTAGCTACGCTGAGAATCAAAAATACCATGAAGCTCTGTCATTTTTTTAAATTATTTATTTTTACATTACTATATTGTCAGTCAATCTGTGAAGAGCCCAACAGCCAATCACAGACGCTGTCACAGAGAGTGGGCATTTTGATTGTCTGGAGTAACCTGAAACCAGCCCGCACATTCCAGCATCTAGGTTGTATGGGCAAATTCCAGGGTACTCCAACAGCCAATCAGACACCCATTCTGTCACAGTATCTGTGATTGGTTGTTGGGTTCGTCACACATACAGTAGTGTAAAAATAATTTAAATAAATTACATAGCACTACACAGCATTTTTGATTCTCAGATAAAGCTGATAGCTACCATGCCTATAGGAAACAGAAACGCATACATAGTAACATAGTTTTTAAGGTTGAAGGAAAACTTTAAGTCCATCTAGTTCAACCCATAGCCTAACATGTTGATCCAGAGAAAGGCAAAAAAAGAAAAACATGTGGCAACACTAAGCTCCACATTGAGAAAAAAAATTTGGCTCCAGATACGGCAATCAGACTAATTCCCTGGATCAACGCCCTATCAAAGAATCTAGTATATATAACTGGTAATATTATAGTTTTCGAGAAAGGCATCTAGTCCCTTCTTAAATATTAGTAGTGAGTCACTCATTATAACATCATGTGGCAGAGAGTTCCATAGTCCCACTGCTCTTACAGTAAAGAATCCACATCTGTGATTATGATTAAACCTTTCCCTCCAGACAGAGGATGCCCCCTTGTCCCCGTCTCAGGCCTAAGAGTAAAGAGATCCTTAAAAATGTCTTCGTACTGTCCCCTCATATATTTATACATTATTATAAGATCACCCCTAAGCCTTCGTTTTTCCAAGCTAAATAACCCCAAGTTTAATAACCTGTATTGGTATTGCAGACCCCTCAGTCCACTAATGACTTTGGTCGCTCTTCTCTGGACCCGCTCTAGTTCAGCTAAGTTCCCCGGAGACCAGAATTGTACACAGTATTCTAAGTGTGGTCGCATTAGTGACTTGTATAGAAGTAAAATTATGTTCTCCTCATGAGCATCTATGCCTCATTTAATGCATGCCATTATTTTATTTGCCTTTGCAGCAGCTGCCTGACACTGGCCACTAAATGTGAGTTTATCATCTACCCATACACCCAGGTGTTTTTCAGTGATAGTTTTGCCCAGTGTTTTACAATTAAGCACTTAACTATACGTTTTGTTTCCTCTGCCCAAGTGCATGACCTTACAATTATCCCCATAAAAGCTCATTTGCCATTTATCAGCCAAAGCTTCTAGTTTATAGGTGGGTTGAAGGTGCAGAGAGACATTGTTCTTGATTATATTTGCATGCAAGGGTCCACGAGAGAGGTTATATCCACTGTATACAAGGACCTTTTTTTACACTTTCCTGTTGCAGCATCCGATCTGGGCTAGAGACAAGTGGGAAGAAGAATTAGGTGTGATGGATGATGAAGTGTGGAACTCCATTCTGGAGTACATTCCAAAATTATCATTGAGTGAACCTGGAAGGATGTTTAATTATATGCCATTCATAGAGCTTATAATCCCCTGCTTTTTTGCACAAGGTGGGTGTGAGAACTACGTCTTGAGTGTCTGAGGTGTATGAATGAGGGAGCAGGTATTTTAAATATGCTGTGGGAGTGTCCGAGATTACAGGCATATTGGATGGTAGTACTTAATTTGATTAAAGGAAGATATGGATGTGTGGTACCGCAGACTCCATTGGTGTGTACATTGGGTTATGTCGAAGAAATCAATATTACTAATTCACAGAAGGTGGCAGTTGTGAGGTTGTTATTCATGGCCAGGAAATTGATTGCCAGATGCTAGATCAAGGCAAGTTCCCCTCCAGGACGGAATATATTCGGCAAGTAGATTACACAATACGTCTGAAAGAAAATATTTATCATAAGAGGAATACTATGAAGGTGTTTGACAAACTATGGGCTACATGGAGGAGGTGAGAAGCATGGAATTGTAGGTGGAAGAGAAGAGTTGAAACTATGATTTGATGAGTAGGATTATTAGATACTAGCTGTGAGCCCGATTCTGAAGAATCGGGAGTCTAGAATCTGGAGAGAGGGAGAGAGGGAGAGGGGAGAGAGGGAGAGAGAGAGACAGAGATAGATAGAGATAGAGATAGATAAATAAGATAGATAGATAGATAGATAGATAGATAGATAGATAGATAGATAGATAGATAGATAGATAGATAGGCTGGGGTCACACACACAGATATTTTTGCAGATATTGTTCACAGATCTCTGGTTGCAGTGAAATCATGGACACATGGTTCCATTTTGTGGCTGTGTACAAATGGAGCAATATGTACGTGATTTCACTGCAACCAGAGATCTGTGAACAATATCTGCCCAGATATCTGTGTGTGTGACCCCAGCCATAGATAGATAGATAAATAGATAGAGATAGATAGATAAATAGATAGAGATAGATAGATAGATAGATAGATAGAAATAGATAGATAGATAGATAGATAGATAGATAGATAGATAGATAGATAGATAGAAAGAAATAGATACATACAGTGCCTACAAGTAGTATTCAACTCCCTGCAGATTTAGCTGGTTTGATAAGATGCAAATAAGTTAGAGCCTTCAAACTGCAAACGAGAGTAGGATTTATATTAACAGAAGCATAAATCTTACAAACCAAAAAGTTATGTTGCTCAGTTGAATTTTAATAAATTTTAAACATAAAAGTGTGGGTCAATTATTATTCAACCCCTCAAACCACCAGCATTCTGTTTGGTCCCCCTAAAGTATTAAGAAGTAGTTCAGGCACAAAGAACAATGAGCTTCACATGTGTGGATTAATTATCTATTTTGCCAGCCTTTTCTGACTATTTAAGACCCTCCCCAAACTTGTGAACAGCACTCATACATGGTCAACATGGGAAAGACAAAGGAGCATTCCAAGGCCATCAGAGACAAGATCGTGGAGGGTCACAAGGCTGGCAAGGGGTACAAAACCCTTTCCAAGGAGTTGGGCCTACCTGTCTCCACTGTTGGGAGCATCATCCGGAAGTGGAAGGCTTATGGAACTACTGTTAGCCTTCCACGGCCTGGACAGCCTTTGAAAGTTTCCTCCCGTGCCGAGGCCAGGCTTGTCCGAAGAGTCAAGGCTAACCCAAGGACAACAAGGAAGGAGCTCCGGGAAGATCTCATGGCAGTGGGGACATTGGTTTCAGTCAATACCATAAGTAACGTACTCCACCGCAATGGTCTCCGTTCCAGATGAGCCCGTAAGGTACCTTTACTTTCAAAGCGTCATGTCAAGGCTCGTCTACAGTTTGCTCATGATCACTTGGAGGACTCTGAGACAGACTGGTTCAAGGTTCTATGGTCTGATGAGACCAAGATCAAGATCTTTGGTGCCAACCACACACGTGACGTTTGGAGATTGGATGGCAGTGCATACGACCCCAAGAATACCATCCCTACAGTCAAGCATGGTGGTGGCAGCATCATGCTGTGGGGCTGTTTCTCAGCCAAGGGGCCTGGCCATCTGGTCCGCATCCATGGGAATATGGATAGCACGGCCTACCTGGAGATTTTGGCCAAGAACCTCCACTCCTCCATCAAGGATCTTAAGATGGGTCGTAATTTCATCTTCCAACAAGACAACGACCCAAAGCACACAGCCAAGAAAACCTAGGCCTGGTTCAAGAGGGAAAAAATCAAGGTGATGGAGTGGCCTAGTCAGTCTCCTGACCTTAACCCAATTGAAAACTTGTGGAAGGAGCTCAAGATTAAAGTCCACATGAGACACCCAAAGAACCTAGATAACTTGGAGAAGATCTGCATGGAGGAGTGGGCCAAGATAACTCCAGAGACATGTGCCGGCCTGATCAGGTCTTATAAAAGACGATTATTAGCTGTAATTGCAAACAAGGGCTATTCCACAAAATATTAAACCTAGGGGTTGAATAATAATTGACCCACACTTTTATGTTTAAAATTTATTAAAATTCAACTGAGCAACATAACTTTTTGGTTTGTAAGATTTATGCTTCTGTTAATAAATCCTACTCTCGTTTGCAGTTTGAAGGCTCTAACTTATTTGCATCTTATCAAACCACCTAAATCTGCAGGGGGTTGAATACTACTTGTAGGCACTGTAGATAGATAGATAGATAGAAGATAGATAGAAAGAAAGAAATAGATACATAGATAGGTAGATAGAAAGATAAATAGATAGAGATAGATAGATATAGATAAATAGATAGAGATAGATAGATAAATAGATAGATAGATAGATAGAGATAGATAGATAGATAGATAGAGATAGATAGATAGATAAATAGATAGAGATAGATAGATAGATAAATAGATAGAGATAGATAAATAGATAGAGATAGATAGATAGATAGAGATAGATAGAGATAGATAGGCTGGGGGTCACACACACAGATATTTGTACAGATATTGTTCACAGATCTCTGGTTGCAGTGAAATCATGGACACATGGTTCCATTTTGTGGCTGTGTACAAATGGAGCAATCTGTCCATGATTTCACTGCAACCAGAGATCTGTGAACAATATCTGCCCAGATATCTGTGTGTGTGACACCAGCCATAGATAGATAGATAAATAGATAGAGATAGATAGATAGAAATAGATACATAGATAGATAGATAGATAGATAGAAAGAAATAGATACATAGATAGATAGATAGAAATACATAGATAGATAGAGATAGATAGATAAATAGATAGAGATAGATAGATAAATAGATAGCGATAGATAGATACATAGATAGATACATAGATAGAAATACATACATAGATAGATAGATACAAATAGATAGATAGATATAGATAGATAGATAGATAGAGATAGATATAGATAGATAGATAGAAAGAAATAGATACATAGATAGATAGCCAACGAAAGCCGAGACCCGTGGCCGAAAATAGAACCAAGGGCCCGGCTATAGTTCGCTTGAAACACCGCTATTATTCTCTATGGGAAGTGAGGCGCTATTCTGATTGGTCGCCGGCAGCACACAGCGACCAATCAGAATAGCGCCTCACTTCCCATAGAGAATAATAGCGGTGTTTCAAGCGAAGTATAGCCGGGCCCTTGGTTCTATTTTTGGCCACGGGTCTCGGCTTTCGTCGGTCGTCGCCGGGGCGGCCATTGCGAGCCATTGCAGGGGCGCGAGCAATGGCCGCGAAGCGGCCATTGCGAGTCTCCCGCCCCAGCGACGACCGACGAAAGCCAAGACCCGTGGCCTAAAATAGAACAAAGGGCCCGGCTATACTTCGCTTGAAACACCGCTATTATTCTCTATGGAAAGTGAGGCGCTATTCTGATTGGTCGCTGTGTGCTGCCGGCAACCAATCAGAATAGCGCCTAACTTCCCATAGAGATAGAATGGACGAAAAATCGTCCATTCTATCTCTATGGGAAGTGAGGTGCTATTCTGATTGGTCGCTGTGTGCTGGCGGCGACCAATCAGAATAGCGCCTCACTTCCCATAGAGATAGAATGGACGAAAAATCGTCCATTCTATCTCTATGGGAAGTGAGGAGCTATTCTGATTGGTCGCTGTGTGCTGCCGG
Organism: Allobates femoralis; assembly: GCA_033576535.1. NCBI lineage: Eukaryota > Metazoa > Chordata > Amphibia > Anura > Aromobatidae > Allobates > Allobates femoralis. The sequence goes on along the minus strand of JARQOC010000006.1, from coordinate 217,031,462 downwards.
CGACCAATCAGAATAGCGCCTCACTTCCCATAGAGATCTAATGGACGAAAAATCGTCCATTCTATCTCTATGGGAAGTGAGGAGCTATTCTGATTGGTCGCTGTGTGCTGCCGGCGCCCAATCAGAAAGGCGCCTCACTTCCCATAGAGAATAATAGCGGTGTTTCAAGCGAAGTATAGCCGGGCCCTTGGTTCTATTTTCGGCCACGGGTCTCGACTTTCGGCTTCCGTCGGCTATCTATGTATGTATCTATTTCTATCTATCTCTATCTATGTATCTATTTCTATCTATCTATCTATGTATCTATATCTATCTATTTATCTATATCTATCTATCTCTTCCTATCTATCTATTTCTAACTATCTCTTTCTATCTATCTATATCTATCTATTTATCTATGTATCTATATCTATCTATCTATTTCTATCTATCTCATAGATAGATAGATATAGATAGATAGATAGATAGATCTCTATCTCTTTCTATCTATCTATCTCTTTCTATCTATCTATTTCTATCTATCTATCTCTTTCTATCTATTTCTATCTATCTCTTTCTATCTATCTCTTTCTATCTATCTATTTCTATCTCTTTCTATCTATCTCTTTCTATCTATCTCTTTCTATCTATCTCTTTCTATCTATCTATCTCTTTCTTTCTATCTATCTATCTCTTTCTATCTCTATCTATTTACCTATGTATCTATATCTATCTATCTATTTCTATCTATCTCTTTCTATCTATCTCTTTCTATCTATCTCTTTCTATCTATCTATTTCTATCTATCTATTTCTATCTATCTATTTATCTATGTATCTATATCTATCTATTTCTATCTATCTATCTCATAGATAGATAGATAGATAGATAGAAATAGATAGATAGAAATAGATAGATAGAAATAGATAGATAGTATAGATATATAGATAATGATAGATTAGATAGAGATAGATAGATGATAGATAGATAGATAGATAGAGATAGATAGATATAGATAGATAGATAGATAGTAGAAATAGATAGATAGAAATAGATAGAAAGAAATAGATAGATAGAAAGAAAAAATAGATAGATAGAAAGAAATAGATAGATAGAAATAGAATAGATAGAAAGAAATAGATAGATAGATAGAAATAGATAGATAGATAGAAATAGATAGATAGAAAGAAATAGATAGATAGAAAGAAATAGATAGATAGAAAAGAAATAGATAGATAGAAAGATATAGATAGATAGAAATAGATAGATAGATAGAAATAGATAGATAGATAGATAGATAGATAGATAGAGATAGATAGATAAATAGATAGAGATAGATAGATAAATAGATAGAGATAGATAGATAAATAGATAGAGATAGATAGATAAATAGATAGAGATAGATAGATAGATAAATAGATAGAGATAGATAAATAGATAGCGATAGATAGATAAATAGATAGAGATAGATAGATAAATAGATAGAGATAGATAGATAGAGATAGATAGATAGATATAGATAGATAGAAAGAAATAGATACATAGATAGAAAGAAATAGATACATAGATAGATAGATAGAATAATAGATAGATAGATAGATAGAAAGAAATAGATACATAGATAGATAGCCGACGAAAGCCGAGACCCGTGGCCGAAAATAGAACCAAGGGCCCGGCTATACTTTGCTTGAAAAACCGCTATTATTCTCTATGGGAAGTGAGGCGCTATTCTGATCGGTCGCTGTGTGCTGGGGGCGACCAATCAGAATAGCGCCTCACTTCCCATAGAGATATAATGGATGAAAAATCGTCCATTCTATCTCTATGGGAAGTGAGGCGCTATTCTGATTGGTCGCTGTGTGCTGGCGGCGACCAATCAGAATAGCGCCTCACTTCCCATAGAGATATAATGGACGAAAAATCTTCCATTCTATCTCTATGGGAAGTGAGGCGCTATTCTGATTGGTCGCCGGCAGCACACAGCGACCAATCAGAATAGCGCCTCACTTCCCATAGAGATAGAATGGACGACTTTTGGTTTCAAATTTACCGCTGAAAGTGAGGCGCGATTCTGATTGGTCGCCGGCAGCACACAGCGACCAATCAGAATAGCGCCTCACTTGCCATAGAGATAGAATGGACGACTTAGTTTCAAATTTCGCGCTTAAGTGAGGCGCTATGCTGATTGGTCGCTGTGTGCTGCGCCGACCAATCAGCATAGCGCCTCACTTCCCATAGAGATACATTAGCGGTGTTTGGCCGAATTTATGGCCGGGCCCCTGGTTCGATTTTCGGCCACGGGGCTCGGCTGTGGTCGGTGGTTGGACGGGGCCGGAGACTCGCAATGGCCGCTTCGTGGCCATTGCTCGCGCTCTGGCCGGGCCCCTGCTTCGATTTTCGGACACGGGGCTAGGCTGTGGTCGGTGGTTGGACGGGTCCTGAAACTCGCAATGGCCGCTTCGCGGCCATTGCTCACGCTCAGGCAACGACTCGCAATGGCCTCGCGGCCATTGCTCGCGCCGGCCAATGCTTCGTGGGTCGCGTGGCTGCGAGGCAGCCACGTCCACGACGACGGAAGTAGCGCCGAATATGACGGAAGTGCGCTACGGCAATTATATATTAGATACAGCCATGTTACTGTTTGTTCAAAGAAAGGGGAAGGTTATACTTGCTGTTTACAGGGGGTGGGGTGGGAGGGAAGGCCGGTACTTTGTTTATGTAATTGAAACTATCACACTGTACTTATTGAGTGTATTATGATTTTATTGTGATGAATAAAAATATCTAATTAAAAAAAAAAAAATGCCGATAGCTATGGGCTGCCATCCCCAGTTGCTTGTCTTTACCTTGGCTGGTAATCAATATACAGGGAAGTCTAAGATAGTTTTTTTAATCATTAAAATAAATAATTAAAAAAAAATGCGTGGACTCACGCCTTATTTTGATCATAAGCCAGGTAAAACCAGGCAGCTGTGGGCTGGGATTTTTATCATGGTACGGTCCAAGCGTTCTGGACCCCCATGCTGAAAACTACAGCCATCCCTGAAAATGGAGCATTCCTTGTAGCGCCATTTCCAAGTGCTTTACCCGCCTCTTCCAGCGGCCCTGGTGGGGGATGGAACGCTGGGTAATAATGGGGTCAATAGCAGCTTTATATTGTCAGCTGGTACTAAGCCCAAAATTCATAGTGTCAGGCCAAATTAGACCCATCCATCATAAATTTCTAGCAAACATTAAAAAAAAACCACAACAGAGACACATTTTTTTCATGAGTAATAAAACAAAAAACACATTTAGGGACTCCATCTTTAATTACAAAAAAAAACCCTTCAGTCCGATTTAGTCCACAGGCAGAGCAGGTTCAGCTCTGCTTCATCGCTTTGAACAGACAAGCATCTGTTCTGAGGGACAAACAGGCTCAGACAGAAAGAAGAGTGCACCAGCTCAAGTCATGATCAAAAATGAATAAAGGGGTGCTGCTTGTCAACATTACAACGGCAGAAAGAGTTGACAAAAAGGGCAGCACACCACAAAGTCAAAGTTAGTACATAACTATCAATTCAATAAAGGTCAACATGAAACAAACAAAATAAAAACATTTAAAAACAGTAGAAAACCACATATTGCCCAAATAGGGGTGGGGGGCCCCTGCAGACGTCTAACTAAAGGTTAATAAAAAAACAACACATGCAAATATCCAATACACTCTTTTGGCAATTAATACACTCACTGAGTGTCATCGTGTAGTGAGAATGCTGATGAGGGAATGGCAGTTATGGGCAGGGTGACCAGAAAGACTAGTCTGACCCTAGTCTAGGAACCCTGAATGGCCCTGATCCTGAAGGTATCTCTGAAGATGAGAAGGTTCGGGTCTCCAGCTTCTCCCTAAAACTCCTCCACCAGCACTGCGCTATTCCCCCCCACCTCCCTCCACAGAACTGGGATACAGCAACTCCAAAGGAAAGAACTTCAGCAACACGAACATACAGGTCAGCACAGCTCGGCTTCCAGGCATCAGCAGCACCACCTGGTGAAAGGAGAGGCTACTTAAAGGCTAGGGGGAGGGGAGTTCAGGTGAGTCACACATTAACCCCTGGTTAAAGGGATCCTGTCACCTCCAGAACACCTCCTAAGCTAAAAGCATCCTGTGAAAGTGCATAAAAACGTTTTAATACTTACTCATTAGTGATTATAATTAGCAGGGGCTACATTCTTTAGCCCTTAGGCTGTTGTTGCGCTGAATGTTGTTGCTCTGTTGTGCAGCATGTCTCCTGTCACTCATAAAATGCAAATCATTAGTCCTGCCTTCAGCTCCACATCAGAGCAACACAGACATAGAGAGGGTGGATCATTTAGGCTGCAAAACAACACGCCCTAAGGGCTAAAGAATATAGCCCCTGCTAATTATAATCACTAATGTGTGAGTATAAAATCGTTTTTATGCACATTCACAGAATGCTTTAAGAGACAAAAGGAGTGTGAGATTAGTGATAGGATGCTGCAGGGGCATGTTTTGGTAGCTTAGGAGGCGTTCTGGAGGTGATAGGATCCCTTTAAGTTCTGGAGGACAACACAGGAGGCCAGAACCTTCACACCTATCAACCATGCAGCTCTTAAAGACAAACATACACAGCAGCATCCAGAAATGTCAGCACCATCTAAGCCAGTGAGAGTACCCACTCTTTTAAGAGAGGCCTTCGGACTAGACTACAGCATATCCGAAAGAAGTCCACATCCCAAGTGACGAGATATGAAAGACATTACGGGTTGCCAAACCTGGGGGTAGGTCAAGGCGGTACAGCACAGGATTACAAATGGCCGATATCCGAAACGGTCCTATAACCCCAAAACCAGGAGCCCCAGCAGCACACCTCCACCTGACGTGTTTGGACAACACCCACACATACTCATTAATTCTCAGGTCTGGACCTGCACGGAACCACCGTCCCTCCCTGGCCGCTCCTCTTGGAACGACACCTAGACCCACCATTAATCTGAGGCGTAGTCTGTACTCCACCCCCTCTTCCAGGCTCACTCCCATTCACTTCTGGACGTGAGGTAGGAGTCGGCACAACCAGTACGGTAGAAATAGTTGTAGCGAGGCAATTACTCACACAGAAAGCCCCCCAAGTTACAACCTTTCTGGACCGCCAGTCAATTACTGGGTTGTGTTTCTCCATCCAAGGAAGGCCCAATACAATGGGAGTGGGCAGGTTCTCCAAGAGGTGACAGGACAGAACCTCCTGGTGGAGAGTTCCTATGCTCAAGTTCACATTATGCACCACTTGGGAGAGGATCTTCTGGCTGAGTGGAACTAAGTCGATTGAGGCGATGGAATGGGTCTCACTAAAGCACTGCTGGTGAGACCATGAGCCTGAGCAAAGCAAGAATCCATCAAATTGACCCCCGCTCTGCTATCGACCAGAACTGGCACAATCTCGGTTTTACCATCCACCACCACCTTTGCAGTCTGAAAGGAGACTTAGCGAGGAAGGAAAGATAAACTCTCTGGTCGTCTCCTTCCAAACGGACTGAGGTAGGCTGCTTCTGAGACTGCGTGGTCTTGGAGCGAAGTGGACAAAGCTTAATAAAATGGTCATATTTTCCACAGAAAAAAACATGCTCCGCTCACTTGGTGAACAGTAGCCACAGGAGGTTTAACATGAGAACCTACTGCTCCCAACTGCATGGGTTCATCGGGTATAGTCTCCTCGGCAAGGATAGGTACAGGAGACATAGTAGGTTTTGGTCTCTCCCTCAGGCTTCTGTCAACTAGTATGGCTAGGGACATCGCAGCCTCCAATGACTCAGGTGCAGCATACTGAACAAGGGTGTCTTGCAGTCTAGCTGACAAACCCAAGCAGAACTGACTCCGGAGGGCTGGGTCATTCCATTGGGTGTCAGTCGCCCATCTATGAAACTCCGAGCATTACTCCTCCACTGCTCGCGTGTCCTGCTTGAGTTTACGGAGATTAGACTCAGCAAAGGTCACCCTATGTGGTTCACCGTACACCTGAGCCAGATCAGCAAAAACCTGTCCACCAACTGTAGCGATGGTGAGTTGGTTGGGAGGGAAAAGGCCCAGGGGTCTGGGGGTCCCCTTTAAGAAGGGAGACTATAATCCCCACCCTCTGTTCCTCACTTCCCGATGAACGGGGCCAGAGCTTGAAATAAAGCTTACAGGCTTCACAGAACACAAAAAAATTGTCTCTTCCCCCAGAAAACCTATCTGGAAGAGAGACCTTGGGTTCTGGAATGGCCTGAGTATGAGCCGATGCCAGGTAACCCATGACTTGCTGTAGCTGTTGCACTACCTGAGTCCGCAGACCAGTTACCTCTTCAGAGATGGTCTGCATCAGGCGAGAAAATGCATCAGCTGAGGCAGTCTGAGACATAGTGACTTATGGGCTGCTGATAATGTCACAGTGTAGTGAGAATGCTGATGAGGAAATGGCAGTTATGGGCAGGGTGACCAGGGAAGACTAGTCTGACCCTAGTCTAGGAACCCCGAACGGCCCTGATCCCAAAGGTATCTCTGAAGGTGAAAAGGTTCGGGCCTCCAGCCTCTCCCTAAAACTCCTCCACCAGCCCTGCGCTATTCCCCCCTCACCTTCCTCCACAGAACTGGGATACAGCAACTCCAAAGGAAAGAACTTCAGCAACACAAACACAGGTTAGCACAGCACGGCTTCCAGGCATAGAGTGAAACTATCAGCAGCACCAACTGGTGGAAGGAGAGGCTACTTAAAGGCTAGGGGAGGGAAGTTCAGGTGAGTCACACATTAACCCCTCAACCAGTACTTGAACCTAATAGTGAATGCAGCTCTGGAGGACAACACAGGAGGCCAGGACCTTCACAACTATCAACCATGCAGCTCTTAAAGACAAACATACACAGCAGCATCCAGCAATGTCAGCGCCATCTAATGTAGTGACACTGGGGCAGTGTTCAATTGTGAAACCACTGCAACTGAACATGAAATGAAATCCGGTCAGGATATACCCTATGTATAAAACAGTAGTGTATCAGTCAAGGACCAGGCTTAGAGTATCAAGGAACCATAGAACTATGCCTATGTATAACAATGCCTGTGAGAGGGGTAAAAGCTGCACCCTGAAGCAAATGCAATAGTGCAAGCTGCTGCTAAAAAAGAATATTCCTATGTAAGGTCTCACCCCACAACTGTGCCATATTCTGTTAGGGAAATCCAAGCAATGGCAGCTTAGTTAGGGAGGCGTGGTTAGTTGGCGATACATGGGCCTTAAGAGTAAGAGACCTTACTTAGGGCCACGTCACACACACAGATATCTGTGCAGATATTGTTCGCAGATCTCTGGTTGCAGTGAAATCATGGACGGATTGTTACATTTGTACACAGCCACAAAATGGACCAATGTGTCCATGATTTCACTGCAACCACAGATCTGTGAACAATATCTGCACAGATATCTGTGTGTGTGACGTGGCCCATAGGAATATTCTCTTTTAGCAACAGCTTGCACTATTGCATTTTGCTTTGGGGTGCAGCTTTTACCCCTCTCACATGGATTGTTATACATAGGCATAGTTCTATACTTCCTTGATACTCTAAGGGCCACTTTACACACACCAACTTATCTGTCCAACTTCTGACCTACTTACTAGTTGCAGTGAAATCATGGACACATTGCTCCATTTTGTGGCTGTGTATAAATGGAGCAATGTGTCCATGATTTCACTGCAACCAGCAAGTTGGTCAGAAGTTGGACAGATAAGTTGGTGTGTGTAAAGTGGCCCTAAGCCTGGTCCTTTACTGATACACTACTGCTTTGTCTACATAGGGTATATCCTAACCGCCTTTCATATCATGCTCACTTGCAGTGGTTTCACAATTGAACACTGCCCCAGTGAGTGTATTAATTGCCAAAAGAGTGTATTGGATATTTGCATGTGTTGGTTTTTGATTAACCTTTATTTATACAGTGCAGTGAATATCATAGAAGTTAATGAGTGGCCTCAGAAGTAGATGTGGCCGGGCAGCAGGATGGCAGGACGCACGCAGCAGGCCGCAGTAAGTATAATGATAATGTTTATTAATAATGTGCTTTGTTTTAAAACCCCCAGACCTAAACTGTAACACGGATTTCCTAGGGCACTAGGTGTTTGGTACAGACCCCGAATTTTACAGTTTGGGATCGTTCATCACTATTACTGAGCAAAAGTGTTTTCAAACCCAATTATTATCAACCTTTGCTGAAAAGCAATAATAATATCTATTATTCCGTCGTGTCCGGCGCTACTTCCGTGGCTTTGTTCGCGTGGCTTGGCACTTTCTCCAGGACTTTCGTCGCGGGCCGCGATGCAATGGCCGCGAAGCGGACATTGCGAGCAGTAAACAACCACCACCACCACCACCACATCTGGATCAACGGGACCATATCATGACTCAGTCAGTCCCAAAGTCAGCTGTGACCACCTGGCCCTGGAGCCGTACTCGGTCTCTCACACCGCACATCTGACCGCCTGGCCCTTGGACACTGGCTGGCATGCACACATCAGGTGCACTAGCATGCAGCTGGCAGGCTCCCATCACTTACCCACTGAGGACGGATCACTTCCAGCACCTCCTCACATGGCAGTGGTCTGGACGTCTGAATCCCATCGTCCTCTCCTCACTCAGACACCTGGCAGGTTCCTATCCAGCCTGCTCACTCACAGCTGCAACCCAGTGAGTCAATCAGCACATCTTCACTCATGGTGGGTTTACACACGCCAATTTCTGTGTCCAATATCTGAACAGATCTCTGGTTGCAGTGAAATCATGGACACATTGCTCTATTTTGTACACAGCCACAAAATGGAACTATGTGTCCATGATTTCACTGCAACCAGAGATCTGTTCAGATATTGGACACAGAAATTGGTGTGTGTAAACCCACCATCACACACAGACCTGAGATGTGATTAACCCCCTGTGCACCATTCAGGTTTAGCCCAGCAAAGCACTCATCCCCACAGGTTCAGCCGCTCATTAGGCTCATGAATGTATCGGATCTTCAGCACTCACACTCAGCTGTTTTACTCAGCTCATGAAAACCCTTCAGCTGTTAACCCCCTGTACATCGGACAGGTTTCACACAGCACACACAATCAGGAAAACCGGCCCATGTGAACACAGACCTGCATTGATAACCCGTGTGATGCACCCGGCCAGGGGCCACATCACCACACCTCACTTTCTCCGCACTTCACTCACTTTGTCCGCACACATATACACACACACACACACACATACTCCGCTATACTTACCACCGGCCCTGCATCACCCGCCCAGATCCTCAGTCGACATGTCGCCGCCCCCGAACTACTCGATCAAATATCGCGTCCAAAAAGTCTCGCCAAACTTCCCGGACGCCATATTGGATCCAGTCGTCCGCGGCCGCCGACATGTCAACTCAGGATCCAGCCGGCAGGGAAGACGCAGGGTCGGTGCTAACTATAGCGAAGTGTCTGTGTGTGTGTGTGTGTATGTATGTATGTGTGTGCTGACCACTCTGCCCACAGTGCTGCACTCAGCACTCTGCCCACGCTGCTGGGCTGACAACTCTGCCCACGCCACTGTGCTCACCAATCTCACCGCACTCACTGCTAACCACTGAGCCACCACACTCACTGCTAACCACTGAGCCACCCCACTCACTGCTAATCACTGAGCCACCTGTATACACACAATTCATTTCACCCCACTCCCGTAACTATTAGTAAATATACTATATATGGATTCTAGACTACCCGATTCTTTCGAATCGGCCCGCCATCTATATATATATATGTGATTATATAGGAATTATCAGTATTATGTATGTGATTATGTATAAATTAGTGAGTCGCGCCTATTCTGCAAGGACTCGCAACGGCCGCTTGGCGGCCATTGCGAGTGAGGCTTTGCGAATCAGTGGCGCCGGCAATGCTTCACAGGTCGCTGCGCCCACGCCCACAACGACGGAAACAGCGCCGAAACTTACGGAAGTGCGTTAGGGAAATTATATATTACAAACTGATCTATTATATAATTGCCGTAGCGACTTCCCTCGCACACGCCGCTACCTCCGTGGCTTTGTTCGTGGACGCGCATCGCCCACGCGACTCACTTGCAATGCCCGTGAAGGGGGCGTTGCGAGTCGTTGCAGCAGCCCGAGCTATGCCCTATACACAGATTCTAGAATCACGATGCAATACTGATAATCTTATATATAAAACCCGAAGCCCACATCCGGAAAAGGCCACGCCTACTTCCGTGATGGTCGTCGCCCAGGCTCATCCAGTGCACTGTAGCCGGGCTGCCCCAGGCTACAGGCAGCGGCACAGGAAGTTCCGACCTCGGAAGTTCCGTCTGCCCTACAGCCTCTCCCCTCCACCCTCTGCCATTGCTGTCGGCCCAGAGGCCGCCCCTCATGTATCATGTCCTCAGCCCCTGCTCCACACATCAGTACACTGTCAGGAGGAGGCGCCCGGCAGTGCAGGGGTTACAGCCGAGCCTCCAGTGTGTGCGGCCGGCTCCTCCCCGCACACACATTCCCCGGGTGCCCGGGCAGTGAGGAGATGGCAGCGGCAGCACATGGCAGCCGGGGGGTAGCTGCACTGACAGGAGGCGGCTGACACTGGAGGCTGACACCCGGGATCATGCTGCACAGCGCAGTCTCCACAGCTCCGCACTGCTGACACCGGGGGACACCGCGCTCAGCACCGGGGACATGAGGGCCAGCAGAGGTGAGAGCCGGGCTGCAAGGGATTAACAGGTCCTCTGCGTCCTCTGCGTCCTTTGCCCCCTGCCCCCTCTGTGTCCTCTGCCCCCTCTGTGTCCTCTGCCCCCTGTCCTCTGCCCCCTCTGTGTCCTCTGCCCCCTCTGTGTCCTCTGCCCCCTGTCCTCTGCCCCCTCTGTGTCCTCTGCCCCCTGTCCTCTGCGTCCTCTGCCCCCTCTGTGTACTCTGCCCCCTGTCCTCTGCCCCCTGTCCTCTTCCCCCTGTCCTCTGCGTCCTCTGCCCCCTCTGTGTCCTCTGCCCCCTGTCCTCTGCCCCATGTCCTCTGCGTCCTCTGCCCCCTCTGTGTCCTCTGCCCCCTGTCCTCTGCCCCCTGTCCTCTGCCCCCTCTGCCCCCTGTCCTCTGCCTCCTCTGCCCCCTGTCCTCTGCGTCTTCTGCCCCCTCTGTGTCCTCTGCCCCCTGTTCTCTGCCCCTGTCCTCTGCGTCCTCTGCCCCCTCTGTGTCCTCTGCCCCCTGTCCTCTGCGTCCTCTGCCCCCTCTGCGTCCTCTGCCCCCTCTGTGTCCTCTAGCCCCCTCTGTGTCCTCTGCCCCCTGTTCTCTGCCCTCTGTCCCTGTGTCCTCTGCCCCTCTGTCCTCTGCCCCCTTGTCCTCTGCCCCCTACCTCTGTGTCCTCTGCCCCCTGTCCTCTGCCCCCTATCCTCTGTGTCCTCTGCCCCCTCTGTGTCCTCTGCCCCCCTGTCCTCTGTGTCCTCTGCCCCTGTCCTCTGCCCCCTGCCCTCTGCGTCCTTGCCCCCTGCCCCCTCTGTGTCCTCTGCCCCCTCTGCCTGCCCCTGTCCTCTGCCCCCTCTGTGTCCTCTGCCCCCTCTGTGTCCTCTGCCCCCTGTCCTCTGCCCCCTCTGTGTCCTCTGCCCCCCTGTCCTCTGCGTCCTCTGCCCCCTCTGTGTCCTCTGCCCCCTGTCCTCTGCCCCCTGTCCTCTGCTCCTCTGCCCCCTCTGTGTCCTCTGCCCCCTGTCCTCTGCCCCATGTCCTCTGCGTCCTCTGCCCCCTCTGTCTCCCTCTGCCCCTGTCCTTGCCCCCTGTCCCTCTGCCCCCTGTCCTCTGCCCCTGTCCTCTGCGTCCTCTGCCCCCTCTGCCCCCTGTCTCCTGCTGCCCCCCTCTGCCTCCCTGTCCTCTGCCTGTCCTCTGCCCCTGTCCTCTGTTCCCCTCCTCTGCGTCTCTGCCCCCTCTGTGTCCTCTGCCCCCTGTTCTCTGCCCCCTGTCCCTCTGCGTCCTCTGCCCCCTCTGTGTCCTCTGCCCCCTGTTCCTCTGCCGTCCTCTGCCTCCCCTCTGCTGTCCTCTGCCCCCTCTGTGTCCTCTGCCCCCTGTTCCTCTGCCCCCTGTGTCCTCTGCTTGTCCTCTGCCCCCTCTGGTCCTCTGCCCCCTCTGTCGTCCTCTGCCCCTGTCCTTGCCTCCTCTGCCCCCTGTCCTCTGTGTCCTCTGCCCCCTCTGTGTCCTCTGCCCCCTCTGTGTCCTCTGCCCCCTCTGTGTCCTCTGCCCCCTGTCCTCTGTGTCCTCTGCCCCTGTCCTCTGCGTCCTCGCTGCCCCTGTCCTCTGTGTCCTCTGCCCCTGCCTCTGCTGTCCTCTGCCCCCTGTCCTCTGTGTCCTCTGCCCCCTGTCCTCTGTGTCCTCTGCCCCCGTCCTCTGCGTCCTCTGCCCCCTCTGGTCCTCTGCCCCTCTGTGTCCTCTGCCCCCTGTCCTCTGCCCCTCTGTCCTCTGCCCTCTGTCCTCTGCCCCCTGTCCTCTGCCCCTCTGTCCTCTGCCCCCTGTCCTCTGCGTCCTCTCCCCCTCTGTGTCCTCTGCCCCCTGTCCTCTGCCCCCTGTCCTCTGCCCCCTGTCCTCTGCCCCCTATCCTCTGCGTCCTCTGCCCCTGTCCTCTGCCCCTATCCTCTGTGTCCTCTGCCCCCTCTGGTCCTCTGCCCCCTGTCCTCTGCCCCTGCCTCGGGTGTCCTTGCCCCCTCTGCGTCCTCTGCCCCCTCTGCGTCCTCTGCCCCCTCTGCGTCCTCTGCCCCCTCTGCGTCCTCTGCCCCCTCTGTGTCCTCTGCCCCCTGTCCTCTGCCCCCTCTGCGTCCTCTGCCCCCTCTGGTCCTCTGCCCCCTGTCCCTCTGCCCCCTGTCCTCTGCCCCCTGTCCTCTGCCCCCTCTGTGTCCTCTGCCCCCTCTGTGTCCTCTGCCCCCTCTGTGTCCTCTGCCCCCTCTGTGTCCTCTGCCCCCTCTGTGTCCTCTGCGTCCTCTGCCCCCTCTGCGTCCTCTGCCCCCTGTCCTCTGTCCTCTGCCCCCTATCCTCTGTGTCCTCTGCCCCCTGTCCTCTGCCCCCTATCCTCTGTGTCCTCTGCCCCGTCTGTGTCCTCTGCCCCCTGTCCTCTGCCCCCTGTCCTCTGCGTGGTCTGCCCCCTCTGCGTCCTCTGCCCCCTCTGCGTCCTTTGCCCCCTGTCCTTTGCCCCCTGTCCTCTGCCCCCTGTCCTCTGCCCCCTGTCCTCTGCCCCCTGTCCTCTGCCCCCTGTCCTCTGCCCCCTCTGCGTCCTCTGCCCCCTCTGCGTCCTCTGCCCCCTCTGCGTCCTCTGCCCCCTCTGCGTCCTCTGCCCCCTCTGCCTCCTCTGCCCCCTCTGCCTCCTCTGCCCCCTCTGCCTCCTCTGCCCCCTCTGCCTCCTCTGCCCCCTGTCCTCTGCCTCCTCTGCCCCCTGTCCTCTGCCTCCTCTGCCCCCTGTCCTCTGCCTCCTCTGCCCCCTGTCCTCTGCCTCCTCTGCCCCCTGTCCTCTGCCTGCTCTGCCCCCTCTCCTCTGCGTCCTCTGCCCCCTGTCCTCTGCGTCCTCTGCCCCCTGTCCTCTCCGTCCTCTGCCCCCTGTCCTCTGCCCAGCCGCCTCTGCCCCCTGTCCTCTGCCCACGCCGCTGCGCTGACCACTCTGCCCACGCCGCTGCGCTGACCAATCTCACCGCACTCACTGCTAACCACTGAGCCACCGCACTCACTGCTAACCACTGAGCCACCGCACTCACTGCTAACCACTGAGCCACCGCACTCACTGCTAACCACTGAGCCACCGTATACTGTGCTACCCACAGAGCCGCCTGTATACACACAATTCATTTCACCGCACTCCCGTAACTATTAGTAAATAAACTATATATGGATTCTAGACTACCCGATTCTTTAGAATCGGGCCGCCATCTAGTCTATTATATAATTGCCGTAGCGACTTCCCTCACACACGCCGCTACCTCCGTGGCTTTGTTCGTGGGCGCGCATTGCCCACGCGACTCACTCGCATTGCCCGCCAAGGGGGCGTTGGGAGTCGTTGCAGCAGCCCGAGCAATGCCCTATACACAGATTCTAGAATCCCGATGCAATCGCATCGGGCTCACAGCTAGTTAATAATAATAAGGTAAAAAAAAGCAATAATAACAGTAATAAGGTAGGTACACGTTTAAAAAATAAAATGTGGCAGCATGACATGTAACGTTTGTGACATTTGAATAGTAAAAAAGGTGTGCAAAAATTGACATGCAGTTATAAGTGTACATTTTAAAAGAGTGATTTACTTTTTTCAACAAACTTCAATTGCATTCCTAAATATTATGCGGGAAAAAAATGCTACGCAGGTGCATGACTAAAAAGTCAGCATCTGCAACATGGCGCTGTATTGGTATGGTGTTTACAGATGTAAAATTTGGCTAGTAAACCAGATATGTAAAAAATAATTTTTGAAACACTCTTTGTGCGCTAGACAGTTAAATCCTCATTGAGGGTTAAAGCACGCATAAAGTCTGTGATGGTTCTCATTAACAGTTTATTTACAGTTTCTCATGTAACATGGACACTCATCTTAAACATTGCAAAGTAAATCAATAATCCAAGGGGTACCTACTATATAATTGTCTAAGGGTTTTTTGAGTGTGTCTGTAACCGAAATCGCGCCCCACACAGAGGCAGCTCAGACTATGCAAATAGCGCATGCTGAACATTCGAATTTCGCGCCAATTTGCAGCCCGGCGGAAGCGGCGCGTGAGCACGGTCTGGCAAACAGTGGACCCAGCGCGTGCGAGCCGGACGTCTCCCGGCTGGCGAGCCGCTAACCGGAGCTCAGCCGCAGCTACCTGCGACACGGAGGTCCGCGGTGAGCCAGCCGGGAGATGACCGGCGAGCCAGCTGGGAGATGACCGGCTGATTGGTCGGGGCTGAACGCGGGCGGCCAATCAGCATAGCGGTGCTCGCCACGGCGCCATGTGTAAAATCTTAAGTCATGGGTGGATTTTACACATTGCGCCATATTTCAAATACACTGAGTATAGAGTATTTGAAATATGGCGCCATGGCGCACGCAGCTGTCCTGATTGGTCGCCACTGTCAGCGCCAACCAATCAGAGGAGCGGCATTTAAACTGCGCGCCAAATCTTTCATTGGTCGTTGCTAGCCAGGGCAACCATTGAGCATCGCGATATGCAAATTGCGGTATTGGCGCGCAATTTGAACTGCCGCTCTTATTGTGACGCAGTTAAATCCTGTCAGGAAGGTCTGTCAGCCATTGTGACGAAGTTTCTTCCTCTCTGTCAGCCAGTGAGACATACTTTATTTCTGTCAGGTGTGTCAATTTGATACAATTTAGTCATATTAGGTTTGTCAGTCAGTGTGACACAGTTTAATGCTGTCTGTCAGTGTGACACAGTTTAGTCGTATTAGGTCTGTCAGTCAATTTGATAAATTTTAGTCCTATTAAGTCTGTCAGTCACTGTGACACAGTTTAGTCCTATCAGTTCTGTCCATCAGTGTGACACAGTTTAATGCTGTCTGTCAGTCACTGTGACACAGTTTAGTCCTATCAGGTCTGTCAGTCAGTGTGATAGTGTACTCCTGTCTATCAGCCAGTGTGACAGAGTTTACACCGGTCTTTAAGGTCTGTCAGTCAGTGTGAAGTCCTTTACTCCTGTCTACAAGGTTGTCAGTCAGTGAGACGTACTTCAGTCCTGTCTACAAGGCTGTCAGTCACTGTGACGTCCTTCAGTCCTGTTTAGAAGTCTGTCAGTGTGACTTCCTTTACTCCTATCTACAAGGCTGTCAGTCAATGTGACAAACGTCACTCCTGTCTACAAGGCCATCAGTTAGTGTGACGTTCATTCCTGTGTACAAGCCTGTCAGTCCGTGTAACGTCCTTCACTCCTGTCTACAAGGGTTTCATTTACTGTGACGAACTTCACTTTTTTCTACAAGGCTGTCAGTCTGTGTGACGTCCTTCAGTCCTGTCTTCAAGGTATGTCAGTTATTGTGTCGTCCTTCACTCCTGTGTACAAGTCATAGTGTAATGAAGTTTACTCCTGTCTACTAGGTCTGTCAGTCAGCGTGAGTTCTTTCACTCCTTTCTACAAGGCTGTCAGTCAGTGAGACGAACTTCATTTCCATCTACAAGGCTGTCAGTGTGATAATCTGTACTTCTGGCTACAAGACTGTCAGTCAGTGTGATAAACTTCACTACTGTCTACAAGGCTGTCAGTCAGTGTGTCAAACTTCCATCCTGTCTACAAGGCTGTCAGTCAGTGGGACATCCTTCACTCCTCTCTACAAGGGTGTCAATGTGAGTGATGTCCTTCACTCCTGTCGTCAAGGTATGTCAGTCAGTGTGTCATCTTTCACTCCTGTCTATAAGGCTGTTAGTCATAGTGTGATGAAGTTTACTCCTGTCTACTAGATCTGTTAGTCAGCGTGATGTCTTTCACTCCTTTCTACAAGGCTGTCAGTCAGTGAGACGAACTTCATTTCCATCTACGAGGCTGTCAGTTTGATAACCTGTACTCCTGTCTACAAGACTGTCAGTCAGTGTCATAAATTTCACTACTGTTTACAAGGCTGTCAGTCAGTGTGTCAAACTTCCATCCTGTCTTCAAGGCTGTCAGTCAGTGGGACATCCTTCACTCCTCTCTACAAGGGTGTCAGTTCGAGTGATGTCCTTCACTCCTGTCCTCAAGGTATGTCAGTCAGTATGTCATCTCTCACTCCTGTCTATAAGGCTGTTAGTCTTAGTGTGATGAAGTTTACTTCTGTCTACTAGATCTGTCAGTCAGCGTGACGTTTTTCACTCCTCTTTACAAGGGTCTCAGTCAGTGTAACGTTCTTCACTGCGGTCTGCAAGACTGTCAGTCAGTGAGACGAACTTCACTCCTATCTACAAGGCTGTCAGTGTGAGATCTTGTACTCTTGTCTACAAGGCTGTCAGTCAGTGTGACAAACTTCCATCCTGTCTACAACTGTCAGTCAGTGTGACATCCTTCATTCCTTTCTACAAGGCTGTCAGTTCGTGTGACGTCCTTCACTCCTTTGTACAAGGCTGTCAGTGTAACGTTTTTAACTCCTGTCTACAAGGCTGTCAGTAAGTGTGACAAACTTTGTTCCTGTCTACAAGGCTGTCAGTGTGATATCCTACACACTCCCGTCTACAAGGCTGTCAGTTATAGTCTGATGAACTTTACTCCTGTTTAGAAAGCAGTCAGCCATAGTGTCACGTACTTCAGTTAGTCTGTTTTTCACAGTTTGAATTAGTTTATTCACAATTACTAAATGGGTTTAGTCAGTCATAAGCGCAAATATGCGAATGATGATGACAGAAAAGCTGCAAAAGCAGCAATGCAACGACAACATAGAGACCAAGAGACACGAGAAGAAACTGCTGTGAGACAAGGCCTGGATGTGAAATATCACAGACTTTATCGACAACAGGAAACAGTAGAAGAAACTGCTGGCAGAAAATCACAATATCGTCTAAGTGAATCTTTATTAGCTATGGGAGACAAAGAATATGTTCGTGCCATTCATATAAACTGAAAAGCAAGGCAAGCTCAGCAGAGTATTCATAAACTTGCTAAGTATGTCACAAATGATGAAACAACGATTCTTCAACATTACTGTGGTAAAATGGATGCTGTTTGCTGTAAATGCAATTCTTTGAATTTTATGGATGAGAAACCTTCTGATAATCAGTTTAGTCAATGCTGTCAAAAAGGGAAAGTAATGTTACCGAGATCTCAATACTCAGATCTGTTTGAGGAATTGATGAGAGGACAGCATAAATATAGTCAAAATTTCATGGCTAATATCAGAAGCATCAATAGTTCACATGCATTTGCTTCATTTGGTGCCAACATTGCACCACCACCTGGATTTGGACCATATTGTTTCAAAATTCATGGCCAGATCTATCATCGTACTGGAACACTGTACCCAGAAGTAGGAGAACCACCAAAAGTTGCTCAATTATACATCCTTGATGCAAATGAGGCTACAGAAGAAAGGATGAATGTGAAAGAAAATGAAAAGTGTAATGTGAAACTCATGAATTTGATTGCTATACATTTACAAGGCATCAATCCATTTGCTGCTGCATATCGCATGCTTAAGGATGTTGAAGCTGAGGAGCAACAGAGGGCTATACAAAATGGGACTGAAATGCCTTCCATTGTTATGGCAATTAAACAAGAACGTACCCAAGATCCTCGACGTTATAATAAACCACGTGTAAGTGAGGTTGCCTTGTTTTCCAAAATGATGATGGCGAGCCTCCTTTTCAAAGGGATATATTAGTCCATCTTAAGTCAGATGTGAACAATCGTCTGCTTCCTAAAATACAGCGCATCAGTATTTTGCATAGCAACCTTGATGCTCTTCTGTATCCATTATTTTTTTACAAGAGGTGATCAAGGGTCGCATGAAAATCTACAGCAGCAAGGTACTGTGAGACGAATTACTCAAATGCAGTATTACAGTTTCCTTTTGTCTGTGCGACCTGAGTTTAACCCTATTCTAAACGGTGGTAAACTTACTCAGCAGTACTTTGTTGATGCATATGTTAAAATTGAAGGTAATCACCTCAATTTTATATGTATGAACCAAAAAAATCTGAAAGTGGAGGATTACTGTGTTCTTCAAGAACATTTAGTAAAGAAATCCATTGAAAAAGGAATTCCTATTGGGAAAACAGTTATTCTGCCATCGTCATTTGAAGGTAGTCCCCGGAACATGCAGCAACGTTACCAAGACACAATGGCAATAGTGACAAAGTATGGAAGACCTGACATTTTTGCAGCAATGACATGTAATCCAAAATAGCCAAAAATTACAGAAAATCTAGAACCCTGGCAGAAAGTGGAACATAGGCTAGACTTAGTGGCCCGCATATTTCGCTTTGAAGCTCACCAACCTTTTGAAAGATCTGAAAAAAATGGCCTTTTTGTGACAGTGGTTGCAATGGTACATGTCATTGAGTTTCAGAAACAAGGTCTCCCAAATGCACATATACTTATCTTCTTAGATGTGAAGTCTAAGTTTCGGACAGAGGAAGATATTAACAATATAGTGTGGGCTGAAATTCCAGACCAAAAAAAATTCCCTTAACTATATGATATTGTCATCAACAGGGCCGGCGTCAGCACCCGGCGTACCCGGGCAAGTGGCGGGGCCCGACGGCTTGGAGGGGGCCCACCGGGCCCCTGAGGGCTAGGGTCACACTTGTGTTGTGACCCTAGCCTGACGCAAGTATTGTCTGCGGCAGCGTAGAGCGTTTAACGCTATGCGCTGCCAGCAACTGAGCCCATAGAAACCCGCAGTTTACATTGACAACCAATGGTTGTCAAGGTAAACGTCGGGTTTCTATGGGCTGCCTCCAGCGCATAGCAGCGTTGCAACATACAATACTTGCATAAGGCTAGGGTCACAATGCAAGTGTGACCCTAGCCTCAGGGGCCCCTGAGCACTGCCCCCACAGCCAGAGCCATATCCAGGGGGCAGCTGGGGGGTCATTTTCAGGCTCCTGCAGGCTGCAGCACCGGAGGGTCTCCCTCCTCCCCCCTCCACGGGAGCCGACAGAGCTGTGCACACTCTGTGCTAGTGTGCTTACAGGACCTGTGATGATGTCAATGGATGGGGAGGAGTCAGGGGTCTCATGATCAGCTCCTCAGTGTATCCAGGACTCTGCTGGCCATCAATGATACTCAAATAAGGTGAAGTTTGTGTGTGGTCAGGAGGCATTTACAGTGTGAATGTAGCAGAGGTGAGTGTGTACTAGGTGTATGGCAATTAGGTGAAGGTTATGTGTGGGGTCAGGAGGGATTTACAGTGTGAATGTAGCAGAGGCGAGTGTGTACTAGGTGTATGGAGCAGAGCCGTGTGTGTATGAGGTGTACGGAGCAGAGCCGTGTGTGTACGAGGTGTACGGATCAGAGCCGTGTGTGTACGAGGTGTACGGAGCAGAGCCGTGTGTGTACGAGGTGTACGGAGCAGAGCCGTGTGTGTACGAGGTGTACGGAGAAGAGCCGTGTGTGTACAAGGTGTACGGAGAAGAGCCGTGTGTGTACGAGGTGTACGGAGAAGAGCCGTGTGTGTACGAGGTGTACGGAACAGAGCCGTGTGTGTACGAGGTGTACGGAGCAGAGCCGTGTGTGTACGAGGTGTACGGAGAAGAGCCGTGTGTGTACGAGGTGTACGGAGAAGAGCCGTGTGTGTACGAGGTGTACGGAGAAGAGCCGTGTGTGTACGAGGTGTACGGAGAAGAGCCGTGTGTGTACGAGGTGTAGGAGAAGAGCCGTGTGTGTACGAGGTGTACGGAGAAGAGCCGTGTGTGTACGAGGTGTACGGAGAAGAGCCGTGTGTGTACGAGGTGTATGGAGCAGAGCCAAGTGTGTACGAGGTGTACGGAGCTGAGCCACGTGTGTACGAGGTGTACAGAGCTGAGCCACGTGTGTACGAGGTGTACGGAGCAGAGCCATGTGTGTACGAGGTGTACAGAGCTGAGCCATGTGTGTACGAGGTGTATGGAGCTGAGCCATGTGTGTACGAGGTGTACGGAGCAGAGCCGTGTGTGTACGAGGTGTACGGAGCAGAGCCGTGTGTGTACGAGGTGTACGTAGCAGAGCCGTGTGTGTACGAGGTGTACGGAGCAGAGTCACGTGTGTACGAGGTGTACAGAGCTGAGCCATGTGTGTACGAGGTGTACAGAGCTGAGCCATGTGTGTACTAGGTGCATGGAGCGGAGCCATGTGGTTGTGACAAGCGAGGTGTAATGACAGGAGCGCGGCGTCGGTGGTGTATGAGGTGTACGTATATAAAATATAAGGGGAGACAAACAGAGGCGCAATAGTGCCCTATCATTTGGTATAGAATAGGGACTTATCGGTAAAAACAGGTTTGCACTAACCTGGTCCAGTTGTGCCTCCCACAACTGGAATAAGAGCGTTGGTTTTAGTAATGCAGGCTGCTGCTGGACCTCCACCTCCACAGGGCCGTGGGTGCTTCAAGAGTTCTGGGGTCAATGGTGTGTTACAGTCCGCGCTGCCCGATCATCCAAAGGATCACAGGGGAAACAATGTTCCAAGCAAAGTTTTCTTTATTCTTACAAACCTGGTTTGTAAGAATAAAGAAAACTTTGCTTGGAACATTGTTTCCCTGTGATCCTTTGGATGATCGGGCAGCGCGGACTGTAACACACCATTGACCCCAGAACTTATGAGGTGTACGTAGCAGAGCCGCGTGTGTACGAAGTATGTGTACCTGTGGTAGCCCCCCGCGGATTCCGCTCCTATAGTCTCAGCCGCCTTTGCCAGCAGCATTCTTCTCCAGAGTCTCTTCTGCCGCTGTCTGCATTCTGCAGCTCAGCATGGAGGGGCATGATGTCATCACTGTGCTGATATGTGCAGAGCGACCGGAGGAGACCGGAGCGGCAAGAAGAAAGGTGAGGAGAAAGAGAGATCTGGACGGCCAGACACTCCGCTTGGCTGCGGTTCCACCATATGGCAGTGCGGCTCCATTGAGCTGCTTGCATTATTTGTGTGCTTCAGGATGCTTGTGTATATACCAAGCATCCTCAGACGCACAAAAATGCAACATTTTGCATTTGAAGGGTATTTTGAAAAGGCGCAAGGGAACGCAATCGCATTTTAGCTCGCTTCTAACAATGTGTAATATACTCACTGTCAGAAACAGCTCTTGCTGGTTTCAGCAGTCACTGTTCCTGTAAGGCTGCCTTCACATAGGAGTTTTTTTAAAAATGTGGCAGTTGCGGTAAAAAAAAACCCCTGCATCTGCCGCATTTTCCGCCTAGCGGCTGCACTTGCTGCACGTTTGCGGCACGCCCCATGCATTGTCTATGGGGCTTGCGGTAAGTGTGCGGCAATATATATATATATATATATATATATATATATATATATATATATATATATATAGTCCGCGATATGTACTTAAAAGGGGCCCACTGAGACCTTTTTGCCCGGGGCCCACAGAAACCTGGAGCCGGCCCTGGTCATCAATCATATGGTTCATGGTCCATGTGGTGAGGCCAATCCAAAAAGTCCATGTATGGAAAATGGGAAGTGTACGAAAGGATTTCCAAAACAGTTACAAGAGCATACTGTGAAAGATTTGGATGGGTATCCTTCATATCAGCGAACAGACATTGAGAACATTGTGCACAAGAAAAGAATTATAAACAACTCATGGGTAGTGCCATATAATCCTTATTTATCTAAACGCTACAATTGTCACATCAATGTTGAAATTTGTGTGTCAATAAAAACTGTGAAATATCTCTTTAAGTATATCTATAAGGGCCATGACAGAGCTAATGTGGAAATACAGCAAACAACAGTGAATCATGATGAATCAACAAGTTTTCTTGACTCAAGACATGTCAGTGCTCCAGAAGCTGCTTGGAGAATATTTGCATTTCCTATGCATGCTCAGTCACATGCTATTAAACGTTTAGCTGTCCATTTACCAAATCAACATCAGGTTTATTTTCATGAAAATTCTGCAGATGTGTCAAAAAGCTTAGGTTCAACGTCAACATTAATGGAATGTTTTTTGCTGAACCAACATGACAACAATGCAAGGCAGTATTTCTATCGTGAGATTCCAGAGCATTATGTTTGGAATAAAGGTTGGAAGACAACGAGGAGTTGGTAAAATTATTGGACATATGTATACTGCAAGTGTCAAAGATCAAGAAAGATATTGCCTTCGTCTGTTACTGCTGCATGTGAAAGGTGCTACGAGTTATGAGTTTTTGAAAACAGTTAATGGAGTAGTGCAAGATACATTTAAAGCAGCAGCTTTGGCTTTAGGACTTTTATTAGATGACTAGCTGTAGTACTCGGCTACGCCCGGGTTAATAAATAACTGCTGTTAGCTATAACAAAATAGATTTTGAATATGTCATATTAATGACCTGTAGGAAAATAGAAGCTGAGCTGTGATTGGTTGCTATAGGCAGCCTGATAAATCTCCAGCCAACAGTAAACCCTCCCCCCGGCCGGGCAGTATATGTTACCTCACACATACACATAATAGACAGCTCATGCAACTGACATCTGCCTTAATTCCCTAAATGTCACGTGTTGCACATTGGCTGTTTTTAATCAGATGTTTATTTTTGGAAATTAAAGATATCAGACGTATGAGGTGAGTTGTGTGAGGCAATTTGTGCACATCTGTCTGTGTGATGTGTGTGTCCCTGAGGTGTGTGTGTCCCTGGGGTGTGTGTGTCCCTGTGGGGGGTCCCTGTGGTGTGTGTCCTTTTGGGGGGAAGGGGTGTCCCTGTGGTGTGTGTCCTTGTGGGGGGAGGGGTGTCTCTGTGGTGTGTGTCCATCCCTATGGGGTCTGTGTGTTCCTGTGAATTGTGTGTCTCTGTGTCCCTGTGGGGTGTGTATGTCCCTGTGGTGTGTGTGTCCCTGTGGGGTGAGTGCATGTGTCCCTATAGGGTGTGTATGTGTGTGTGTCCCTGTGGGGGGGTGTCTGTGTGGTGTGTGTCTCTGTGTTGTGTGTGTCTCTTTGTGGTGTGTGTGTTTGTGTTCGGGTGCATGGTGAGTATCCAATGTTGGGGCTCCACCTTAGCTGTTACTCTTTGTGTGCATGTGGTGTGTATACATGTCCTCGTGCGTGGTGAATATTCCATGTCAGGGCCCCACCTTAGTGACTGTATCCTGGTATATGCTGTTAGTCTTTGGCGCTGTCATTAAGCCCCTCTCATTCACAACTGTCAACTGGTAACTGTCACTTTCTCTCCATTATGTAGATAGGGCCAAAATTGTTTGGTGAATTGGAACGCGCAGGGTTAAAATTTCGCCTCACAACATAGCCTAAGATGCTCCCAGGGTCCAGACGTGTGACTGTGCAAAATTTTGTGGCTGTAGCTGGCAGCTGTCGATTTTCCTTCCACACATTTCCTTTTACTTTTTCCCCATTATGTAGATAGGGCCAAAATTGTTTGGTGAACTGGAACGCGCAGGGTTAAAATTTCGCCTCACAACATAGCCTATGACGCTCTCGGGGTCCAGACGTGTGACTGTTTAAAATTTTGTGGCTGTAGTTGCACCGGTGTAGATGCCAATCCCGGATATACACACATACACACATTCAGCTTTATATATTAGACTAGATGGTGGCCCGATTCTAAAGAATCGGGTGGTCTAGAATCCATATATAGTTTATTTACTAATAGTTACGGGAGTGCGGTGAAATGAATTGTGTGTATACAGGTGGCTCAGTGGGTAGCACAGTATACGGTGGCTCAGTGGTTAGCAGTGAGTGCGGTGGCTCAGTGGTTAGCAGTGAGTGTGGTGGCTCAGTGGTTAGCAGTGAGTGCGGTGGCTCAGTGGTTAGCAGTGAGTGCGGTGAGATTGGTCAGCGCAGCGACGTGGGCAGAGTGGTCAGCGCAGAGGACAGGGGGCAGAGGCGGCTGGGCAGAGGACAGGGGGCAGAGGCGGCTGGGCAGAGGGCAGAGGACGCAGAGGACAGGGGGCAGAGGACACAGAGGGCGCAGAGGACAGGGGGCAGAGGACACAGAGGGGGCAGAGGACAGGGGGCAGAGGACACAGAGGGGCAGAGGACACAGAGGGGGCAGAGGACACAGAGGGGGCAGAGGACACAGAGGGGGCAGAGGACACAGAGGGGGCAGAGGACACAGAGGGGGCAGAGGACACAGAGGGGGCAGAGGACACAGAGGGGGCAGAGGACACAGAGGACAGGGGGCAGAGGACAGGGGGCAGAGGACAGGGGGCAGAGGACACAGAGGGGGCAGAAGAGGCAGAGGGGGCAGAGGACAGGGGACAGAGGACACAGAGGACAGGGGACAGAGGGGGCAGAGGAGGCAGAGGACACAGAGGACAGGGGGCAGAGGACACAGAGGACAGGGGGCAGAGGACAGGGGGCAGAGGACGCAGAGGACAGGGGGCAGAGGACGCAGAGGACAGGGGGCAGAGGACGCAGGGGCAGAGGACGCAGAGGACAGGGGGCAGAGGACGCAGAGGACAGGGGGCAGAGGACGCAGAAGATAGGGGGCAGAGGACGCAGAGGACAGGGGCAGGACGAGAGGACAGGGGGACGCAGAGGACAGGGGGCAGAGGACGCAGAGGACAGGGGGCAGAGGACGCAGAGGACACAGAGGGGGCAGAGGACACAGAGGGGGCAGAGGACACAGAGGGGGCAGAGGACACAGAGGGGGCAGAGGACACAGAGGGGGCAGAGGACAGGGGGCAGAGGACAGGGGCAGAGGACACAGGGGGCAGAGGACACAGGGGGCAGAGGACGCAGAGGACACAGAGGGGGCAGAGGACGCAGAGGACACAGAGGGGGCAGAGGACAGGGGGCAGAGAAGCAGAGGACAGGGGGCAGAGGACGCAGAGGACAGGGGGCAGAGGACGCAGAGGACAGGGGGCAGAGGACGCAGAGGACAGGGGGCAGAGGACGCAGAGGACAGGGGGCAGAGGACAGGGGGCAGAGGACACAGAGGGGGCAGAGGAGGCAGAGGACACAGAGGACAGGGGGCAGAGGACACAGAGGACAGGGGGCAGAGGACACAGAGGACAGGGGGCAGAGGACACAGAGGGGGCAGAGGAGGCAGAGGACACAGAGGACAGGGGGCAGAGGACACAGAGGACAGGGGGCAGAGGACACAGAGGACAGGGGGCAGAGGACACAGAGGACAGGGGGCAGAGGACACAGAGGACAGGGGGCAGAGGACAGGGGGCAGAGGACACAGAGGACAGGGGGCAGAGGACACAGAGGACAGGGGGCAGAGGATACAGAGGACAGGGGGCAGAAGACGCAGAGGACAGGGGGCAGAGGACGCAGAGGACAGGGGGCAGAGGCGCAGGGGCAGAGGACGCAGAGGACAGGGGGCAGAGGACGCAGAGGACAGGGGGCAGAGGACGCAGAGGACAGGGGGCAGAGGACACAGAGGGGGCAGAGGACACAGAGGGGGCAGAGGACACAGAGGGGGCAGAGGACACAGAGGGGGCAGAGGACACAGAGGGGGCAGAGGACACAGAGGGGGCAGAGGACGCAGAGGGGGCAGAGGACGCAGAGGGGGCAGAGGACACAGAGGGGGCAGAGGACACAGAGGGGCAGAGGACGCAGAGGGGGCAAGAGGACGCAGAGGGGGCAGAGGACGCAGAGGGGGCAGAGGACGCAGAGGACGCAGAGGGCAGGGGTCAGAGGACAGGGGGAAGAGGACACAGAGGGGGCAGAGGACAGGGGGCAGAGGACAGGGGGCAGAGGACAGGGGGCAGAGGACACAGGGGGCAGAGGAGACAGAGGGGGCAGAGGACGCAGAGGACACAGAGGGGGCAGAGGACGCAGAGGACACAGAGGGGGCAGAGGACGCAGAGGACAGGGGGCAGAGGACGCAGGGGACAGGGGGCAGAGGACGCAGAGGACAGGGGACAGAGGACGCAGAGGAGAGGGGGCAGAGGACGCAGAGGACAGGGGGCAGAGGACAGGGGAAGAGGACGCAGAGGACAGGGGGAAGAGGACACAGAGGGGGCAGAGGACGCAGAGGGGCAGAGGACGCAGAGGGGCAGAGGACAGGGGCAGAGGACAGGGGGCAGAGGACAGGGGGCAGAGGACAGGGGGCAGAGGACAGGGGGCAGAGGACACAGGGGGCAGAGGAGACAGAGGGGGCAGAGGACGCAGAGGACACAGAGGGGGCAGAGGCGCAGAGGACACAGAGGGGGCAGAGGACGCAGAGGACAGGGGGCAGAGGACGCAGAGGACAGGGGGCAGAGACGCAGAGGACAGGGGACAGAGGACGCAGAGGACAGGGGCAGAGGACGCAGAGGACAGGGGGCAGAGGACAGGGGAAGAGGATGCAGAGGACAGGGGAAGAGGACACAGAGGGGGCAGAGGACGCAGAGGACAGGGGGCAGAGGACAGGGGCAGAGGACAGGGGCAGAGGACAGGGGCAGAGGACAGGGGGCAGAGGACACAGAGGGGGCAGAGGACGCAGATGAGAGGGGCAGAGGACAGGGGCAGAGGACAGGGGCAGAGGACAGGGGCAGAGGACAGGGGGCAGAGGACAGGGGGAGAGGACACAGAGGACAGGGGGCAGAGGACACAGAGGGGGCAGAGGACGCAGAGGACGCAGAGGACAGGGGCAGAGGACACAGAGGGGCAGAGGACGCAGAGGACAGGGGCAGAGGAAGCAGAGGACAGGGGGCAGAGGACGCAGAGGACAGGGGCAGAGGACGCAGAGGACAGGGGGCAAGGACGCAGAGGACAGGGGGCAGAGGACGCAGAGGACAGGGGCAGAGGAAGCAGAGGACAGGGGGCAGAGGACACAGAGGACAGGGGGCAGAGGACACAGAGGACAGGGGGCAGAGGACACAGAGGACAGGGGGCAGAGGACACAGAGGGGGCAGAGGACACAGAGGGGGCAGAGGAGGCAGAGGACACAGAGGACAGGGGGCAGAGGACACAGAGGACAGGGGCAGAGGACACAGAGGAAGGGGAGAGGACACAGAGGACAGGGGCAGAGGAGGCAGAGGACACAGAGGACAGGGGCAGAGAACACAGAGGACAGGGGGCAGAGGACACAGAGGACAGGGAGGGCAGGGCAGAGGACACAGAGGACAGGGGGCAGAGGACACAGAGGACAGGGGGCAGAGGACACAGAGGACAGGGGCAGAGGACACAGAGGACAGGGGGCAGAGGACACAGAGGACAGGGGGCAGAGGACACAGAGGACAGGGGGCAGAGGACACAGAGGACAGGGGGCAGAGGACACAGAGGACAGGGGCAGAGGACACAGAGGACAGGGGGCAGAGGACACAGAGGACAGGGGGCAGGCCAGAGGACAGGGGGCAGAGGACAGCAGAGGACAGGGGGCAGAGGACACAGAGGACAGGGGGCAGAGGACACAGAGGACAGGGGGCAGAGGCACAGAGGACAGGGGCAGAGGACACAGAGGACAGGGGGCAGAGGACACAGAGGACAGGGGCAGAGGACACAGAGGACAGGGGGAGAGGACAGGGGGCAGAGGACACAGAGGACAGGGGGCAGAGGACACAGAGGACAGGGGGCAGAGGACACAGAGGGGGCAGAGGAGGCAGAGGACACAGAGGACAGGGGGCAGAGGAGACAGAGGACAGGGGGCAGAGGACACAGAGGACAGGGGGCAGAGGACAGGGGGCAGAGGACAGGGGGCAGAGGACAGGGGGCAGAGGACAGGGGGCAGAGGACACAGAGGACAGGGGGCAGAGGACACAGAGGACAGGGGGCAGAGGATACAGAGGACAGGGGGCAGAGGACACAGAGGACAGGGGGCAGAGGACACAGAGGAAAGGGGGCAGAGGACACAGAGGACAGGGGGCAGAGGACACAGAGGACAGGGGGCAGAGGACAGGGGGCAGAGGACACAGAGGAAAGGGGGCAGAGGACACAGAGGAAAGGGGGCAGAGGACACAGAGGACAGGGGGCAGAGGACACAGAGGGGGCAGAGGACGCAGAGGACAGAGGGCAGAGGGGGCACACAGTTTGGAGGGCAGAGCAGGCTGTATGGCTGCAGACTTACCGGTGGCCTGGCTTCGGGTGTAGGAGGAGAGGAGGGGCGGGCAGAGCTGCAGGACAGTCAGTCCCGCCCTCTCTCCTCTCCAGGCTCACGGCAGGGAGCACGGGTACCCCCAGGGTGTGTGTGGCCCCCCGAGGTGGCGGGCAATGGGCCCCCCTGCCCCCCCCCGGTATGTAGGTACTGGCTGGAGGGCAGAGGGTGGAGGGGAGTGGCAGGAGGGCACACGGAACTTCCGAGATCGGAACGTTCCGTGTGTCGGTGACTGTAGCCGGGGGGCAGGCTGGCTACAGTGCACTGGATGAGCCTGGGCGACGGCCATCACGGAAGTGGGCGTGGCCTCCTCCGGAAGTGGCCTTCGGGTTTTATATAATAGATAGTGTTTGGACCTCAACCTTAGAAGATGCAGTTTCCTTAAATATGCCTTATCAACTTCAGCAATTGTTTGCATACATATGTGTATTTGGACCACCTACAAATCCTGCAGAACTTTGGACAAATTTTGAGGAACATCTAATTGAGGATTATTGCTTACGTCTTCATAATAAAAGTGGAGATTGTCAAAATTGCCAATCTTATGCTATGCGTGATGTCCAAAATGTGTTAATACTGCATGGAAAAACATTTTCAGACTTTCATTTGCCAAAGCCTTCTACTCATGTTCTACAACTTCAAGAGTATGATGAAGTAAATGAACTATTGTTGGAAGCACAGAAAGTCAATTCTTTAAATGAAGAACAACGTGTTGCTTAGTATACAATTGTAACTGCCATAGAAAATCAAGCCGATGGAAGGGCAAAATGTTTCTTCATTGATGGTCCAGGAGGGAGTGGTAAAACCTACTTATATGAAGTTTTGATGCATCATGTTAGAGGGTTGGGAAAAGTTGTATTGCCGTCAGCTACAACAGGTATTGCAGCAAATCTGTTACAAGGAGGTCGTACTATGCATTCCCTGTTTGGAATACCAGTTCCTGTGAATGAAATATCTGTTTCCAGAATCAAACAAGATACATTTGCTGGAAAACAATTACAGAATGCAGATCTGTTGATACTTGATGAGTGTACTATGGCACCCAAATATGCTTTGACTGTAATTGACAGACGTCTTCGTGAAGTTATGACTTCAAATGTTGCAGAAAAGAATGACATTCCATTTGGAGGTAAAGTTTTTGTTACTGGTGGAGATTTTAGGCAATGTCTTCCTATTATAACAAATGGAACAAGAACAGATGTTATTGAGTCCAGTTTAAAAATGGCTGATCTTTGGCAACAGTTTACTAAACTACAACTCAATAACAACATGCGATCCTCAGACCCAGAGTATAGCAATTGGCTTCTCAAGCTTGTTAATGGTGATCTTACTAACGAATACAATCTTGTACAAGATATTGATATACCAGAAGACATGTTGTGTACTGCCTGCATTGTAACTGATGTTTTTGGACAACGTATTGAAATTGATGTAAATGACCAAAGTAGTGTTGACAGAGCCTCATGCAATTCTGTGTCCCAAAAACGATGATGTGGCTTTGCTAAATGCCTGTGTGATGGATAGAATGTCTGGAGAGTATACTGTGTACACTAGAGTGACCGGATCTCATATGGGGGGAGGGGGAATGTCGGAATCTTGTTAGTCTGGACCCCACAAAATGATTCCCCCTTCCAGATATTGAGATAGCCAAAATTTGAGCTCGTTCAAACGACGTTAACCCGTGCCGCTCGTCGCTCAAAGTTTGAAAAAATCCAAATTTTTGGCCAAAAAGCTGACATATGGAGCCATAACTCCGGTACGGTAAATAATAAAAACACGCTTAATATCTCAAAAGAAAGCTAATGTTGTTCTTCAAAATTTATATTTTATACATAATTGTTATTTTAAGTCAAACTGAGTTACAACAGCTTTTAGCCCCAAGAACGTGACCTGGTGCCACTAGGAGCATACTTCATATATTTTGTTATTAAGTGATACATTTTGTATTTTTTTGGTATATTTTTGAGTTTAAAGTAGAAATATAATAAAAAAACAAGTAATACTGATAAGTCTAATGACATTTTTTATTTTACAATATAAAAATGAGGTATATAATACATATAAAACAGACACAGAAAAGATACAGACGTAGTACCTACATGACTTCATAATTTTACATAGTTATCTAATCTATTCTATGTTTCAATGTTTTTATTGAGTATATAATAACAAACAAATTATTACATAAAATTAGAACATAAATCTAGACCATTGTTGGTATCACAAAATATTCCCGTAAAGGGAGGCAACCATCGGTCATCATAGTCCATCACTAAAACATATTTGTTGTAGAGAATAAGTGGTAGAACAAACAATAGACATCACTTAACCAAGACCACAACAACATTATAAAATGAATAAGGGGAAAAGGAACAAGTGTTTAGGGGAAGAGGGAACAAGGTGAAGATTGGGGACAAGAGAGAAAAGGAAGAGAGAGAAAAGAAGGAAGAGGGGAATAGGGGAATAAGGGCGGGAGTCTTCATCGACCAGCTAAGCAAGTTGAGAGTATTGTTGATATAAGGGTGAGGAAAACCCAGCACGTCAGGGCTTATCTGTTACTGTAGGATAGTCATATAATCAGGTAGGCAATCGAACTGTATTATGTGTAGACTGAATCCATGGGTCCCACCAACCGAGCACCTTTTCACGACGGGCAGCATCGTGAGCTAACAAGAGCTCATGTTGAAGATGCAAGTTAAGTGCTATGGTGAGGTCACTAATGGTCGGCATTCTCACAGATCTCCAACATCTAGCAATACACAACCTTGCTCAGAGCAAAGTGTTTGCCACAATAGGTTGTAATGGAGAGGGCCAGTCCTGCAAACCCAAGCCCAGGAGGGCCTGAGCTGGGCTTAACCGAAACTGGACCCCTGTCAATTAAATTAGCAGCTGAGCCACAGAGTACCAGAACGTGCCCAAAGGTAGGCAATCCCACCACATGTGAAGAGATGATCCCCTTTCGGAACATCCTCTCCAGCAAGTCTGGGCCTCCAAGGCACAACAACCCCTGAAGCGGGCCAAAGAGATCGGGGTTATGTACCACTCCAACTGGACTTTTTTGATTTGCTCAATATGGTTAACACAGCTTGTAGAAGCCGAACTACGGAGAGCAGCGTCTTGCCATTGTTCCAGCGTGACGTCAATTTGTAAGACAGATTCCCATTTTACCATATACGGTAGTTTTTCAGAGCTTCTCAGCCGAGCTAATGCACTATGCATAACAGAGACGCCGTGACCACCGGAGGGAGCTGATTTAAAGTACCTCTGCACCACGTCATCAACAGTTGTTAGGTCTACCACAGGCCAAGTCACTGAATTAAAAAAATGTCGTAATTGAAGATATTGGTAAAAAGCTGTTCTGGGGATAGAGTATCTATCTGAAAGTTCTGTAAAAGATTTTATGGTGTTACCGTCCAGGACCTGATGAACAAAAAGGACTCCACCGTCTCTCCAAGATGTAAGAGAGAGGGACCCCACCAGCGCTTCCACCGCCCGAAGGGAAATGTCGCGGAAAAGGAAGGCTAACAAGGAGCGTGCATGCTGTCGCCAAACCCTCAATATAGAGCTGACATAGTCCCAAGAAGGTTAGAATCTGCCGATCGTTGTAGAAGGTTCATCTCGAGTAAAAGTTTAGTGGATCCACGAGGAGCATAATACTTCTCGATTTGCATCCACAAAGGTTGGTGCGCGTCCGCCCACCAAAGACTAGCCACAGAAAGGTGAGTTGCCGCATAATAAGATGCCAGATATGGGACTCCCATGCCCCCCAGTCGCAGGGGAAGAGAGAGCACCCTCATACCGACTCTATGCAGTTTGTGGTTCCAAATAAAACAAGTCAAAAGTGATTGCAAAGTTGCAATCAAACGTTTAGGAACCATCAGCGGTAAGCACCTAAGCACATATAAGATTTTTGGAAGGTACGTCATTTTGACTATATTTATTCTGGCAACCCATGATAGAAACAGCCCTTTATGGGAGGCAAGTCCCTCCCTTATGGTGAGAGTCAGAACCTCGAAGTTATGGTGTACTATCCTGGTGGTGTGTGCAATCCAGACTCCCAGGTACGGAATACCTTTAGGAGACCATTGAAAGGGGAAACGCGCTCTCAGCTCAGCCATCTGCCCCGAAGGGACTTGGATAGGATACAGAAAAGATTTAGATGTATTTAATTTATAGTAGGAGGCTGCCGAAAACTCGTCCCGTAGAGCCATAATCCTTGGAACGGTGACCAGCAAGTTCGTACAAATGAAAATCACATCGTCGGCATATAACCCGATTTTGTGTTCTATCTTTCCCACGCAAGAGCCCGAAATCATAGGGTCCTGCCTCACTCTGGCCGCCAAAGGCTCCATTACTAGAGCAAAGATTAGCGGCGACAGAGGACATCCCTGGCGGGTACCATTCGTGATAGGGAAGGAACCCGACAGGGAGCCAGAAGCCCTGACCCTTGCTGTGGGGGATAGTATAGAGAGCTAACACTGCCTTTTTAAAACTGCCAATAATCCCAAAGCTGTCCAAGACCACCTCCAGGTACCCCCAGTGCACCCTATCAAACGCCTTTTCGGCGTCTAACGAAATGAGCGCACTGGGGGCCCCCCTCCTCTCCAGGACCTCTAGTATATCAACAATTCGCCTCATGCCGTCCGACATCTGCCGTTCCGGGATGAAACCCACCTGCTCCGGATCGACCAAAGAGGGTAGCACCTCCAAAAGTCTTGACGCCAATAGCTTAGCGTAAATTTTTAAGTCTCCATTCAATAGAGCAATGGGACGAAAATTAGCCGGTACGTTGGGAATCTTCCCAGGTTTCGGTATTGCCGAGATTGTCGCCTCCAGTCCTTCTGGCCGTATCCGTCCCCTTCCCTCCAGAAGGAGAAGAGAGATAGCAAATGTGGGAAGATTTGCTTCAAAAAGGTCGTATAATAGCGGTACGAGAAACCGTCTGGACCTGGGGCCGAGTTCTTTCTCATAGAGTTGACAACCAAGGCAATCTCGTCCTCTGTGAAAGGCGCATTTAAACGTGCCAATTGTGGAGCAGTCAGCTTTGGAAGATGGGCCAGAGCAAGAAAGGATTCCATCGCCGCAGGCGATGGCTGTGGGATGTCAGAATCTTCTTTCAGATTATAAAGTGACGAGTAGTATTCTCTAAATTGGCCCGCAATGTCAATGGGATTTCTAATCTTCTCTCCCCTAGGACCTAGGATATGGTCAATCTTCGTGGCTTCTCTCTTTTTTTGGATCCTCCTAGCCAAAAGCCTACCCGCTTTGTCTTCCATACCATAGAAACGGGCCTTTAGTTTTTTCAGGTGGAATTCCGCTTTGTAGAGGAGTAAAGAGCGTAACTCTAGGCGGGTCTCACCTAATTCACATGTAATTTGCTGGGTGGGTGTAGTCTTGTGTTGGGCCTCTAAAACTGCTATCTTTTTTGTGAGAGTCCCCATCTGCTCATTTCTTTCACGTTTGGCCCTGGCTGCCATCTGTATGAAGTGACCCCTAATAACTGCCTTATGGGCGTACCATAAAATTTCTGGGTCAGTATCTTGAGAAGTGTTAGTTAAAAAGTAATGCTCAAGTTGAGACTCAACATGCGCCACACCAGCAGGAGAGCACAGGAGGTATTCATTCAAATTCCACGAAGGAGTCGGGGGAACCTGAAGGGCGTCCTCGACCTGCAAAATGATGGGGGCATGGTCAGACCACGTAATGTGCCCTATAGAGGCATTTCGACACTTATGAAGAAGAGAGTCTCCCACCAGAAAGTAGTCTAACCGACTATAAGATTGAAATCTAGGTGAGAAATACGTGTAATCCCTCTCTTCCCCATGAGCATACCGCCAGATATCATGAAGGTGGTGGGTGTATAACAACCCCCCTATCTCACCCCGGCTTAAGGAAGGTCCCGAGCAGTCCAACCTTCTGTGTACCGGGAGATTGAAATCCCCCGCCACAAGGAGGCATCCCTTCGACAAAGAGTCCAGCTTTGTGAACAGAGCATGAAAAAATTTCAGTTGGCCTTTATTCGGCCCATACACTGAAACGAGTGTAAACAGCTTTCCATTAATCAGGGCCTGGACCACCAAATAACGACCCTGTGGGTCTATTGTCGTTTCAATTAGCTGAAAAGCGAGAGATCTATGTACAAAAATTGCAACTCCAGATTTTTTGTTAAGGGCATTGGCAAAATATTGTATAGGAAATTGTAGGGATTTCATTCTATAGTTATCCTGTGCTAAAAAGTGAGTTTCTTGAATAAGGAAGATTTCAGCTTTCATTTTAATGAGCTGCTGCCACACTAAAGAACGCTTTTTCGGGGAGTTCAACCCGTTAACATTTATCGATACACACTGAAAGCTCATGATAAAGAAAAACACGAGACACTAACAAGGAGGGTGCAGGATGCTCCTCCAGTGATCACAGAGCCCCACGCAAGCAGTAGAGCTATCAACACTCGTCCCAAGTATTATCCGATAAAGCTCCCAAGTTTCAGGAATTGGTAGGGACGGATTCCAAGTAGAGAATAACAAGGTAAAGAAAAGGGCAAACAGTAGGTTCAAGCACAATACATCTGATCACTTAATCAACGTGTATATTAAAAACACCCTCGGTAAATGCACAAATTCAACAATAGACTTAGGAACAATTAAGTTCAGTATCCTATAAAGACAAGGATGAGGAAGAAGGGTGAGAAAGAGCGGGACAACAAGAGGGAGGGAGAAGTGAGAGTACAGAAGTAGAAAGAGAATAGAGGCCTGATAGCTAGGAGTCGTAGCGAGAAGTTGAGGAAAGGTTGACAGAATTTCAAGCAGGAGAAATAAAAGAAGAAGGAAAAGAAATGAAAAGGAGATGTAAGAAATGCAGAAATAGATTGACAAAGTAGTGGTCAATGAAAGGAGAGAAAGATAATCATAGGAAGACAAGCACAGAATTATTAGCACAGAGTATTAACTAACTAACTAACAATTAATATGAAGAAAGAAAAAACTGAGAGTAAGAAGAGACCCCCTTGAGGGTACTCTGAGACTCCTCAGCGCTTCCCCCACACAGGGTGAAAGAGGAATGCCAGGAGCATTGGGGGTATAAGGCACTCAAGGGCCTTAAACAGTCACTCAGGACTCAAGATGTCATCAGAAGGTCCTCGAGGCTGTGGAGAGAAAATCAAACAAAACAAAGTCCCCCGGCAGCGACCATCATCCTAGGACATGCATATACTCATCTCTGTCCTGAGTCAAGGAGTGGAGGGGTACGTTCTCCCTAATCATGTCGTGTAGTCGAGCCGGCAGAAGGAGAGCCTCCCTTCGTCATAAGGTTCCAGTCCAGCAGCGCGGATTTCATCTTGGATGGGGAAGAGAAGAGATGGCGAGATCCCTTCTAGCGAAATGAAACATTTACAGGTGAGCCCCATGCGTAGGTAATGCCCCGGTCTCTCAGGGCTGAACAGTAGGGGGCAAAGTCCCTCCGCCTCGCGAGGGTGCCAGGTGAAAGATCCGGAAAGAGGGACCACGCTGTATACGGAGCTTCTGAGGGAGGGTGCTTTCTCAAAGTATGCAACAGAGGGTCACGTAGTTTAGGAGTAGCTAAATGGATCATTACATCTCTGGGTACATCTTTGGGAGCCTTTTTTGAACGTGGAAGCCTATATGCCCGTTCGATCTCTAGGCTCGCTGGGGCAGCTGTGGGGAGTATGTGTTGTAAAAAAGGCATCACAGTAGCGATCAGGTCCTCCTCACCCTCCACTTCAGCAATACCTCTAACCTTTAGATTGCCCCGACGAAGTTTGTCATCAAGGTCCCACATTTTCGTTCTCATGGCTCTTATATCTTGTGACAGATCGTGATGGCTATCTGCCAGTTCATTGTGAGCCCCCGCAAATTCAGCCATTTTCTCTTCAATCCGGCCAGTACGTTCACCCAAAGCCGACATGTCAGCTCTCATTTCCCCCACAATGTCTCTAATATCAGCTTGTATGGAGGAACGAAGGTCCTCGAGGAGCCCCTGCAGAGCCCCATAAGTGATGGGGGTAGAGTCCTCTTGTAGTCCTCTAGGAGACTGGCTAACAGCCTCGCCACGTGAACCACTCCAGGATCCATGCGAGTGGGGAGAGCTGGGGGAGCGAGAGCCAGAGGCCGCTGCAGGTGCCATTTTGGAGTTTCTAATAGCAGCAGTGGGACTATCAGACGTAAAAAAGTCAGTGACTTTCTGCGGGGCTCCGCGATTTCTGGAGCCCGTTCTGGGCATCTCAAGAGCGCAGCGATCAAGTACCTCACCAGAGCGACAGGGCAGGGTCGGTTTTCTAATGGAAGCTCAAAAGGCGATGTGCGTTATGATCCAGGGAGTATAGCCCAAGAGCACTGCTTTACAGTTAGCTGGAGAAATAGTCTACAGGGGAAAGATACTCTCTGCTTGGTGTTTTCAATGTTAGGTTATGCGTAGTTTTATGGTCACCGAAGGTGTACAGATACAAAGCTAAAGTCACTTAATAAAGCTTGTAATGTTGTTTACATCCAGAGCTATATGTGTTATTTTCATACAAGTTTCAGTGTCCTGTGCATGCAGAGGCTCAATTCCCCATGGACAGTGATTATTTTCCCAACTGCTGTTGTTCTACAGGCGAACTGTGAATCTGCAGGTGCCAGCCACTTAAGTGTTAATGCCTTGTTAGCTGTTAAGTCTTCTGGTAGGTAGAGGAGGAATGCTGTGAAGAATGGAATTCAGCCTAGAATGTGGTACCAGGAGGCCAGGAGTTAATGCAGGCACATTTGCAGTTCTTGTTTACTGTTTAGTGACAGGCAGCTATTCAGGCAGCCCAAGCCCTTATAATTACTCCAACAGGGGGGATGGAGTGAGTTTGTCACAGTCACAGAAGGAGATGAAGCAAAGGGTTAATCTCCAGGCTACTCTCCCTGGGCTCCTATCACCCTTCACAATATATCACTGGCAATCACCGGGTCTTCCCTATCTCCACTCACAGAGTGTTCCAGATTATCATCTGGCCTCCTAAGTATGAGAAAGTTCATCCAACTAGTGCAGTGCTATAAGGTATATGTCCCCGGTGTAAGAGTTCTGCTCCAGTGCCCCTGCTTTGTCCACCCAGCAGCAGCAGTACACCTGTGTGCTCTTACCCGTTCCTTCAGCTCCCCGGCAAAGTGGGTAAATCAGTTCCTGAGCTCAGGGGAAGCTCTCCAGTTCTCCAGGCAGCACTGTCATGTGCAGGATGGGCGGAGTGAGAAATCAGGTGTAGATGTAGAACAGACTGCTCTTTAGGGCAGAAATATCTCCTGTACCTCACCCAGGGATGATGTGCCAATTCCACCTGAGGCTCTATGGGCGAGATTTGTTAAGTTAAGCCAGGATGTCAAGGATTGTGCAGCCGGCAGCAGGAGCAGTGTAGTGGCCAGGTGCCATTTTAGAGCCTCCAGAAGCAGCCACAGGGCATTCAGTCACAAGGGAATCAGTTGTTTTCTGCGGGGTTCTGTAGCCTCTGGGAGCCCGGTCCGGGCAGCTCAGGAGTCCAGTGAACTGGTACCTCGCCAAGATGACAGAGTAGGGACGTTATTTTGCCGTTAAATCCCGGATAATCAGACACCACCGGAGGAGCTCTCTCTCTATGCGTCCTCCATGTTCCACATCAGGACATGCCCCTCATCTAATCTATTCTAGAGCTTTTGTTAAAGTAGTTTTTGAAACGTCAGAATATAATGCTCAGCATTTGCTTACAACTTGCAGAACATATTGCTTTTGTTCTTCATCTTTTGTCAGAAAGTCGTTAAAGTCGGTTATTAATTTAACACCACGCTCAGCCATATCATTAACTACTTTTAATGTTTTGACAATTTTCAATCCTTCTTGGAAGTCATTATTTTGAGGCCAGGTGTTTGGATTTTTCAGTCAAAGAATGTAAACGTTTCTTTGGTAAGTAAATTTACTTACCAAAGAAACGTTTACATTCTTTGACTGATTTCATATAAAAACAGATTTCCTAAGACAAAATCCAAACACCTGGCCTCAAAATAATGACTTCCAAGAAGGATTGAAAATTGTCAAAACATTAAAAGTAGTTAATGATATGGCTGAGCGTGGTGTTAAATTAATAACCGACTTTAACGACCTTCTGACAAAAGATGAAGAACAAAAGCAATATGTCCTGCAAGTTGTAAGCAAATGCCGAGCATTATATTCTGACTTTTCAAAAACTACTTTAACAAAAGCTCTAGAATAGATTAGATAACTATGTAAAATTATCAACTCATGTAGGTACTACGTCTGTATCTTTTCTGTGTCTGTTTTGTATGTATTATATACCTCATTTTTATATTTTAAAATAAAAAATGTCATTAGACTTATCAGTATTACTTGTTTTTTTTATTATATTTCTACTTTAAACTCAAAAATATACAAAAAAAAAACAAAATTTATCACTTAATAACAAAATATACAAAGCATGCTCCTAGTGGTACCAGGTCACGGTTTTGGGGCTAAAAGCTGTTGTAACTCAGTTTGACTTAAAATAACAATTATGTATAAAATATAAATTTTGAAGAACAACATTAGTTTTTTTTTGATAATACATAAGCCCACGTTACACACACAGATATCTGTTCAGATATTGGTCACAGATCTCTGGTAGCAGTGAAATCATGGACACATTGTTCCATTTGTACACAGCCACAAAATAGAACAATGTGTCCATGATTTCACTGCAACCAGAGATCTGAGACCAATATCTGAACATATATCTGTGTGTGTAACGTGGCCTATAGTTAGATAATATGTAAAACAAAAAGGAAAAGGGGCGCAAATGTGTAGGATCCCCTTATTAAAAACGTCTAAGTGGCGTGGATAGGTGGCCACTCACCTTATCGGGTTGTGCAATTCCTGCACAACCCGGTTTAACAGCCTCCGCCGCCGGCGGTATATGCAATGCCTCTCCGCTCTCCTCTCTCCTGTTCAAGGCAGATTGTTTGTGCTGTTCCTGAGCTGCTCCAGCCGCCAGTCCCTCAAAAAGGGAGTAGTTTTCATGCAAAAAATAGTAATGGCGGTCTAATTAGGAGCGCTCTAAGGAACAAGCAGACATGTAAGATGTTTTCATAAATGTCAAACCTTTTATTAACTTCTTAGCTCCCCTCACAGCTCCACTACGCGTTTCAACTGCATACAAACAGTCTTCACCTAATGAAGACTGTTTGTATGCAGTTGAAACGCGTAGTGGAGCTGTGAGGGGAGCTAAGAAGTTAATAAAAGGTTTGACATTTATGAAAACATCTTACATGTCTGCTTGTTCCTTAGAGCGCTCCTAATTAGACCGCCATTACTATTTTTTGCATATAGTTAGATAATAGATAGATAGATGAGATAGATAGATAGACAGATAGATAGATAAAGATGTATTGTATAATCTCTTTATTATATAGATATAAAAAAAAATGCACAAAAAAATATATTTAAAATAGATAATTA
This sequence comes from Allobates femoralis, assembly GCA_033576535.1. Classification (NCBI taxonomy): domain Eukaryota; kingdom Metazoa; phylum Chordata; class Amphibia; order Anura; family Aromobatidae; genus Allobates; species Allobates femoralis. The sequence continues at coordinate 216,991,404 of JARQOC010000006.1, read as the reverse complement.
ATAGTGAGATAAGAGATAGTATATAGGTATATATATATATATATAGGTATAGATAAATAAATTAGTGTGATAAAAGATTAGATATTTTATATAGTAAGGTGATCACACATTTAAGTATAAGATGGGAGATGTGTATCATCAAAATGTTACATTTGGTGATATGAATCCAGATGTCAAGTAATGTTCCAGTATTGTAGACACTGAGAACTTTAATTTTTTTTAATAGGGCTGGGTTTTTTGAACAGCTAGAGAGACGGGTGGGACGGCTGTTCACCACATCTCCATCGCAAGGTGTGGTCTGTATAGATAGATAGATAGATAGATAGATACATAGATACATACATACAAAAATACATAGATAGATAGTTTGATAGATAGATAGGCAGATACATACTAAAGGCCCTGTCACACCTTCAGATAATGTGTCAGATCCTGTTTGTACAGTCATGGCCAAATGTTTTGAGAATGACACCAAAAATATATTTTCACATGATCTGCTGCCCTCTGGTTTTTATTTGTGTTTGTCTGATGTTTATATCACATACAGAAATATAATTGCAATCATATTATGAGTACCAAAAGGTTATATTGACAGTTTGAATGAATTAATGCAGCAAGTCAATATTTGCAGTGTTGACCCTTCTTCTTCAGGACCTCTGCAATTCTCCCTGGCATGCTCTCAGTCAACTTCTTGACCAAATCCTGACTGATAGCAGTCCATTCTTGCATAATCAATGCTTACATTTTGCCAGAATTTGTTGGTTTTTGTTTGTCCACCCGTCTCTTGATGATTGACCACAAGTTCTCAATGGGATTAAGATCTGGGGAGTTTCAAGGCCATGGACCCAAAATCTCTATGTTTTGTTCCCTGAGCCATTTAGTTATCACCTTTGCTTTATGGCAAGGTGCTCCATCATGCTGGAAAAGGCATTGTTGGGCGCCAAACTGCTCTTGGACGGTTGGGAGAAGTTGCTCTTGGAGGACATTCTGGTACCATTCTTTATTCATGGCTGTGTTTTTAGGCAAGACTGTGAGTGAGCCAATTCCCTTGGCTGAGAAGCAACCCCACACATGAATGGTTTCAGGATGCTTTACAGTTGGCATGAGACAAGACTGGTGGTAGCGCTCACCTCTTCTTCTCCGAATAAGCTGTTTTCCAGATGTCCCAAACAATCGAAAAGGGGATTCATCAGAGAAAATGACTTTACCCCAGTCCTCAGCAGTCCACTCCCTGTACCTTTTGCAGAATATCAGTCGGTCCCTGATGTTTTTTCTGGAGAGAAGTGGCTTCTTTGCTGCCCTCCTTGAAACCAGGCCTTGCTCAAAGAGTCTCCGCCTCACAGTGCGTGCAGAAGCACTCACACCAGCCTGCTGCCATTCCTGAGGAAGCTCGGCACTGCTGGTAGTCCGATCCCGCAGCTGAAACAGTTTTAAGATACGGTCCTGGCGCTTGCTGGTCTTTCTTGGGCGCCCAGGAGCCTTTTTGACAACAATGGAAGCTCTCTCCTTGCAGTTCTTGATGATGCGATAGATTGTTGACTGAGGTGCAATCTTTCTAGCTGTGATACTCTTCCCTGTTAGGCCATTTTTGTGCAGTGCAATGATGGCTGCACGTGTTTCTTTAGAGATAACCATGGTTAACTGAAGAGAAACAATGATACCAAGCACCAGCCTCCTTTTAAAGTGTCCAGTGGTGTCATTCTTACTTAATCATGACTGATTGTTCGCCAGCCCTGTCCTCATCAACACCCACACCTGTGTTAATGGAACAATCACTAAAACGATGTTAGCTGCTCCTTTTAAGTCAGGACTGCAATGATGTTGAAATGTCTTTTGGGGGTTAAAGTTCATTTTCTAGGCAAATATTGACTTAGCAAGTAATTGCTGTTAAGCTGATCACTCTTTATGACATTCTGGAGTATATGCAAATTGCCATTAGAAAAACTGAAGCAGTAGACTTTGTTAAAATTAATATTTGTAGCATTCTCAAAACATTTGGCCATGACTGTAGATCTCTGGTTGCAGTGAAATCATGGACACATTGTTCCATTTTGTGGCTGTGTACAAATAGAACAATGTATCCATGATTTCACTGCAACCAGAGATCTGTGAACAAGATCTGACAGATTATCTGAAGGTGTAACAGGGCCTTTAGATAGATACATAGATAGATAGTTTGATAGATAGATACATGATAGGTAAATAGCTAGATAGATCGATAGACTGATAGATGCTAAAAATGGATGCTTAGCTGAGTGTAAGTAAATAGTGATAAGTTAGAATAGGGACCCATCAGATCTAAGGTCACCTTGACGCTGGTTGATGGGCTTACAGATGTTGGTCAATATGTGTACTATGAACTTTCATTGTTTAAAGATAAGATTTTTCCAAAAAATCCAAAAATTGATTCTTTTGAGAAAAGGTCTGTGATTTAAGTGAGTCCTCTCTCTGAAAATTAATAAAAATAAAGGCTTAGTTGAGCCCAAGGAGAGAATGAGAAGGTAGGACAGAGACCCATCAGATGTAAAATTACTTTGAAACTGGTTGATGGGCAAATAGGTATTGGCCAATATGTGTACCAAGAACCTTAGTTTATGAAGATAAAATATTCAAAAAATACATAGAAGAAAGAGACATAGGTAGATGTTAAGCTTCCATAAATAAACTATTTACATATTCTAGACTACCCGATGCTTTAGAATCGGGCCACCATCTAGTGTGAAATATTAAGCTACAGTGTTAGCCAAAAGTATTGACACCCCTGCAATTCTGTTAGATAATACTCAGTTTCTTCCTGAAAATGATTGCAATCACAAATTCTTTGGTATTATTATCTTCATTTAATTTGTCTTCAATGAAAAAAAACACAAAAAGAATTGTCCTAAAGCCAAATTGGATCTAATTCCACACCAAACATAAAAAAGGGGGTGGACAAAAGTATTGGCACGGTTAGAAAAATCATTTGATGCTTCTCTAATTTGTGTAATTAACAGCACCTGTAACTTACCTGCGGCACCTAACAGGTGTTGGCAATAACTAAATCACACTTGCAGCCAGTTGACATGGATTAAAGTTGACTCAACCTCTGTCCTGTGTCCTTGTGTGTACCACACTGAGCATGGAGAAAAGAAAGAAGACCAAAGAACTGTCTGAGGACTTGAGAAACCAAATTGTGAGGAAGCATGAGCAATCTCAAGGCTACAACTCCATCTCCAAAGACCTGAATGTTCCTGTGTCTGCCGTGCGCAGTGTCATCAAGACGTTTAAAGCCCATAGCACTGTGGCTAACTTCCCTAGATGTGGACGGAAAAGAAAAAATGACAATGACAAGAGATTTCAATGCAAGATTGTGCGGATGGTGGATAAAGAACCTCGACTAACATCCAAACAAGTTGAAGCTGCCCTGCAGTCCGAGGGTACAATAGTGTCAACCCGTACTATCCGTCGGCGTCTGAATGAAAAGGGACTGTATGGTAGGATACCCAGGAAGACCCCACTTCTTACCCCGAGACATAAAAAAGCCAGGCTGGAGTTTGCCAAAACTTACCTGAGAAAGCCTAAAACGTTTTGGAAGAATGTTCTCTCTTTTTGGGCAAAGGCATCAACATAGAGTTTACAGGAGAAAAAAAGAGGCATTCAAACACGGTCCCTACAGTCAAACATGGCGGAGGTTCCCTGATGTTCTGGGGTTGCTTTGCTGCCTCTGGCACTGGACTGCTTGACTGTGTGCATGGCATTATTAGGTCTGAAGGCTACCAACAAATTTTGCAGCATAATGTAGGGCCCAGTGTGAGAAAGCTGGGTCTCCCTCAGAGGTCATGGGTCTTCCAGCAGGACAATGACCCAAAACACACTTCAAAAAGCACTAGAAAAAGGTTTGAGAGAAAGCACTGGAGACTTCTAAGGTGGCCAGCAATGAGTCCAGACCTGAATCCCATAGAACACCTGTGGAGAGATCTAAAAATGGCAGTTTGGAGAAGGCACCTTTCAAATATCAGGGACCTGGAGGAGTTTGCCAAAGAAGAATGGTCTAAAATTCCAGCAGAGCATTGTAAGAAACTCATTGATGATTACCGGAAGCAGTTTATCGCAGTTATTTAGGCTAAAGGTTGTGCAACCAAGTATTAGGCTGAGGGTGCCAATACTTTTGTGTGGCCCATTTTTGGAGTTTTGTGTGAAATGATCAATGTTTTGCTTTTTGCTTCATTCTCTTTTGTGTTTTTTCATTTAAGACAAATTAAATGAAGATAATAATACCAAAGAATTTTCAGGAAGAAACTGAATATTATCTGACAGAATTGCAGGGGTGTCAATACTTTTGGCCAACACTGTAGCTGCACGCTGCTTTCCACTGTCCTGGTGACACCAGATTCCTGTACTCCACCCACCGAGGTCTGCCATTAGATCATACAGTCTGTACTACGCAGGTTCTACCCCTGCTATAGGGACCTGTCCAGAAGACCAACACAGGCCTGCATCAGACAACGGCTTCCTTCACCATCAGTCCTGTGGCAGCTGCCCACATAGTACCGGGCCAGGGTCTACTGTGTCAACAAAGGGGAGGTTGGGAGAACACCAATCCAGATTTGGTCACAGAAAAAGTTGTATGGCCATTTCACAAAAGAGTTCATGGAGCCGCTTTTAAACACAACACCAGGCCGCATGTTGCTTGCTCTACTAATAGCAGCCAAACTGTACTACTATTGCATGATACATCTTCTCTGGCTTGTCTTCCATTGATCATATCTGCGACATCAATCATTGATCATCAATTTCAAGAGGAGCTGCCAGCAGCAGATCTTAATGATTTGCCCAAATGGATTCTGCTAATTGGCAAAAAATCTCATAACCATGAATAACTTCATTGACAGCAAGCTGAGGTGTGTAAGTGTAGGGATTTCTAGCATATGTTTCTCCTTCTTATCACTGAAAAATTAATCAAGATATCTTGAAAAGGTATCCATTTTTTTCATCATTTGCATACCATTAACATGCCTATATATCCTGTGATTTCCATAATTCATTAGCTTTTACTTCCTGATGTTGCAATTGCAATGAAGAGTGTATATGTGTGTATATTGGCCACAGCATATGTGCACCTACATATTCAATTAACAGCAAAGGTGTGCTGAACCTTTTTTTTCCAGGTGTTTTCACAATGTGCATTGGGGGAGTGTGGCTGCGCTCTCAGCTGTACACCCTTATATAACCAGCTTTCCCAAGCCTGGATCCTCAGTTGATTTCAGGCCTGGTTGGACACATAGAGAGGTAAATTAGTAGATTTAGTGACATCTATATTAGGTCAGCTTATCATGATTTGATGGGTTTTACACTTTTTGATAAAAAAAATGTAGCCTTTGCTTCATCTTTTTTTATGTATATAGTAATATATAAACACACAGTCAATTGATAATAAAAACAAATTCATTTCTTGTTAATCCACTAAGCTTCAGTAGACAGCACCAAGTAAAAGTATCATAGGCACTTCTAAGAAAAGAATATTTAATAATATTGGGATTACCCAACATTAAAATCAATACATGACTCCATTCTTGCAAATCCCATTATCTAAAATTGCCAACTGTAACAAGATGTATAATCAAGCAACGAATGAGCAGCACTCACCGGTATTTAAGCAAGTGTCTGGAGTTTATTCCATGTTCACGAGTTACAAAGTGCAGGGAGGGAGGGGGTGCAGGGTCGGGACAGGACCTGTAGAAGCGCAAGTGTGTGAAATGGTAGCCGTAGTCAGACCCAGAACCCCTCTCTCCCTGCAGTTTGTACCCCGTGAACATGGAATAAACTTCAGACACGTGCTTGAAATACCAGTGAGTGCCGCTCATTCTTTGCTTGATTATGAATATACTATGATGCTAAGAGCAGTGCAACGCCGGTCTCAACCCTGGCCACAGCAGTGGGTGGTTATGCAAGCCTGAACAGGGAGATTGGTGCCCGGATTCCTATTAATTTGACTGTAAAAAGATTTAATATTCTTCTTCTTTCTGTTTTTACAGTTTTTTTACGCAAAAAAAGAAATCATTGAAATGTTAGCAGATTTTATTATACTGGGAGGCCATCCAAAGCCATCTCAATCAACTGCCTGTAATAGGAATGTAGGAATGCTCACCATAATAATCTGTTTTCTCTGAGGTCTCTGAAAGATCTATATACAGAGTTATACATTCAAGACCATTCCATAGCTAACAAAGTGATGTTAATTGTTGAATTTTCACAGTATATCAATGTACATAGGTTATAAAATTTAGTGCAAATGAACAGTGGACGTGATCAAATTGTTGCCCACTATTAAGGTTTCAATGATTTATTTTTAATGTGTGTCTTTTCATGCCTGAGCATGTATTTCAAGGAGATATAAGGTTTCCCACATTCTGGACAGGAGTATGGCTTCTCTCCTGTATGGCTCATCTTATGTTCAGTTAGGCTTGCGTGGTGTAAAAAACCTTTACCACATTCAGGACAATTATATGGCTTCTCACCAGCATGAGATTTATGATGTCTCAAAAAATTATAGAGAAAAGTAAAAGACTTGCCACATTCTTCACACTTAAATGATTCTTGTGTGTGAATCGTTACATGGTGTTTGAGTTGGCAACGGCGTTTAAAACATTTTCCACATTCTGGACACTCAAACGGTTTCTCCCCTGTGTGAATTCGGAGATGTTTCTCCAAATGTGACTGGTAGACAAAGCACGTTCCACACTCAGGACACAGCAGTGTATGTCCTGTGTGAAATCGTTGATGGGCAACAAGGTGCGATTTATACCTAAACGTCCTGTTACACTCAGTGCAAGGAAAGGGTCTTTCACCAGTGTGAACTCTATAATGGGCCCGAAGGTTTCCAATATTACAAAAGCACTTTCCAGATAGAGGTAGCTGGCTGTCAGACTCGGACATAGATGACCGGATATGAGGAGTCCTAGCCCTTGCAACCCGGTCCTGAGAATTCCTTAATTGTCTGCCTTATTTGTGCTCTTGCAACATGGTCCTGAGTTTATCTGTGTTTATGTCAGTGCTATCATTGCTGCAGTTTCAGTACAGAGAAAGGCACGGAGAGACGGGCTGAGTAGGGAGATTCTGTTTCCCTGGTTTTTCGGCCCCTAATAAGGGTTGTTGGTTTTCCGGCCCCTAATTAGGGTTGATGGTTTTCCGGCCCCTGATAAGGGCTGATGGTTTATTTCACTACTGTTTCCAGCCTCTGATACGGCTGATGGTTTTCCCACCCCGCGTGCGCAACCTAAGGACAGAGTGTAGTGTTAGTAGTCCTGGCTGCGGTGGTGGACGGGTACGTAATTTACGTAAATGATTGTAGTGATGATATTGTTCCATCTCTCCAATAACGTACCCTTTGTGTAGACAAGGTATAGTAGTGCTAGCACTTATGCCCGCTGGCTGGATAATCAATCGTGTTACTGACGTGCCATATGCACATGAGGAAACTGGTTATATAGCAATCCCTGGCACTTTTCCAGTACTCAAGGTGTTCAGACAAAATATACATGCCCAGCTAATGATAGTCAATCCGCAAGGGGTTTTGTTGCAAGAAGTATATACAAGAAAGTTATATGACACAGTTGTTGCCCCACTGAGGTGTAGAGGGGGCCGACACAGTTTGATGTTTTATCTGTTTGGTGACAACCATTCCAGTTCCAGTCCTCAGACTGACTCAGACTGACTGATTCCAGTGACGCAACCAGTTCCAATCCTCTAACTGCCTTCCTAACACCACTGACTAGTTTCCATAATGTGCCCACAGTGTAAGCAAGGTGTGAAGCTTGCCATTACTGCTGACGGTTGGTGGATCACTAGAGTGCTAGACGCCCCATTCCCGACGGGGAGACTTGGACACAGACCCATTTCACCTCTCCCCACCCCCCCAACGTTTAGAGTGTTCAGGATAAACATTCATGCCCGGCTCACTGAAGGTATCCCAGTTGACTCCCCTTTATACATCCCTGCTGACAGTGGTGACCTTGAGGGGTGGGCAGCCATAGCCAAGATAGAAGCATAGAGACTTGGGTTTAAGCTATAACATGGGTGTTAATCAGTCAAAGCCTCAGCAAGTTACCCCCAAAAGACATGCTGGCAAAGAGGAAAGGGAAGAAGTATGTGAAAAATATGAAGATCCTCTTAAAGTTAGTGGGATCCACAACCCATGGAGGACGCTTAGATGAGAAGGAGTGGAAGGAAGTGATAACAAGTAAGAGAGGGCTTTTGAAGGATGCCAAGGTTTTGGAAGATGCAGAAGCATGGTATAAGACTGCTCAGGATACGAGGAAGTTATTGTGGATTGAACATCGTGACCCTGCTACTGGTGAATACACGTATACTGCACCACCTGACAAGATGACACTGGCAGAAGCTGCTGCACCTGTGCCTATGCTGACACATTCCAGATACTCACACAGACCCACCACCCTGTGTCCAGTTCTCAATATGGATGGCACAACTTACATGCCAGCAAATCAGACCCCGCTCTGCAGCAGTATTTGGAATATACATGAACAGGGACGAAACAAGAGATGGATAGGAGGAGGCTGCCGAAGAAGAATACCAGATGGCATGGGGACAGGAGAATTTCTCAGTTGGGCCTGGAGCTAGGCCAAAAATTCCACAGTATCTCTCCCCAGCCTTAATGGATCCCCTCTCATCACTAGGAAATCATGGAGGCATTCCTTTAATGAAGACAGAACTGTCACAATTGGGAGCAGCAGGTGGAGACGAGCAGACACATCACCGGCTACAGTCTACTTCCCCGCAGCAGCACACTCCCCAGGATAGTGGAGGTGGGAGACAGACCTTATCAATGTACAGGGGTACGCAGGCCACAACAGGCAGCTCTATGCATGGCTCAAATCAATCACACCGATTGGCACAGTATGAAGACCCTCCACAGCATGTTTCCCGTCCTAGGCGAGGCAGATATGTCTCCTGGAAGCCTCAGGAAGCTGCCACACTGGTGAACACCTTACCGGACCCTGACAAGCAACCTATGCCCTTTCATCAGAAGATGAGCCAGATTCAGAAGACTCACGCTGCCTCATGGGAAGATCTTATGGGATAGGCTTCTACGTGCGCCACGAGCACCCGTCCTCCAGAGAGTCCGGAAATCTACAAAGAGCCCATGATCCCAATGTGAAACGAATTGGGGTGAAAGTACCTACTAAGCGGAGGATTGAAAATCGGGTGAACGACCACTGAATGGACATGACTCTGGCTGAACTGCAGGAGATGGCGGCGAGACAACAGCAGCAGATCGAGGCCCAGCAGCTAATGCTGGCTACAAAGGAGCAGCGCTTGAAGTACCTGAAGCAGCAGGAACAGCGTCAGCAGCAGCAGGCCAGTGAGCAGGAAAAGCTGAAACGTCTGCGGGAGATTGCAGAAAAACAGGAGGCAAAGCTGAAGAAAGTGCGGGCCCTGAAGGGCCACGTGGAGCAGAAGAGGCTCAGCAATGGCAGGCTAGTTGAGGAAATCGAACATATGAATAACATCTTCCAACAGAAGCAGAAAGAACTGATGGTGGCCGTGACCAAAGTGGAAGAAATGAGTTGCCAGCTGGAAATGCTGAAGAACGGACGTATCGAGGGCTATCACGACAACCAGTCTGCTGTCGCTGAACTCGGCCGTCTCTACAAAGAGCTTCAGTTGAGGAACAAGCTGAATCAGGAGCAGAATGCCAAACTGCAGCAGCAGTGGGAGAGCCTTAACAAGTGCAACTCCGAGGTGGCCGCCATGGACAAGCATGTCAACGAGCTGTGGGAATGGCTCTGGAAGAAGAAGGTGGCTCTGCAGAAAAAGGAGAAAGTGTAGAGAAGTTTTACTACTGGCTGAATCAGATGTTCACAGATCTGGGATTTGATCACCATGAGAAGTCCCATAGCTAGATATGGATACAAGCCTTTGTCCAAGGTCTTCTTGAACCCGTACAGAAGCAGGTCCAAACGACGAGACCTGAATACAGACGATTGGACCCAGATATTATATTTCAGGTTGCAAGGGGCATAGAAATGAACAGGCCTTCAAAACTTCCCCGGAACCGTAATGTTATGGTGTCGCAGAACCCAGGGAACAGGGGAGGACCAAGAAGTGGAGTCACCTGTTACAATTGTGGGAAGATAGGCCACATAAGGAGGAACAGAATTTCCTTCAAACACCACCCGCCCCCTCCACCCAGCTATAGGACATAGGCAAGCTGGATCCACCAATTTACAATATGCTCTGCAAAGCCACCAGACAAGCTTGCGGCCCGACTCCTACTGTATGTATGGAGGTAGAAGGAAGATCCATCCCCTTCTTAGTGGATACAGGTGCAGCCAGAAGCGTGATAAGATTTGCTGACTTACCTGACTCAGACTGCCTCACAGAAGAAACCATCCCATTTGTGGGTGTTGATGGAATCATCAAGTATACCCCTATGACCCACCCATTGCATGTCAGCCTGCAACCCACACATAGCATGTTATCTCGATTGGTGGTGTCCAACACCTGTCCAGTGAATGTTCTGGGAACTGACTTACTGATGAAGTTACACACCAACATCTCCTTCCAGGAAAATGGTACTGTCACCCTTACTACGGCTCTGGACCAGGAAGAAGTTTCACGGGTTTTTGGCCTCTTTCACTTTGCTGACACAATACAACCTACGGATGCAGTCTGGCTTTCACAAATACCAGACATCCTGTGGGCCCAAGGCCCTCAAGACATTGGAAGGCTCCAAGTCCAGCCAGTGGAAGTCAAGCTTAAACCAGGAGCCTGCTTACCCCGTAAGCCCCAGGACCCTCTCTCCATTGCCCAATCGGATGCTATCACACAACAACTGACGCCCTACGTCAAGAATGGAGCAGTCATCCCGACCAAGTCACCATGCAACACCTCACTGTTTCCAGTCAAGAAGAAAACACCAAAGGGACAACCTCCCAAGTTTTGCATGGTGCAAGATCTACGGGCAGTGAATGAAGCCACAGTCTTGGATACTCTGATTGTGCCTTCCTTGGATCGTGGATGCCTCAGTCCACATGCAGCCTCTCTATGACTGCCTCAAAGACATTCCTTTCTGTCTGACAACTGAAGCCATTGATGGATTCTACACGCTGAAGGATGCCATCATATGCTCTCCTGCCCTTGGACTCCCTGACTTTAAGAAACCATTTTGCCTGTTTGTAATGGAGAAGAAAGGACATGCCACTGGAGTCCTAACAGTTCCATGGGGGAAGACAGCAGCCACTGGGATACTACTCTGCCAGACTTGACCCAGTTGCCTGTGGAGCACCTTCATGCCTGAGAGCTGTCTTTGCTATACACCTTCTGCTGGACTAGACTGCTGATGTTATTCTGGGCCACTGCCTGAAGGTGAAGGCTCCACATGATATCACCGCCATTCTGGCCAAGACCCAACCTAAACATCTCTCTGCTGCACATCACCTACGGCTACAATGTTCCCTTCTACTCCCAGACAACGTGACTATCTCCAGCTGTGATGTCCTGAACCCTGCAACTCTCCTCCCTCTTCCAAGGGGGGAATGTGACGTCTGACACTTCAGTGGAAGAGGAAGCTGACTTTGAAATGGCTCAGCACGACTGTCTGGCGCTTATGAGACAAGAAACCTCTGGATTTGACACAGTCACAGATACGCCGCTGGAAGACCCAGATTTGACTCTCTTCGTGGATGGATCAAGATATGCAGACCAAGAAGGACGGTTTCACATGGGTATGGTGGTGGTCACAGAAGATACTGTATTGATGGCCAAACCACTACCCGCGTCCATGTCTGCACAGGAAGCAGAATTGGCTGCATTGACCGAAGGTTGCAAGATGGCAGCCCAGAAGAAAGCGAACATTTATACCGATTCCCGCTATGGATTTGGCATCTGCCATGACTACATGCCTATCTGGAGGGCAAGAGACTTCATTACAGCCAATGGAACTCCAATACGCCACCATAGAGCGGTGAAGGAATTGCTGGAGTCCTTGCTGATGCCAGAAAGAGTGCGGTACTTAAGGTAAAGGCACACACTGAAGGGACCTCAAGAGAAGCCATGGGAAATTACTTGACTGACAGGGCAGCTAAGGAAGCAGCAGTGAAGCCACTCATCACAGAACCCTCCAACTTGTATCTCTTGACAGACTCAGGACAAGAAGACGACTCAGGACAAGAAGAAGACTCAGGACAAGAACAAGATTAGGACAAGAAGACGACTCAGGACAAGAAGAAGATCCGGACAAGAAGACGACAGATAAACAATCCTGGGAGAACATGGTCCTGACCCTGCAGAAGCAAGCATCCAATGAAGAGAAGGAAAAATGGATTTGAGATGGAGCTGCGCAAGATAAGAAGCATCTTATACTACTGAAAGGAAAACTATGCCTCCCACGAGCCCTCTACCCAATGATTGCCAGATGGGCCCATGGCCCCACCTATCAATCAAAAATGAAGATGCACAATCTTTTAAGACAGTACTACCACGCACCTGGCTTTTCAACAATGGCAGCAAATTACACCAGAGGATGCCTAGACTGTGCCCGATGTAACCCAGGAAAAACAGAGAAAACTCCACAGAAGTGTACACCTAGACCCTTGTACCCCTTCCAACGCATACACATTGACCACATTCAGATGCCATCATCAGGAGGATTGGAATATGCACTGGTAGTTGTGGACATATTCTCTGGATGGCCAGAAGCTTTCCCTGTGAAGAACCAATCTGCTAAAACCACTGCAAAGAAACTCCTCTCAGAGATAGTGTGCAGATATGGGGTCCCAGAAACCATAGAGAGTGACCAAGGGCCAGCATTCACAGTCAATCTGACCAAAGAGATATGTCAGGCCTTGGGGACAGTTAGCTCTTCATACTTCGCATCATCCCAAAAATCCAGGAAGGGTCGAGAGAGGAAACTGGGTATTAAAGGCAAAAATGCTGAAAGCAGCGCAGGAAATGGGGATGCCGTGGCATGAAAGTCTTCCCCTCGCATTGTTCAGTGTCAGACACACCCCAGCTAGTGCAACTAAGCTAAGTCCCTATAAGATTCTGTTCGGAAGTGCCACCAGACTAGGGTTGTATTTCCCCCAGCAGTTGAACATACACTATGACAGTTTGACTAAGTTTGTTACCGAATTAACAAAGCATTTGACTAAAATACATTCTCGAGTTTTTTTCCCCTCTCCCAGATCCTCAAAACTTGGAGGGAACCCATCAGATCCAGCCAGGAGATTGAGTTCTCATCAAAAGATTCAGCAGACGTGCTCTTGAGTCCAGATACGATGGCCCCTTCCAAGTCCTGCTGGTAACCTCCACGGCTGTGAAGGATGAAGGACATGGATCCACGCATCCCACTGCAAGAAGGCACCCGATCCAGAAGCTAAAAATGGTTGTTTTGCTCCTTAATCCTGATATACATACTCAGTATAAAGCAGAGGAGAGCAGGTCACAAGATGGTGTAAGGTCATGTAGGAGAGAATATGGTAGATCATGCGGGAGGTCATGTTAGTACCACAGCTACTCACATATCAGTTTGACTTCTACACCATAGTAAACAGATGCACATGACACGAGATCTACAACAGCTATGGGTAATATGGGGGATATAGACCAGTCCAGGCAAAAGAATGCAAAGATAAATGGGGTAGAAGCCTGCCAGACCACATGATCCAGACCAAGGGTAGATGGGAGCATAGCCAAAGCCCTAAAAGGACTCACAGACCTCTCAGAAGAATTAGCTCATAATTCTGGTGTTAAGGATCCATGGGACACTTGGTTTGGGTGGCGGGATGGATGGCAGAAAGCACTTATCATATCAAACTAGGTATAATAATCCTTTGTGTTCTATTCATAGTGGCTCTCATTTCATGCTGTGTAATACCTTGCATCAAGAAGATGATGTCTCACGTCATGAAGGAGACAGTGACAACAATGTATGCAGACCTCAAAGGCCCTGATGATGAAGGAGAAATATACGCCTGAGAATGATGCCATTGCCGCAAGATCCCTGGGAGAAATACGAGAACTTGGAGAGCATGAGACCCATCCCAGAAGATAGAGTAGGGACAGTTTAGGGTGCAGCTAAGGCCAACTGCAAAGGGATTCCAACATTACGGTTTGTCTCAATGTTGGTGAAGTCTCCTCCCCTTTCTTCTACCTTTTCCCCCACCGTCGCTTAGGGCAAAGAATTTGGGTAAGCTTTTGAATGTCTCCAAAGGGGAAAATGTCATGGCAATAAATAGTTACTTTATATAAGTTTATTGAAGCCATTCAGAAACCTTTGCTCCTCTTTCTCCCTCATCCCCCCCTCCTTTCAGAATTCCACTGTCTTAGAATTAGCTGCGCATAAGCTATTATATATAATGTTTTGAGTTAGATGTAGCAGAGTGGAAGCTCTTATCAAGATGTTTCTGTACCGACTGTACAAATCCAAAGCTAAAATGCTAACTAACACACATTATATGAATTGAATGTTCTCTTCAGAATAAAATGTAGATTCAGCATAATATGATGCAATCACCTAGTAACACCCCTAAGTAATAAAACTGCCAACCTCTCCTAAAATAAAGGTCTTTGTCATTAAGCTCTACTTTGACTTGTTGTCAGCGTGGTTCTTACGGTGGCGTGCACACACTCAGACAAAGCATCCAATTTGGCAGCAGACACTTAAGACGATAGCCCACCCGAAAGGTGTGGAGGGCATCCATTACACCAGGATGGCACCCTGGGGAGGTAGTAGACTCCATGCCAAAGAAGTTAGCTATGTGGTTAGATAACACGACCTTTTGTGTACTATAGTTTTTAACCCTGGTGTAGAGTTGTAGAGTTAACCCTTAACTGCTTGTGTCCATCCCGAGATAATTATTTCCCTACACCTCCCTCCTTATGAACGTGCATGAGGGCTGACTCACAGATTGGCTCCCTAGCACGTATCTGGTTCTGGCCCACCTTGGCGTGATAAGCTATCAGCGTTGCCGTGGTCAATTCCTTTCTTATGTTGAATTGTAAAGTCATATTGCTGTAATATCAGGCTTCATCTAAGCAATTTCCCGTTGTCCCCAATTACTCTGTTGAGCCAGCTCAGTGGGTTATGATCTGTTATCACGGTGAAGTTGGGCCCATAGGAGGTATGGTTGCAGTTTTTGCAGAGCCCACAGAATTGCTAAACAATCCTTTTCAATTGTGGCATATGCCACCTCTCTGGGCAGAAGTTTCCTGCTTAGGTACAGAATTGGGTGCTCCTCACCTTGCTGGTTCACCTGGCTGAGAATGGCACCTAGCACATAAGTGCTGGCATCTGTCTGCACCATACACCTGCGAGAGAAATTTGGGCCCTGAAGGACGGTTGAACTGGCCAATGTTGACTTTAGAGCAAAGAATGATTTCTCACACTGACTAGTCCAGGATACAATTTGGGGAGGCTTCCTCTTGGTCAGGTCAGTTAATGGCTTAGTCAGAGCACTGTAGTTTGGCACAAACTTCCTTCAATAGCTGGCCGTACCCAGGAAGTACAATACCTGCTTGGTTCGTGGGGTGGGCCAAGCTGTAATGGCTTCTACCTTCCCTGGTTCAGGTTTTAGAAGACCTCCCCCCACCCGGTGTCCAAAGTATTGTACTTCCTTCATGGCTACCTGACACTTCTCAGGCTTCACAGTCAGACCTACAGTGTGAAGCCTCTGCAAGACCTGAGAAAGATGTGCAAGATGTTCCTCCCAAATGGCTATATCATCCAGATAAGCAATGGCAAAGCCCTCAAATCCTTCCAATAAGTGATTAACCAACCCCTGGAAGGTGGCAGGGGCATTTTTCATACTGAATGGCATCACACAAAACTCTAACAGCCCAAATGGCATTATAAAGGCCAACCTCTCCTGGTGAAGCTGCTAAAGGTGTGAAGTATTCCACTTTGTGCTTTTCCCAGGATGGCACCCTGGGGAGGTAGTAGACTCCATGCTGGGGAAGTTAGCTTTGTGGTTAGATAACAAGACCTTTTGTGTACTGTAGTTTTTAACCCTGGTGTAGAGCTGTAATAATATAATAATAATTTTCGAGTATGCAGAAAAAATATGCGGCACTCTCCATAGTTGAAATCTTCCATTTATTGCATCCAGTTATGGAGAAAAGCAGTCATTTTGCAGACATGGGGGGAGGGAGTGAGGAGTGCAAACGACGACGGGCACCGTTTCGTGGCGGGTTGCCGCTTCTTCCGGTCGTGTCTCAGCGTGTGACGTAAGATCCTGATCCTAAATAGAGGAGGGATCTGAAAGTCGCCGCCTATCCGTGAGATAAGTGCTCAAATAATTACTATAATAGGTAAAATACAAAAGAGAAATACTAAGAAGAGTGTGACGAGCAGAAAGCACAGACAATTACAAATAATTATAAAGTAAGAGTATTGCACTTTTTTGATATAGATATCCGAACAAATATTCTAAGTCGCACTAATAGAACCTGGGCATTTAACTAACGTAGCAACAGAGAGATATAGCAGCAACCCGCCGCGAAACGGTGCCCGTTGTCGTTTGCACTCCTCACTCCCTCCCCCCACGTCTGCAAAATGACTGCTTTTCTCCATAACTGGATGCAATAAATGGAAGATTTCAACTACGGTGAGTGCCGCATATTTTTTCTGCATACTCGATTATTCTATACTAGATGGGTGCCCGATGCACAATGCATCGGGATTCTAGCAGAGCGAGTCTCTGACTCGCAATGGCCGCTTCGCGGCCAATGCTTCGCGCTGCTAAGGCGACTCGCCATGCCCGCTGCGCGGGCATA
This sequence comes from Allobates femoralis, assembly GCA_033576535.1. Classification (NCBI taxonomy): domain Eukaryota; kingdom Metazoa; phylum Chordata; class Amphibia; order Anura; family Aromobatidae; genus Allobates; species Allobates femoralis. The sequence continues at coordinate 216,974,631 of JARQOC010000006.1, read as the reverse complement.
GCGAGTCGCCTTAGAGCTGCTCGCAATGGCCGCTGCGCGGCCAATGCTTCGTTCGTATCCACATGACCACGCTGACTCGCAGCGAGAAACCCATTCGTGATTATATAATAGACTAGCTGTGAGCCCGATGCAAATGCATCGGGATTCTAGAACGTACGTTAGTTTGATTATAATAGTTATAGCTGTTAGACTAATGCAAATGCATCGGTTGTCTAAAATATGTGTATTGTTTTTTTAAAGATTTTTAAATAATAATCCAATTATTCCAATGACATCTTTACAGCAAGTACATATATTTGTATTGTTGATATCATATAAGGAAAATTGAATAATTATGTTGTAAGGGTCTTAGAACACAAAGTAGCAATACTTCTTAATGCATCAATCATTAAAATTGATGAATTAATAACAGTAATAGGTGTATCAGCCAGTTTGTGTCAGCCCACCAATCGCGTCAAGATGCCCTTACGCCTGGTGAGTCCTAATCTAACTAAATCCGAATTGATATAATTTAGATATTTTTTATACCTGAATTTTTCTTAGATTTTTTGAGGATTGTGATGTAAATAATAAAATTTTGAAAATTGATACAGAAGGAGTTACCAGCTACAGACTTGCAGCAATATCCATGCAATTAAAAAAAAACTTGTAGTTAACCTATGGTAAATGGAGTTAACATAGCTTCAGCAGGTGCATAAGATGCATCCACTAACTAACCACAGGTAACTGCAGTTGATGTGGATGACACTGCTGCAACTATGTTGTCTGCACAAACCGCAAGTTAAGTACAAATTACATATATGCAATTATGAAAATTACAGCAAGTATGTTGTTGGTGAGTCCTTCATGATCAATAATTATCATTTATTATATTCCTCAATAATGTGAAAAAAATCTAAGAAAAATGGTGTGGTAGAATCTAATTAATAATTTATGTTTGTCCCTATCTATCTAAAGATGTGGAACACACCTTGCTAATGAGATGTGTGTGAACAGCCGTCCCACCCGTCTCTTAGCTGTTCACAAAAACCTCTCCCATTAAAGAATAAGTATCAAATCTCTCAGCACGTAGAGTACTGGAGCTTGAAATAGTGGTTTCTATCACCCACTGTTTTAATGTGGATGATACACATCTCTCATATTTTTTTAAATGTGTGTTCACAAAAATATAGTAGAAATCAGTATATAAAAGAATAAAATGTAAAACAGTAAATTTTTTTTTTTTTTTTTTTTTTTTTTCAAAAGATAAACAGAAGAATAGTCATAGGGAAGAGTTCAGTGCAAAATATTCTTGTAGACAATATTTTTGGTAAATACTTTGTCACTGTTAGGCAGCAATTTTCCTTGGATTGGAGTGTCCACCACTTTCACTTTTACATTGGATCGTCTTCTCACTCTTGAAAAAGCCACATACAATTGTCCATGTCCAAAAACAGGTTCTGGCAAAAAAATCCCTACTTTCTCAAGTGTTTGTCCTTGGGATTTGTTTATTGTCATGGCAAAAGCTGGCTTCAGAGGAAATTGGCGACGTCTTAACTTAAAAGGCAAGCCGGTTTCTGATGGGCACAAATCAATCCTGGGAATGAAAACGACATTTCCTCCAGCAGACCCAGTAATGACTCTTGCTCGAATCATGTTGGCAAACAAACCGGTGACAATTAAGCGAGTCCCATTACAAAGACCTTTTCGGCTGTTGAAGTTCCTCAAAAGCATTACAATGGTGCCAATTTTTAATTTAAGACGATGAGATGGCATCCCCGTGGGTGTAAGTGAATTTAAAAACTCAACAGGGTATTGCTCTGGGTCCTCTGTCTCGTCCGGATCAATGGAATCATCACTAATGTATTCTGTATACTCTCCAGCAATGCAATCCATGATCTTAGAGTTGACCTGATCCACATCATCATTTTTGGGGCAAAGAATGGCATGTGATGCTGCTGTATTAATGCTTTCATTGTCATTGACATCAATTACAATGTTTTCACCAAAAATATCAAATATTAGTGAACCTGTGCAAATCATATCTTCAGGGATTTCTATAACATCATCTCCAAGGTTATAAGAATTGGTCAATTGTCCATTTCCCAGCTGAAGTATCCAATTGCTGTATTCTGGATCAACAGAGCGCATGTTGTCAAGTAGTGGCAATTGAGTGAAAATCTGCCATTGTCTGGAATATTTTATGCAGCTCTCTACGATATCAGTTCGTGTTCCATGAGGAATAATAGGAAGACACTGACGAAAGTCTCCTCCCAGAACAATGACTTTCCCTCCAAAGGGTGTTTTATTTTTCTTCGAGATATCTTTGGTCATAACATCCTTTAATAGTTGGTCAATGACATGCAGTGCGTATTTGGATAGCATAGTGGATTCATCAATAATGAAAAGTTTAGTATTCTTCAAATGGTGTGCAGCATCAGTGTCATTTTTGATTCTTGAAACAGACGTTTCATTGATTGGAATAGGTATCCCGTAAAGTGAATGGATGGTTCTTCCTCCTTCCAATAAGTTGGCTGCAATCCCAGTACTGGCAGCAGGTGAGACAGTTTCTCCTTCTCCTCTTATTTGACGAATTAACAAATCATACAAATATGTTTTCCCACTGCCACCTGGGCCATCAATGAAAAAACACATAGCTTGCTGACTTGTATCCTGTAATGCTTCATTTATGGCATTATAGGCCAAAAGTTGTTGTTGATTTAAAGTTTCTTTCATTTCTTGAGCTCTTCTAAACTCCTCCTCTTTGTCGTATTGTGGTTGTAGTTGTTGTTTTCTTTTGGGGCGTGGTAGATTAAAATCCGTAAAGCTTTTGCCATGAAATTTTAACACATTTTGAACATCTGCCATTGCATAACCTTCACAATGCTCACAGTCCTCATTGTTAGGGTGATATGCACGGCAGTAGTCTTCAATGAAATCTTTTTTAAATTCTTGCCACAACTCCAATGGATGAGCAGGAGGACCAAAGATACATATGTAAGCAAACATATCCCGAAGCTGTGCAGGCATGTTGAGAACACAGCCATCCAGTAAGGTATTTCGCCAAACACTGTCATCCAAAAGTAATCCAAGGGCTATTGCTGCCTGTTTAAAAGTTGGGTACTCGACTTCATTAACGGTCTTAATGTGCTCAAAACTTGTTGCTCCTTTTACATGTAGTAACAACAACCGTAAATAGTAGCGTTCTTCATCTTTCATACTGACCGTATACATTCTTCCAATGACTGTTGTTCCACGTTTCTGCCTAATTTCCCATGCACCAGCTTTCCAGACATAGTGCTCAGGAATTTGGCGGTATAAGTATTCATGAGCACGTGGGTCATTCTCATTCAGTTCAAAGTAGGCCATAAGAGTTGATTTTCTATGCGTCATGGCAGCAATGTTCTCAACAGAAGCATCTTCATGAAAATAAAGGGGTTGTGACTGTGGCAGATGTACGGCAAGGCGAACAATGCTGTGTGATTGTTTATGCATTGGATAGGCAAAAATTCTCCAAGCTGCCTCCGGTGCACTGACGTATCTTGAATCCATAAATTGGTGAGGTTCATCATGTTGTATGTTTGTTTGAGAAATTTCCAGATTGGCTTTATCATGCCCTTTGTAAACATATTTGAATAGATACTTGACACTTTGAATGGATGCACAGATTTCCACATTTATATGACACTTATACTTTAATAGTAAAAAAGGGTTATAGGGAACAACCCAAGAATTATCAACCATGTGAGAACGTTGTGTAAATGAAGGTCCTGCATTGCGTTGATAAGTTGGATAGGCATCGTGTGCTATTAGAGTTTTTGGTTGGAAATCTTTTGGGAATCCTTTTTTACACTTTCCAATATCCATACATGGAGAATTGGGGTTGAATTCTCCACAGGGTCCATGAATCATATGTTGCATCACAATTTGATGGAGCACAGGATACTCGGATGGGTCAGGAATTTCTGCCCAAACAGTACGATCGACATCAACCTCAGTGCGTAATTTGGAATTGCTATCCAGAATAACCAAAATGTGAGCATGTGGTAGTCCCCTCTTTTGGAATTCTATTACATGAATCATTGCACAAATCTTGCCAAATAATCCACTGTTTATATCTTTTAATAGGGCTTCTAATTTTATTTTGAAGACACGGGCGACTAAATCCGGTCTGTGTTCCACCCTCTGCCATGGTTCTAAATTGTGGATAATCTCGCTCCATTTGGGATTACAGGTCATTGTTATGAAAAGATCTGGGCGTCCAAATTTTGTAACAATAGCCATGGCATCTTGATACCTCTGCTGCATGTTTCTGGGACTGCCTTCAAACGACGATGGTAAAATGACCGTCTTGCCAATGGGAATTCCTTTTTCGAAAGATTTTCTTTCCAGATGTTCCTGTAGTACACAATAGTCCTCCACTTTTAAGTCTTTTTGATGTTGACGTATAAAATTTAAGCGATTAGCCTCAATTTTTATATACGCATCTACTAAATACTGTTGCGTTAGTTTTCCACCATTTAGAATAGGATTGAACCCAGGACGTACAGATAGCAAATAACAATAATACTGCAATTGTGTAATTCTCCGTGGATTTTCACCTTGATGCTTCAGTCCCTCATGCCAGCCTTGTTCTCCATGCGGAAAAAATAACGGATACAGTAAAGCATCTAAATTACTGTGGAGAATACTGACTTGCTGTGTTTTTGGGGCTAAAGGATTGTTTGGGTCAGGTTTCAGATGAATTAAAATGTCTCTATTGAAGGGTGGCTCTCCATCGGCATTTTCAAAGACCACAGCAACTTCATTAACAATTGGTTTATTATAACGTCTTGGGTCTTGTTCTCGATCCTGTTTAAGAGCCATGATGATATTAGGCATGACAGTACCATTTTCAATTGCCTTCTCCTGTTCCTCTTGTTCAACAAAACGTAACATTTTGTATGCGGAAACAAAAGGATTGATGCGATCTAATAAGTTAGCAATGAGCCGCATCAATTTAGGATGACATTTTTTATTTTCGTCACACTGTAAACGTTGGTCATTAGCAGTGGCAGTATCTAAAATGTAGAGTTGGGCATAAGCAGGAGCTTGATCTGGAGCAGGATGTAGTGTTCCAGTACGGTGATAAATTTGGCCATGAATCCTGAAGCAATAAGGGCCATGTCCAGGTGGAGGAGCAATACTTGCACCCATAGAAGCAAAACCAAAGGAACTATTAATACTTCTGATGTTATCCATCATATTCCGACTGTATGGACTCTGACCTTTAAGAATACATTCCAACATCTCTGGATACTGAGGTAACGGAACCTTGACCTTCCCCTTGTGACAACAGAGAGTATACTGTTTATCCGATGGCATCTCATCCATGAAATGTCGAGCTTCACAATGGTTACATATGAATATCATTGACCCACAGCTATGTTCCACAATGCCAAAATCACTATCTGTAAATCCAGGTGGATATGAAGAGAGGAGGTGTAGGTAGGTAAATAGAATGTTGTTTCTGCAAACCAACATAGATGAGACGTTGAAGTAATAAAGCAGAAAAAGAGTCAGGATCCACTTGTGTAACAGTAGAAGACGTCTTTTTGCGGTGTGTACGACGTGAGCCAGCACTTTTGCGTATGCGGCTCTGTTTGAATTGTGAAGACTCCTGATCAATTTGTGCCTCCAAAGGAGTTTGTTCTTGTTCAACCCGAAAACGTTTTGTGCTTGACGTCTCCTGAGCACAATGTTTACGCTTTTCTGTTGCTTTGCGCGGTGATGAAACTTGAGGAATTGTGCTACTTTCATCCGGTGAACTGCTAGAAAGAGCTAGAGCAAACTGTAGTAGTGGTGAGCTTACAGTTGGATCAGCAGACTGTAGTACTGATGAGGTTACTGTCTGATCAGCACACTGACTTAGATCAGCAGAGTATTGTAGAGGTGAGCTTGCAGTTTGATCAGCAGACTGTTGTACTGATGAGGTTACTGTCTGATCAGCAGAGTGATGTAGTGGTGGTGTTACTTGTTTTTTTTGACGGCGTTGACGTTCCTTCTGAGCTTTTTTGCCCAAGCGTAGTTGTTTTTGTTCCAGCGACTCCGTTGCAATGCGTTGCTTATACTCAGCTTTAGACTTATCCAAACGACATTGTCGCTCTTCTTCAGTTTCCTTAGCACGTGTCTTACGCATCCATGCGGCTTTGTACCCGCCAACATCCTTGCTAGTATCCTTTGAAGTCATGTTAGGACATACAAAGGTAATACTATGCTTGTAGAGGTATAGGTACGTAAGAGCTTTTACAAAAGCTTTTTGGGAGAAAAGAATTCTTGAAAAGTATAGAATAATTATTAAGGAAAATAATAAGTTCCAGATAGACAATGAACATATTTAAATATCATGTTTTGTATGTCCTTATAATGTACCCTACGACGTATTACAAAGATATAGACATGTTTCTCATTAATATCAATAATAGTAAGAGGTGACTGAATACTTAAGGACATCGAATGTGCATATATAATACCAATACCATAAATACCAAAACCATCACCAAAACCATCATCAAAACCATCATCAAAACCATCATCAAAACCATCATCAAAAGCATTATCAATAGCAATAATATTAGCAATAGCATAATTATTAGCATTAATAGCCTAATTATAAGCATTAATAGCATAATTATTAGCATTAATAGCATAAATATTACCATTAATAGCATAAATATTACCATTAATAGCATAATTATTAGCATTAATAGCATAATTATTAGCATTAATAACATTATGATTACCATTAATAACATAATTATTAGCATTAATAGCATAATTATTAGCATTAATACCATAATTATTAGCATTAATAGCATAAATATTAGCATAAATATCATAAATATTAGCATAAATAGCATAATTATTACCATTAATAGCATAAATATTAGCATAAATAGCATAAATATTACCATTAATAGCATAATTATTAGCATTAATAGCATAATTATTACCATTAATAGCATAATAATTAGCATTAATACCATAATTATTAGCATTAATAGCATAATTATTGGCATTAATAGCATAAATATTACCATTAATAGCATAATTATTACCATTAATAGCCTAATTATTAGCATAAATAGCATAATTATTACCATTAATAACATAAATATTAGCATTAATAGCATAATTATTCGCATTAATAGCATAATTATTAGCATTAATAGCATAATTATTGGCATTAATAGCATAAATATTAGCATTAATAGCCTAATTATTAGCATTAATAGCATAATTATTACTATTAATCGCATAATTATTACCATTAATAGCATAATTATTGGCATTAATAGCATAAATATTACCATTAATAGGATAATTATTAGCATTAATAGCATAAATATTAGCATTAATAGCATAATTAGTAGCATAAATAGCATAAATATTAGGATTAATAGCATAATTATTACCATTAATAGCATAATTATTACCATTAATAGCATAAATATTAGCATTAATACTATAATTATTAGCATTAATAGCATAATTATTGGCATTAATAGCATAAATATTACCAGTAATAGCATAATTAGTAGCATAAATAGGATAAATATTAGCATTAATAGCATAATTATTACCATTAATAGCATAATTATTACCATTAATACCATAATTATTTGCATTAATACCATAATTATTTGCATTAATACCATAATTATTGGCATTAATAATAGCATAAATATTAGCATTAATAGCATAATTATTACTATTAATAGCATAATTATTAGCATTAATAACAGAAATAGTATCATTAATAACATAAATATTAGCATTAATAGTATAATTATTAGCATTAATAGCATAATTATTAGCATTAATAGCATAATTATTACCATTAATGGAATAATTATTAGCATTAATACGATAATTATTAGCATTAATACCATAATTATTAGCATTAATAGCATAATTATTGGCATTAATAGTCAAATTATTATTATTAATAGCCTAATTATTAGCATTAATACCATAATGATTAGCATTAATACCATAATTATTAGCATTAATAGCATAATTATTAGCATTAATAGCATAAATATTAGGATTAAAAGCATTAATAATAGCATTATTAGCAATATTATTTTTATTAATACCATTATGATTACCATTAATAGCATAATTATTATCATGAATAGCATAATTATTACCATTAATAGCATAATTATTATGAATAGCATAATTATTAGCATAAATAGCATAATTATTAACATTAATAGCATAAATATGATCATTAATAGCATACATATTAGGATTAATAGCATTATTATTAAGAGTAATATAATTAGTGTTATGTTATTTTTGTAATAATTTATTTAATTTTTTTTTTTTTTTAATAATTTTTTAATATTTGTTATTATTAAAAAAAAATTTTATTTTAAAAGAATAATTTTTTTTTTTAATTATTATTTTTCTTTAATTATTTATTATTTTTTAATTTTATTTTAAATTATTTTTGAATATTTGTTATTATGAAATAATTTTTTTATTTTAAAAGACTAATTTTTTTTGTTTATAATTATTATTTTTATTTAATTATTTATTATATTTTATTGTTTTTTTTAATTATTTTTTAATATTTGTTATTATTAATTAATTTTTTTATTTTAAAAGAATATTTTTTTTTTTTAATTATGATTTTTCTTTATTTATTATGTTTGAATTTTTTTTTTATTATTTTTTAATATTTGTTATTATTAAATAATTATTTTATTTGAAAAGACTAATTGTTTTTTTTTTAATGATTATTTTTATGTAATAATTTATTATATTTTAATTTTTTTTAATTATTTTTTAATATTGGTAATTATTAAATAATTATTTTATTTTAAAAGAGTATTTTTATATTTTTGTAATTATTATTTTTGTTAAATAATTTATAATTTATTATTTTTTTTTTTTATTATTTTTTAATATTTGTTATTATGAAATAATTATTTTATTTTAAAAGACTAATTTTTGTTTTGTTTTATTATTATTTTTATGTAATTATTTATTATATATTTTTTTTTTTTAATTATTTTTTAATATTTGTTATTATTAATTAATTAATTTATTTTAAAAGATTTTTTTTTTTTTTGTAATTATTATTTTTATTTAATTATTTATAATTTGTTAATTTTTATTTTTAATTATTTATTAATATTTGTTATTATGAAATAATTATTTTCTTTGAAAAGACTAATATTTTTTTTTTTTAATTATTATTTTTATGTAATTATTTATTATATATTAATTTTTTTTGTAATTATTTTGTAATATTTGTTATTATTAAATAATTATTTTATTTGAAAAGACTAATTTTTTTTTTTTAATTATTATTTTTATTTAATTATTTATTATATTTTAATTATTTTTTGAATTATTTTTTAACATTTGTTATTATTAAATAATTATTTTATTTTAAAAGAATATTTTTTTTTTTTAATTATTATTTTAATTTAATTATTTATTATTTTTTAAATCTTTTTTTATTATTTTTTAAATCTTTTTAATTATTTTTTTTATTATTTAATTTATTTATTTTTGTACTTGTGAGTGAGAGGCAGTTCTCATTCAGGTCCGCGTTTTTTTGCTATTGACATACATTAGCGGTGTCTCAGATTTTATGGCCGGCCACCTGGTTCTATATGTCGGCGTTAAAATCGCGGACACACCGCTAATGCATCTCTATGGGCAGTCAGGGCGATTTCGGATTGAACGCCGACCAATCAGAATTCGAGTTGAATGCCCATAGAGATACATTAGCGGTGTGTCCGCGATTTTAAGGCCGACATATAGAACCAGGTGGGCGGCCATAAAATCGGCGACACACCGCTAATGTATGTCAATGGAGAAAAAAAGGCGGACCTGAATGAGAACTGAATGAAGGGCTCTTCTGATTGGCTGAGGGCAATATCCATCGACCAATCAGAAGAGGTCTTGAGATTTCATTAAGGTACAATGGCGGATTTTTCGCCCATTGTATCTTAATGAGAAAGAAGAGTACGTCGGAGGTGGAAATTTGGAAAAAGAAGACAGAAGATCCCCGGGGCCGGACGAAGAAGCGGAGATAGTGGAAAGAAGAGAGAAGACCTCCGGGGCCGGAAGAAGAGGACGGCTGGCCGGACGGAGGAGATATGGATCGGACGGAAGACCTCCGGGGTCGGAAGAAGAGGACGGCTGGCCGGACGGAGGACATATGGATCGGACGGACGATCAGATGATTTGAAGGCATGTAAGTGATCGACGGGGACAGCGGGGGCTTAGGGTGTAGGGTCTTAGGTAACAGCGGCGTTAGGTTAGGGGACGGCGGGGGGTTAGGGTGTAGGGCTTTAGCGAGAGGGGCAGGGGACAGCGGCGGTGCCTTAGGGGATAGGCGGCGGGGCTTGGGGGGTATCGGCGGGGGCCTACGATGGTACGGGGCTTAGGAGATAGGGGCGGCGGTGCCTTAGGGGGTAGGCAGCATGGCTTAGGGGGTATCGGCGGGAGGCTAGGGGGTAGAGGCTTAGGTGCGGCGATGGCTTAGGGGGTAGCGGCGTGTTGTTTTTGTTGCGGGGTGTGTGTTTGTGTAAAGCGGGGAGCAGCGGCGGCGACGGGAGCGGTGGTGTGTAGGCTGGGGAAGAGCGGCGGCGGCGGGGAGCGGTGGTGTGTGGCCTGGGGAGCAGCGGCGGCGACGGGAGCGGTGGTGTGTAGGGTGGGGAAGAGCGGCGGCGGCGGGAGCGGTGGTGTGTGGCCTGGGGAGCAGCGGCGGCGGTGCTGGTACTGTGTGGGCTGGGGAGCGTTATAAGAAAGGATTTAGATTAGAAAGGATATCTTAGCTGTAGGGTAGTAGCGGTCGTCTTGAAGCTTGCTTCGGGAAATCCTGGAGCGAGTCTTCTTGCGGCCTCGGAAGCGGCAGTCCGTGATCGAGGTACCGGGTAGGCGAAAAGATTTGTGTTTTCAAATTTCGCGCCTTATAAACTGGGCTGTGAAATTTGAAACCACAAAATGGCGGGGGGGCGTAAAGTGAGTGGTGATTGGGCGATGAATGGGCAGTGGGTTAGGGCGTCAGGGGGCTGTAGTGTACAGCGCGATGGTATACTACAGTCCCATGGCGCTTATGGGCATGGGACTGTAGTATACTATAGCGGTGTACACTAAGCGCTTAGAGCGGCAGGCGGCAGGGGGCTGTAGTGTACAGCGCGATGGTATACTACAGTCCCATGGCGCTTATGGGCATGGGACTGTAGTATACTATAGCGGTGTAGACTAAGCGCTTAGAGCGGCAGGCGGCAGGGGGCTGTAGTGTACAGCGCGATGGTATACTACAGTCCCATGGCGCTTATGGGCATGAGACTGTAGTATACTTTAGCGGTGTATACTACAGTAGTGGGGGTCTGTGCGGTGCGGACATTGGGGTGGCGAGTTGTGGGTAGCGGGGAGCGGAGGCGGCTGTGGCGCCTCCGCTCCATGGTCCCCGGGGAGCGAGTTGCGGCTCAGGCAGCGACTCGCAATGGCCTCGCGGCCATTGCTCGCGCTACCTGAGCGGTAAATCGCTAAGGTTGTAGCCGGGCCTGTGGATGGATTTTGGGCCAGCGGCTCGCAATGGCCGCTTCGCGGCCATTGCTCGCCCTGGGCCAGCGACTCGCAATGGCCTCGCGGCCATTGCTCGCGCAGCATTGGGCGCTTCGCGCCCAATGTTAAATTCGTATCCACATGACCACGCCGGAAGTAGCGCGCGGAGGGGCGCTTTTCCGATTCGCGATTATATAATAGATACTTTGATTGCGAGCACCACCGTTAGAGGAAGTGTCCATACTCTCCAATACAGGCTTAATACGTATATGCAGTACTGTTGCGGCCAGCTTACAGTGCCCTGATTATTTCTACTTGTTTGGATAATAATAATTTTATTTATATAGCGCCAACATATTACACAGCACTTTACAATTCGGAGGCTCATGTACAGACAGTAAGAGACAATACAGAGTAACAAAAATTTAAAAAACCATGAGGAGTGAGGTCCCTGCTCACAAGTTTACAATCTATGAGGAAATAGGGGAGGCACAAAAGATAACAGTAACAAATGATGTCATACATGGTCCAGCCATCGATATAATAAGGGGATTCATGTAACGCTGCATGAATCGGTCATCGGTCAGGATCTGTACAAGTACAGATAAAGTGCTATATTATGCATGGGGGACAGACAGTCTACAGGTTCAGACAGATGACACGAGAGGCCAGATTTGGAAAAGGGAAGATAGGAATAGTTAGACAAATGAGGTGAGGTGATAGGCAAGTCTAAAGAGATGTGCTTTTAAGGCTCGCTTAAAACTATTGGTATTGGGAATTAATTGAATTGTTTTCGGTAACCCGCTCCAGAGAATTGGCACAGCTCATAAGAAGTCCTGGAGACCTGAGTGGGAGGTTCGGATTGTAGATGATGTCAGTCTTAGGTCACTTGCGGAACAGAGGGCACGTATAGGGCGATAGAAAGAGAAGAGGGAGGAGATGTAGGGCGGTGCAGAACTGTGGAGGGCTTTGTAGGAGAGAGTGATCATTTTATATTGTACTCTATAGCGGATTGGCAACTAGTGCAATGACTGCCCCAGGATAGAGGCATCGGTAAAGCGGTTGGAGAGGAATATGATCCTGGCTGCTGCATTAAGGATGGATTGGAGAGGAGAGAGTTTAGTAAGAGGAAGACTGATTAATAGAGAATTGCAGTAATCCAGGCGAGAATGAATAAGGGCAACAGTTAGAGTTTTTGCAGAGTCAAGAGTAAGAAAAGGTTGAATTCTAGAGATGTTTTTGAGGTGTAGGTGACATGAGCGAGCGAGAGACTGGATGTGGGGAGTAAAGGAGAGATCCGGGTCAAATATAACCTCAAGACAGCGGGCGTACTGCTGAGGAGTAACGGTAGAACCACATACAGAAATGGCAATATTAGGTTTCGGAAGTTTAGGAGAGGGAGGAAACACGAGAAGTTCAGTTTTTGACAGATTCAATTTAAGGTAGAGAAAAGACATGATGTTTGAGACAGCAGACAGACAATCACTGGTTTTTTGTAGTAATGTGGAGGTGATGTCAGGAGAAGAGGTGTATAACTGGGTGTCGTCAGCATAGAGATGGTACTGAAAACCAAATCTACTGATGGTTTGTCCATTGGGGGCAGTGTATAGAGAGAAGAGAAGGGGACCTAGAACTGAACCCTGAGGAACCCCAAAAGTGAGGGGAAGAGGAGAGAAGAGGAGGCGGTGAAAGATACAGAGAAGGAGCGGTCAGAGAGGTAGGAGGAGAACCAGGAGGGAGCAGTGTCCTTAACCCCAATAGAGCAGAGCATAGAGAGAAGGAGCTGGTGATTCACAGTATCGAATGCAGCAGAGAGATCCAGGAGGATCAACAGGGAGTAGTGACCATTAGATTTAGCTGTTAGCAGATCATTAGAGACTTTAGTGAGGGCAGTTTCAGTAGAGTGTAAGGGGCGGGAGCCGGATTGTAGAGGATCAAGAAGAGAATGGTTAGAGATATAGCGGATCATACGGGAGTGGACCAAGCATTCCAGGAGTTTAGACATGAAGAGGAGATTAGAGACAGGTCTGTAGTTAGCAGCAGAGGTCTGGTCGAGGGATGTTTTCTTTAATAATGGATGTATGGTGGCATGTTTGAAGGAGGAGGGGAAAACACCAGATGAGAGGGAAAGATTAAATATTTTGGTTAGGTGAGATGTGACAGCTGGAGAAAGAGATGGAAGGAGATATGAGGGAATAGGGCCACTGGTACAGGTAGTAGGGCGAGAAGATGCAAGAAGCCGGGTGACTTCTTCCTCTGTGACTGGATCAAAGACCGAACGTGAGTTGGATGAAGTGCAGGAGGGAGGAGAAAGCATGATGTTCTGAGGCTGTGAGGAAATTTCCTGTCGTATGCTGTCAATTTTGTCCTTAAAATATTTGGCCAGATCGTCAGCGCTGAGGCTGGTGGCTGGGGCTTGTACTCTTGGACTGAGGAGAGAATGGAAAGTGTCAAAGAGTCGTTTTGGATTGTTGGCTAGTGAAGTGATAAGAGTGTTGAAGTAAGCTTGTTTGGAGAGGTGAAGGGCGGTGTTGTATGTTTTTAGCATAAACTTATAATGGATGAAGTAGAGTTAACCCTTAACTGCTTGTGTTCCATCCCCTGAGATACATATTTCACTACACCCACAAAAACAACCCCCACTCTCGGAGTGCGGAGATATTATTATATACAGTGCCTTGTGAAAGTATTTGGCCCCCTTGAACTTTTTAACCTTTTGCCACAGTTTAGGCTTCAAACATAAAAATATAAATTCTAATTTTTTTGTGAAGAATCAACAAGTGGGACACAATCGTGAAGTGGAACAAAAATTTTGGGATATTTTAAACTTAAAAAAAACAAAAAACAAACAAACTGAAAAGTGGGGAGTGCAATATCATTCGGCCCCTTTAAGGCCGCTTTACACGGCAAGATATTGTTGCCCAACTACGATAAAAAGTCACGTGGTTCGGGCGTTCCTGCCGATATCGTTTGTGCATTGTGTGGTGAAAATGAGCAATGCGACGCAAGAACAATGCCAAAACAATATCGTTTGTGAATTGTGCAGGCTCTCCAACTGTGCAATATTGGCTTGACGATCTTGCAGGATCGTGCTGTGTGACAGCGCAACTACGATTTGGAGCGCAACTTCCCCTATTCACTCCCATGTTAAATGGTCGTTCCCTGGGTCGCTCGTACACAGCGCGAAGGAGGGGGCGTAGACATCGCAGTTGCGTTGCCTGCCGATATCTCCCTGTGTAACATCTCCTATGCGATTTTGGACAAGTGCCAAAAAAGTGCACGCTCCCGTGAGATCTTACGCAATATCGTAACGATATTGCGACGTGTAAAGCGGCCTTTACTTTCAGTGCAGCAAACTCACTCCAGAAGTTTAGTGAGGATCTCTGAATGATCCAATGTTGTCCTAAATGACTGGTAATGATAAATAGAATCCACCTGTGTGTAATCAAGTCTCCATATAAATGCACCTGCTCTGTGATAGTCTCAGGGTTCTGTTTCAAGTGCAGAAAGAATCATGAAGACCAAGGAACACACCAGGCAGGTTTGAGATATTGTTGTGGCGAAGTTTAAACCCGGATTCGGATACAAAAAAATTTCCCAAGTTTTCAATATCTCAAGGAGCACTGTGCAAGCGATCATATTAAAATGGAAGGAGTATCAGACCACTGCAAATCTACCAAGACACGGCCGTCCCTCTAAAATTTCATCTCGAAAAAGAAGACTGATCAGAGATGCAGCCAAAAGGTCCATGATCACTCTGGATGAACTGCAGAGATCTACAGCTGAGGTGGGAGAGTCTGTCCATAGGACAACAATCAGGCATACACTGCAGAAATCTGGCATTTATGGAAGAGTGGCAAGAAAGCCATTTCTCAAAGATAATCATCAAAACTCTCATGTAAAGTTTGCTACAAGCCACCTGGGAGACACACCAAACATGTGAAATAAGGTGCTCTGGGTCAGATGAAACCAAAATCAAACTTTTTGTCCACAATGCAAAACAATATTTTGGTGTAAAAGCAACACAGCACATCACCCTCAAAACACCATCCCCACTGTCAAACATGGTGGTGGAAGCATCATGGTTTGGGCCTGCTTTTCTTCAGCAGGGACAGGGAAGATGGTTAAAATTGATGGAAAGATGGACGGAGCCAAATACAGGACCATTCTGGAAGAAAACCTGTTGGAGTCTGCAAAAGACCTGACACTGGGACGGAGATTTATCTTCTAACAAGACAATGATTCCAAACATAAAGCAAAATCTACAATGGAATGGTTTAAAAATAAACGTATCCAGGTGTTAGAATGGCCAAGTCAAAATCCAGACCTGAATCCAATCGAGAATCTGTGGAAAGAGCTGAAAACTGCTGTTCACAAACGCTCACCATCCAACCTCACTGAGCTCAAGCTGTTTTGCAAGGAAGAATGAGCAAGAATTTCAGCCTCTTGATGTGCAAAACTGATAGAGACATACCCCAAGCAACTTGCAGCTGTAATCGCAGCAAAAGGTGGCGCTACAAAGTATTAACTCAAGGGGGCCGAATAGTATTGCACGCCTCACTTTTCAGCTTTTTATTTGTTAAAAAAGTTTAAAATATCCAATAAACTTCGTTCCGTTTATTATCCCATTTCTACAGAAGCACAAGCTGAGCACAATGTATTTGGCACAAAGATGGAAGATTTGCTAATTTCACTAGAACGTCAACTGCATCTTATTTCTGGAAAACATCTGTGTATCAAAACAGTGAAAACACATGCAAACTAATTTCTAGGAGGTGTAATTTCCAGACTACTTGAATGATTTTCTGCTGTTCACTTAGTGATCCTGCAAATTGTGTCGACAATCTAATCATGGAAGATCTGCACTCAAAAAACATATAGCACTCCTTCCTCCTGAGCTCTGCCGTGTGGCCACACACATATGGGTGTTGCCGCATTCAGGAGACCCTGTAAATCAAATTAAGGGAGCATTTTCACCTATTGCCCTTTGTGTAAGTTTATAATTGCTATACAAATGTTTCCAAATTTTCTTAAAATTTTAGGTGTTTTCATAAAGAAAATTATATTAACCTAAATTTACTGTTAAAGTATAATGTGCCACCAAAAAACAAGAATCACTGAGCTATGTGGAAGCATTCCAAAGCTATTACCACATAAAGTGAAAAATGGCAGATCTGAAAAATTGTATCTTCAGGAAAGTGTAAATTTGTTTCAATAGGAATGGGTATAATTTGTACAAAAAAATAGAAAAAATAGCAATTTTCAATAGTTAAGATTTTAAACATACTGACCCAAATTTACTATTAACATTAGGCAAATTGTGTAACATAAAAAAAATATCAAAATCACCAGATGCATTACTATATTATGTGCCAAGTACCAGATTTGAGAAATGAGGCAAATGGGTTTGATGTTTATGGGGATTATTGTTTTGCAGGACACTTGCTGTCACTGTTATAATTCATTGAAGTTGTTAATGATTGCCCTCTGGCTGTCACTGTTCTACTTTAAAGAGGTTTTCAATATTCTCCATTCCTCCTGTATTTTTTTATCTTCTAAAAATCCCTGTGCTTGACTCTGCCTGGGACCAGCTCTGATTCTCTGTTGCTTCCAGTGTTTGTTATTGTCTGCAGTGCAGATATTACACTGATAGCACTGCAGCCATTCCGTGAGTTCAATGGCTCTGCCTGGCTAGATGGCACAAGTTGCTGAGCACACTGATTACAAACAAAAGGACCAGAGGTAGAAACCCGGGAAGGTTGAGTACTACACAGTTTTTTTTAGTTTTTTTTAAATACAGCTTGGGGGGGTGGGGTTAGGGAAGTAGGTATTTTCAAAAACAGGAAAAATTATGTGAGGCGGCCATACACCAAGTTGTCTATTGGCCAAACAAATATTCATTCAGACGACTGTTCCTCCTGTTTCATCTCCCATATGGACATCCCTACTCTGCTAAGCTTGAGTGTTTTCAATGCAGAGGAGCAAGCAAATGTCAAACATCTTTGGCAGTTTATTTTTTTTTCCAGAGAAAACAAAGTCTTTAGGAATTGAAATTTGATAAGCCCAATCCTTCTTCACATTGTCAAGGGAGAATTAGGAGGCCACAAAACATATATAAATGGTTGGATAGTCTTACCAAAATTGGCAGGTTTGGAAATGGTTGGATAGTCTTACCAAAATTGGCAGGTTTGGAAATGGTTGGATAGTCTTACCAAAATTGGCAGGTTTGGAAATGGTTGGATAGTCTTACCAAAATTGGCAGGTTTGGAAATGGTTGGATAGTCTTACCAAAATTGGCAGGTTTGGATGACTTATCTCAGGGACCCTACAGCTTCTGACTATTAGCTAACCATCTCATACAGGAAAGAAGGGGAGGAGACACTTCTACTGTGTGGTAGTGATCAGACAACAGTATGAGCACAGGTTTGAATTTTTTTTATTAGAAATCAAAATACAGAAGTGAATTTTTAGAGGCTTTGTTATTCATTAAATTTGTAGTATGCATATTGGATTTTTTTTATTCTTTTGAGATTTCTGTAATGCAATGGTCTGGAAAAAAAAAGCACCAGTAATACAACACCACTAAATCTCTGTTAGGGTTTGGTCACATGATGCCATTGTGCTATGTATTTTTGAAAATCATACTAAAATTGAAATGTTTTTACAGCAATTTTGTAAAATCACATCGAGAAAAAAATGCAGCGCAATCACATTACATGAACGACATTAGAACACAATTCCTTTACACTGTCTTATGTTCTAGCTTTTTAGGTGCACATATTGAAACGTTTATGTTTTTACTGTATGTTTTTAGTTTTCAATTTTAATGTATAAGAATGTCAGAAAAAATCCCATATCCAGCGTAGGGATGAGTGAAGTTTCACCAAATATGTTTGCCAATTTCAAATTCAGCATAAACATTGCAGATTCGGTTTATTATTGGAAAACACAAGCAATTTGCTAACTTTCCCTGAAGGTTTGGGGCCAAAATGCTCACCAGAAGACCTGGTGGCTGAGAATCTCCTTTAAACATCCTTGCAAGAGAGCTTTTATTTTTTTGGTAATTTTTTTCATTTTAGAGAGCAAACCTTTATAATTACAGAGGTCAGATATGTGCGACGCCCACCTCTCCTACACTTATCTACTAGCAATTTTTTTAAAAACTAGCTGTAAGCCCGATGCAAATGCATCGGGTGTCTAGAATATTTTTAAATTTTTTTAAAGATTTTCAAATAATAATCCAATTACCGTATATACTCGTGTATAAGCCGACCCGTGTATAAGCCGACCCCCCTACTTTTGCCCCCAAAACCTGGGAAAACCTATTGACTCGTGTATAAGCCGAGGGTGGACCCCAGCACAGGTATACAGCCCCCAGCAGTGTGGTATACAGGCCCCCTCAGTGGTATACAGCAGCCTCCCCAGTGGTAGTATACAGCAGCCTCCCCAGTGGTAGTATACAGTAGCCTCCCCAGTGGTATATACAGCAGCCCCAGAGGGGTATACAGCAGCCCCAGAGCTGTATACAGCAGCCCCAGAGCTGTATACAGCAGCCCCAGAGCTGTATACAGCAGCCCCAGAGGGGTATACAGCAGCCCGAGAGGGGTATATAGCAGCCCCAGAGGGGTATATAGCAGCCCCAGAGCTGTATACAGCAGCCCCAGAGCTGTATACAGCAGCCCCAGAAGGGTATACAGCAGCCCCAGAGGGGTATACAGCAGCCCCAGAGGGGTATATAGCAGCCCCAGAGGGGTATATAGCAGCCCCAGAGGGGTATATAGCAGCCCCAGAGGGGTATACAGCAGCCCTAGAGCTGTATACAGCAGCCCCAGAGCTGTATACAGCAGCCCCAGAGGGGTATACAGCAGCCCCAGAGGGGTATACAGCAGCCCCAGAGCTGTATACAGCAGCCCCAGAGCTGTATACAGCAGCCCCAGAGGGGTATACAGCAGCCCCAGAGGGGTATATAGCAGCCCCAGAGGGGTATACAGCAGCCCCAGAGCTGTATACAGCAGCCCCAGAGGGGTATACAGCAGCCCCAGAGGGGTATACAGCAGCCCCAGAGGGGTATACAGCAGCCCCAGAGGGGTATACAGCAGCCCCAGAGGGGTATACAGCAGCCCCAGAGGGGTATATAGCAGCCCCAGAGGGGTATATAGCATCCCCAGAGGGGTATACAGCAGCCCCAGAGGGGTATACAGCAGCCCCAGAGCTGTATACAGCAGCCCCAGAGCTGTATACAGCAGCCCCAGAGCTGTATACAGCAGCCCCAGAGGGGTATATAGCAGCCCCAGAGGGGTATTTAGCAGCCCCAGAGGGGTATACAGCAGCCCCGCTGTATACAGCAGCTCCCGCTGTATACAGCGGTACCCGGCTGTATACAGCCCTCCCCCCTGGTATACCGGGCCCCCCCTGTGGCAACCTGTAAAGGAAGCGATGATTATACTTATCGGGTCGCTGTCGCCGACGCCGACGCCGCCGCTCTGTCACCGTCCGTCACCGCGCTCCTTCCCGTCTTCATGCTTCCTTCACCGGCGCACAGAAAATGACGTCATTTCCTGTGCAACGGTGAAGGAAGCATGAAGACCAGGAGGAGCGCGGTGACGGACGGTGACAGAGCGTCGGCGTCGGCGACAGCGACCCGATAAGTATAATCATCTCTTCCTTTACAGGTTGCCACAGGGGGGGCCCGGTATACCACGGGGGGGGGGGGGCGCTGTATACAGCCGGGTATATATATTTTTTTTTTTATTATTACCGTATATACTCGTGTATAAGCCGAGGGGGGACTTTTCAGCACATTTTTTGTGCTGAAAAACTCGGCTTATACACGAGTATATACGGTATTCCAATGACATCTTTACATCAACTACATATATTTGTATGGTTGATATCATTTAAGGAAAATTGAACTATTATGTTGTAAGGGTCTTAGAACACAAAGTAGCAATACTTCTTAATGTGTCAATCGTTTGAATTGATGAATTAACAGTACTAATGTGTGTATCAGCCAGTTTGTGTCAGCTCACCAATCGCGTCAAGATGCCCTTACGCCTGGTGAAACAAAAAGGAAAAGGGGCGCAAATGTGTAGGATCCCCTTATTAAAAACGTCTAAGTGGCGTGGATAGGTGGCCACTCACCTTATCGGGTTGTGCAATTCCTGCACAACCCGGTTTAACAGCCTCCGCCGCCGGTGGTATATGCAATGCCTCTCCGCTCTCCTCTCTCCTGTTCAAGGCAGATTGTTTGTGCTGTTCCTGAGCTGCTCCAGCCGCCAGTCCCTCAAAAAGGGAGTAGTTTTCATGCAAAAAATAGTAATGGCAGTCTAATTAGGAGCGATCTAAGGAACAAGCAGACATGTAAGATGTTTTCATAAATGTCAAACCTTTTATTAACTTCTTAGCTCCCCTCACAGCTCCACTACGCGTTTCAACTGCATACAAACAGTCTTCATCAGGTGGTGACACCACCTGATGAAGACTGTTTGTATGCAGTTGAAACGCGTAGTGGAGCTGTGAGGGGAGCTAAGAAGTTAATAAAAGGTTTGACATTTATGAAAACATCTTACATGTCTGCTTGTTCCTTAGAGCGCTCTTACGCCTGGTGAGTCCTACTCTAATTAAATCCGAATTGATATAATTTAGATATTTTTTATAGCTGTATTTTTCTTAGATTTTTTGAGGATTGTGATGTAAATAATAAAATTTTGTAAATTGATACAGAAGGAGTTACCAGCTACAGACTTGCAGCAATATCCATGCAATAACAAAAAAACTTGTAGTTAACCTACGGTAAATGGAGTTAACATAGCTTCAGCAGGTGCATAAGATGCATCCACTAACTAACCACAGGTGACTGCAGTTGATGTGGATGAGACTGCCGCAACTATGTTGTCTGCACAAACCGCAAGTTAAGTACAAATTACATATATGCAATTATGAAAATTACTGTAAGTATGTTGTTGGTGAGTCCTTCGTGATCAATTATTATCATTTAGTATATTCCTCAACAAAGTGAAAAAATGGCGTGGTAGAATCTAATTAATAATTTATGTTTGTCCCTATCTATCTAAACACGTGGAACACACCTTGCTAATGAGATGTGTGTGAACAGCCGTCCCACCCGTCTCTTAGCTGTTCACAAAAACCTCTCCCTTTAAAGAATAAGAATCAAATCTCTCAGCATGTAGAGTACTGGAGCTTTAAATAGTGGTTTCTATCACCCTGTGAGAAAATCAGAATGATACACATCTCCGATGAAATCTGCAATGTGTTTTTCCACAAATATTGTATAAACTATGTACATAAAAAACTGAAAATGTAAAGACTAAACTAATTTTTTTTTTTTTTTTTTTTTTTTAAATAGAAAAGGTAAAAAAATAAAATAGGCAAAAGTTCATCCCAAAATATTCCGATAGACAATATTTTTGGTGAAGACTTTCTCACTGTTAGGCACCAATTTGCCTTGAATGCATGAATCCACCACTTTCACCTTCACATTGCATCGTCTCTTCACACGTGAGAAAGCCACATATAATTGTC
Source organism: Allobates femoralis (assembly GCA_033576535.1). Taxonomy (NCBI): domain Eukaryota; kingdom Metazoa; phylum Chordata; class Amphibia; order Anura; family Aromobatidae; genus Allobates; species Allobates femoralis. The sequence goes on along the minus strand of JARQOC010000006.1, from coordinate 216,952,533 downwards.
CATGACCAAAAACAGGTTCTGGCAAATAAATCCCCACTTTCTCCAATGTTTGGCCTTGTGATTTATTTATGGTCATGGCAAAGGCAGGCTTCACGGGAAATTGTCGACGTCTTAATTTGAAAGGCAATCCAGTCTCAGATGGACAGAGTTCAATTCTTGGAATGAAGACTACATTTCCTTCATCCGAGCCAGAAATTACTTTTGCTTGTATCATGTTGTCAAACAAAGCAATAACAATCATGCGAGTCCCGTTGCAAAGTCCTTTTATGCTGTTAAAATTACGCAAAAGCATTACAATTGTACCAACTTTTAATTTCAGGAGATGAGAAGGCATTCCTGTTGGTGTTAGAGAATTTAGAAATTCCACTGGATATTGTTCGGTATTTTCCGTCTCATCTGGATCAATGGAATCGTCGCTCATATATTCAATGTATTCTCCAATAATACAATCCATAACTTTTGAATTGATCAAATCCACAGCGTCATTTTTGGGACAAAGAATGGCATGTGATGCAGCATTCTGAATACTTTCGTCATTATCACATCAATGACAATGTTTTCACCAAATATATCCAAGATTAAAGAGCCAGTGCAGATCATGTCTTGCGGGATCTCAATGACATCATCACCAAGGTTGTAATCATTGGACAATTCTCCATTTCCCAGTTGAATTAACCAATTGCTATAATCAGAATCAATGGAGCGCATGTTGTTAATGAGCGGCAATTGATTGAAAAGCTGCCATTGTCGTGAATATTTAATGCAGCTCTCTACGATGTCTGTCCTTGTTCCATGAGAGATGATAGGAAGACACTGCCGAAAGTCTCCTCCCAGAACAATGACTTTCCCTCCAAAGGGTAATTTATTTTTCTTGGAGACATCAGTTGTCATGACATCCCGTAATAATTGATCAATTACATGCAAAGCGTATTTTGACAACATAGTAGACTCATCGATGGTAGTCTTCAAATGTTGGGCCGCATCAGTATCATTTTTGATTCTTGAAACGGATGTCTCATTAATTGGTATTGGTATGCCATACAGTGAATGGATAGTTCTTCCTCCTTGCAATAGATTAGCAGCAATCCCTGTACTGGCTGCAGGTGACACAACTTCTCCTTCTCCTCTCAGTTCATGAATCAATAGATGATAGAGATATGTTTTCCCACTTCCACCTGGACCGTCAATGAAAAAGCACTTTGGCTTATCACTTGTATCCTCTAAAGCTTTATGGATTGCATTATAGGCCAAACGTTGTTGATCATTTAAGGTAACTTTCATTTCACGTGCTCTTACTAACTCTTCTTCTTTGTTGTATTGAGGACGAATATGTGGTTTTCTTTTTGGGCATGGTAGATTAAAATCATTAAAATGTTTTGCATGAAATTTTAAAACATGTTCAACATCAGTCATGGCATATCCTTCACAATGCTCACAATCATCAGTGTCGGGGTGGTAGGCATGGCAGTAATCTTGAACGAAGTGTTGTTTAAATTCTTGCCACAACTCCAGGGGATGATTAGGAGGACCAAAGATGACAAACATGTCACGGAGCTGTGCAGGCATATTGAGAACACAGGCATCCAATAAAGTTTTTCTCCAAACAGTGTCATCGAAGAGCAATCCAAGGGCTAATGCCGCCTCTTTAAAAGTTGGGTATGTGACTTCCTTAACAGTCTTAAGGTTGTCAAAACTTGTAGCTCCTTTAACATATAGTAACAACAGCCTTAAATAGTACCGTTCTTGTTCTTGAATACTAACAGTGTAGAGTCTACCAATGACTGAAGCACCTCCTCTCCTTCTAACTTCCCATGCACCTTCTTTCCAAACATAATGCTCAGGAATTTGACGATATAAGTACTCATGAGCATTGGGATCATTCTCATTGAGGGCAAAGTAGGCCATGAGTGTTGATTGTCTGTCCATTAAATAACTGATGTTGTCCACAGAATCACCCTCGTGAAAAAAAAGTGATTGTGAATGAGGCAGATGTACTGCAAGACGAATAATGCTGTGAGATTGTCTATGCATTGGGAAAGCAAAGATTCGCCAAGCTGCCTCTGGTGCACTGACATATCTGGAATCCATGAATTTATGAGTTTCATCGTGTCTGATGTTGGTTTCACAAATTTCCACATTGGCTTTGTCATGACCTTTGTACACATATTTGAAGAGGTATTTGACGCTCTAAATGGAAGCACATACTTCCACATTAATATGGCACTTATATTTTAATAGAAGGAAAGGGTTATATGGAACCACCCAAGAATTATCAATCATCTTGGAATGGTGTGGAAAAGAAGGTCCTTCGTTTCTTTGATAACTTGGATATGCATCCTCAGGTATAATAGTTTTTGTTTGAAACTTTTTGGGAAAAGCTTTTTTACACTTTCCATTCTCCATACATGGAGAATTGGGATTGTGTTGTCCACAGGGGCCATGAATCATGTGTTGCATGACAATTTGATGGAGCACAGGGTAATGTGATGGATCAGGAATTTCAGCCCAAACAGTATTGCCCACTTCCACCTCAGTTCTTAGTTTTGAGTTGGCATCCAGAATAATTAGAATGTGAGCATGTGGTAGGCCTCGCTTTTGAAATTCTATCACATGAACCATAGCACAAAAGAAAAAGGTAGAGTGGCACTAACACAGGATCCACCAGTCACACGTTTGACCATAATCAATACAACACAGAAGAAAGAAATGTGTATATATGACCGGGATCAGGGAAGAAATATATTCAACACTTGATAAAGTGAAAAATAGTTTTTATTACAATAAACTCATGTGTACAAGGTAAAACAAAAGCACAAAACATTTAAAACCATTTAAAATATGTGCAACACCGCACAGATAGCATCAGATATGCATGCCTCCTATAGTTTTAACAATAATAATAGTCCTGCAAAGCTGACCTGGTGACAAAACACAACAGTGAATAAATATTTGCACTAGTTCCCATGATAAGAAGACCAACAAAAAACAGGAGCGGAAAAAAGACCCCAGAGTATTGGAACTGTAGAAATCTATTGCAACCTGAGCTCAGCTCAATAAGGCAGAGGGGGAAAAAAAAAAAAAAAAAAAAAAAAGGCCTTGATTAAATGTCTGATACTCTATAAAGTGAGTCAAAGGCTGCCTAGTTAATGATAGGACCTGAACAGACCACAAAGCAAAGAGAGACAATACTCTGGGTGAACCGCATACCTGTGAATAAAGACAAATTTGTGCAGATTAGTCACCAGTCACTTTAGACCTGCAGGCAAGGAGGCATAGGAAGCGTGGCTCTGGACCTACGCGTGTCGCTGCCCAATTGACAGCTTCATCTGGGTAGAGCACCATAGCACAAACCTTACCAAATAATCCACAATTAATATCTTTCAAAAGGGCTTCAAGTTTAATCCTGAATACACGGGCCACTAAATCCGGTCGATGTTCAGCACGCTGCCATGGCTGTAAATTGGTTGCAATTTCACTCCATTTTGGATTACAGGTCGTTATAAAAAGATCTGGTCTTCCAAATTTAGTTACAATTGCCATGGCATCTTGATACCGCTGCTGCATATTTCGGGGACTTCCCTCAAAGGAAGATGGTAAAATTACTGTCTTGCCAATGGGGATTTGTTTTTCTATGGATTTTCTCAGCAAATGTTCTTGAAGGAGACAATAATCTTCCACTTTCAAATCCTTCTGGTGTTGGCGTATAAAATTTAACCGATTTGCCTCGATTTTTACATAGGCATCCACCAAGTACTGCTGGGTCAGTTTACCACCATTAAGGACAGGATTGAATTCTTTCCGTACTGACAGTAAATAACAGTAATACTGCAGTTGTGTCACCCTGCGAGTATTTTGGCCTTGCTGCTTGAGTGCTTCATGTCACCCTTGCTCTCCATGAGGGAAAAACAATGGATACAGTAATGCATCCAAATTACTGTGTAAAATGCTTATTTGCTGTGTTTTGGGGGCCAACAGATTCTTTGGGTCTGGTTTTAGATGTATTAAAATGTCTCTATTAAATGGTGGCTCTCCATCAGCATTTTCAAAGACGACAGCGACTTCATGGACGGTAGGGTTGTTATACCGTCTTGGGTCTTGTTGTCTGTCTTGTTTAATTGCCATGATGATATTGGGCATGTTTGTGCCATGTTCCAATGCTTTCTGTTCTTCCTCTTCCTCCACTTGCCGTAACATTTTGTAAGCTGAAACAAAGGGATTAATACCTTCCAATTGCTCAGCAATAATTCTCATCAAGGCTGGATTACATTTGAGATTTTCTGGAGACTGTAGGAGTTGTTCAGTAGCAGTAGCACTATCCAAAATATACAGCTGTGCATATGCTGGAACTTGACCTTCAGCGGGGTGGAGAGTTCCAGTTCTATGGTAAATTTGGCCGTGAATCCGGAAACAGTAAGGACCGTGTCCAGGTGGTTGAGAAAAACTTGCACCCATGGAAGCAAATGCAAAGGAACTATTAATGCTCCTGATATTGTCCATGAGATTTTTACTATATGGGCTGTCTCCTTTGAGTAAAGTAGTGAAGAGCTCAGGGTACTGAGGTAATGGTACCTTAACTTTGCCCTTGTGACAACAAAGGGAGAACTGTCCATCAGATGGCCTTTCAGCCTCAAAATGTTGTGCTTGACAATGTTCACATAACATATTCATGGGCCCACAGGTATGTAGTAAAATACCGGTATCGTCATCAGTAAAGCCAATAGGGATTGATGACATAGGTGAAGTGAGCAACAGATGACCTTTTTTGTAGATGCCTACATAAATAAGGCGTGGCTGTGTAGAACTGTCAACACATTCAACAAAAGAAGTAGTGACTGGAGACTTCTTACTGAGGGTTTTTTTTTTGCGTAGTTGACGCTGTGAGGCAGCCAAATGGGCCAAACGGCGTTGTTTTGAGGTAGGTGACATAATTTGTAAACGTTTGACTTTAGCCAATTTGTGTCTTGTCATGGCAGAAGCAGTCTTGTCTGTTCTTGTTTTAGAAGAAGATTTGCACTTCACTTTACCCGTGCCAGATGTTGAAGGCAGTTGAGTTTCAGAAAGTGTTGTAGACACAGATATGGACGCGATATCAGAGGTAGATGGTTCTCCTTGCACCTTCACCTGTTGTTGTTTGCGTCTTTTGCGTTCCGCCTCAGCTTTTTTGGCCAACCGACTGCTTCTTTCTTCAGCAGACTCCTTTGCCAATCTTTTATTCAAAGCTTCCTTGACCTTAAGCAAACGGAGACGTTTTGTTTCCGGATCTTCCTGCGCACGCTTCTTGCGCTGGCATGCAGCATTCTTAGCTCTAACAGAGCTTTTTTGTTTGTCAGAGCTCATATTGAGCACAGTACAGAAAAATGTATGCAATAATAGCTACAGTATATTATTTAAGGAAGCAATGAATATACATTCTGCATAACAATATAGTCAAAGTAGTAATATTTATATTGATAATTTTTATTACCGTATTTTTCGCTTTTTAAGACGCACTTTTGTTCCCCCAAAACTGGGGGGAGAACGGGGGTGCGTCTTAAAAAGAGAATATAAAAAAAAAAATGTAAAAAAAAAAATATTACCTAGGGGGGATGTGGGATGGGATGGATCGGAGGTGCCTGATGCGGTTGTTACGGGGCCAAGGAGGTTGGGGGGCCAAGGCACAAGCTGTGGGGGTGTTGCGCCGGTCTCCGGTGGGCGCCGCCATTATAATTTACCAGCATGCATTGCCGGTCTTGCAATGCACGCTCTTGTGTCTGTAAATGGCCGCGGATGGGGTCTGCGCATGCGCCGCGGCCATTTCTATGTACTACAGTACTGTTTTCCAGTCTTCAATAAAATGGCCGCGGCGCATGCGCAGACTGCGATTCGCAGACAATTCTGGACACAAGAGCGTGCATTGCCAGACCGGCAATGTATGCTGGTAAATAATAATGGCGGCGCCCACCGGAGATCGGCGCAACACCCCCACAGCTTGTGCTTTGGCTCCCAACCACCGTGGCACCCCCGCAGCCTCTTCCTTAGCCCCCAACATCTGTGGCACCCGCGCAGCTCCTGCTTAGGACTCAACCTCCATGGCCCCAGAGCACCACCGGTAAGAGTTGGGGGGCTATGTAGCAGGATGCATGTCCCCCATTTTGGGACATTTATGAGGAGGGGGAACATAAACAAGGATTGGGGCATGGATACCAGGAGGGAACCATATATTAGGAGGGGGGCCATATATCAGGAGGTGGACACATACCAGGATGGGGGCATGGATACCAGGTGGGGGACCATATATTAGGAGGGGGCACATATACCAGAATGGAGACAAATATACCAGAATAGGGTACATATAAAGTGATTGTAAGACGGACACTGGCATTATAAGATGGACCCCGTTTAACATTAAAAATAATTTTTTTTCTCTTTTCCTTCACCAAATTTGGGGGTGCGTCTTATAATCAGGTGCGTCTTATAAAGCGAAAAATACGGTATATACAATATATTTTTATATATAAATTATATTCTAAAAATATATCAAAAAAATATATTTTATATATATTCTTAACTTAAATAAATTATGTATATTATATATTACAATTTATTATGTGTTATATATATATATATATATATATATATATATATATTTATATTATATATATATATATATATATATTAATCTATATATATATATATATATATATATATATATATATATAGATTAATATATATATATATATATATGTATATGATTAGTATATATATATATATATATATATATATATATATATATATATATATATATATATATATATATATTGTATAAACGAAATAAAAGTTAGGGGCCTTTCACATCATCGTTTTTTTCAAATCGCGGCAGATGCGGTGAAAAAAACGCATCTGCCGCGATTGCCGCATAACCGCTGCACTTGCGGCGCGGTTGCGGTAATCCCCATAGAAAGTATAGGGGGACTTGCGGCAGGTGCGGCAAGTGCGGTATTGCACTTGCGGCAGGTGCGGGCGCGAAAAAAAACCGCGGCTGACTGCTCAGGTAGAGCGAGCAATGGCCGCGAGGCCATTGCGAGTCGCTACCTGAGCCGCCGCACATGCCGCAAGTCCCCCTATACTTTCTATGGGGATTACCGCAACCGCGCCGCAAGTGTAACGGTTATGCGGCAAACGCGGCAAATGCGGTTACACTTGCGGCGCGGTTGCGGTAATTCCCATAGGAAGTATAGGGGGACTTGCGGCAGGTGCGGCAAGTGCGGTGTTGCACTTGCGGCAAGTGCGGCCGCGAAAAAAAAACCGCAGTCAGCCGCGGTTTTTGTCGCGCGGCCGCACCTGCCGCAAGTGCAAAACCGCATGTGCCGCACCTGCCGCAAGTCCCCCTATACTTTGTATGGGGATTACCGCAACCGCGCCGCAAGTGCAGCCAGTATGCGGTAATCGCGGCAGATGCGGTTTGTTTCACCGCATTTGCCGCGATTTCAAATAAACGCTGATGTATAGATCAATAATCTAATACCAATATATACAATATATTTTTATATATAAATAATATAATAAAAATATATAAAAAAAATATATTATATATATTATTAACTTAAATAAATTATGTATATTATATATTACAATTTATTACAATGTGTATATATATTATATTATATATAATTAGAGATATATATATATATATATAAATAGATTAATATACAATATATATATATATATATATACTAATCATATACATATTGTGAGGCACCGCCGGCATGGGCCTCATGGCCGGGGCGCGTCACATGCAGGATCAAGGTATGATCCTGTGCACACTGGCCGGTTTGACTGATAATGCTGTGTGAACCAACTGTGAACACAGGGTTTCATGAGCCTAATGAGCGGCAGTGAGAGTGGGATGAGATCGAGGAAGCCCTAAGGAATGAGGGCTGAGTGCTGACAACCCGGAACACAGGGAGTTAACCTGAGCTGTGTGAAAGGCTGATTATCAGCAGCTAAGGGGGTGTGTCCATGTGGGAGTGGCTGGCACGATAAGAGGCAGCCAGCTGAGTGATTGAGATTCATTCAGATTCAGAGAGAAGCTGAGACTCGTGCTGAGAGATTCAGATGGAAGCTGAGACCAGCCAAGTGCAGAGCAGTCTAGAGGCTCTGAGTAAATGACGGGAGCATGCTAGCTCCATGCCGGTGCCGAGGTCCGGGGTCGTGTCCGCACCTGGAGGGGGAAGCTGTGGTTGACCCGTGGACGCTGGTCTGGGCGTGGTTCACCACACGTCCGGGAAGGGGCCCGTGGGGATGCCTGGTGGAACCTGTGACACAGGTAGCGAGACCCGGATCCGTGCCCGGTAAGAAAAGCAGTTCCTGAATGATTGTGTGAACTGTGCACCTTGGGTGTAAATCATGCTAGGCGAGTGTAGCCGCCATTAGGTCCAGTGAAGGACCTGTTGAACCTTATAAGTACTGTATGGCTTTTTAAAAGACCCAGCGAGAGAATGTAGCCCTATAGGGGCCGATGTATGAAGTGTGCCAGGCGGGCATAGACCGCCCTTGGGACCGACTCAGTGGAGTCAGTTAAAGGTCCTGATGAACCGAAATGAATGTAGCCCTTTGGGAGGCGAATTAATGTAGCCCTTTGGAGGCAATCGTGTATAGTGTGCCAGGCGGGCATAGACCGCTTTTGGGTCCGAGTCAGAGCACTCAGTTAAAGGACCTGATGAACCGGATTGTATGTAGCCCTTCGGGAGGCGATTGAATGTAGCCCTTCGGGAGGCGATTTTATGGAGTGTGCCAGGCGGGCATAGACCGCCTTTGGGTCCGAGTCGGAGTACTCAGTTAAAGGACCTGATGAACCGGAATGTGTGTATGAGAGGTCAGAAGCAGGGGTTAGAAGGGCTCCTGTACTGGGTAACGTGTGGTTCACCTCACAGGTTACTAGGGTTTGCCAATCCCTGTTCTGAGCCCAGAGGAGCCACAGTCCATGGATGTGTATGATGGGCTGTGAGCGAGTGAAAGGACGTGTGTGGTCCATGGTGGCTTATAGGATGGATCACATATGGTATGTAAGAACCCGGTCAGGCTGGAGTCCTGATTCCGGGGTAGTATGAAGCTGGGGAAATAGAGCCAGGCGGCTGGTTCCGCCATTGGGACCCATAGGGCCCGTTGATATGGTACTTGATGTTAAATGTATGTGAAATGTATGTAGGCCGGAGGCCGTAGCCACCACGGGAGCTGTCAGTAGAGCTCCAATGGGGACAGAGAGATGGTTACAGGTCCCGGGTTACTATAAGCGTTATGTGCAATATATGTATTATGTAATGTTATATGTAAATGTATGATGTGTTTATGTATGGTGTTTTTAATCAATGTGATATGTGTCAAACACGCTACCCGGGTTATGTTATTAATATGTGAAAATAAACGGGTAGACATTGGTTAAACTTATAAACACGTGTTGTTGTCGTTTTGCAAGCGGGTTCCCCGGTTGCTACCTCACAATATCTATAATATGACATACCGTATATACTCGTGTATAAGCCGAGTTTTTCAGCACAAAAAATGTGCTGAAAAGTCCCCCCTCGGCTTATACACGAGTATATACGGTAATAAAAAAAAAAAAAAATATATACAGCCCCCCCGTGGTATACCGGGCCCCCCCTGTGGCCACCTGTAAAGGAAGCGATGATTATACTTATCGGGTCGCCGACGCCGCCGCCGCCGCTCTGTCACCGTCCATCACCGCGCTCCTCCTGGTCTTCATGCTTCCTTCACCGTCGCACAGGAAATGACGTCATTTTCTGTGCGCCGATGAAGGAAGCATGAAGACGGGAAGGAGCGCGGTGACGGACGGTGACAGAGCGGCGGCGTCGGCGTCGGCGACCCGATAAGTATAATCATCGCTTCCTTTACAGGTGGCCACAGGGGGGGCCCGGTATACCAGGCGGGAGGGCTGTATACAGCCGGGTACCGCTGTATACAGCGGGGGCTGCTGTATACAGCGGGGGCTGCTGTATACCCCTCTGGGGCTGCTAAATACCCCTCTGGGGCTGCTGTATACCCCTCTGGGGCTGCTGTACACCCCTCTGGGGCTGCTATATACCCCTCTGGGGCTGGGGCTGCTATATACCCCTCTGGGGCTGGGGCTGCTGTATACAGCTCTGGGGCTGCTGTATACAGCGCTGGGGCTGCTGTATACCCCTCTGGGGCTGCTATATACCCCTCTGGGGCTGCTATATACCCCTCTGGGGCTGCTATATACCCCTCTGGGGCTGCTATATACCCTCTGGGGCTGGGGCTGCTGTATACCCCTCTGGGGCTGCTATATACCCCTCTGGGGCTGCTATATACCCCTCTGGGGCTGGGGCTGCTGTATACCCCTCTGGGGCTGCTGTATACAGCTCTGGGGCTGCTGTATACCCCACTGGGGCTGCTGTATACCCCTCTGGGGCTGCTATATACCCCTCTGGGGCTGCTATATACCCCTCTGGGGCTGCTGTATACCCCTCTGGGGCTGCTGTATACCCCTCTGGGGCTGCTATATACCCCTCTGGGGCTGCTGTATACCCCTCTGGGGCTGCTGTATACAGCTCTGGGGCTGCTGTATACCCACTGGGGCTGCTGTATACCCCTCTGGGGCTGCTATATACCCCTCTGGGGCTGCTATATACCCCTCTGGGGCTGCTGTATACCCCTCTGGGGCTGCTGTATACCCCTCTGGGGCTGCTATATACCCCTCTGGGGCTACTGTATACCCCTCTGGGGCTGCTGTATACAGCTCTGGGGCTGCTGTATACAGCTCTGGGGCTGCTGTATACCCCTCTGGGGCTGATGTATACCCCTCTGGGGCTGCTATATACCCCTCTGGGGCTGCTGTATACCCCTCTGGGGCTGCTGTATACAGCTCTGGGGCTGCTGTATACCCCTCTGGGGCTGCTGTATACAGCTCTGGGGCTGCTATATACCCCTCTGGGGCTGCTATATACCCCTCTGGGGCTGCTGTATACCCCTCTGGGGCTGCTGTATACAGCTCTGGGGCTGCTGTATACAGCTCTGGGGCTGCTGTATACCCCTCTGGGGCTGCTGTATCTACCACTGGGGAGGCTACTGTATACTACCACTGGGGAGGCTGCTGTATACTACCACTGGGGAGGCTGCTGTATACCACTGAGGGGGCCTGTATACCACACTGCTGGGGGCTGTATACCTGTGCTGGGTCACCTCGGTTATATACGATTCAATAGTTTTTCCAGTTTTGGGGCAAAAGTAGGGTCGGCTTATAACGGGTTTGCTTATACACGAGTATAATCGTATATATTGATATAATTATATTATATATTTATATTATCTAATATCTATATATATATATTAGTATATTAATATTAATTATGAATATATCATAATAATCGATTTTTGCCAAAGATCTGATATGTAGGGACTTGCGGGCGGTTGCGTAATCCCATAGAAAGTATAGGGGGACTTGCGGCAGGTGCGGCAAGTGCGGTTTTGTACTTGCGGCAAGTGCGGTCGCAAAAAAAACCGCAGTCAGCCGCGGTTTTTTTCGCGGCCGCACCTGCCGCAAGTGCAAAACCGCACTTGCCGCACCTGCCGCAAGTCCCCTATACTTTCTATGGGGATTACCGCAACCGCGCCGCAAGTGCCTACAATATCAGATATCTTTTTGGGCCAATATAATCGATTATTTATTGATATATTCATAATTATATATATTATATATTATATAATATAGAATTATGAATATATCAATAAATAATCGATTATATTGGCCCAAAAAGATATCTGATATTGTAGGCACTTGCGGCGCGGTTGAGGTAATCCCCATAGAAAGTATAGGGGGACTTGCGGCAGGTGCGGCAAGTGCGGTTTTGCACTTGCGGCAGGTGCGGCCGCGAAAAAAAACGCCGCTGACTACGGTTTTTTTCGCGACTGCACTTGCCGCAAGTACAAAACCGCACTTGCCGCACCTGCCGCAATCCCCCTATACTTACTATGGCAATTACCGCAACCGCGCCGCAAGTGCGGCAGATGCGTTTTTTTCACCGCATCTGCCGCGACCGCTGGTAAGCCGAGCTTGACTCGGGATTACCGCTTCTGGCAGTGAATGTTAACCCCGAGTCAGGCTCGGGAATACCGCTAGGAAGGTTAAATAAATTATGTATATTACATATTACAATTTATTATAATGTGTGTGTGTGTATATATATATATATATATATATATATATCTATTATATAATTGCCGTAGCGACTTCCGTCGGAGCGGCGCTGCTTCCGGTGGCTTGGTTAGCGAGTCCGAGCTGCTTCTCCTGGACTCTCCCAGTGGCCGCTACGCGGCCACGGCGACTCCCGAAGCAATGCCCGCAAAGCGGGCATTGCGAGTCGTTGCAGCCTCGCGAAGCAATGCCCGCGAAGCGGGCATTGCGAGTCGCTGCCACCCACCACTAACCAAGACACACAAGCCTCTACTACTCTACTGTACACCGCTATAGTATACTACAGTCCCATGCCCATAAGCGCCATGGGACTGTAGTATACCATCGCGTTGTACACTACAGCCTCCTGCCGCTTACAGCCTCCTGCCGCTCTAAGACACAGAAGCCTCTACTACTCTACTGTACACCGCTATAGTATACTACAGTCCCATGCCCATAAGCGCCATGGGACTGTAGTATACCATCGCGTTGTACACTACAGCCTCCTGCCGCTCTTACACACTACCCCGCCAACCAAGACACACAAGCCCCTACTACAAGACACACACTCCCCTACTAAGCCCCTACTACTCTACTGTACACCGCTATAGTATACTACAGTCCCATGACCATAAGCGCCATGGGACTGTAGTATACCATCGCGCTGTACACTACAGTCTCCTGCCGCTCTTACACTAAGCCCCGACCCGCCCCATCTATGCCCGCCGCTGTCGCTAACACCGCCGCACCCCTATACTCTAAGCCCCGACCCGCCCCATCTATGCCCGCCGCTGTCGCTAACACCGCCGCACCCCTACACCCTAAGCCCCGACCCGCCCCATCTATGCCCGCCGCCGCCCCATCTATGCCCGCCGCTGTCGCTAACACCGCCGCACCCCTATACCCTAAGCCCCGACCCGCCCCATCTATGCCCGCCGCTGTCGCTAACACCGCCGCACCCCTATACCCTAAGCCCCGACCCGCCCCATCTATGCCCGCCGCTGTCGCTAACACCGCCGCACCCCTATACCCTAAGCCCCGACCCGCCCCATCTATGCCCGCCGCTGTCGCTAACACCGCCGCACCCCGATACCCTAAGCCCCGACCCGCCCCATCTATGCCCGCCGCTGTTGCTAACACCGCCGCACCCCTATACCCTAAGCACCGACCCGCCGATACTCCTAAGCCCCGACGCCTATCCCCTAAGGCACCGCCGCCCCTGACCTCCCGCCGCTCTCCCCTGCCCCTCTCGCTAAAGCCCTACACCCTAAGCCCCCGCAGGTCCCTAACCTAACGCCGCTATCACCTAAGCTCCTACACCTCTAACCCCCGCCGTGCCCTAGCTAACGTCCCCGTCGATCACTTACATGCCTTCAAGTCATCTGATCGTCCGTCCGATCCACAAGTCCTCCGTCCGGCCAGCCGTCCTCTTCCTCCGGCCCCGGGGGTCTTCTGTATTCTTTCCGCCATCTCCGCCTCTTCGTCCGGCCCCGGGGGTCTTCTGTCTTCTTTCCGCCATCTCCGCTTCTTCGTCCGGCCCCGGGGATCTTCCACCTCCGACGTCCTCTTCGTTCTCATTCACATACAATGGAACAAAAATCCCCCATTGTATCTCAATCAGATCTGAGGCCCTCTTCTGATTGGTCGATGTATACTGCCCTCAGCCAATCAGAAGAGCCCCTCACAACTGACACGCAGTTCTCATTCAGGTCCGACTTTTTTTTCCCCATTGACATACATTACCGGTGTGTCGGCGATTTTATGCCCGCCCATCTGGTTCTATTTCTCGGCCCTAAAATCGAGGACACACCGCTAATGCATCTCTATGGCCAGTCAGCCCGATTTCGGATTGAACGCCGACCAATCAGAATTCGAGCTCACTGCCCATAGACATGCATTAGCGGTGTGTCCGCGATTTTAGGGCCGACTAATAGAACCAGGTGCCCGGCTATAAAATCGCCGACACACCGGTAATGTATGTTAATGGGGAAAAAATAAGGCGGACCGGAATGAGAACTGCGTCTCACTCTCTCTTAAAAAAATAAATCAATTAATTAAATAATAAAAATAATCATTTAAAAATAATAAAAAAATAATAAATAAATCATTAAAAAATAATAAATAATTAAATAAAAATAATATTAAAAAAAAAAAAAATAAGGTCGGACCTGAATGAGAACTGTCTCTCCGTCTAACTTAAAAAAAATAAATAAATTAAATAATAAAAAAAATCATTTAAAAATAATAAAAAAATAATAAATAAATCATTACAAAATAATAAATAATTAAATAAAAATAATATTAAAAAAAAAAAAATAGGTCGGACCTGAATGAGAACTGTCTCTCCGTCTAACTTAAAAAAAATAAATAAATTAAATAATAAAAAAATTCATTTAAAAATAATAAAAAATTAATAAATAAATCATTAAAAAATAATAAATAATTAAATAAAAATAATATTAAAAAAAAAAAAAAAGGTCGGACCTGAATGAGAACTGTCTCTCCGTCTAACTTAAAAAAAATAAATAAATTAAATAATAAAAATAATCATTTAAAAATAATAAAAAAATAATAAATAAATCATTAAAAAAATAATAAATAATTAAATAAAAATAATATTAAAAAAAAAAAAATAGGTCGGACCTGAATGAGAACTGTCTCTCCGTCTAACTTAAAAAAAATAAATAAATTAAATAATAAAAAAATTCATTTAAAAATAATAAAAAAATAATAAATAAATCATTAAAAAATAATAAATAATTAAATAAAAATAATAATAAAATAAAAAAAAAAGGTCGGACCTGAATGAGAACTCTATCTCCGTCTAACTTAAAAAAAAATAAATAAATTAAATAATAAAAAAAATCATTTAAAAATAATTAAAAATTAATAAATAAATCCTTAAAAAATAATAAATAATTCAATAAAAATAATTTTAAAAAAATTGAAAAAAGGCCGACCTGAATGAGAACTTTGTCTCCGTCTTACTTAAAAAAAAAAAAATAAATAAATAATAAAAATTTTTTTTTAAAAATAATTAAAAAATAATACAAAAATAATCATACCAAAAAATAAAAAAATTATAATTTAACAAAAATTATCTAAATTTTAATAATAAAATAACAAATTAAAAAAAAAAAAAAAAATTAAATAAATAAATAATTACAAATAATTCATTAAATAATTTAAAAAAAATACAGAAATAATAAAAAAATTAAAAATAATAATTAAAAAAATATTATAAAAATTTTACGATTATTAACAATTATTTAAAAAAAAAAAAAAAAAAAAAAAAAAAAAAAAATAAAAAAAATATTAAAAATAATTATATCAAAATAATAAAAATAAAAAAACATACTAATCAAAAAAAAATTAAAAAAATTTTAATAATCACAACAATTATTAAAAAATTATTATTAAATAATAACAAAAAAACCCAAAAAATTAATAAAAAAAAAAAAAAAAAAAAAAAAAAAAAAAACACACACAGTCGTTGCTATTACGGTATTTATTAACGCGAATCGCTGATTGACACTTTACAGCCCCGTCGAATTATGGCTCTGAGCCGAGTCGTCTGCCCGCTGCAACCAGCGGCTCGCCCATAACATCGCCTCTTTTCTCTATCTCTCTCCATAGGAAGGCGCCGTCCAATCACAATCGCCGCGCCTTTTTTGAAAATACATAGCGACCAATCACATTCATGGCGCCAGCTTTCTGAAGTTGCCGCCCTCCAATCAGATAAGCCAGCTTATTTATCGCGCGAAATTTGAATCTTCTACCTCTTTGAATCCTCTTTGTGGGAGAACGAGAACCTATCGCTGGACTATCTGTTGGAGTATTTTTCTGCCGAGAAATCCATCCTTCCTGAGGGTCTTTCGAGGACAACGAGAAGCTACCGCTGGACCGTCTGTTGGACAACATTTGAGCCGAGATATCCATCCTTCGTGCGGGACGTCGGGAAGCAAGCGCCGGATCGGGATCTGCGATTGATCAGCTAAGATATCCTTTGGACAATCTACCTTTTCACATCAGAAGCTATATTCCTGATGCTGACTTTTATTTTCACCTCTTTTTTACTATCTTTCTTTTTCACCTCTTTTACTATTTTGCGCCATGCAGCGCCAATCGCCTCTGAATGGAGCGTCCGCCACTGTTCGGACACTTCGCCGCTGAAAGCGCCGACTTCTGCGCTACAAGCGCAAACTTCGGCGCTTCTAGCGGCCTCCGCGGTCTATGAGACCGCTGTGTCCGAACATGCATTCACGCGCCGCCCGTACAACTCGCCGCTCTAAGATGGCGGACGCGAAATCTTCATTCATAAAATGGCGCTAGACTTCAGCCGCCGTGTGATTGGCCAGCGGAATCTTCATACACATGGCGCCGTCAATCCGGTTGGTCGGCGCTATTGTCTGAAGATGCCGCTGTCCTATCACAATTCAGCGGGGCGGAGCTATAGACTTCCACTCTCCCGAACGCCGTGTCCGAAAATCGCTCCAGGGGCTCGGCAAGGAAAGTTCCGTGCTTTTTCAAACTTCCCGCCGCGATTCTCATTGGATGTCGACTTCCCGTAGACATCCATTGAGAAATAAGCCGCGATTCTGATTGGTTCTTCTTTATGGCGCTTTGATTCCGATTGGTCGCCGCTCAGCGGGGACTTCGAAATTTTTCTGGCCGAGCGCCTGGTACGATTTTCGGATATGCCGTTCGGCCGGCTGTAAGTTTGTAGCTCCGCCCCGCTGAGTTGTGATTGGACAGCGGCATCTTCACACAATTGCGCCGACCAACCGGATTCACGGCGCCATGTGTATGAAGATTACGCTGGCCAATCACACGGCGGCTGAAGTCTAGCGCCATTTTATGAATGAAGATTTCCCCTCGGCCATCTTAGAGCGGGAAATTTGAATTTGTGAACTATGAAAAAGTGAAAAAGCTGTTTTCACAGTACATTCTCACATCAGAGTATATATTCCTAATGACTATGCTTATATTAACCCTTTCTTTTTACACATTATATATCAGCTACATTTATCTATAGTGCCCTCTTCTTTTCATACTTGATTAACCCCTTCTATTCCACTTCTCCTCCATTTGCTATCTGACTATGTGCAGTACTAAGGCCATTGTAATATTAACCCCTTCTATTCTATTACTGCTACACTGCCTATCTCACTATGTTCTCTACTACGGCCATTTTAATTTTAACCCTTTTATTTTATTACTGCTACACTGCCTATCTCACTATATGCTGTACTACGGCCATTTTAATATTAACCCTTTCTATCCAATTACTTCTACACTGCTTATATCACTATCTGCTCTACTACGGCCATTTTAATATTAACCCTTTCTATTCTATTACTGCCACACTGCCTATCTCACTATCTGCTCTACTACGGCCATTTTAATATTAACCCTTTCTATTCTATTACTGCTACACAGCCTATCTCACTCTCTGCTGTACTACGGCCATTTTAATATTAACCCTTTCTATTCTATTACTGCTACACAGCCTATCTCACTATCTGCTCTACTACGGCCATTTTAATATTAACCCTTTCTATTCTATTACTGCCACACTGCCTATCTCACTCTCTGCTATACTACGGCCATTTTAATATTAACCCTTTCTATTCTATTACTGCCACACTGCCTATCTCACTATCTGCTCTACTACGGCCATTTTAATATTAACCCTTTCTATTCTATTACTGCTACACAGCCTATCTCACTCTCTGCTGTACTACGGCCATTTTAATATTAACCCTTTCTATTCTATTACTGCTACACAGCCTATCTCACTATCTGCTCTACTACGGCCATTTTAATATTAACCCTTTCTATCCAATTACTTCTACACTGCTTATATCACTATCTGCTCTACTACGGCCATTTTAATATTAACCCTTTCTATTCTATTACTGCCACACTGCCTATCTCACTATCTGCTCTACTACGGCCATTTTAATATTAACCCTTTTATTTTATTACTGCTACACTGCCTATCTTACTATCTGCTGTACTACGGCCATTTTAATATTAACCCTTTCTATCCAATTACTCCTACACTGCTTATATCACTATCTGCTCTACTACGGCCATTTTTAATATTAACCCTTTCTATTCTATTACTGCTACACAGCCTATCTCACTCTCTGCTGTACTACGGCCATTTTAATATTAACCCTTTCTATTCTATTACTGCCACACTGCCTATCTCACTATCTGCTGTACTACGGCCATTTTAATATTAACCCTTTCTATTCTATTAGTGCCACACTGCCTATCTCACTATCTGCTCTACTACGGCCATTTTAATATTAACCCTTTCTATTCTATTACTGCTACACTGCCTATCTCACTCTCTGCTGTACTACGGCCATTTTAATATTAACCCTTTCTATTCTATTAGTGCTACACTACGTATCTCACTATCTGCTGTACTACGGCCATTTTACTATTAACCCCTTCTATTCTATTAGTGCTACACTGACTATCTCACTATCTGCTGTACTACGGCCATTTTAATATTAACCCTTTCTATTCTATTAGTCCTACACTGCCTATCTCACTATGTGCTGTACTACATCCTTTTTTATATGAACCCTTTCTATTGTATTACTGCTACTCTGCGTATCTCACTATCTGCTGTACTACGGCCATTTTAATATTAACCCTTTCTATTCTATTACTGCCACACTGCCTATCTCACTATCTGCTCTACTACGGCCATTTTAATATTAACCCTTTCTATTCTATTACTGCTACACAGCCTATCTCACTATCTGCTGTACTACGGCCATTTTAATATTAACCCTTTCTATTCTATTACTGCCACACTGCCTATCTCACTATGTGCTGTACTACGGCCATTTTTATATTAACCCTTTCTATTCTATTAATCCTACACTGCCTATCTCACTATCTCCTGTACTACGGCCATTTTTATATCAACCCTTTCTATTCTATTACTCCTACACTGCCTATCTCACTATCTGCTGTACTACGGCCATTTTAATATTAACCCCTTCTATTCTATTAGTGCTACACTGCCTATCTCACTATGTACTGTACTACGGCCATTTTAATATTAACCCTTTCTATTATATTAGTCCTACACTGCCTATCTCACTATCTGCTGTACTACGGCCATTTTAATATTAACCCCTTCTATTCTATTAGTGCTACACAGCCTATCTCACTATGTGCTGTACTACGGCCATTTTAATATTAACCCTTTGTATTCTCTTTGTGCTACACTGCCTATCTCACTATGTGCTGTACTACGGCCATTTTAATATTAACCCTTTCTATTCTATTAGTCCTACACTGCCTATCTCACTATCTGCTGTACTACGGCCTTTTTTATAGTAACCCCTTCTATTCTATTAGTGCCACACTGCGTATCTCACTATCTGCTCTACTAAGGACATTTTTACATTAACCTCTTCTATGCCTTTTCTATTTTAGTTGCACCATGACTATTTCATAGGGTTTAAACTCATACATTAACCCATTCTATTCTGTTTCCTATTCAATTACTGTGTCACTATCTGCTGGACATCTGTGCTTTTACAATTTCAACACACATGGCCAGAAAAAAACCCATCTGCTCCGATTGCCGATTAAACCTTGCACTTGCTGCGCTGTTGCGGGAATACCCATACAAACTATAGGAATACTTGCGGCAGGTGCGCCAAGTTCATTTTTTTTTGTAGCAACACTTGACGCAACTGCTAAATCGCACCGGCCGCAAGGCCCCTTATGGTTTCTATAGGGATTACTGCTACCGCACTGCAACTGCAATGTTCATGTGGCTATCGCAGTAGATGCTTTTTTTTCAATGCATCTACCGCAATTTTATCTAAACAGTTGATGTGAAAGGGCTATAAGGCAATTTGTACATTAACCCGTTCTATTCTATTTCTGCCCCACTTGCTATCTCACTATGTGGTCCACTAAGGCCATTTATACATTATCCTCTTCTATGCCATTTGCCATTTTGTTTTCCAACACTATGTTTTATAGGCTTCGAAATGCTACATAAACCCCTACTTTCAGTTTGCTATTCACTAACTGTGTTACTAGGTGCTGTACTCAGGGCATTTGCAATTTAAACTCTTCTATACTATTTGACATTTATTTTAACATCCACAAACTTTTATAGGATGTAAGTCCTACATTAACGTCTTCTATTGTTTTGACTATTCACTGTCTATGTCACTATGTGGTATACTACTGGCATTTAATTACAATATACTTTCATACTAATTTTATTTTTATTAATCGTCCAGTATTTTTTATGCCTGCCAATGCTATATTAACTACTTACTGGCTCTTTGACTTTTTCTTTTGGAGTTAGGAGTCAGTCATCACACCGTTACGAGTACGTTAACCCATTATATGTCAATTTTTATTATTTTTCTTAGTAATGCCTCTGTTGCACTACTACCTGTCTTATTTTTAACACTTTGGTGGTAATGCTACCTGCACAGTTGACATCAGCGGTTATTTGAAATTGCACTAGATGTCCTGACACAATTGCATCCGATTGCTTTGCTGCATTGCCACCGCATAACTGCTGCACTTGCAGTGTCGTTCCGCTAATCCCATTGTACGTATAGGGGAACTTGCCACAGCTCCCGCCACCATAAAAAGCGTGGTCAACCATCTTTTTTTTTCCATACAGGACCTGCTACAAGTGCAAAATCCAAATTGCTGCACCTACTGCAAATAAATACATACTGACTATTATGCCGATTATAATGAGTATGGGGATTCACGTAAACGCTTGCAAGTCCTGCAGTTATGCTGTGGCTATGCGCCACATGCACCAGATGCTGTTTTTCCAATGCTTATGATGCTATTTGAAATTAATGCTCATGTCAAAGTCTCTGTCATTCCAGTAGGATATTCACTACTTTTACATACATAATATTTTACACTCTATTACTGACTGGGTACCCTTTCACACGTCCATTGTATATGCACATTTACATACTTTTATAACATGGCCTAAGATTTTAATTTTAAACTCGATTTCTCCATACCCGTCACCAGGGCTGTAGTTGCGTAACGTTACACTACATCATCGCATTTACGTTACTTTTTACATTGATCTGACTCTTACAATATCTCATACGCAAGTTGCCTTATTTCTTTTTTCACCCTGCTTTGTCACATTCTGCCATTTCATACTTCACGTTTAGCCCGCTGTTTCCCCTATTCCACCAACAAAAATAAAAACCACTACTTCTGATATAATACCAAAACCTTTAGTTCTTGGTAGAAATTTACCGTAACTCTGTTTTTTTTCAACACCTTATGAAACAACAACCTTGCTGGTGGTTATGCATAAATTAATGTCATCCAGATTCTATTAACTTTTTTATTACAATGTTGAAAATTTGCTTTGATACCGTGTATCGCAAAGGCTCATTACATCCATTTTTTTTGCTTTCACGGCACTTTAAGGAATTTTAACACACTCATTGCCATTCAATACTCCATACAGTTAACATCATTACATCTTTCTTTGTTACTTTAAATAAGTCTATCATTTCATTATCACTGGTTTTGGAAAACCATACTTTAGTTTTATTGTTTTTGTCTGTTTACACAGTTATTATTCATTGTTTCCTTAACTAACACACTCTAGCTCATTTTGGATTTGATTCGCTGACTATTCTTTGTAAGATGAGTTCTCCAACACAAAATATCACTCTTGCCAAGGAGGCTGCATCTACACCGAAGAAGAAGCGTGCAGAGAAAACTTTGGAACAGAGACGCCGTCGGTTAGATCAAGATAAGGCTGCTAAAGCTAAACGCATTGCAGAGGAGAGTTTGGAAGAGAAACGTGTTCGTTTAGATCTGCGTAAGGCTGCTAAGGAGAAACGTACTGCAAAGGAGACTTCAGAAGAGAGGCGTCTTCGCTTAGATACTGATAAGGCTGCTAAGGCAAAACGCCTTGCTGAAGAGAACTTAGAAAGGAGACGTATTCGCTTAGATCGTGTTAAGGCTGCTTACGCCAAACGTCTTGCAAATGAGACTTCTGCAGAGAGACGTATTCGGTTAGATAGGGCTAAGGCTGCTAAACTCAAACGGTTTGGTAAACTCTCTTCTCCACTGAGACGTTTTTCGTTGGATGCTGCAAAGACCGGTTTACATACACGTATTTCGGGAGTGTCTTCTGAAAAAACAAGCCAACGAATGCAAACAAGAGCCATGACTGCACGTTCCACATGCAAACAAACAAAAATTCCAGTCACTGAAGAACCGTCTGACACAGATGATACTCCTGCCTCTTCGTGTACTGACATTTTACCAAGTGAACTGCCTTTAATACCTCCCATTACCTCTATGGAAATCAAAAAAGGAAAGGTTCGCAAGGTGTCTGTGCGTATGCGCAAGAAGGGTGTGGAGGAGAGTTCGGAAGAATGACAACTTCCCTTGGACAAGGAAAAGTCTGCTTTGAAAACACCCCTTTCAATACAGTCTTTAGAAGGAAGGACAGAACGATTAGGCAAAAAATCTATCACTCTGCCTCAACGACGCAAACAGAAAAAGTTAATGCCTGCAGGAGATCCATCTGATCCTCAGACTGCTGCCACCTCTTCGTCTGATCCTCAGACTGCTGCCACCTCTTCGTCTGATCCTCAGACTGCTGCCACCTCTTCATCTGATCCTCAGACTGCTGCCACCTCTTTGTCTGATGCTCAGACTCCTGCCACCTCTTCGTCTGATCCTCAGACTGCTGCCACCTCTTCATCTGATGCTCTGACTGCTGCCACCTCTTTGTCTGATGCTCAGACTCCTGCCACCTCTTCTTCTACTATCTTGACTACAACTGAACAGCCTTTACTGCATCGCAAGGCCACATCTAAACGAAAACACTGTGCTGAGGAGACGCCATACAGCAAACAGTGTAAAATTTTGAGGCTTAAAAGGACAAGACAGATGCGTCAAGATACAGAATCTCCTACATCTAGACAAGTCCACTTGGCCCATTTGGCTACATTACGTCGTGAAGAACGTCAAACTTCTTCTTCCACTTCTATATTGCAACAGGCAGAACGGAATTTATATTCCACTTCTTCATTTATTGAATGTTTGGAATCTACATCCCTTCCACGTCTCATTTATGTAGGATTACATAATAAATTTCTACGTTCATTCTATTCATCTCTCCTACATGAAAGGAGATTTATTGATCAGGATCATGTTATTGCAGAACATTTCTGTGGTTTCATGAATGTAATATGTGAACATTGTGAGGCTCGACATTTTACTGCTGAACGACCATCAGATCAACAGTTTACTCTTTGTTGCCACAAGGGAAAAGTAAAGGTACCATTACCTCAATACCCAGAGGTCTTCCAACGCCTGCTGAAAGGAGAGAGTGAGTACAGTCAAAATTTGATGGAGAATATAAGGAGCATTAATAGTTCTTTTGCTTTTGCCTCCATGGGTGCCCATGTTTCTCTACCTCCTGGACATGGACCATACTGCTTTCGTATTCATGGGCAAATTTATCATCGCACTGGAACACTCCATCCTGCTCAAGATCAAACTCCAGCATATGCACAACTGTACATTTTAGATACTCTAAGCGCTACTGACCAACGGCTACAGTCTCCAGAAAATGTTAAATGTAATGCTACTTTAATGAGTATCATTGCTCTTCAATTGGATAATATTAATCCCTTTGTTTCGGCCTACAAAATGCTACGTCAAGTTGAAGTAGAAGAAGAACAGAAGGCAAGAGAACATGGCACAAAAATGCCAAATATTATCATGGCCATTAAACAAGACAGAGGCCAAGACCCGAGACGCTATAACAATCCTACTGCCAATGAAGTTGCTGTGGTCTTTGAAAATGCTGATGGAGAGCCACCATTCAATAGAGACATTTTAATTCATTTGAAACCTGATCCAAATAACCCCTTGGCCCCAAAAACACAGCAAGTCAGTATTCTACACAGCAATTTAGATGCATTACTCTATCCTTTATTTTTTTCTCATGGAGAACAAGGCTGGCATGAGGGACTCAAGCATCAAGGCAAAAGTCAACGCCGGATTACACAGCTCCAGTATTACTGCTATTTGCTGTCTGTACGGAATCAGTTCAATCCTGTCCTGAATGGTGGCAAACTAACACAGCAGTACTTAGTGGATGCGTATGTAAAAATCGAGGCTAATCGCTTAAATTTTATCCGTCATCATCAAAAGGATTTAAAAGTGGAGGATTATTGCGTACTCCAGGAACATCTTCTGAAACAATCTGTTGACAAAGGTATTCCCATTGGCAAGACGGTCATTTTACCATCTTCTTTTGAAGGCAGTCCCAGAAACATGCAGCAACGCTATCAGGATGCCATGGCTATTGTGACTAAATTTGGACGACCAGATCTTTTTGTAACCATGACCTGTAATCCTAAATGGAGGGAGATTACAAACAATTTAGAGCCATGGCAGCGTGTGGAACATAGACCTGATTTAGTGGCCCGTGTCTTCAGAATTAAATTGGAAGCACTATTAAAAGAAATTAACACTGGATTATTTGGCAAAGTTTGTGCAATGGTTCATGTTATTGAATTCCAAAAGCGTGGCCTACCACACGCTCACATTTTGATCATTCTGGATGGCAAATCCAAACTAAGAACTGAGGTTGAAGTGGATAATATAGTTTGGGCTGAAATCCTGATCCAGAAGAATACCCTCTGCTCCATGACATTGTGATGCAACACATGATTCATGGACCCTGTGGTCAACACAACCCCAATTCTCCATGTATGGATCTTGGCAAGTGTAAGAAAGGTTTTCCTAAAGATTTCCAACCAAGAACACTCATAGCTAAGGATGCATACCCTACTTATCAAAGAATGGAAGGATCATCCTTTCAAATACGTTCAAAGATGATTGATAATTCTTGGGTTGTTCCCTATAACCCTTACCTACTATTAACATACAAGTGTCATATTAATGTTGAGGTATGTGCTTCCATTCAAAGTGTTAAATACCTCTTCAAATATGTCTACAAAGGACATGATAAAGCCAATCTTGAAATTTGCCAAACTAATATCCACCATGATGAAACACATCAATTCATGGATTCAAGATACGTCAGTGCACCGGAGGCAGCTTGGCGAATATTTGCTTACCCGATGCATAGACAATCGCACTCCATTATTCGCCTGGCCGTACATCTCCCACATTCTCAACCGCTTTATTTTCATGAGGATGACTCTGTTGACGACATCAGTTCCACAATGCACAGAAAATCTACTCTGATGGGCTACTTTGAGCTGAATGAGAGTGACCCACATGCTCAGGATTACTTCTACCGCCAAATTCCAGAGCACTATGTTTGGAAAGAAGGTGCATGGGAAGTTAGAAAGCGAGGAGGTTCTTCAGTGATTGGAAGAATGTATACTGTCAGTATGAAAGATCAAGAACGGTACTATTTAAGGTTGTTGTTACTGCATGTCAAAGGAGCAACAAGTTTTGACAACATTAAGACTGTTAATGAAGTGACATACCCAACTTTCAAAGAGGCAGCATTAGCTCTTGGATTGCTCTTCGATGACACTGTTTGGAGAAATACTTTATTGGATGCCTGTGTTCTCAACATGCCTGCACAGCTTCGTGATATGTTCGCATATATATGTATTTTTGGTCCTCCAGCTCATCCATTGGAGTTGTGGAAAGAATTTAAACAAGACTTTATCCAAGACTACTGCCATGCATATCACTCCAACACTGAGGAGTGTGAGAATTGTGAAGGATATGCTATGACTGATGTCCAAACTATTCTAAAATTTCATGGCAAAACTTTTACTGATTTTAATCTACCACGACCAAAAAGAAAGCCATACATCGCTCCACTATACAACAAGGATGATGAGTTAAGAAGAGCTCAGCAAATGAAAGCTACTTTAAATGACCACCAACTTTTGGCCTATGATGCGATCAATCAAGCTTTACACGATAGAAGTGGACAACCTAAGTGCTTTTTCATTGACGGTCCAGGTGGCAGTGGCAAAACATATCTGTATGATTTATTAATTCATGAACTAAGAGGAGAAGGCGAAATTGTCTCACCTGCAGCCAGTACAGGGATTGCAGCTAACTTACTGCAAGGAGGTAGAACTATCCATTCGCTTTACGGAATACCAATTCCAATCAATGAAACTTCCGTTTCAAGGATTAAAAATGATACAGATGCTGCACAACATTTGAAAAGTACCAAACTTTTCATTATTGACGAGTCCACTCTCTTATCTAAATATGCATTGCATGTGATAGATCAACTTTTACGTGATGTCATGACAACAGATATCTCCAAGAAAAATACAACACCTTTTGGAGGGAAAGTCATTGTTCTGGGAGGAGACTTTCGACAGTGTCTGCCTATCATCCCACATGGTACAAGAACTGACATTATAGAGAGTTGTATTAAATACTCACGACAATGGCAGCTTTTCACTCAATTGCCACTCTTCAACAATATGCGCTCCATTGATCCTGATTATAGCCGTTGGTTACTTCAACTGGGAAATGGTGAATTGTCTAATGATTTCAACCTTGGAGATGATACCATTGAAATCCCACAAGACATGATCTGCACTGGCTCAATCATTCTTGCTATATTTGGTGAAAACATTGTCATTGATGTAGATAACAATGAAAGCATTCAGATTGCTGCATCACATGCCATTCTTTGCCCTAAAAATGACCATGTGGATATGGTGAACTCTAAGGTCATGGATTGCATTGCTGGTGAATACACTGAATACATTAGTGATGATTCCATTGATCCTGATGAGACTGAAGATCCAGATCAATATCCTGTGGAATTTTTAAATTCACTCACACCAACGGGAATGCCTTCTCATCGCCTCAAATTAAAAATCGGTACCATTGTCATGCTTTTGCGCAACTTTAACAGCAGAAAAGGTCTTTGCAATGGGACTCGCTTGATTGTCATTGCTTTGTTTGACAATCTGATTCAAGCAAAAGTCATTACTGGGTCTGCAGAAGGAAATGTGGTGTTTATTCCAAGGATTGATTTATCTCCATCAGAGACTGGCTTACCTTTCAAGTTAAGACGTCGACAATTTCCCTTGAAGCCTGCTTTTGCCATGACCATCAACAAATCCCAAGGCCAAACACTGGAGAAAGTAGGGATTTTTTTGCCAGAACCTGTTTTTGGACATGGACAGTTATATGTGGCTTTTTCACGAGTGAAAAGAAGATGTAATGTTAAGGTGAAAGTGCTGGATACACCCATTCAAGGAAAGTTGGTGCCTAATTCTGAAAAAGTCTTTACTAAAAATATTGTCTATAAGAATATTTTATCTTAAATTCTTTAGATATATATTACACTTTCATACATGATGGATATAACAATGAAAGCATTCACATTGCTGCATCACATGACAATCTTTGCCCTAAAAATGTCCATGTGGAAATGGTGAACTCTCAGGTTATGGATTGCATTGCTGGTGAATACACTGAGTACATTAGTGATGATTCCATTCAGACTGAAGATTCAGACCAATATCCAGTGGAATTTTTAAATTCACTCACACCAATGAGAATGCCTTATCATCGCCTCAAATTACACATTGGTACCATTGTCATGCTTTTCCGCACCTTTAACAGCATAAAAGGTGTTTGCAATGGGAATCGCTTCATTGTGATCACTTTGTTTGACAATCTCATTCAAGCAAAAGTCAGTTCTGGGTCTGCAGAAGGAATTGTGTTGTTTATTTCAAGGATTGATTTATCTCCATCATAGACTGCCTTACATTTTAAGTTAACACATCGACAATTTCCCATGAAGTCTACTTTTCCCATGACCATCAACAAATCCCAAGGCCAAATACTGGAGAAAGTAGGGATTTTTTGCCCCACAATTCATTTTTGGACATGGACAGTTATATGTGGCTTTTTCATGAGTGAAAAGAAGATGTATTGTTAAGGTGAAAGTACTGCATACACCCATTCAAGGAAAGTTGCTGCCTCATTCTGAAAAAGTCTTTACAAAAAATATTCTCTAAAGAATTTATAATAAAATATTCTTATAGATATATATCACATTTACATACATGATGGATATAACAATGAAAGCATTCACATTGCTGCATCACATGACAATCTTTGTCCTAAAAATGTCCATGTGGAAATGGTGAACTCTCAGGTTATGGATTGCATTGCTGATGAATACACTGAGTACATTAGTGATGATTCCATTCAGACTGAAGATTCAGACCAACATCCAGTGGAATTTTTAAATTCACTCACACCAATGGGAATGCCTTATCATCGCCTCAAATTACACATTGGTACCATTGTCATGGTTTTGCGCACCTTTAACAGCATAAAAGGTCTTTGCAATGTGAATCGCTTCATTGTGATCACTTTCTTTGAGAATCTTATTCAAGCAAAAGTCAGTTCTGGGTCTGCAGAAGGAAATGTGTTGTTTATTTCAAGGATTGATTTATCTCCATCAGAGAATGGCTTACCTTTTAACTTAACACATTGACAATTTACTGTGAAGTCTACTTTTCCCATGACCATCAACAAATCCCAAGGCCAAACAGTGGAGAAAGTAGGGATTTTTTGCCCACAACCCGTTTTTGGACATGGACAGTTATATGTGGCTTTTTCACGAGTGAAAAGAAGATGTATTGTTAAGGTGAAAGTACTGCATACACCCATTCAAGGAAAGTTGCTGCCTCTTTCAGAAAAAGTCTTTACAAAAAATATTGTCTATAAGAATATTTTTTTTTAAATTCTTTAGATATATCCATCATGTATATAAATGTAATATATAACAATGAAAGCATTCACATTGCTGCATCACATGACAATCTTTGTCCTAAAAATGTCCATGTGGAAATGGTGAACTCTCAGGTTATGGATTGCATTGCTGATGAATACACTGAGTACATTAGTGATGATTCCATTCAGACTGAAGATTCAGACCAATATCCAGTGGAATTTTTACATTCACTCACACCAATGGGAATGCCTTATCATCGCCTCAAATTACACATTGGTACCATTGTCATGGTTTTGCGCACCTTTAACAGCATAAAAGGTCTTTGCAATGTGAATCGCTTCATTGTGATTACTTTGTTTGAGAATCTTATTCAAGCAAAAGTCAGTTCTGGGTCTGCAGAAGGAAATGTGTTGTTTATTTCAAGGATTGATTTATCTCCATCAGAGACTGCCTTACCTTTTAACTTAACACATTGACAATTTACCGTGAAGTCTACTTTTCCCATGACCATCAACAAATCCCAAGGCCAAACAGTGGAGAAAGTAGGGATTTTTTGCCCCACAACCCGTTTTTGGACATGGACAGTTATATGTGGCTTTTTCACGAGTGAAAAGAAGATGTATTGTTAAGGTGAAAGTACTGCATACACCCATTCAAGGAAAGTTGCTGCCTCATTCAGAAAAAGTCTTTACAAAAAATATTGCCTATAAGAATATTTTATTTTAAATTCTTTCGATATATATTACATTTACATACCTGATGGATATAACAATGAAAGCATTCACATTGCTGCATCACATGACAATCTTTGTCCTAAAAATGTCCATGTGGAAATGGTGAACTCTCAGGTTATGGATTGCATTGCTGATGAATACACTGAGTACATTAGTGATGATTCCATTCAGACTGAAGATTCAGACCAATATCCAGTGGAATTTTTACATTCACTCACACCAATGGAAATGCCTTATCATCGCCTCAAATTACACATTGGTACCATTGTCATGATTTTGCACACCTTTAACAGCATAAAAGGTCTTTGCAATGGGAATCGCTTCATTGTCATCACTTTGTTTGACAATCTCATTCAAGCAAAAGTGATTACTGGGTCTGCAGAAGGAAATGTGGTGTTTATTCCAAAGATTTATTTATCTCCATCAGACACTGCCTTACCTTTCAAGTTAAGACGTCAACAATTTCCCGTGAAGTCTACTTTTCCCATGACCATCAACAAATCCCAAGCCAATACACTGAAGAAAGTATGGATTTTTTTGTCACAAACAGTTTTTGGACATGGACAGTTATATGTGGATTTTTCACGAGTGAAAATACGATGCAATGTTAAGGTGAAAGTGTTGGATACACCCATTCAAGTCAAATTGCTGCCCAGTAGTGAAATACTCTTTACTACAAATATTCTCTCTAATAATATTTTATTTAAAATTCTTTAGATACATATTAGATTTAAATACATACTTACTTTCTAATGTATTATAAATATTACAATAAATTAGTTTAGTCATAGATGTATAGCAATAAAAAAAAAAAAAATATTTGTTATACAAAAAGATATTAAAATTAGTTCTTATATATACAATAGTTATTTAAGAAATATAGTCATTAGTGTACATTTTCAATTACAATATAGTATAGAGAAATATTTTATTTTAAATTCTTTATATGCATATTACATTTAGATACATAATTATTTTCTAATTAAACAAAAATATTACCATAAAATAGTTTAGCCATAGATGTAAAGTACTAAAAAAAAAAAAAAAAAATTACTTTACCCATAGCTGTATAGGAATTGACCAAAAAAATTATAAAAAAATTGTTTAAAAATAGATGTATAGCAATAGAAATAATCCAACATACCAAACAAATTACTTTAGTTTTAGATAAAGACATTATAATTAGTTATTAGATATTAAATACGTCTTTAAGAAATATAGTCCTTAGTTTTGCTTTTCACTGAAAATATAGTGTATAAAAATATTTTACTTTCAATTATTTACATACATATTCTATTTAGATACATACTTTCTAATTAAACACAAATATTACAATAATTTAATTTAGCTATAGATGTAGAAGAATAGAAATAGACAAAAATACCAAAAATATTTATTTCGTTATAAAGATATTATAAATAGGTTTTAGATATAAAATAGTTATTTAAAATATATTGTTCTTACTTTTTTAGCTTTTAAAATTTCTTTTTAAATTTCATTGTATATGTATATAAACACACATTTTGTAGTAGATTGTAGATGTGTATCATCTAAATGCTTGCATTTAGTGATAATAACCTGAAGCTCCAGCAGTATAGTTGCTGCGAGATTTTATTTTCTTTTTACACAGGGTCAGGTTTTTGTCAACAGCTAAGGCTGCCTTCACATTTGCAGATGCATCTGCAGCGTTTTGAAAATGCATCTGCATGCACATGGTAGACCCTAGCTTTAATATGGGACGCACGGTGTCTGCAGATGCTTGCAGGCAGCCGTGCACACACATTTACTCCTATATGTGATCTGTGCGCAGGCGGATGCCTGCATACAAATCACACACTCCCACCCTCACCAGGGATGCAACATGTCGTGTCCCTGCTGCGGAGGAGAGTCTGTGATCTGTACCCAAGCATCTGCCTGCGCAGAGATCACATATAGCAGTGAATGGTTGTGCTCGGCTGTCTGGAAGCATCTGCAGACACTGTGCGTCCCATTATAAAGATAGGGTTTACTGTCTGCATGCAGATGCATCTGCAAAATGGTGCAGATGCATCTGCAAGTCTGAAGGCAGTATTAGAGATGGGTGGGACAGCTGTTCACACACATCTCTATCTTGAAGTGTGTTCTGTACATATAAATACATACATACATATAGGTACATATTTAGACACATAGGGAAAGAATATACATTTTCATTTTAAATCTGACTTATTCTGCTATTTGTGGAATTTATAGTGTGAACACATCAATTTTGACACTTGCTGTCTAATGGTGACCTACAGCACTCTTACTGTAAGTTGCATGAAATGTTAATGCAATTTGTGCTTTACTTGCAGTAGTTGCGGCACATGTGCTTTCAACAGTTTCAACTGCCAAAATCACAGTTAGCTTTGATTTTTAGTGGTTGCATTTAGTCAACCTGTTAAAGCTGTGCTTGCCGTATTTACTACAAGCTAATTGCAAGTTCCATATACATTACATGTTACTTGCTAAAAGTGAGCTGTAGGTAGGTCCTTTGGTGCAAAGTGCAGAAATTGTATTTGGTTATTCTACACCTTCTGCAAATAGCCAAAAAAATATCTGCTTTAAAAGGAGTCTAACTATTAATTATTAGGGGTAGAGTAGAGTAGGTCCCACCAGTTGTAAGGCTACCTTCCCGTGGTTGGTGGGGAAACATGTACTGGCTCAATCATAGATTATTAATATTCATATATAAATTGAATATACGTAGTCTGTACAAAACATCAGTGCCAGTATCTGTACGAAAAGCCTTGCCTTAGAATCATGACATGTACTACACTGATATATACCATACAAACATTGGTAGTTGATAGATAGATATCATGTCTTATGTGCATTATTGTCAAATTTGAATGAATAATGTATATATGCATGCTACATTCCCGATTCTTTACAATTGAGCCGCCATCTATCATGGAATAATTGGATTATTAGTTAAAAATCTAATTTAATAAACTATACACCAGTTCTAGAATCCCGATGCAATCGCATCGGGCTCACAGCTAGTATATATATAATTATGAATATATCAATATAATAATATTATTAATAATCGATTAATAATAATAATTAATGTTAACACTAATAATAATAATATTAATAATTAATAATAATTAATAATCAATTATATTGGCCCAAAAAGATATCTTAGCTGATATTGTAGGGATGAGGTTCCAGCACTGGTTTTCCGACGTCCGTCCCACAGGATCACCAAGGCAGGAATGATTTGTGAGGAAAAGTTAAAGTAAACACTATAAAATGGCGGATTAAACATATTATTAATCACTAAAATGGCGGCGGGGGGAGTATAGTGATTGGTAGGCAAAAAGGGTCGCCACCCAGCAACAGCGCAGTCAGCCGCGGGTTTTTTCGCGGGCAAACCTGCCGCAAGTGCAAAACCGCACTTGCCGCACCTGCCGCAAGTCCCCCTATACTTTCTATGGGGATTACCGCAACCGCGCCGCAAGTGTAACGGTTATGCGACAATCGCGGCACTTGCGCGGCCATTGCTCGCGCTACATGAGCGATAAATCGCTAACTTTGTAGCCGAACCTCTGGTTCGATTTTCGGCCAGCGACTCGCAATGGCCGCTTCGCGGCCATTGCTCGCACTCAGCCAGCGAGTCGCAATGGCCTCGTGGTGACATCACAGAGTGACAAAGCCACGGTCTTTTCGGGGTCCGACACGAAAATGCCTACGGCAATTATAGAGTAGATAGCATATGTCCATTATATGCTTAACATACATGGTCTTAAAGATCTGTTCGCAGTCATGAAACCCCATAATATGGACATTACTGCATTCCATATGTTTAGAATACAGATTTTTTTGCATGTGCACAACTGTGTTATTATGTGGAAAAAGAAAAAAAGGGGAGCGTAATTTGAGAACACCTGATGGTGGGGTAATAATAAACAAAGGGGTCCAGAGGCCACTCACTTGTTAGAGTTGTGCACCCCTGCGCAAGTCCAGTTATGGCTTGTTATTAGAGGGTGTTCCTGGTTGCCGCTGGTGATTGCTGGCTAACGTCGGCGCTGATCGCACAGAACTTTTAGGTCACATCACATGGTTGGAATCCCCCGGAAGTACATTACCGCAGGTCCGCGTGGTGTCGGGTAACCGCAGGTCCTTCAGAAGACTCCACTTGTTAGGTATAATACCAGGGAGCTGCTCCAGCCGCTATTCTCTCAGCGAGGGATAGAACATAAGGGGAGATTGTAGTAGCGGTTTGGTTGAGCGCTGGGGTGAGGGATTAAAATTGAGATAAATTCTGGTAAACAAAACAAACCTTTATTGTCCCTTTGATTACCAACAATGCGTATCAATAGTAAGCATTATCTTCATCAGGTGGTACCCTGATGAAGATCGTGCTTACAATTGATATGCGTTTTGGCTAATGAAAGGGACAATAAATGTTTGTGTTGTGAACCCCCACAGAAAAGTGCTAACGGATGCCAATAGATGTACACGCTACATTTTTTAACGGATCTGTCATCACCAGAGATAGGGGGTGGGAGGAGCTGTACCTTGCTTCTGAGCATGCTCAGTCCACCAAAACGGATCCATGCACATGGAAGCAAATGTTTTGCAACGGATCCGTTTTCCATAGAGTTCCATTCTGTTTCATGACGTATAGGCAAGGATCCGTGAACGTCTGTTTGTTGTATATTTTTCATGTGAGGCCAAAAATGCAACATTTTGCGCTTTAGGGGACATGAAAAATAAGCAAATGGTTCCATGACAAAATGGTGACAGCTGGATGCACACGCAAGACGAATCCGTCACCACTGAAAATCAATGGAGACAAAAACGGAACAGTGTCCATCCATTGCAAAACGAATAGATTCGAATGGCAAATTCCGCAAGTGTGAAATCAGCCTGATTGGGACTCAGGTTAAATTCTTCAATGGACTGTGCCCTTAATGGACTTTGTCCTATTATCTTGATGGTCAATACGTCATTTCAATGAAGTCTGCTGATCCTTGTGGGACTTATATACTGTATTACTTGTGAGGCACAGTCTGCGGGTTGCATCACATGGGCTTGCAGCATAGGTGCCTTTTCATATGAGCCTGTTTTACTGGGTGTGATTGCTGTAAGACTGAATGATGCACAGTGGGTTAACATCTAAGGGGCTGATTAGACTAATGAGCGGGAGCTAAAAGAGCAGTGTGTGCTGATTGTTAACAGTCCCAGGTGTGGGTGTGGCAAGCAGGACTTAACCTGCCAGGTGTCTGTGTGAGGGAGGAAGATGGGAATCCTAGCAGTCCAGACCACTGAGATGTGAGGACGTGTCAGAGGCAATCAGTCCCTTTGGGATGTGAGGGAAGCCTGTCCTCCATTCAGGAGGCACCTGTCCCTCTGATCTTGTGTGCGAGCCGGTGGCCAGGAACGGGTTGTGATGGCTCCTGGAGTTGGGGAACTGTGGCTGACCCTGGAGGGCGTTTCTTCAGGCGTGGGGTGAAACACGTGCTGGAGGAGACCTCGGGGGGACGCCTGGTGTACCCGGTAACTCAGGTTGCTATACCCGGTTCTGTACCCGGTAAGGACTTAGTCCAAGGATGTTATGTGGACTAAGTGTGCTATATATATGTGTGCCAGGCGGGCATAGCCGCCACGTTGTGTTTATGTGTATAGTCCTATAGGAGGTGAATATGTTATGTGTTGATGTATAGCCCTACAGGAGACAAATATGTGTGCCAAACTATAATATAAATGAGCTCTGGCACACCAAAAATTAGAAAAGGAGTCACTCAGTGCTGCTGAATATGCTTTTAATGAAAGTTCAGTCTTTTGATCAAATTCTCAGAATCACAATTGTTGAAATTCAAAAACCGTTTTTCGGCTAAACAGCCTTCATCAGTAAAGGTACCTTTACACGCCGCGACGGCAGGCTGGATACATCCCACTACAGGCTACAAATGTAGCTTGTAGCGCCAATGTAGCCCGTCGTAGCGGCGTCTGAAGACGTGACGATACAGCCGGCAACAGATACATCTGTTTCCTAGCTCTGCTCGAAAAATGATGGCTACAGCGCCGATGGTAGCGAGCTGTATCGGCGTGTAAAGAAGCAACGGAAGGGAACTCGGGACAGCCTGCAATGTAGCTAAGGCGTGACCCTGGCTCCGTGTTACCGCGCCCCATGTGCGATCATTGGTGGAAGCTGCTG
This sequence comes from Allobates femoralis, assembly GCA_033576535.1. NCBI lineage: Eukaryota > Metazoa > Chordata > Amphibia > Anura > Aromobatidae > Allobates > Allobates femoralis. Next base: position 216,916,639 of record JARQOC010000006.1, on the reverse strand, counting down.
CATGACGATTGGTAGTCGCTGCATAGGAAGGCATATTTAAGGAGCTGACGAGTCACACTACACAATCGCTCGAGCGTGCTGTATTACTCAGCCTCCTGCGTTGCCTGCCCAATCAGGATGTTATTGCTTCGTCCTATCAGCGTACAGACGGCTCGTAATCCACAATTGTGGCACGCCTATGTGCTGGCCCTGCTGCACCAGGTACGCCCATAGTAGCTGGTTATAGCGGTGTGTACATGAGCTACAGCTGGCTACTTGAGACACCCGGCGATGTAGCTAGCTATAGATGAAGCGTGGCGTAGCGCACCTTGTGGCGGCGTGTAAAGAGGGTGCGTTGACCGTTTGAGCGTGCTCGTGCACGTGAAGTAGCGGGATGTATCCAGCCTGCCGTCGCGGCGTGTAAAGGTACCTTTACACAACTATATAAAAAAGGATACAAAAGAACATAAGTACCAATACATTTCAAATGTACAAAAAATAAACAGCAATGCTGACATAAACTCCTACCGCGATATCAAATGAGACAGGGAACACGCTGGGTCGTGTCTCACAGCGTTCCTACAGCCCCACACGGCGGATATGTAAGTTGAGGGTCTCTCTGCACACTGGATACGTGACACCATTTCACTATCTTACTCACTAAAGCTGGATGGTTGTTTCTGATAAGGTTGTAGCATTCTGGAGATCTTATATTATATCTTTCATTTTACAGTATCTCATTACTTTGTTAGTCTTGGAGTCTGCACTTGCAGCACTGTGCCTGATTGCTATTGCATTATTCCTAGGCACATTTATCAGCTGTGAGTCATCTACGCAATATTAGAGTCCTCTTGAGGTAACTACAACTCCCTTTTTGGGTTTATTGCATTTCATTATCCATGTATAATTTTTATTTATTCATTATATCTTCTTTGTGTCATAGACAAATTTTGAAAAAAAGTCAATTTTCTCACTAGCTGCTTCTGTGCTGTTTGGTAGCTTTACTATTTTTATCAACCATCAATTGAGAGAGTACGTCTGATTGTCCCAGGTATAATCATCCTTTGTCTTTTATCTGGATCTTCCTTACATAAGTCCCTCTCCATATATGTATATTTTTCAGGTTTATATCATCGTATATCATTTTTGTTCTATATACAGGATTGTATATGCACTATATGTTGTGCAAGTTTCTGACATTTTGTGGATCATTTATCATCCCTCTGTATGATCACAGGTATGTTAGATCATACTGTATGCATTGCTCATGACCCACTGTATATCATATATATGAAATAATACATTATATCCTGTCTCATTTGATATCGCGGTAGGAGTTTATGTCAGCATTGCTGTTTATTTTTTGTACATTTGAAATGTATCGGTACTTATGTTGTTCTTTTGTATCCTTTTTTATTTTTGTCATTAATAATTTTTATTGGTAAACTTATCACACAGAGTTGAATACACATGTATACATAACCCAGGGGGCACTGTCCCGAAAAGGGAAAGGAGGGGGGGGGGGAAAGGATGAGGGTGCATATGGGAGCCAGGGGGAATGGGGAAGATTCAGGGTATATGCAAAGTTCAGCTCTCAGACTGTGTGGAATCTTGCCGCCTTGAAAAGTCTGATTCCCCTCGACGTCGATGGGAGATGCCTTCCTACTCAGATCAGTGGTCCCAAAGGCTGCGGCCGTTTAAAACTCACAGCTGACTTTCAGTCACGAAAATCGATACCAGGAGTCAGGGTTAGTACTATATTAGATAGGGGACCAGGGGCAAGGAAAGGGGGGGACATAGAGTAAAAGGAGAGGAAGAAAAAAAAAAAAAAAAGAGTGGGGGGGGGGGAGGGAATTGGGAAGGGGGAGGAAAAACGAGGGAAAGGGTGGAGATAAGGAAGGGGAGAGGAGTAGGGGGGGAGGAAGGGCAAAGGGAAGAGGAAGAATAAAGGAGAGGGGGAGGGGGAATCCCTGGGCCAGGGACCCACTAGTGTCGGTGTTTCTATCTAGTATACCCGACCGCTATTAGAGGGGGACCTTGATCGCCAAGGGTGAGCCGCCCATATCTCCCATGCTTCGGCCACATATCTCCTTGTGGGGCCGTCCATGGCCAAGTAAAATTCATGGCAAAACATGGAATTCAGTTTGTTCGTTAAGTGGGCCATCGAGGGAGGGCAGTCAGCTTTCCATCTAGCTGCCACACAGAGTCTGGCTGCTGTCAAGACATAAGTAATAAGGTGCCTGAGGACCGGGGGGAACGCCTCTATTCCCATGTGGAGGACCGCCAGTTGAGGGGTTAAAAGAGACTTAATTCCCGTGAGGGACTCCAACAGGCCAGAGACCGTGAGCCAAAATGGGACCAGTCTAGGGCAGCCCCACCACATATGGGCCAAGTCCCCCTTCTTACCGCAGTTCCTCCAACACAGGGGGGAGGCTCCCCTGCCGAACTTCGCCAATCTAGTGGGAGGCAAGTGCCATCTTAACTGTATTTTTTTTCAGGAGTTCCACGTGATTAATGCAGTTAGTTGCCCGCAATGTACAGTGGACCGAGTTCTCCCAAGAATCTGTGTCTGCCGTGAAATTCAGATCCTCCTCCCAAGCCCTCATATATTTGTACTTAGTCGGGGCTGCAGCCTCTAGAAGAGTACCATATAACAAAAGTATTCCCTTTGTGGTTTTAGGGTCCGATTTCAGAAAACGCAGAATAGGGGAAGGGCCAGGGGGCCGGAAGTCATGGCGGCAAGCCCAGGATCTAAAGAAATGAGAGACCTGACTAAACTGTAGGAACATGTTGCCCAGGGATGGATATCTGGACAAAAGGTCCCAAATGACATCAAAGCGTTTCCTTCACATAGATCCCCCAGGGAGGCAATTCCCAAATCTAGCCATTGGGAGACAGTCAGCGAGGGGATATGTAGTCGCAAAGCAGCCAAAGGCACCTCCGCCAAAGGGAGTTTGGCCCACCCCCCCCCGCAATCTTCCCCAGACGCCCAAGAGGGCCCGCACCGTCGGCAACATTGTGTCCCTGGGGAGCTCACTCAGGGACTCAGCCACTAGCAATAGCTTAAGGGAGTGACCCAGCGATTCGCTCTCCTCAATTTGTCTCCAACCACCCCCCTCTCCCTCCCGCCACCAGGACCGCGATCCCTCCAAGACAATCGCTTTAAGGTATGAAGTTATGTCAGGAATCCCCATTCCACCCCTGGTCATTCTTTGGTACATAGTTGATTTCCCCACTCTAGCCGGTTTGCCTGCCCACACAAATGTATTGATCAGGGATTGAAGCTTTGCGACCAGCCCTAATGGGTATCTAATCGGCAAACACCGAAATACGTAAATGATCTTCGGGAGCCAGAGCATTTTCACGGCCTGTATTCTCGCCATCCACGTCATCGAGGGGAGGGGAAAGGTCCCAAGAGCATCACGCAGCCTGACTATCAGTCTGCTAATATTCTGGGAGGCAATCTGTTTCGAGGAGCAGAGGAACACCCCCAGGTATGGTATGCCAGCATGGCACCACTCGAAGGGGAAGCTCCGCCTCATGCGTTCCACCTCTCCAGGAGAGACGTGGACAGGAAAAATCACAGACTTAGTCATATTCAGTTTGTAATAAGACATCTCTGCAAATCTGGACAACGCCCCCACTACTCCTGGGAGAGAGGATGCGGGGTCCAAGGTGGAGATAATAACATCGTCAGCATAGAGTCCCACAACGTGTCTCTCACCTCCGACTGGAATCCCCACAATTGACTCATCCGTCCGGATGGAGACCGCCAAAGGCTCCATCAGGAGGGCGAAGATCAGGGGGAGAGGGGGCAGCCCTGCCTCGTTCCGTTCCGGGTGCGAGTACAGTCCAAGGATTGCCGCCATGATAGGGCCTGTAATACCAAAGGAGGAGAGGACCTCCCGGAGGTACCCCCAGTGAACCCTGTCAAACGCCTTTTCGGCGTCAAGGGATAGGAAGACTCCAGGGGCACCCCTCCTCTCCGCCACCTCTATCAGGTCCAGCATCCTCCTCGTTCCATCTCTGGCTTCCCTCTTCTGAACGAACCCCACCTGATCTGGGTGAACCAGTGAGGGGATCACCTCCCCTAGTCTGTTTGCTAAGATTTTAGAGAATATCTTAATATCTGAATTAAGGAGAGAGATAGGGCGGTAGTGTTCTGGGCGGTCAGGTGTTTTACCAGGTTTGGGGATCGTAATAATAGTGGCTTCTAACGCCTCCCCAGGGATCGAACTCCGTGATTGCCACACGTTAAAAAGCTGAAGGAGGTAGGGCTCTAGTACCCTCCCAAATGTTTTATAGTATTCATTTATGAACCCATTGGGTCCAGGGGCGGAGTTAACTTTTAAGGAGGCAATCACCTTTCCAATTTCCGGTTGTGTGATAGGTCTATTCAGGTTGTATAACACGTCCGGAGAGACAGTAGGGAGACGCAGGTCCCGCAAAAATTTCCCAATATCATTTAAAGTGGGTTGGGGGGTCGTTACATCATTTTTCAAGTTATACAGCTGTTCATAGTAGAAGGCAAAAACCTCCACTATTTTGACCGGGTCTCTGACCACGTGCCCCCGAGCGTCCCTCATGGACGTTATCATAGACCTGATTTCCCTCTTTTTCAACCCGCTCTGTCACCTGCGGCGTAGTATTTTGTTTTCATTTTTCTTAAAGAAGTTTTATATTGCCTAAGGAGCAAGGCTCTGAGGTTCGTACGTAAGGTCAGGATTTGGGAAAAGAGGCGAGGGTCAGATTTGTGCTTGTTAACCTCCTCTAATCTCTGAATGTCTGCAATCCATTCCCGCCGAAGGCGGTCTCTTTTCCGTTTTTCAATTGCCGCCTTCTGGAGCAAAAGCCCCCTCAAGACAGCTTTATGAGCGTACCACAAGGAATCATCGGGCACTGACTCATTATCGTTGAGGGCAAAATATTCCTGCAGCTGACTCTCAACATCGACACGGATCGTCGGGTTAACCAGTAATCCTGGATTAAGCCTCCAACGGCGGGACTCTCCCCCCCGGCCCTAATGAGAGCTCCAGGGTGATCCGACCAAGTTATGACCCCGATCTCCGTAGCGGCACAGGTCTCAAGGGCTACATCATTGACCAAAAATAGGTCAATTCTGGAGTATGTACCATGCACGTGGGAGAAGAAGGAATAATCCCTCTCCTCCGCGTGGTGGTACCTCCACACAACATGAAGGTGGTGCTCCCGAGCCAGTTGACCCAGGGACACCCCCCTCCTAGAGACCGGGGCCGAGGAGTCCAGGCGACCATCCGCAACCATATTAAAGTCGCCACCTACCACCAGTCTACCCTTAGAAACCGCACCTAGTTTCCCAAAGAAGGACCTCAGGAACTTGACTTGGCCAAGATTCGGGGCATAAACATTTGCAATTGTGTAGAGTGAGCCAGCAATCTCGCAGATCAGAATAACATATCTGCCAGACGGATTGGCAATGGCCTCCTGAATCTGCAATTGGAGAGTGTTCTTGAGTAGGATACAAACCCCTGCCTTCTTTTTATCAGGATGATTGGCGTGAAATGCGTGGGGAAACGAAGCGTTAACAAGTCTATGACTATCTCTCTCCAGGAGATGTGTCTCCTGGATGCACAGAACTTCAGCTGAGGACGCCCTCACCTCTCTCCAGAGGAACGAGCGTTTTGCAGGGCAATTTAATCCCTCCACATTAAGTGACAGGATATTCAGGGACGAGGACCCCATGGCAGGTATCTCTCAGCCGGGTGTCCCGGCCCAGGGAGGAGGGGGTGGGGAAAGAAGGGGGAGTTGACTGGAAAGAGAAAGAAGGAGGGAAGGAGGTAGAGGTGGGGGAAGCGAAGGTAAGGAAGGGTGGAAAAAGAGATAAAAAGAAGAAGTCTTGGAAGGTGGAAGAAGTAAAGAGGGAGAGGGGACAAGAGACTAATATCACACACTTATATATATAAAAAAAAAAAAAAAAACAATGTAAACATTAGAAGACCCAGAACATCTGGGCTGACAGGGGAGGGAGAAACCCTGTAGGGTACCGGACCTCCGGTCCAACAAGCAGGCCAGGAGAGCCCGTACCCAGGGTCTCCAGAACCGGACCGGAGATAACTAGTCCAGTGGCTTCAACAATGGGAAGCAGAGGCAAAAAAAGAAAGGAGCTCATCGGTTACCGCCGACCTGCCGCGTGGCTGGGTGCTCACTCAGTTCCGCCACCTCCTGGGAGTACATCCATCCGTTCCTCCTGTCCAGCCGCACGGGGAGAGCCGGAAGTGGAGGCGATCAGGTGCCAAGCTTTCAATGATTTGCGAAGATGCGTGGGAGAGGAGAAGGAATACCTCTTCCCCTGATGTCTAAAATTCAGGGACACAGGGGAGCCCCAACTGTAAAAAATCCCTTTTTCCCTTAGGACCTTGCAACTAGATGCAAAGTCTTTCCTCCTGGATAGGGTGCCCGGGCAGAGGTCCGGGTATACTGCAACCCCCTGATAAGATTCCGGCAGTGGGGGACCCGCTCTCATCCTGCGCAATAGGTGGTCACGAATGCCTGGGCGCAGTAGTCCGACCAGCAGGTCACGTGGTGTCTCTGCAGGGAGGTGCTGTGGTTTGGGGATACGGAAAGCCTTTTCTAGTTCCAGATCAGTCAGAGGGGAGTCAGGCAGGACCGTGGTGAGAAAGTCTGTTGCTAGCTTGACAGGGTCCTCCTCCCCTCCCCCTTCCGGCAACCCCTGGATCTTTATGTTGTTCCTCCTGAGCTGATCTTCTAAGTGGCAGACAGTGGCTGAAATGGATCCTACTTCTCTGTCCAAAGCTGTGTGGCTGTCAGAGAGGCTGTTATGAGCAGCTGCAAAGTCCCCAAATTTATTTTCCAGGTTACCTGTGCGCTCTGTTAGGGCTCCCACATCCTCCTTGAGGGTCCCTATAAGAGATCTCATGTCCTCCATTATGGAGGAGCGCAGCGCTCCCAGCAGGGATCTCAGGGGTCCCAGAGTGACAGGGGTGCACTCATCCCCTCCCATCTCCCAGGGCTCCGTGCTGCGAGGTGAACAGGAGGTTGAGGGCTGTGGAGTGGCGGATGGGTGGTCTGGGGCCGGCGCCATGTTAGGAGGGGAAGCTCTCCTGCTCTCTGCTGCATAATAGTCTGCAACCTTACTTTCGCCCTGGCGCCGCCGGGACCCCGCTCTCGGCATCTCACCCGGTTCCAGTCGTATTCACCCAGCCGTAAGAGGAGGTAGGAGGCTGAGGCACCTTTAGGTAGTTGTTTTCGGCGGGTTCACACGAGGAGCTTTTTCACTGTGCGTCCGGCGCCATGTGCAGCAAGGACACGCCCCCTTTATCCTTTTTTATATAGTTGTGTAACTGATGAAGGCTGTTTAGCCGAAAAACGTTTTTTTTTGAATTTCAACAATTGTGATTCTGAGAATTTGATCAAAAGACTGAACTTTCATTAAAAGCATATTCAGCAGCACTGAGTGACTCCTTTTCTAATTTTTGGTGTGCCAGAGCTCATTTATATTATAGTTTGACATTTTTCTCTGAGCACCCTGATCTCCATACTAAGGTTGAGCCAAGTATTCTTCTATTTGTAAATGTGTGTGCCAGGCGGGCATAGCCACCATTTGGCCCGACTGAAGGACCTGTTAAAGAGTGACTGTATCATCAGGGCGTATGCAAAATTTCCTGTATGAGTATCACCAGGGCGTATGTAAAATTACCCTAGACGATAAAATAGATGTGTGATGTAACGTGGAACTCATGATGGCAGATGCAGAAAGGCCATGCATGAGGGGTCCCCGAGGGTTGATTCTCCCTAGAATAGGTGGAGGATCCCTATATGAGGTTGAGGATCTCTGTAGGAAGTAGATTCTCCCTGTAATAGGATGGGGAATTGGCCCTGTCAAAAGGCCAGGTGACCGTAACCGTCATTGGGATCGACCTAGGTCATGTTATGGTCCCGTTGATTTCTAAAGTGTATAGTGTATATAACGTGTAATGTGATATGTGAATGTCCTGTAATGTAATGATGTGAATACTATGTGAAATGTAAAAAGGGTATTGTGTGTGACCAGTGGTTTATGCATTTCAATAAACTACTGCATTATGTTATACATTAAAAATCACGGTTGTGGGTGTTTTTCCGTTGCCAAGCGAGTTTCCCAGGGGGCGCTGTTAGAGAATGGTCAATAGTTAGATGGAGGCCATAAGTGCCAAGGCCTCCTTCAGCCATGTTGTCTTGTGTAAAAGTTTCAGTGTTAGCTTGAAAAAAAAATATAACTATTGAATTTCTCTGTTGTAGGTCTCAAGTAATAAGTGCACAAGCCATAGAAGAGAAACAGGCATGGAGTTAATTAGGTTTGGTCCAAGCATATACCAAAAACTCATCATGATAACAGTTAACCAATTCACTATATATGCCTTTTTCTCAAGTTTTTCTCAGATATTTTACGGTGTATTCTATCCCTCAAGGCTAATATGACGTTTCTTATAATCAAGAACAGAGCTAATTAATGTCAATATGTTGTGATTTGTGCTTGGTCCAAAAAAGGCTATTATAAGATAATTTATATTGATAAATTTAAGTGTAGTATGTAGTTAGTAATGAAATTAGTGTGCCTTTTTCATGTCTATGTGAAATGTAAGTATTGCCTTTGTCAGGATGAGGTCATTATGTATTCATTGACAATAATGGCCACTGACGTTATCAACAATGATACCCAGGCGGGGCGACACTATTCCATCCTGTGTGCCAAGCGTGCCTGCCATTCTGAAACCTGCCCGTTATTGCCTTGCCATATATCTCTGTATTTTTTCCTACCCGAATAAAACCCACTTTTGGTTCTGAAGACGCAGTCTATGGAGTTTATCGAACAAAGGAACAACTAACTAACTATTTCTTTCAGCGCTACCTCACATACTGTATTGTGATGAAATTACCACCTGTGTAATTCTAAGGAAATCCTGAAAGCATGCACTGTGTGCAGCACTTGATGACTGTAGTTGGCCACCTCAGCCCTAGAAGTCTCTGTAGAGGTAGTTAGGGAGCAAGAGGAATCCTCGAGCCCTTCAACCACAACTGCGGCTCTCCCTGGACCCTCTTACATGCATATGGGGGTCAGTTCACAGAAAGCATCCCCCATATGCTGCAAGAGCAGGCACGCAGACAATGGTGACAAGTGGCGCCTTCACAAACATTACTGCAGTTCACTGACTCAAGGGGTCACACAGGGGGTATCCCACAAGTTTGAACTGCACTGCACTCCGACTTCACAATTCCTCACATGCGCTGTCTCCCGATGCCAGAGAGATATACCCGCTACATCTCAGGTGATACTGTAGCTCTCGCAAAACCGCATTGGTTATGAGCACGGATGCCACTGAGGTCATCTCATATCACACAGCAGGATGCCCTGATGCATGATACCCGCTGTGTAACCTGAGACAACCTCAGGGAAGGAACGGCTTGTCACACTGCCGGGGCTGTGCAGTGCCTGCTTTCCCATATCGGGGATGCAGCCACTGATCTTGCCACACATAAACTGGGACTACTTTAGTATTTACCGTATATACTCGCGTATAAGCCGAGTTTTTCAGCCCAAAAATTGGGCTGAAAAGTCCCCCCCTCGGCTTATACGCGAGTCAATATGGCTCCCTAAAAATTTTGGCGCCCCCACCTCACTTTCTGGGCCCCCCCGCATGCAGCGCTGCGCATATACATTACTTGTCTAGCAGCTGTCACCCTCCGATGGCGGATCGCGGCTCCCGGCTCCATCTTCCTCGCTGACTTCCTGCTTGTCAGGTGACCGGCCGGCGTCGCGATGACGTCATCGCGCTGCGCCCCGGTCACAAAGCAGGAAGACAGCGAGGAAGATGGAGCCGGGAGCCGCGATCCGCCATCGGAGGGTGACAGCTGCTAGACAGGTAATGTATATGCGCAGCGCTGCATGCGGGGGGGCCCAGAAAGTGAGGTGGGGGCGCCAAATTATGAGGGGGGCCCTGCTGGGGCCCTGTATACTACCACTGGGGCTGTATACTATCACTGGGGCTATATACTACCACTGGGGCTGTATACTACCACTGGGGCTGTATACTACTACTGGGGCTGCTGTATACTACCACTGGGGCTGTATACTACTACTGGGGCTGCTGTATACTACCACTGGGGCTGTATACTACTACTGGGGCTGCTGTATACTACCACTGGGGCTGTATACTACCACTGGGGCTGCTGAATACTACCACTGGGGCTGTATACTACTACTGGGGCTGTATGTATACTACCACTGGGGCTGTATACTACTACTGGGGCTGTATGTATACTACCACTGGGGCTGTATACTACTACTGGGGCTGTATGTATACTACCACTGGGGCTATATACTACCACTGGGGCTGTATACTACTACTGGGGCTGTATGTATACTACCACTGGGGCTATATACTACCACTGGGGCTGAATATACCACTGGGGCTGCTGTATACTACCACTGGGGCTGTATACTACTACTAGGGCTGCTGTATACTACTACTGGGGCTGTATACTACCACTGGGGCTGAATATACCACTGGGGCTGCTGTATACTACCACTGGGGCTGTATACTACCACTGGGGCTGTATACTACTACTGGGGCTGTATGTATACTACCACTGGGGCTGTATACTACCACTGGGGCTGTATACTACTACTGGGGCTGTATGTATACTACCACTGGGGCTATATACTACCACTGGGGCTGTATACTACCACTGGGGCTGAATATACCACTGGGGCTGCTGTATACTACCACTGGGGCTGTATACTACTACTGGGGCTGCATACTACCACTGGGGCTGCATACTACCACTGGGGCTGCATACTACCACTGGGGCTGTATACTACTACTGGGGCTGCTGTATACTACCACTGGGGCTGTATACTACCACTGGGGCTGCTGTATACTACCACTGGGGCTGAATATACCACTGGGGCTGCTGTATACTACCACTGGGGCTGTATACTACCACTGGGGCTGCTGTATACTACCACTTGGGCTGCTGTATACTACCACTGGGGCTGAATATACCACTGGGGCTGCTGTATACTACCACTGGGGCTGTATACTACTACTGGGGCTGCTGTATACTACCACTGGGGCTGAATATACCACTGGGGCTGCTGTATACTACCACTGGGGCTGTATATACTACTGGGGCTGCGTGTATACTACCACTGGGGCTGAATATACCACTGGGGCTGCTGTATACTACCACTGGGGCTGCTGTATACTACCACTGGGGCTGTATATACTACTGGGGCTGCGTGTATACTACCACTGTGGCTGTATATACCACTGGGGCTGCTGTATACTACCACTGGGGCTGAATATACCACTGGGGCTGTATACTACCACTGGGGCTGAATATACCACTGGGGCTGCTGTATACTACCACTGGGGCTGTATACTACCACTGGGGCTGTATATACTACTGGGGCTGCGTGTATACTACCACTGGGGCTGTATATACTACTGGGGCTGCGTGTATACTACCACTGGGGCTGCTGCTGTAACACTGCTGGGGCCTGTATATACCACTGGGGAGGCTGCTGTATACCACACTGCTGGGGGCTGTATACCTGTGCTGGGGTCCACCCTCGGCTTATACACGAGTCAATAAATTTTCCCAGGTTTTGGGGGCAAAAGTAGGGGGGTCGGCTTATACACGGGTCGGCTTATACACGAGTATATACGGTATTTGGATTTTGTTTTGTTTTTTCAAAATTTTTAATCCTTTTTTGGGGGCTGAGTGGAAAAATGATGAAAGAGGAATTTACTGGGGTTAAATTTCAAATAACATATTTAATGGTGTGGTTATTTGTGTCTTTAGTGACTTGGTTATTAATATTGGGTATCTGATTGATGCCTCAGCATAACGAACCTCTGTGCTTTATGTCAGCTGACATTATCCAGCTAACATCAACTCGAAATATTTTTATCCTGTGTGCCAACACACCAGGGTAGCGAGAAAGCTTTGGATGAAGCACAAGGAGTGGCGTGTTTAATGGAGGCACCACTTCTGCGGCGGCTTGCTAATTTTTTTTTTTTTTTTTTAAGATTTACAGTTGTTCAAGATTGGATGGATGGATAGATAGATGGATGGATGGAACTAGAGATAGATTTATAGATAGATGGAAAGTAGATATATATTTTTACATAGATGGAGAAACAGATTTAGAGGGATAGATGTCAAACAGCTATATAATGTCCCACCCCCTATATATTGTAAGCTTGCACCCTTTAGTGCCTTTTATGTTGTACAAAAACTACTAGAAATAAGCAGCATCAGAAAAAAAAAAGTTTTTGTCACTGATGGTATGCCATTTATGTTGCACTAAGGGGTGTTTTAGCCTTTTATTTAGATAAAAATAATATATTTGTTTTTTTAAAGTGTATCACTTATTTTTCATCACCAGCTAGGGAACAGCAACAGCTGCAGGCTTCAGATCACAGCTGGTGGCTTAACCCTGGCTGGTAATCCAAAACAAAGGAGACCCCAAGCTATGTTTTCACATTATTTATAAATCAAATCAAAAAATATACGGTGATTTATGCAATAAAAGATTAAATTTTATTGAAAAATTAAAATTAGTACATACAACAATTATGTGTTTACTAATAAGGTTTAAATAGGAGTACAAATATATCTACAGTTACAAAACCAATTTTTCATAAAAAGATGTGTAATAAGTATATAGTATAGATCTGCAAATACACCCTATACATTATAAAATTATCTGAGAAGATCACTGTCTAGACAGGTCTCAACAAAAAATATAATACAAGTGTAATAAACAACAAAAACCTGTAATAGTTACCTATCTCTCACATAGGAAGCTATCAAGCACTAAAATATGTGAAAGAAGTTATCCCAATAGTGAAAATCAAAAATACATAAATAAAGGGTGATTACCTGGTGTATCTACAGACTTTGCTGCACTCTACATGCACGTTTCGGCTTGCGCCTTCATCGAGGATGAAGGCGCAAGCCGAAACGTGCATGTAGAGTGCAGCAAAGTCTGTAGATACACCAGGTAATCACCCTTTATTTATTTTTGATTTTCACTATTGGGATAACTTCTTTCACATATTTTAGTGCTTGATAGCTTCCTATGTGAGAGATAGGTAACTATTACAGGTTTTTGTTGTTTATTACACTTGTATTATATTTTTTGTTGAGACCTGTCTATAAAATTATCTGAGAAGATCACTGTCTAATGTATAGGGTGTATTTGCAGATCTATACTATATACTTATTACACATCTTTTTATGAAAAATTGGTTTTGTAACTGTAGATATATTTGTACTCCTATTTAAACCTTATTAGTAAACACATAATTGTTGTATGTACTAATTTTAATTTTTCAATAAAATTTAATCTTTTATTGCATAAATCACCGTATATTTTTTTATTTGATTTAATTTGGGTGAGCAACCTCTTTTCCATGAAATTAGTTGGATGATTATAAGGTAAGAAAGTATTATCATCTTCTGTATTAGCCTAATTCTGGAATACATTATTTATAAAGATGACAACTGGAGTCTACTATCCTCAGGGTTGGAAGGGCCATCTTTCATGGGCACTCACCACCCCAAAAATGGCAGTCAACAGCTACCTCAGAACTCACACTTCCATAAGATGCGCCAATCCTGGCATTTCACAAAAGCTCTTCCCACTGCCCTGGTGCGGTGGCAGCCAGGGTAATAGAAGGGGTTAATAAAAGATAAGTCTTGTCAGCTGTCATCTGATGTAATATTGAGGCATCTGATACCCCCACATTACCAATCCAGTGTCTAAAGAGTTAAATAACACAGAGAAAAATGTTTTCTTACAAAGAAAATATAAAAAGATAAAATTCCTTTATTGTAAATAAAACATACAGACAACCAGCTGTCACCAATTTATTAAGGTCAAACATACCCTCCGACTATAATCAGCAGTGATGTCCCTCAAAGAACTGCAGCACTGCCACTACCCTTTGAGCAGACACATGTCCATTCACCTGGGGCAGCAGGCTCACACTGGCACATGGCTGTGCAATGACAGAGTTCATTTGAGGATTGTACATACGCGCATACTCTGTCCTCAGATGAACTGTCTGACGTCACAGCTCAGCTCAGAATGCCAGCTGTCAGTGTCTGAGCGCTACTCCTGGTGGGTGGACATGTCTCCAGACTCTCTGCTCATTGAGATGTAGCAAAGCTATGATGGTTCGTCGTGGGACAACTTATGCTGGCTGTAGATTACCATTGGAGGGTATGTTTCATGGGTAATAAAGGGGGGGGGGGGGAAACAGGTATGTCTGTGTTTATCCAAATAAATGATTTTTCTCTGTATTGTGTGTTTTTACTTCTTATAGATTGATAATGGTCTGGTCTAACATAGGCCTGACAGTATCAATCTAGAATATGTTGTCATCTTGCTAATCCTCAAATGACATTAATTATTACCCAGTTTGCCACCAACACCAGGGCAACTGAAAGAGTGGGGTAACCGTCCGTTTTGGTGTCTCTCATAGAGGCCCAATTCTGGGGTGGCTGCGGGCTGCAATTTTTAGAATGAGGGGCCCAGAACACTTGAGACTCACCACGCTGAGAATTCCAGCTCCCAGCTGCGTGGGCTACCTTGGCTGGCAATTAAATTTAAGGACGTATTGCACACCCATTTTTACAATTTATTTATTTTTACAGTAATATGGCCTCAGTTTGGTTGCCATACTGGAAACCAATCACAGACGACAGCATAGAGGCAGGGTGGGCCTACGTCTAGCAAGCTAATGTCTGTGTCAAAACAGATAGCTCTACTGTAAAACAGTTTGAGCTGTGTTTGGCAGCTTTTGGCCCCCTTTGAAGGCATTTTCTAGGCCCTTTATTTTGCCTCCTATTGATTTGAATAGCGTTTGGACATTCGGCAAACAAATACCTGCTTGGTGAACAGAGCCGAACCCGAACTTCAAAAAGTTCGCCCATCTCCAAGTCAGAGCAGTTGTAATTCTGTTTAATCTACTTCATTGAGTACCCAGTTCTTGCAGTTATAATATGGTGGGCTCCACAGTAGACTTCTGAGGGTTTGCCTTGGACTCTCTTTCAATTCTCCTTTTAGTATATATGAAACTCTGTGAATGTTACCTAGTAATTCACTGCATTAATTTTTTGCAGTGTGAATACAAACAACATAACAGTATGACGCTACTAGTGACGTGCTTTATAGTAGCTGAATTTAATTTTTTACCAATCTGTTCTGGTTCCGTAGGACCCATTTTGACAAAATGAGGGTTTTTCATTATTTAGAATCTGGAAAACAGGATGACAGTACTGTATCCACCACCTCAACCACGTTTGTAACTCCAGTGGATCACTCTACTCCCAATAGTGGGTTTTGAGTAGTCTGTTTTGAGCTCAAAATGTATAAATATAAGTAGCACTATTACTGGGTCCCTATGCTCCTATAGGCCTACATTCTCCATTGCTCGCAGGTATCAGACAGCCTATAAAATGTATCCAAATTGTGCCAGAAAATAGGCAGGAAGGGATCTAGGGACCCAGTTGACAAGACACACCTCAACGTGGTGACTGGGTGGTTTATTAATGCGCATTTATAAAGCTAAGTTTCTTCTTTTACTCCTTTTAGCTTACCTGCAATTTTCCTTTTTCACATTTAATCACTAAATAGTGCTACTTATATTTATGTATCTAAACTGTGTTTAAGTGTACTAACACTGGTAGAAATAGTACTGCATCTATAAATGTTTGAGCTCAAAATGACCAATAACAACAGTTGCAGTACTAGAAGTCATGTTTAGTAAAAGCAGCATTTCAGGATACAAGGATTAAGGCATCACAGCCTGAGCAGCTCTCCACAATAAAATGCACACTGAATATTTTAGTGTACAGAAGGAAGGTTGAAGTTGTGCTAATTCTTGTATAGTCAAATCCCTTCACAATTTTGTGAGGTTTGAAATGTGCGTGCTGTGCCGATATTTAGGTGTTGATATTACATATGAACCCCTGTGGTTCTACCAAACAGAATTTACTGGTGCTAGCATAGTGCTCTATGGCACTTTAAGCTTAGTACAATAGAAACAATCATAGGTCTGAATGTTCCATATCACAAAAAGACAGTTATTCAAAGGTATTGTTGGTCTGCATGAGGCCTAGTACTCCAGGCTACACTGTTGCTTAATTCTTAAGGTACCGTCACACGTAACGATATAGTTGCCGATATTGTTCAAAAGTCACGCGTTCTGTGACGCTTGAACGATGTCAAAACGACATTGTTGCGTGTGACACTACAAACGATGAACGATCAGTCGGTTGATCGTTCATCGTTTCATTTGAGGACAGGACCTCAAATCTATCATTGGTCACCCGGTGGACACGCAGCATCGCTGCGTGCGACACCGGGAGACGACCGATAAGCCAGCTCCCAGCGCCCCTCAGCAAGCACTGGGAGCTGGTTTCCAAGGTAAACTGCGGGTATCTAGGCAGCGCGCGCTGCCTAGATACCGGATGTATATCATGGTTACCAGCCTACTCCGCTCACCGGCTGGTATTCAAGGTATACATTGGGTATCTAGGCAGCGCGCGCTGCCTAGATACCCACAGTTTACCTTGGAGACCAGCCTGCTCCTGCTTACTGCAGCCTGGCAGCAGGAGCAAGAGACCGTGGAAACGATATTTAAATCATTTACAGGATGTCTCTGGTCCACATCGCTGGTGAGTCTGCCTGTGTGACAGCTCACCAGCGATCTGAATGATTTTGTTAACGATCGCGCGTGCATGTGATCGCTAACAAAATCATTCATTAGATTGATGGTTGTGATGGCACCATTAGAGTTCTCAATGTACTCATGTAGACCAAATCTATTTTTTTCCACTTTTGTAGGGTAGTTACATGCACTGTAGACTCTAATTTCCCATTTATTTATGTATGATAGTAAGAACTCAGGACAATTTCCATGTAGAAAACAGGGTTTATTTTTAGAACTTCAAGTCACTTTACAGGTCACTCATCAGTACATACATTCAGCTGGAAAAATGGTGTTTAAATGCTTGATTCACAATCCAGCTCCTCTAACAGTATGTCTCTGTACAACATAAAGAAAACTACAAACGGCCATTTATCAAATTAAATCTGCTCTTACAGTTGGTGCCACCAGGGAGTTTCTATATGTGGTGCTTATAACTCATGCCATTCTGCAACAGCAATAACCCTAACATTTTCCACGCCCACTGAATTCAGGTCAAGCTGCCTGTAGGCAGGATGACAGAGCAAGTGTTGACACAAGCCTAAAAGTCCTAAATATTAAGCCATACCTCTAGGCTTTAGTTTCAGACTTCCATAATAAAGTGAGATTGGGTTTTACTGGTGTAAAATGGATACTAAAATCGCAGTGGTCTCATCAATTGCTTATCAACAAAGATTCCAATGTTGATTACCTGTAAAGCAGTGTTCCCTTGTACAAATCAATGATAGGGACTATTGTCTGCACGAATAAGAGAGGCATAAAAGGAAACCTGCTTTTATGACCTAATACAACATCAATATTTCTAAACACGTGCCTAATTACATCATACCCCCCAGGGCTTTAAGGGTCTATAAGCTATATGCAAATTATCTATACAATATTTACATTTTTTGCAGCTGTCTTTACATTTTATAACAAGAGTCCAGTTTAGATAAATCTCTTGGAAACCCAATGAATTTAAAGTGCTTTACTGCTTTAATGAAGTTGCCATTGCAACCAAAGACCCAAAATACATGACATATTTTGGCTTGATAGAATACAGTCCACTTGAGTCTTCACAAGTGGTCCCAAACAACTGCTGTTGTGCTGCAGCTTTAGGAGGCACTTTATCATAAATGTGAATTCTCAACATCTGCTGGCCTTCTGGATTAAACCCTGAAGGTCATTAGCAAGGTGAAAGGAGCCATTCTAAGCCTTTGCCTCATGCCTAGATCTCTTTTCTTAACTAGTACTTGTTCCAGATGGTTTAAAACCATGATGCCAAGATGCTAAAAACAAAAGTTAGCCAAACACAACCTGACGGATTGGTTTAATGGGTTAAAGCATTAGATGAAAAGGTGGTAATTTGTGCGCTGCCGTCTGTCCGTTGGTTCCAGGAAATCCAAGGAATCACAAGATGTTAAAAGTAATACCTTTAATGTATAATTCTTACGCGTTTCGTGGTACTTCAGACCACTTCATCAGAGATCCACAAGGTTTACATAATTATACATTAAAGGTATTACTTTTAACATCTTGTGATTCCTTGGATTTCCTGGAACCAACGGACAGACGGCAGCGCACAAATTACCACCTTTTCATCTAATGCTTTAACCTGTTTTCCTTGGGCAGAGTGCTGCAAGCCGGCTTATACTTCAATAGTTGTTGTGACTCTCACAACAACATAAGGTTAGTGCAACAGCACACAATACAACACCCCGGTTATACCCGGATAAGACCCTATGTGCGCTTTTCTACTTTTCTTCTAGGATTGGTTTAATGAAATTGCACAAATGAAGAACGGAGGAAATAACTGCCATCACAACATTAAGTCCCACATCAATATCTGGAAGGAATGGATTTCCTTTCACTCCTGATACTTTTAATAACCGCATAGGATGGGCATATAAAAGAACTCTCACCTCTGAGTGAGTCTTACCTTCTGCCACTAAACCTCTATCATATGGTCGTTAAACCATTGTGGAGACATTACCCTTCTACTGGTGGCTCTCCTACTTTGTGATGCCCAAGGACTGACTACGAGCTATATTACAAGGCTGTGAGGGAACGCACCTCCCTGAGATTTTGGGTGTCACTATACCCCGATCGTTATAACAAATAATAGACATATCACAGTCATCATCTGAAACCTGGCTGATTTAGTATTTACAGACAAACCCTACTCCTTCACATCTTCCCAAGAACAGGCTAATTATACTTGTTGAGTCAATGTGATCGCAACCACAGCAAAACCCCTGGCTTACAAGCAGATTTATTCACACTGACAAAATAATAATAAGAAACAAACAGAAAAAGTTGGAATCATATGAATAGTTTAAAAAAGCCATGCACATTTCAGAAACATTTATGAAATAATTAAAATGCACCAAATAAATACTAAAGTTCATAGACTTGGTAATGGATCAAGGGGCCTTTTTTTTACACTTCTCACAAAAATGATAGCTTTATTGGTTGTCATGTAGTCGCCGGTGTCTCACCAGATGCGAATCTCGCGTGAACCGTTTTCCACACTCTGGACACTCAAAAGGCTTTTCTCCTGTATGTGTGGTCTGATGCCTCATAAATAGGGAGTAGAAGGTGAAATTTTTCCCACATTCGGCACATATGAAAGATTTTTCTTTAGAATGTATTTTTTGATGTTTAATGAGAGCCACGTCTGAAGTGAAGGTCTTGTCACAACAAGGACATTCATAGTCTGTTTCCCCAGTATGAAGTTTCATATGTTGAGTCAAGAGGGCTGGATACTGGAAGCCTTCTCCACATTGGGGACAAGTATGTGTGGTTTGCTTAGTGTGTGTCCTCTGGTGTCTGGCTAGATGAGACTTTTTGGTGTAACTTTTCCCACACTGAGCACAGATGTATGGTCTTTTCTTCTTGTGCATCTTTGCATGTCGTTCAAGAAACTCTAGATTCTCAAAGCACTTTCCACATTCTAGACAAGAAAATGGTTTATTGCCCTTGTGGATTTTGCGATGCCTAACAACATGTGCTTTCCTACGGAAATATTTGCCACAATCAGGGCACATGTACGGTTTCTCTCCTGTATGTGTTCTGTAGTGGTCAACCAGCTGGGACCGACTGGGGAATTCTTTGCCACATTCAGAACAAACACAATCATTTGCTCCTGCATGACTTTTCAGATGATGGTTAAGAAGACTCTGACTTGCAAAACTATTTCCGCATTCAGTGCATGAAACTGCAGCAATGTGGCTACCCCAATGCAACTCTAGAAGGGCTTCAAAACGAAATGATTTGCCACACTCCGTGCAAGAAAATGGCTTCTCCCCCACATGAACTCCTTGGTGTTCCTCAAGTTGTGAGACATCATCAAAGCTTTCCCGACATTCGGAGCATGGAAATCTCTCATTCTGGTCATATGACGTATAGGGGTCTTGTAGTTCAGCAAGTTTGGTGGGAGTGTAGACCTCCACTAGGTTTGTTTTATGTATTTTACGATGTTGGTTTAGGACATCCTGTCGATGAAAAGACTTACCACATTCTGGACAGGGATAGATCTCCTTGTCCCCATGAATTCTCTGGTGTCGGAGCATATGAGATTTTCTCCGGAAGCCTTTTCCGCAGTTTGAACAAACAAAAGGCTTTTCACCAGTATGTATCCTCTGATGTATATCGAATTCTGTCTTACAAGAATACTGTTTTCCACATTCACAACATATCAGTGGCTTCTTCTGATGGGATTTAGAGTGGTGGAGGAGAAGACTGTTATATTTAAAACACTTTCCGCATTCTGAACAAGAGTACGGTTTGTCCTGACTGTCTGTTTTCTGGTGTAAGTTGCTGGAATGAGCTGAGTAGTATTCATATGTAATCTCCTCCATATATGGTTCTTGGTATAACTGAGAAACTGTTAGATCTTCAGTGCTTGTTTGAATGTCATCATTTTCATAGTACTGTCCTTTTATAAAAGTAGAGCCATAGTCTGTTTGGGAATTTTCAGAGCCTGTATTGATATCTGTGTCCCTGAAACTTCTTTCAGCACTCTTGGCTAGTATGAAGTGTCTTTGTGATTGTTCTACTGATACTGATATGCCAGTCTCTATAAGAGATGCCTCTTCTGAGGCCGCTTCTTGCTTAATCTGCACGCTTGTATACGGTGCTGGGGACTGGTCGATTAGGCCTTGGGGATATAAAGAAATACTGCTCTTAGGTCCAGTGTGTATGCGCTCAATTTGGATAGGGAGTTCATCTGATCTAGAATGTACTTCAGCCCAATCAACAGGTTCCTCCTTAATTTTTATTACTCTGTACTCGGTTGCTGTGGGTTTGAGATCTACAGAACCACATTCTTTACTGGTTATTAAATGCTCATCATTACAGCCATGTACCACAGTATGTACCAAGGATTTACAACTATTACTAGCCATGAACGCCGTGTTATCACATGCTGTGCCTCCCTTGTTGCAAATAGATAAATATTCTGTTTGGTCAATAGGAACATGTATGTAAATTTCTGGGAGAGGTCCAATTTCACTGGGACTGGTATCATCTGTTTGTGTTGAGCTATCTTGGCACAATGTCATGGAGTTTTCTATGGGGACATCAGCATCAGACCTATCTTTTTTAAGAGCCAGTGGTTCAGATGTTAGTTGAATTTCAGTCATGTCCGCAGATGACCCTATTAGAAAGAATAAAGTTGAAGTCCTTATGAAAATGATACTGGTTTGAAAAACTCATCTAGAAGATGACAATGCATTTTATAGAATATATGGAAGGGGGCATTCATACCAGCAGTAAATGTGCTAAAAAAAAAGTAGTTATGCGTTATTGCACTTGCTCGTTTAACTCTCTAATCTCTACATTATTATTATTATAATTATTATTATTATATAGGCCTATATATATATATATATCACCAAAAAGTACTCACCATAGTAGAATCTTCTGTTTTAATTACGAATCCAAAAAATTACATTGAGGAAATCGTGCAGTGGGGGAGGGAGGTGAAGAGACGTCGGACGACTGTGACCATTTCGCGGCTAACAGCCGCTTCGACTGGTCCTGACTCAGCTGTTAGCCGCGAAACGGTCACCGTCGTCCGACGTCTCTTCACCTCCCTCCCCCACTGCACGATTTCCTCAATGTAATTTTTTGGATTCGTAATTAAAACAGAAGATTCTACTATGGTGAATGCCGCTGGTCTTATTACTTTTCGGTGATATGTTTTGCACTTAGTATAAGTGTGCACCACTATAAAGCTGTTGCCATCAGTCATACAAGATTTAACAGTATCAGCCTTACCACGGATCGTGCCCGGTTTTCGTCTCTTTGAAAGGAGACATATATATATATATATATATATATATATATATAATAATACATACACACATACATACATACATTTATGAATGTATATATTGTGAGGCAGGGACATATGTGAAAGTTGCCCAGAATGTGCTTAGAGACCTTATGAGACCCACTGGAGTGTATTATATTCACAGTTACTGCTGTGGATGCAACACAAAATAAGAGTGTGAACTTGGTCAATCTATTTTACCAATTCTTTTTTAGGAAAACCTGTTTGGAGCATTTATTTTTAAAAAAGATCTGCAGGACTGGTAGTGGGACCGATCTCTCTCTCCAGTCCAAGAAACATACATCTACCATATTTTTCAGACCATAAGATGCACTTTTTCCACAAAAAAGTTTTGGGGAAAGTGGGGGGTGCATTTTATGGTCCAAATATAGGACCTGTGTGGCTGTGGAGCTGTGCTGGGGGGAGCTCCGGCTCTGGAGCAGGCTCTGAGCCGGCCGCGGGGCTGCTGAGGCAGTGGGAGGTCAGGTGCTCTCGCTCATTATGCTCATTTAATATGCACTTTATCCCGCTGTCCATCACCTCATTGCTGAAGCAGCGCTGAGAGATGGCGTGCATTACGCCCATAATTGTCAGCAGCACATGCCTTCCATAATAGTACATTATAACCACATTTTTTGCTTAATTTTTTTCATCTATTTTCCGCCTCTAAAATCTGGTGCGTTTTATGGTCCACTGCGTCTTTTAGTCTGAAAAATACGGTAGTTCATGCCCGGGAAATGCACTTATTTTTGTAATGCACAGTAGGGTTTGTTAGTTGGGAGCAAGGCAATGGGAGCAGCAGGTGCTGGGAAAGCTGGTGTGGTGCGTGGAGTTAACATAGGCCAGCAGTGAGAAATCTTGGAGACCACAAGTGGACCCCTGCATTTAACGGGGATCCTACAGCATTGCAAAGGTAAATAGACTTTGTAAACATGAACCAGCAGCGACCTGAAAAGACATTTCCAAGATTGTACAAAAGTGTTCAATTTGTAATTGGACAATAATTATATACACACATGCAAAGGAATAAGAAATTAGGAGGGGGCAAACACTTTTTCGCAACACTTTGTGTGCGTGTATGTGTGCAAAGTATATATATATAATATATATATATATATATATATATATATATATATATATATATATATATATATATATATATATATATACATACATATACACACATACATACATACATACACACACATATACATATACACGCACATATGCCTATTTACATATATACACGCACACAAAGTCCATACACGCACACACACACATATATATATATATGTAAAAAACGGACTGCAGCACTCAATAAGGCTGCCTTCACACTTACAGATGCCTCCGCAGCGTTTTGCGGAGGACATCTGCAAGTGTCCGCATGCAGACAGCAGCCCTATCCTTTATAATGGTCCACACGTTGTCTGCAAATGCTTGCAGACCACCGTGCGCTCCCATTGCCCGCCACGAGTGACCTGTCGCGTTCCCGGTGCGGACGAGAGTGTGTGATCTGTGCGCATGCCTCCGCATGCGCACAGATCACTCATGGCGGGCAATAGGAGCGCACGGCGGTCTGCAAGCATCTGCAGACACCGCGTGGACCATTATAAAGGATAGGGCTGCGGTCTGCATGCGGACACTTGCAGATGTCCTCCGCAGAACGCTGCGGAGGCATCTGCAAGTGTGAAGGCAGCCTTACCTTCTCTTTAAGCCTTTATTGGCCTTCAGGTGAAACAATGGCCATGAAGTGTTGTGAAAAACTGTTTGCCCCCTCCTGATTTTATTCCTTTGCATGTTCACCACACTTAGACTATGTTCTCACTGTGTGTTTTTGATTTGTTTTTATTGTGCTCCGTTGTTGAATTTTCAGCAGTAAAACTGACCTGTTTTTGAACAAAAAAAATATGATCAAAAAACACAAGTGTTTTTGATCAGTTTTTGATCCATTATTTTGTGCTGCGGTTTTTTTTCCATTAACAATGGTGTCAAAGGGGAAAATGGAGGAGAAAAAAACGGATCACAGATTGAGATGCTCATATTTCTTCTGGACGCGTTTCTGCCCTAAACACGAACCAGGAAAAACTGCAGCGTCAGAACAGCATTTCTGAAAACTCATTGACTTTGCTGGGCATCACCGAAAGTGATTAATTCTCCATGGTCTAAAACAGGGGTCTCAAACTCGGCTGGGCTGGGGGGCCGCACATAGAAAAAATTGATATCGGGGGGCCGCATTCATTGTAGGACTAAGTGACATTTTAGCAATACCAGAATTTTTTGCTCAATGTAGAAATGCCCAAATCCTGGTTTCTTTCTTGTAGGAACGTCCCCACCCTAATCTCCTTTATGTAGGAATGTCCCCATCATGGTCCCCTTCTTGTAGGAATGTCCCCATCGTATATTAATGTCAACCATTCTGACCCTCATCTTGTAGCAATGTCCCCATCCTGGACCTCATCTTGTACTAATGTTCCCATCCTGGTCCTCTTCTTGAAGTAATGCCCCCATTCTGCTCCTCTTCTTGTAGTAATGTCCCCATCCTGGTCACAGAGCCCATGGGACTGTGCACACAGAGCCCACAGCGCACGCAGAGCCCACAGCGCACGCAGAGCCCACAGCGCACGCAGAGCCCACAGCGCACACAGAGGCCACTGTGCACACAGAGCCCAAAGCGCACACAGAGCCCAAAGCGCACACAGAGCCCAGTGCACACCCTCAGTGCCTGGACCCAGCCTCACTGTCTGTGCTGCTGTGCCCCCGCCAAACCCGGTAATTGCCACTTAAGTTACAGTACCATACCGGCACCAGCGATGAGCTGCCTGATCCTCCTCCGCGGGATCTTCCCCTGATGACATCCGGCAGCAACTCCTCCTCACTGCTCTCAGGGCCTCGCTTGCCCTCCACAACAGTGACAAGGCGGGATTCTGAGACCCCCTCAGGTCACCCGCAGCAGCCGGAAGACTAAGGTGGGTGGGTGGGAGATGCTGAGGTGGGTGGGCGGAAAAGTCTGTCTTTCAGTCACCATCATCATCAAAATCATTTTCATCATCATCATACACACACACACAGCCACCATCATTATACACACACACACACACAGCCACCACCATCATCATACACACACAGCCACCACCGCCATCATCAGTCACACACAGTCACCACTGCCATCATCATAATCAGTCACACACAGTCCCCACCGCAATTGTCATCAATCACACACAGCCACCACCACGATCATCATCAGTAACACATAGCCACCACCACCGCCATCAATCAGTCACACACCGCCACCACCGCCGTCATTATTATCAGTCACACACAGCCACCACCACGATCATCATCATTAACACACTGCGACCACCGCCACAATCATCATCAGTCACACACAACCAACATTGCCGCCACCGCCATCATCATCATCAGTCACACACAGCCACCACTTCTGCCGTCAGTCACACATAGCCACCACCACCGCCATCATCATCATCAGTCAGACACAACTACCCCTGCCACCACCGCCATCATCATCTTCATCAGTCACACACAACTACCCCTGCCACCACCGCCATCATCATCATCATCAGTCATGCACAGCCATCACCGCCACCAAATATCATCATCACTCTCACACAGCCATCATCATCATCATCCTCAGTCACACAAACACACACATACACAGCCATGATCATCCTCAGTCACACGCACACATACACAGCCATGATCATCCTCAGTCACACGCACACATACACAGCCATGATCATCCTCAGTCACACGCACACATACACAGCCATGATCATCCTCAGTCACACGCACACATACACAGCCATGATCATCCTCAGTCACACGCACACATGCACAGCCATGATCATCCTCAGTCACCACATACACAGCCATGATCATCCTGTCACACACACACATACACAGCCATGATCATCCTCAGTCACACACACACATACACAGCCATGATCAGTCACACGCACACATACACAGCCATGATCATCTGTCATCACAGCACACATAAGCCATGATCATCCTTCATCACACCACACATACACAGCCATGATCATCCTCAGTCACACGCACACATACACAGCCATGATCATCCTCAGTCACACGCACACAAACACAGCCATGATCATCCTTCAGTCACACGCACACATACACAGCCATGATCATCCTCAGTCACACGCACACATAACAGCCATGATCATCTCAGTCACACGCACACATACACAGCCATGATCATCAGTCACACCACACATACACAGCCATGATCATCCTCAGTCACACGCACACATACACAGCCATGATCATTCAGTCACCGTACACACATACATAGCCATGATCATCTCAGTCACACGCACACATACACAGCCATGATCATCTTCAGTCACACGCACACATACACAGCCATGATCATCCTGTCACACGACAACATAGCCATGATCATCCTCAGTCACACGCACACATACACAGCCATGATCATCCTCAGTCACACGCACACATACACAGCCATGATCATCCTCAGTCACAGCACACATACACAGCCATGATCATCCTCAGTCACACCCACACATACACAGCCATGATCATCTTCAGTCACAGCACACATACACAGCCATGATCATCTTCAGTCACACGCACACATACACAGCCATGATCATCTCAGTCACACGCACACATACACAGCCATGATCATCTCAGTCACACCACACATACACAGCCATGATCATCCTCAGTCACAGCACACATACACAGCCATGATCATCCTCAGTCAACACCACACATACACAGCCATGATCATCCTCAGTCACACGCACACATACACAGCCATGATCATCCTCAGTCACACGCACAATACACAGCCATGATCATCCTCAGTCACACGCACACATACACAGCCATGATCATCTCATCACCCCACACATACACAGCCATGATCATCCTCAGTCACACCAACAACCAGCCATGATCATCCTCAGTCACACGCACACATACACAGCCATGATCATCCTCAGTCACACGACACATACACAGCCATGATCATCCTCAGTCACACGCACACATACACAGCCATGATCATCCTCAGTCACACCACACATACACAGCCATGATCATCTCAGTCACACGCACACATACACAGCCATGATCATCCTCAGTCACACCACACATACACAGCCATGATCATCTCAGTCACACGCACACATACACAGCCATGATCATCCTCAGTCCACGCACACATACACAGCCATGATCATCTAGTCACACGCACACATACACAGCCATGATCATCCTCAGTCACACGCACACATACACAGCCATGATCATCCTCAGTCACACCACACATCACAGCCATGATCATCTCAGTCACACCACACATACACCCATGATCACCCTCAGTCACACGCAACATACACAGCCATGATCATCCTCAGTCACGCACACATACACAGCCATGATCATCCTCAGTCACACGCACACATACACAGCCATGATCATCTCAGTCACACGCACACATACACAGCCATGATCATCTCAGTCACACACACACATACACAGCCATGATCATCCTCAGTCACACGCACACATCACAGCCATGATCATCAGTCACATCCAGAACACATACACAGCCATGATCATCCTCAGTCCACGCACACATACACAGCCATGATCATCCTCAGTCACACGCACACATACACAGCCATGATCATCTTCAGTCACAGCACACATACACAGCCATGATCATCCTCAGTCACACGCACACATACACAGCCATGATCATCCTCAGTCACACGCACACATACACAGCCATGATCATCCTCAGTCACACCACACATACACAGCCATGATCATCCTCAGTCACACGCACACATACACAGCCATGATCATTCCTCAGTCACACGCACACATCACAGCCATGATCATCCTCAGTCACACGCACACATACACAGCCATGATCATCCTCAGTCACACGCACACATCACAGCCATGATCATCTCAGTCACACGCACACATACACAGCCAGATATCATCCAGTCAGTCACCAACACTCGTACACGACACATACCAGCCATGATCATCTCAGTCACACGCACACATACACAGCCATGATCATCCTCAGTCACACGCACACATACACAGCCATGATCATCCTCATCAGCATCACAGCTGATCTCTGTCAACACACATACACAGCCATGATCATCCTTCAGTCACACGCACCAGCACGCACACATACACAGCCATGATCATCCTCAGTCACACCGCACACATACACAGCCATGATCATCTGTCACACCACATACACAGCCATGATCATCCTCAGTCACACGCACACATACACAGCCATGATCATCTCAGTCACACGCACACATACACAGCCATGATCATCCTTTAGTCACACGCACACATACACAGCCATGATCATCTGTCACACCACCAACATACACAGCCATGATCATCCTCAGTCACACGCACACATACACAGATCCATCACACCAACTCACAGCCATGATCATCCTCAGTCACACCACACATCACAGCCATGATATCCTCAGTCACACGCACACATCACACCATGATCATCCTCAGTCACACCACACATACACACCATGATCTCAGTCACACATACACAGCCATGATCATCCTCAGTCACACCCGACAACACATATACCTATCACAGCACACATACACAGCCATGATCATCCTCAGTCACAACGCACACATACACAGCCATGATCATCCTCAGTCACACGCACACATACACAGCCATGATCATCATGTCACACATACACAGCCATGATCATCCTCAGTCACACCACACATCACAGCCATGATCATCTCACACACAGCACACATCACAGCCATGATCACTCAGTCAACGCACACATACACAGCCATGATCATCATGTCACACTACACAGCCATGATCATCCTCAGCACACGCACACAACACACCATGATCATCAGTCACACATACACAGCATGATCATCCTCATCACACGCACACAACACAGCCATGATCACTCATCAAGCACACATACACAGCCATGATCATCCTCAGTCACAGCACCATACACAGCCATGATCATCCTCAGTCACACACACATACACAGCCATGATCATCTCAGTCACAGCACACATACACAGCCATGATCATCCTCAGTCACACGCACCATACACACCATGATATCCTCATCACACCACACATACACAGCAAGATATCCTCATCACACACACATCACAGCCATGACATCTCAGTCACACGCACACATACACACCATGATATCCTCAGTCACACGCACACTAACATGCTGATTCTGTACAAATACAGCTGTATTCAGTACAGAATCAGCCTACATTTCCCATACAGCATGATGTGTACATATACACGTGATCATCCTAGTCACCAAATACCACATTATCCCAGTCACACGCACACATAACAGCATGATATCATCACACATACAAGCCATGTATCTCAGTCACAGCACACTACACAGCCATGTCACTCATCCACGCACACATACACAGCCATGTCATCAGTCACACAATACACGCCAGATCATCTCAGTCACAGCACATACACAGCATGATTCCTCAGTCACAGCACACATACACAGCCATGATCATACTCATACAGCACACTACACGCCATGATCATCCTCAGTCACATGCACACATACACAGCCATGATATCCTCAGTCACACGCACACATACACAGCCATGATCATCATGTCACACATACACAGCCATGATCACTCAGTACACGCACACATACACAGCCATGATTATCCTCAGTCACACGCACACATACACAGCCATGATCATCCTCAGTCACACACACACATACACAGCCATGATCATCATGTCACACACACAGCCAAGATCATCCTCAGTCACACGCACACATACACAGCCATGATCATCCTCAGTCACATGCACACATACACAGCCATGATCATCCTCAGTCGCACGCACACATACACAGCCATGATCATCATGTCACACACACAGCCATGATCATCCTCAGTCACACGCACACATACACAGCCATGATCATCCTCAGTCACACGCACACATACACAGCCATGATCATCATGTCACACATACACAGCCATGATCATCCTCAGTCACACGCACACATACACAGCCATGATTATCCTCAGTCACACGCACACATACACAGCCATGATCATCCTCAGTCACACACACACATACACAGCCATGATCATCATGTCACACACACAGCCATGATCATCCTCAGTCACACGCACGCATACACAGCCATGATCATCCTCAGTCCACACACACACACATACACAGCCATGATCATCCTCAGTCACACGCACACATACACAGCCATGATCATCCTCAGTCACACGCACGCATACACAGCCATGATTATCCTCAGTCACACGCACACATACACAGCCATGATCATCCTCAGTCACACGCACACATACACAGCCATGATCATCTTCAGTCACACGCACACATACACAGCCATGATCATCCTCAGTCACACGCACACATACACATGGCTGTGTATGTGTGCGTGTGACTGAAGATGATCATGGGCTGTGTATGTGTGCATGTGACTGAGGATGATCATGGCTGTGCATGTGTGCGAGTGACTGAGGATGATCATGGCTATGTGTGTGTGTGACATGATGATCATGGCTGTGTATGTGTGCGTGTGACTGAGGATGATCATGGCTGTGTATGTGTGCATGTGACTGAGGATGATCATGGCTGTGTATGTGTGCGTGTGACTGAGGATGATCATGGCTGTGCATGTGTGCGTGTGACTGAGGATAATCATGGCTGTGTATGTGTGCGTGTGACTGAGGATGATCATGGCTGTGTATGTGTGACATGATGATCATGGCTGTGTATGTGTGCGTGTGACTGAGGATGATCATGGCTGTGTATGTGTGCGTGTGACTGAGATGATCATGGCTGTGTATGCGTGCGTGTGACTGAGGATGATCATGGCTGTGTATGTGTGCGTGTGACTGAGGATAATCATGGCTGTGTATGTGTGCGTGTGACTGAGGATGATCATGGCTGTGTGTGTGACATGATGATCATGGCTGTGTATGTGTGTGTGTGACTGAGGATGATCATGGCTGTGTATGTGTGCGTGTGACTGAGGATAATCATGGCTGTGTATGTGTGCGTGTGACTGAGGATAATCATGGCTGTGTATGCGTGCGTGTGACTGAGGATGATCATGGCTGTGTATGTGTGTGTGTGACATGATGATCATGGCTGTGTATGTGTGCGTGTGACTGAGGATGATCATGGCTGTGTATGTGTGCGTGTGACTGAGGATGATCATGGCTGTGTATGTGTGCGTGTGACTGAGGATGATCATGGCTGTGTATGTGTGCGTGTGACTGAGGATGATCATGGCTGTGTATGTGTGCGTGTGACTGAAGATGATCATGGCTGTGTTTGTGTGCGTGTGACTGGGATGATCATGGCTGTGCATGTGTGCTTGTGACTGAGGATGATCATGGCTGTGTATGTGTGCGTGTGACTGAGGATGATCATGGCTATGTGTGTTGTGACATGATGATCATGGCTAGTGTGTGTGTGACATGATGATCATGGCTGTGTATGTGTGCGTGTGACTGAGGATGATCATGGCTGTGTATGTGTGTGTGTGACATGATGATCATGGCTGTGCATGTGTGCGTGTGACTGAGGATGATCATGGCTGTGTATGTGTGCGTGTGACTGAGGATGATCATGGCTGTGTATGTGTGCGTGTGACTGAGGATGATCATGGCTGTGTATGTGTGCGTGTGACTGAGGATGATCATGGCTGTGTATGTGTGCGTGTGACTGAAGATGATCATGGCTCTGTATGTGTGCGTGTGACTGAGGATGATCATGGCTGTGTATGTGTGCGTGTGACTGAGGATGATCATGGCTGTGCATGTGTGCGTGTGACTGAGGATGATCATGGCTGTGTATGTGTGCGTGTGACTGAGGATGATCATGGCTGTGTATGTGTGCGTGTGACTGAAGATGATCATGGCTGTGTATGTGTGCGTGTGACTGAGGATGATCATGGCTGTGTATGTGTGTGTTTGTGTGACTGAGGATGATGATGATGATGGCTGTGTGAGAGTGATGATGATATTTGGTGGCGGTGATGGCTGTGTGTGACTGATGATGATGATGATGATGATGCCGGTGGTGGCAGGGGTAGTTGTGTGTGACTGATGATGGCGGTGGCGGCAGTGGTGGTTGTGTGTGACTGATGATGATGATGGCGGTGGTGGTGGCTATGTGTGACTGATGACGGCAGAAGTGGTGGCTGTGTGTGACTGATGATGATGATGGCGGTGGCGGCAATGTTGGTTGTGTGCGACTGATGATGTTGATGGCTATGTGTGACTGATGACGGCAGAAGTGGTGGCTGTGTGTGACTGATGATGATGATGGTGGCGGTAGTGGTTGTGTGTGACTGATGATGATTGTGGCGGTGGTCGCAGTGTGTTAATGATGATGATCGTGGTGGTGGCTGTGTGTGACTGATGAAGAATTATCAGGTAAAATGATATTAAATGGACGCTGCTGCCAAATAATCCAGTTCAAAGTGATCGATGTAGCATATGGTGGTTCATTCTACGCGTTACCCCGCTTCCTCCTCAGGAAATGTACACCGGTTCTGGTGTATATTTCCTGATTAAGAAGCAGGGATAAGCTTTGAAACACATAGAATATACCACCAATGGTACAATGATTGCTTTGAATTGGATTCCTTGGCAGCAGCGCGTTCTTGATACCATTTTTTACCGGATATCCTTCATAGTGGTTGTGACTCTCACAACCACACAAGGTGAAGCCTCTGATACCTATTTAGGTCATATTTTATCGCTCAGATCCTTCATCCTCCCTATTTTAATTTTCTGAGATAATGGTTTTCATTGGCTGTAAGCCATAATCATCAACATTAACATAAACACTTAAAATAGATCACTCTTTTTGTAATGACTCTATATAATATATGCATTTCACTTAATTTATTTCAGTAGTTCAATACATAAACCTTTTGATGATATTCTAATTCATTGAGATGCACCTGTATTTACATATTTTATTGCTCCAGGGACAAATATATGGTATTCAAAACTTTCCTTACTCTCATAGCCAGACTGATGAAAAACTGTCTTTCTGTTCTCTTCGCCCTGCTCCGCTTCTTCCCCATCGGTGTCATTCTTGATATTGTTGTTGGACTGCAAGTATAATATGGCAAAAGATACATTCATTTAATTCTATAAAATCGATATGCCCCTTTCACATCCGTGTTTTTTTGAATTTGCGGTAAATCCGGCAGATTTACCGCATCTGCCGCCTAACGGCTGTACTTACGGCCGCTTTTACGGCAAGCCCCATGCATTGTCTGTGTGGGGATTGTGGTCTAGTGCGGCAAGTGCAGTTCTGCTGGATGCAGCAGATCCGGCACTTGTGTCGGCGAAAAAAACCCCACTGCTGACCATAATTTTATCGCGGACGCAACTGCCGGATTGCAGTAAAACCGCAATTGCCACAAGCCCCATAGAGAATGAACGGGGGCTTGCCGCAAGTGAACCACAAGTCGGCAGATGCTGGATCGTCCAGATCCGGACAGAACCGCTGATGGAAAAGGGGCCTTAGGCGAGTTAAAGAGGACCGGTCACCCCCCACGCATTAGAATCTAAGGGCAGCACTTAATGCAGCATGTCTGCTGCATTCAGGCAAGGAGTCCCCCATGGCTCTGTGGGGCTGCTATCCCCAAGATGTAGGCTTATAAAAACTTACAGTAAAAATCCATGGAGGCGGGCCCTTGTGCTTCAGCCACCTCATAGCACAGGACCATTACACCCCCCCCTGTGTCGCTGTGTCTCCCATGTCCTTGTGCCAGTCATGAAATCCTTGTGCTGGTGACGCAGGTGCAGAGCGAGGTATTGCTTCTCGCCGCCCCCAGCCACCTGTCTCACCTCCTGCTGTGATGTCAGAGCCTTTTCCCACCCTGCTCCGTGTTATGCTATGCAGCAGGGTGGGCAAAGTAGAGGACGCCTGTCCCGCCTCCTGCTGTGACGTCAAAGCCTTTCCAGACATGCTGCATTCAGTGCTGCCCTTAGATTCATGGGGGGGAAGTGACAGGTCCTCTTTAAAATTGTACTGGATAAAAAAAATATATAGGAAGGAAAATATTGCCAGTCTGAATGTGCACCTACATATTGTGCTTATACCAAGAACGGTGATAGCCCATTCCTTGTACTTTGTACATATTGGGAGCGTGGCCCTCCTTTTTGGGTTGTGTATCTTGTCTATATACCTTTCCATTGACAGGTGTGGAGTATTCAGGTCCATGTCCTGCTCTGCTTCTGTCTATTTTGAGGCCTGCTGGCACATAGCGAGGTAAACTCTCCTGATTTTGGACATCTTTTCATAGTTGGATGGCATTACGCTCTTTAGATCAAAATAGTGTCAACTATGTATTTACATGTACAAGTTACTTACTTATTGCAGGGTATTTGCTCATTGTTTTTATCCTATGTTTTGTAGGTTAAAAAAATAGTTGACCTAGAGCAATGCCAGCATGTCCAGCTGTTTCTGGTATTGCAGCTCAACCTCATTCACACCAATGGTTCAATACAAGAAGCTGCCTATGGACAAGTGGCACTGTTACTTTTAAAAATATATATTTATCTGACAAAACACTGAAGAAAATCCCAACACGGTGATGGCAATCAGCCCTTTTTTTCCCTCTCATAAGTAACAATGATGCCTCCATTTTCCATGTCTCTCTATAGTGCTCACCTCTCCAGTCAGAAGCTGCAGGACCTTGCTAGTGAGATCTATCACCCTATTGCTCTTCTTCTCTAGGCTTTCTTCATGCTCCTTTTTGGGACTTTTAGTGCTGCTTTTGTACACAACATTGTCACCAGAGTTTTTCACAATGACATAATCCTGTGCAAAGAAATAATTTAGGAAAAACAGCTTGTAAAAATAATCATAGAAATAAGGACAATTTAGGTAAACGGGTACCAAGTAGTACACATAATAGGAAAACAAACCATCAGTAGAGACCTATAGTAGCTTCAATGCTGTATAAAAGTAGATGCCTTATGTTTCTGCATCTTTGTCATACTGCCTTTCCAACTTGACAGCATAGTGCTTAATGCATTTTGCATAAATATACAGCATTTATTGCAGTAAATTGTCCTTTAATATTACCTCTCATCCTGCAGTTCTAGGTCGGTGTCAGCTGTATAACAAAGCTAGCAGGACGGTATAGATAGCTCCAATCCTGAGTCTGCTCTATAAACTCACTGCACACATCACTTACATCTATGTAAGTATCACTTTAGTGTTTCTGAGCTACAATAACATGTATATATAATATTAACAATATTTATTGTCTTATATAGCGCTACTTATTCCACAGCACTTTACGTACATCAGCATACTGTCCCCATTAGGGCTCACAATCTGTCCTTGGTGGGTTTTGAACCCAGGACCCCAGAGCTGTGATGGCGGGTTTACACGTCGCGATATCGGCGTCCAACTCCGATCCAACTCCGACAAAAAGTCACGTGGTTCATGAGTTGGACCAGATATCATTCCTGCATCGTACTGTTTGAAGGTACAATATGATGCAGGAACGATGGTAATCCGATATCGGGGGTCGAATGAGCGTGCTATTCAACCGCCTGATATCGGATGCCTGTTGGAGCCGGATCGTTACGTGTAAACATCCAACTCCGATGTGTACTCGCACCTCACCCATTAACTCCCATGTTAAATGGTCGTTACTGGGTTGGTGGGCGTACACATCGTAGGGACGTTGTTTCCCGATATCGCAGCGTGTAAACCTCCGATGCGATATCGGGAAAAGTGCTCAAAAAATGCGCGCTCCCGTGCCGTTGTATAGCGATATCGCTACGATATCGCGGCGTGTAAACCCACCATAAGACCACAGTGCTAACCACTGAGCCATCGTTAACAATAACAGATCGGACATGCACAGTCGCATGAGGAAGGATACAGAAAGTGGTGCACATTGTGTTGTAATGGCGTTATGTGTGATGGGTCAGTCACCTGTTTATCATTGAAAAATACATATAATAAAATGTATTCACTTATGTAGAACCACTAATTCCACAGCGCTCTACACACATCAGCAACTCTGTCCCCGCAATCCAAACACCCCACCAGCATGCACCTGGAGTGTGGGAGGAAACCAACAAACTCCTTGCAGATGTTGTCCCTGGTACACGTGCAAATAAAGATGAAAGTAATGGCTCACAATGAATTCTAAAGACCACAGTTACATGTCCCAGTAAGTGGGTAACTAGGCCCGATAAACTGAGTGTAAAGTAATAGGTGCAATTCTGAATTTTCCAGGAACTTCACTTTAGGCTGGAATCAGACTGTCCGTGTGATATACGACTAAGTCGGACGTGTCACGGATGAGTAACTTGTAATGGCTCTCCCCTCTCTGGACGGGAGCGGGAGCGTCAGCTGCTTGTGTTTCTAGGCAGCTCCACATTCCTGTACGTACTTACAGGGAAGAGCCATTCCACGTTAATCATCCGTGACATGTCCAACTTAGTTGCATATCACACAATGTGATTCCAGCCTTACCCAGAAACTTCTGAGCTCTCACCTCTTCAATAAGCAGATAGACAATCTCCAGGACAAGGCTTAGGATCCTCTCCATCATGCGATTCTTTTCCATCTCCATCTTCCATAAATCACATAGGAGTGAGGCTTGACTCATAAGACCAGAGTCTGAATAGACGACTAAGTGCCTGATAACAAAAAACAAAATGTCGATGACACAGGTCTTGTGCTGCTCACGTTCCCTAGAGCTGGAAGGCTTAAGAAATAGTCACTACCAAGTGAAACCAATAAAATAACTACCGTACTTTTGTTTTAATTTTCTAAGCTACCCTGGAAATATGAAAGATGAGATATGACTGTCTTCATTACCAAAAGAAGTCAAACACCGGAGCTAGCACTTGGGGATTTAGTTAAAGGCAAACGGATTTTCTTTACTAGGTTTGCTGCTAGGAAGCCTAAGGGCCCCTTCACACACTGAGACTTTCCAGCAATTCAACCAGCGATCCGACCTGGCTGGGATTGCTGGAAAGTCATTCTAGAGTCGCTGGTGCTTAGTTACCCGATGTTTATCATGGATACCAGCGTACTCCCTGCTTAGCGCAGCCTGTAAGCAGGAAAGACACTGGTAACTATGATAAACTGCGGGTATCTAGGCAGCGCTGCGCTGCTTAGGCCATGTAAACAAGTTCAGTATTTGAGTTTTTTACCTTAGGATTTGTAGATAAAACCAGGAGTGGAACAATCACGGGAAAAGTATAATAGAAACACCTGCACCACTTCTGTATTTATCATCCACTCCTGGTTTTGGCTACAAATCCTGAGGTAAAAAAACGTATCAAATACTCAGCGTGTGCTTGTGGCCTTAGTTACCCGCTGTTTATCATGGATACCAGCCTGTGACG
The DNA here is from genome assembly GCA_033576535.1 of Allobates femoralis. NCBI lineage: Eukaryota > Metazoa > Chordata > Amphibia > Anura > Aromobatidae > Allobates > Allobates femoralis. The sequence goes on along the minus strand of JARQOC010000006.1, from coordinate 216,879,052 downwards.
TCGCTGGTTCGCTTGTCTCTCGCGGTCACACACAGCGATGTGTGCTGACCAGCGGGAGACTTGGGAACAAAAAATAGTCCTGAGAGACATGCAGCAACCAGCGATCTCACAGCAGGGGTCAGGTCGCTGGTGGCTATCACACACTACAACATCGCTGGAGAGGTCACTGTTACGTCACAAAACCTGTGACATTGCAGCGACATCGCTAGCGATGTTGTAGTGTGTGAAGTGGCCTTAAGGGAAGTACTGTGTGCAAGTTCACCTAGTAACATGTAACTTAATAATTCAATTAAAACTAAGGCCCAGCACTAAACATATACCCCTGTCAATGGCTTGCAAGTGGGACAACACAGTAGAATAGGTTTAACCCTTTTTTGGGATGTTTATTCCAGACTCAATCAGGTTACAACATAACATTCAGAAATTTGAAAAGATTGTATAAAACTTCTTTGGGTAAAAATCTGTGGACATGTTAAAATGCATTTTCAATCTCGTTGTAGCACTGAATAGTAGTTGTTGGTGGATTTTAGATATACAATGAGGGACTACAATACAATACAATACAATACTTGTTCACAACCATATTATATTCAAAATCTTTGCATGATAAATAAGAAGAATCTGCACCCATAATAGCTAGATTCATGTACACAGAGATATTACACCTGGACATCATTTCTGATATAGCTTACGTATACCTGTCATGGTGTAAATATTGGACTAAATAAGGGGCAAATCGTAAATTAAACAGGAACAAAAAGAAAAAAACGATCGTACTGCCCAAGTAGTATCAAAAGTGCAAAAACTTTTATTACAGATGTGCATGACAATAATTACAGTTTTATAAAATCAGCATAGTCCATAGACCCAGCATTGGTTATAGGAATTATCACAACAAATGTCGTATAGAACTGTATACTAGACTGCATATTGATCTTAGCAAAAACTAAACCAACTATACTCGCCTTCCTAAATAGGAAGCAGTATATATAAATACATCACAAAGTGAAAATAACGTATTGTTAATTTAGTAGATGCGTATAACAGTATACAGAGTTTAATACTACATGTACCCAACTTGAGGTTATTAGTATAAAAAATTCATAAGGTGCCTATGCAAATTGTATTTAGTCAGTAACATGCATAAATCAGTGTTAGAAATTGATAGTTGTTACTTAACAATCTTATATATAAAACCCGAAGCCCACATCCGGAAAAGGCCACGCCTACTTCCGTGATGGTCGTCGCCCAGGCTCATCCAGTGCACTGTAGCCGGGCTGCCCCAGGCTACAGGCAGCGGCACAGGAAGTTCCGACCTCGGAAGTTCCGTCTGCCCTACAGCCTCTCCCCTCCACCCTCTGCCATTGCTGTCGGCCCAGAGGCCGCCCCTCATGTATCATGTCCTCAGCCCCTGCTCCACACATCAGTACACTGTCAGGAGGAGGCGCCCGGCAGTGCAGGGGTTACAGCCGAGCCTCCAGTGTGTGCGGCCGGCTCCTCCCCGCACACACATTCCCCGGGTGCCCGGGCAGTGAGGAGATGGCAGCGGCAGCACATGGCAGCCGGGGGGTAGCTGCACTGACAGGAGGCGGCTGACACTGGAGGCTGACACCCGGGATCATGCTGCACAGCGCAGTCTCCACAGCTCCGCACTGCTGACACCGGGGGACACCGCGCTCAGCACCGGGGACATGAGGGCCAGCAGAGGTGAGAGCCGGGCTGCAAGGGATTAACAGGTCCTCTGCGTCCTCTGCGTCCTTTGCCCCCTGCCCCCTCTGTGTCCTCTGCCCCCTCTGTGTCCTCTGCCCCCTGTCCTCTGCCCCCTCTGTGTCCTCTGCCCCCTCTGTGTCCTCTGCCCCCTGTCCTCTGCCCCCTCTGTGTCCTCTGCCCCCTGTCCTCTGCGTCCTCTGCCCCCTCTGTGTACTCTGCCCCCTTCCCTCTGCCCCCTGTCCTCTTGCCCCCTGTCCTCTGCCCCCTGTCCTCTGCTCCTCTGCCCCCTCTGTGTCCTCTGCCCCCTGTCCTCTGCCCCATGTCCTCTGCTCCTCTGCCCCCTCTTGTCCTCTGCCCCCTGTCCTCCTGTGTCCTCTGCCCCCTGTCCTCTGCCCCCTGTCCTCTGCCCCCTGTCCTCTGCCGTCCTCTGCCCCCTCTGTGTCCTCTGCCCCCTGTCCTCTGCCCCCTGTTCCTCTGCCCCCTGTCCTCTGCCCCCTTGTCCTCTGCCCCCTGCTCCGTCCTCTGCCCCCTCTGGTCCTCTGCCCCCTCTGTGTCCTCTGCCCCCTGTTCCTCTGCCCCTGCCTCTGGTCCTCTGCCCCTCTGTTCCTCTGCCCCCTGTCCTCTGCCCCCTCTGTCCTGCTGCGTCTCTGCCCCTCTGTGTCCTCTGCCCCCTGTCTGTGTCCTCTGCCCCCCTGTCCTCTCCCCTCTGCGTCCTCTGCCCCCTCTGTGTCCTCTGCCCCCTGTCCTCTGCGTCCTCTGCCCCCTGTCCTCTGCCCCCCCCTCTTCCTCTGCGTCCTCTGCCCCCTCTGTGTCCTCTGCCCCCTCTGTTCTCTGCCCCCTCTGTCCTCTGCCCCCTGTCCTCTCTGCCCCCCTCTGCCCGTCTCTGCCCTGTCCTCTGCCCCCTCTGTGTCCTCTGCCCCCTCTGTTCGTCCTCGCCTCTGCCCTCTGTGTCCTCTGCCCCCTCTGTGTCCTCTGCCCCCCTGTCCTCTGCCCCCTCTGTGTCCTCTGCCCCTCTGTGTCCTCTGCCCCCTTCCCTGTGTCCTCTGCCCCCCTCTGTGTCCTCTGCCCCCTGTCCTCTGCCTGTCCTCTGCCCTGTCTGCCTCTGTCCTCTGCCCCTGCCTCTTGTGTCCTCTGCCCCCTGCCTGCCCTCTGTGTCCTCTGCCCTCCTTGCCCCTTGTCCTCTGCCCCCTCTGTGTCCTCTCCCCCTCTGGTCCTCTGCCCCCTGTCCTCTGCGTCCTCTGCCCCCTCGTCCTCTGCCCCTCTGGGCCTCTGCCCCCCTGTCCTCTGCGTCCTCTGCCCCCTCTGTGTCCTCTGCCCCCTGTTCCTCTGCCCCTCCTCTGGTCCTCTGCCCCCTCTCTGCCTGTCCTCTGCCCCCTGTCCTCTGCCTCCTCTGTCCTCCCTGCCCTCTGTCCTCTGCCCCTCTGCCCCTGTCCTCTGCCCCCTCTGCCTCCTCTGCCCCCTCTGTCCTCTGCCCCTGTCCTCTGCCCCTGTCCTCTGTGTCCTCTGCCCCTCTGTCCTCTGCCCCCTGTCCTCTCCTGTCTCTGCCCTCTGTCCTCTGCCCCTCTGGTCCTCTGCCCCCTTCTCTGCCCCTCCTCTGCGTCCTCTGCCCCCTCTTGTCCTCTGCCCCCTTCCTCTCGTCCTGCCCCTCTGTGTCCTCTGCCCCCTCTTGTCCTCTGCCCCTCTGCCTCTGCCCCCTCTGTGTCCTCTGCCCCCTCTGGTCCTCTGCCCCCTCTGTCCTCTCCCTGTCCCTGCCTCTGTCCCTGCCCCCTCTGGTCCTCTGCCCCCTCTGGTCCTCTGCCCCCCCTCTGGTCCTCTGCCCCTCCGTCTCTGCCCCTCTGTCCTCTCTGTCCCCCTCTGTGTCCTCTGCCCCTCTTTCCTCTGCCCCCTCTGGTCCTCTGCCCCCTTGTCTCTGTTCCTCTGCCCCCTCTGCGTCCTCTGCCCCCTTCTCGTCCTCTGCCCCCTGTCCTCTGCCCCCTCTGCGTCCTCTGCCCCCTCTGTCCTCTGCCCCTCTGCGTCCTCCTGCCCCCTGTTCTGCCTCTGGCTTGCCCCCTCTGCTCCCTCTGCCCCCCTCTGTCCTCTGCCCCCTGTCCTCTGCCCCTGTCCTCTGCCCGTCTCTGCCCCTCTCTGTCCTGCCCCTTCTGCCCCCTCTTGCCTCTCCCCCTCTTGCCCTCTGCCCCCTCTGTCCTCTGCCCCCTGTCCTCTGCCCCCTCTGGCCTGCCTCTTTCCCCTCTCTGGTCCTCTGCCCCCTGTCCTCTGCCCCTCTGTCTTCCTCTGCCTCCCCTGTCCTCTGCCCCCTCTGTCCTCTGCCCCTCTGTCCTGCCCTCTGCGTCCTGCCCTTCCTCTGCCCCTCTCTGTCCGCCCCTCTGTCCTCTGCCCCCTGTCCTCTGCCCCCTGTCCTTGCCCTCTGTCCCTGCCCCTCCCCTGCCCCCTGTCTCCCTCTGGTCCTCTGCCCTTGCTCTGCCCCTCTGTCCTCTGCCCCTCCTGCCCTGCCCCCCTTGCCTCTGCCCTCCTCTGCCCTGTCCTCTGCCCCTCTGTCCTCGCTGTCCTCTGCCTCCTCGCCCCTGCCTCTGCCTCCTGCCCTGCTCCTCTGCCCTGTCCCTCGCCCCCTGTCCTCTGCCTGCTCCGCCCCTGCTTGCCCTCTGCTCCTCTGCCCCCTGTCCCTTCTGCGTCCCTGCCCCCTGTCCTCCCTCTCGTCTCTGCCCCCTGTCCTCTCGTCCCCCTTCCGCCTCTGCCCCCGCCTCTGCCCCGTCGCTGCGCTCACTCTGCCCACCCCTGCGTGACCAATCTCACCGCACTCACTGCTAACCACTGAGCACCGCACTCACTGCTAACCCTAGCCACCGCACTCACTGTAACCACTGGCCACCGCACTCACGTACCACTGACCACCGTATACTGTGTACCCACAGCGCTGATACACACATTCATTTCACCCCTCCGTACTTTAGTAATAACTATTGGATTCTAGACTACCCGATTCTTTAGAATCGGCGCATCTAGTCTAATTATAAAGCTGATGTGGTTGTGTTGTCCGATTGCTCACACCGTCGCAGCTACACGCTTGCAGTCCGTCTGACCCCGGGAGCGTCATAGGCTATGTTGTGAGGCGAAATTTTAACCCTGCGCGTTCCAGTTCACCAAACAATTTTGCCCCTATCTACATAATGGGAAAAAAGGGAAAGGAAACGTGTGGGAGGAAAATCGACAGCTGTCAGCTATAGAGACAAAATTTTGCACAGTCACACGTCTGGACCCCGGGAGTGTCATAGGCTATGTTGTTAGGCGAAATTTTAACCCAGCGCATTCCAATTCACCAAACAATTTTGCCCCTATCTACATAATGGGGAAAAAGTGACAGTTACCAGTTGACAGTTGACAGTTGTGAATGAGAGGGGCTTAATGATCGCGCCAAAGACTAACAGCACATACCAGCATATAGTCACTAAGGTGGGGCCCCAACATGAGATATTCACCACTCACGGGGACATGTATACACACCACACGCACACAAAGAGTAACAGCAAGTGTATAGTCGCTAAAGTGCAGCCCCAACATTGGATACTCACCACGCACCCGAACAAACACAGACCACAAAGAGACACACACAACACAGAGACACCCCCACACCCCCAAGGGGACGCACACACACTCTATAGCGACACATGCACTCACCCCACAGGGACACACACACCACAAAGAGACACACACCACACAGACCCCCCCACAGGGACACACACACATACACACCCTATAGGGACACATGCACTCACCCAACAGGGACACACACACACACCACAAAGAGACACACACAACACAGATACACACACAACACAGATACACACACCACAGACCCCCACACAGGGGCACACACACATACACACCCTACAGGGACACATGCACTCACCCCACAGGGACACACACTCACACACCACAAAGAAACACACACAACAGAGACACACACCACACAGACCCCATCCCACAGGGACACACACACATACACACCGCAGGGACACACACACCACACAGACAGACACAGATGTGCACAAATTACCTCACACAACTCGCCTCATACGTGTGCTATCTTTATTTTCCAAACATAAACATCTGATTAAAAACAGCCAATGTGCAACACATGTGCCAGATAGGGAATTAAGGCAGATGTCAGTCACATGAGCTGTCTATTATGTGTATGTGTGAGGTAACAGATACTGCCCGGCCGGGGGGAGGGTTTACTGTTGGCTGGAGATTTATTAGGCTGCCTATAGCAACCAATCACAGCTCAGCTTCTATTTTCCTACAGGTCATTAATATGACATATTCAAATTCTATTTTGCTATAGCTAACAGCAGTTATTTATTAACCCGGGCGTAGCCTGGTACTACAGCTAGTCTAATATATAAAGCTGAATGTGTGTATGTATGTGTGTATATCCGGGATTGGCATCTACACCGTCGCAACTACAGCTACAAAAATTTGCACAGTCACACGTCTGGACCCCGTGAGCGTCATAGGCTATGTTGTGAGGCGAAATTTTAACCCTGCGCGTTCCAGTTGACCAAACAATTTTGCCCCTATCTATATAATGGGGAAAAAGTGCATGGAAAAGTGTTGGAGGAAAATCGACAGCTGTCAGCTATAAAGACAAAATTTTGCACAGTCACACATCTGGACCCCAGGAGCGTCATAGGCTATATTTAGAGGCGAAATTTTAACCCCGCGCATTCCAATTCACCAAACAATTTTGCCCCTATCTATATATAGGGAAAAAGTGACAGTTACCAGATGACAGTTGTGAATAAGAGGGGCTTAATGATAGCACCAAAGACTAACAGCACATACCAGCATATAGTCACTAAGATGGGGCCCCAACATGAGATATTCACCACGCACGGCGACATGTATACACACCACATGCACACAAAGAGTAACAGCAAGTGTATAGTCGCTAAAGTGCAGCCCCAACATTGGATACTCACCACTCACCCGAACAAACACACACACACACCACAAAGAGACACACAACACAGAGACACACACCTCCCCCAAGGGGACACACACACACACACACACACACACTCACTCTATAGCGAAACATGCACTCACCCCACAGGGACACACACCTTAAAGAGACACACATAACACAGACACACACACCACACAGACCCCCCCCCCCCACAGGGACACACACACATAGCCACCCTATAGGGACACATGCACTTACCCCACAGGGACACACACACCACAAAGAGACACACACAACAGAGACACACACCACACAGACCCCCCCACACAGGGACACACACATACACACCCTATAGGGGCACATGCACACACCCCACAGGGACACACACACACACACCACAAAGAGACACACACAACACAGATACACACACCACACAGACCCCCCCACAGGGACACACACACATACATTCCCTATAGGGACACACACACCACACAGATGTGCACAAATCACCTCACACAACTCACCTCATACGTGTGCTATCTTTATTTTTCAAACATAAACATCTGATTACAAACAGCCAATGTGCAACACATGTGCCATATAGGGAATTAAGGCAGATGTCAGTCACATGAGTTGTCTATTATGTGTATGTGTGAGGTAACATGTACTGCCCTGCCAGGGGGAGAGATTACTGTTGGCTGGAGATTTATTAGGCTGCCTATAGCAACCAATCACAGCTCAGCTTCTATTTTCCTACAGGTCATTAATATGACATATTCAAATTCAATGTTGTTATAGCTAACAGCAGTTATTTATTAACCCGGGCGTAGCCGGGTACTACAGCTATCTAATATATAAAGCTGAATGTGTGTATGTGTGTATGTATGTGTGTGTATATCCGGGATTGGCATCTACACAGTCGCAGCTACAGCCGCAAAATTTTGCAGAGTCACACGTCTGGACACTGAGAGCGTCATAGGCTATGTTGTGAGGCGAAATTTTAACCCTGCGCGTTCCAATTCACCAAACAATTTTGCCCCTATTGACATAATGGGGAAAAAGTGACAGTTACCAGTTGACAGTTGTGAATGAGAGGGGCTTAATGATAGCACCAAAGACAACCAGCACATACCAGGTGGGGCCCCAACATGAGATATTCACCACACACAGGGACATGTATATACACCACACGCACACAAAGTAACAGCAAGTGTATAGTCGCTAAAGTGCAGCCCCAACATTGGATACTCACCACGCACCCGAACAAACACACACCACAAAGAGACACACACGACACAAAGACACACACACACACCCAAGGGAACACACACACACTCTATAGCGACACATGCACTCACCCCACAGGGACACACACACCACAAAGAGACACACATAACACAGACACACACCACACAGACCCCTCCACAGGGACACACACACATAGCCACCCTATAGGGACACATGCACTCACCCCTCAGGGACACACACACCACAAAGGGACACACACAACACAGACACACACACCCCACACAGACACCCCCCCCACAGGGACACACACATACACACCCTATAGGGACACATGCACTCACCCCACAGGGACACACACACCACGAAGAGACACACACACACACACACACCACACAGACCCCCCCACAGGGACACACACACATACACACCCTATAGGGACACATGCACTCACCCCTCAGGGACACACACACCACAAAGGGACACACACAACACAGACACACACACCCCACACAGACACCCCCCCCCACAGGGACACACACATACACACCCTATAGGGACACATGCACTCACCCCACAGGGACACACACACACACCTCAAAGAGACACACACAACAGAGACCCCCCCCACAGGGACACACACATACACACCCTATAAGGGCACATGCACTCACCCCACAGGGACACACACACACACACACACACACACACACACCACAAAGAGACACACACAACAGAGACACATACCACACAGACCCCCCCCCCACAGGGACACACACATACACACCGCAGGGACACACACACCACACAGACAGACACAGATGTGCACAAATTACCTCACACAACTCGCCTCATACGTAAGCTATCTTTATTTTCCAAACATAAACATCTGATTAAAAACAGCCAATGTGCAGCACATGTGCCATATAGGGAATTAAGGCAGATGTCAGTCACATGAGCTGTCTATTATGTGTATGTGTGAGGTAATATATACTGCCCGGCCAGGGGGAGGGTTTACTGTTGGCTGGAGATTTATTAGGCTGCCTATAGCAATCAATCACAGCTCAGCTTCTATTTTCCTACAGGTCATTAATATGACATATTCAAATTCTATTTTGTTATAGCTAACAGCAGTTATTTATTAACCCGGGCGTAGCCGGGTACTACAGCTAGTATAGTATAAATACAAAAGAGAAGCCAAACATATATATAAACACCAGATATCAATGACCTGACTTATTGGCAGCAAAGCACCAGAGAGTTAATTAATCCTATACAGAAATATTGGGACTAGTGTATCTGCAATAATACCACATGGTACCAGAGTAATAATGCCCTAATATAGCACTATAGTACTAAGCTTTATGATAAGTCAAGGGGTGACTTTACTAGTTACAGCTGATACCAGTCAGCCTAGTACCACAGGGGTGCATGGTATATCATTAAAGTACCTATCAGTGTTAGAAAATGCAGAAGAAAAACACTAGACCGGTGCACAAAGTGCACAGATAGAGGCATAGGAGGCTAATTACCTCAGAGTGGCAGCAGTCCAGGAGCAGAGGGACAGATCTAAGATGCTGGGACCGAGTAGCACGCGCCAATGCGCATTTCAAACAGTCTTCGTCAGGGGCGTAACGTGAAGGGGAAGGGGCGGTCTTAAAAAGCGGTGCGCACCAATCTGCTCTCAGGCTGGCTGCTAGGCGACGGGCGCTTCGCTACTTTCTTGCGTCCACGCCGGCGATCAGCGTCAAGGGGAGGAGATGCCACGGGTCATGTGACCCGCGCGTCCATCACCATAGAGACGCATCACGGCGGCGCCATGACGCAGAGCGAGCGATCGCTCGTACAGCAACACAGCCTAAATCCTCTGAGGTTTCATATATAACTAATTAGTCTATGAAGGGATATTATCAATGGATGTAATAGAGAATACATCAAGATAGAAGGGACAAACAAAAGAGAAGTATGTAGAGGTAATGGGGAAAATAATGCTGGCTCATATATCTGACATGTAACCATGTGACACGCATATATAAAAATCAAATAGCCCATAGACAAAGCATTTAGCCATTACAACATCAAAATGATGATAGAAAATACAGTACATAAACATAAAATGTACAATCCAAATACATGTGACTAGAAAATAGACACCATATAGCATAATAAATTTCATATAGGTCATATAGCACGTCTTTATACATAGTATCCAGCAAATTTCATTTTAGAGTCTGCATATACATCCCATCACTTCAAAACATATTCAATGTTGAATATGTTTTCCCCATTACCTCTACATACTTCTCTTTTGTTTGTGAATTTGTTTTTGTGAATAATCAACAAGTGGGACACAATATTGAAGTGGAATGAAATTTATTGCATATTTAAACTTTTAAAAAAAAAAAAAAAAAAAAAAACCTGAAAATTGGGGCGTGCAATATTATTCAGCCCCTTCACTTTCAGTGCAGCAAACTCACTCCAGAATTTCTGAGTGGATCTCTGAATGATCCAATGTCCTAAATGACTGGTAATGATAAATAGAATCCACCTGTGTGTAATCAAGTCTCCGTATAAATTCACCTGCTCTGTGATAGTCTCGGGGTCTGTTTCAAGTGCAGAGAGCATCGTGAAGACCAAGGAACACACCAGGCAGGTCTGAGACATTGTGGTGGTGAAGTTTAAAGCTGGATCTGGATACAAAAAGATTTCCCAAGTTGTAAACATCTCAAGGAGCACTGTGCAAGCGATCATATTGAAATGGAAGGAGTATCAGACCACTGCAAATCTACCAAGACCCCGGCCGTCCCTCTGAACGTTCATCTCGAACAAGGAGAAGATTGATCAGAGATGCAGCCAAAAGGCCCATTATCACTCTGGATGAACTGCAGAGATCTACAGCTGAGATGGGAGAGTCAGTCCATAGGACAACAATCAGTCATACACTGCACAAATCTGGCCTTTATGGAAGAGTGGCAAGAAGAAAGCTATTTCTCAAAGATATCCATAAAAAGTCTCGTTTGAAGTTTGCCACAAGCCACCTGGGAGACACACCAAACATGTGGAATAAGGTGCTCTGGTCAGATGAAACCAAAATCGAACATTTTGGCCACAATGCAAAACGATATGTTTTGCGTAAAATCAACACAGCTCATCAACCTCACAACACCATCCCCTCTGTCAAACATGGTGGTGGCAGCATCATTGTTTGGACCTGCTTTTCTTCAACAGGGACAGGGAAGATGGTTAAAATTGATGGAAAGATGGACAGAGGAAAATACAGGACCATTCTGGAAGAAAACCTGCTGGAGTCTGCAAAAGACCTGAGACTGGGACGGAGATTTATCTTTCAACAAGACAATGATCCCAAACATAAAGCAAAATCTACAATGTGTTCAAAAATAAACATATCCACGTTTTAGAAAGGCCAAGTCAAAGTCCAGACCTGAATCCAATCGAGAATCTGTGGAAAGAGTTGAAAACTGCTGTTCACAAACACTCTCCATCCAACCTCACTGAGCTCGAGTTGTTTTGCAAGGAAGAATGGGCAAGAATTTTAGTCTCTCGATGTGCAAAACTGATAGAGACATGCCCCAAGCGACTTGCAGCTGTAATCGCAGCAAAAGGTGGTGCTACAAAGTATTAACTCAAGGGGGCTGAATAATATTGCACGCCCCACTTTACAGTTTTTTGCTAAAAAAGTTAAAAATATCCAATAAATTTCATTCCACTTCATGATTGTGTCCCACTTGTTGATTCTTCACAAAAAATTAGAATTTAATATCTTTACTAGATGGTGGCCCAATGCTAACGCATCGGGTATTCTAGAATATGTATGTAGTTGACATACTGTGACTGACAGAACTTGTTCAGTCAACGTGAGTGAACTACATATACAATATTATATATATATATATATATATATATATATATATATATATATATATATATATATATATATATATATATATATATATATATATATATATCTAGCTGTGAGCTGTGTCTAGAATATGTTAATTTTTTTTTTAAAGATTTTTAAATAATAATCGCATCATCAATAGCAATAATATTAGCAATAGCATTATTATTAGCAGTAATAGCAGTATTAATAGCAGTAATAGCATTATTATTAGCATTAATAGCATTATTAATAGCATTAATAGCATTTATAATAAAAATAATAGCATTAATATTAGCATTAATAGCATTATGAATAGCATTAATAGCATTATGAATAGCATTAATAGCATTATGAATAGCATTAATAGCATTATGAATAGCATTAATAGCATGAATAATACAATTAATATCATTAATAGCATTATTAATAGCATTATTAGTAGCATTAATAGCATTATTAATAGCATTAATAGTATTATTAATAGCATTAATAGCATTATTAATAGCATTAAATAGTATTATTAATAGCATTAATAGCATTATTAATAGAATTAATAGCATTATTAATAGCATTAATAGCAATATTATTAGCATTAATAGCATTTTGAATAGCATAAATAGCATGATTATTAGCCTTAATAGCATTATTAGCATTAATAGTAGCATTAATAGCATTAATAGCATTAATAGCATTATTAATAGCATTAATAGCATGAATAATACAATTAATAGCATTATTAATAGCATTAATAGCATTATTAATAGCATTAATAGTATTATTAATAGCATTATTAATAGCATGAATAGCATTAATAATATTATTAATAGCATTAATAATATTATTAATAGCATTAATAGCATTATTAATAGCATTAATAGTATTATTAATAGCATTAATAGCATTATTAATAGCATTAATAGCATTAATAGCAATATTATTAGCCTTAATAGCATTATTAATAGCGTTAATATGATTATTATTAGCATTATTAGCATTAATATTAGCATTAATAGCATAATTATTAGCATCAATAGCATTATTATTAGGAGTAATAGCATTATTATTAGCATTAATAGCATTATTAATAGCATTAATAATACAAATAATAGCATTAATATTAGCATTAATAGCATTAATAGCATTAATAATACAATTAATAGCATTAATAGCATTATTAATAGAATTAATATTATTAATAGCATTAATAGCATTTTGAATAGCATAAATAGCATGATTATTAGCCTTAATAGCATTATTAATAGCGTTAATATGATTATTATTAGCATTATTAACATTAATATTAGCATTAATAGCTTAATTTTTAGCATTAATAGCATAATTATTAGCATTAATAGCATTATTATTAGCAGTAATTGTTATTTTTATATTTTTTTTATTTTTTTTTTTTATTTGTTATTTTTACATTTTTTTTAAGATTTTCGCGGCCGCACTTGCCGCAAGTGCAAAACCGTACTTGCCGCACCTGCCGCAAGTCCCCCTATACTTTATATGGAGATTACCGCAACCGCGCCGCAAGTGTAACCGCATCTGCCGTGTATGCGGCAAACGCGGCAGATGCGGTTACACTTGCGGCGCGGTAGCGGTAATCACCATAGAAAGTATAGGGGGACTTGCGGCAGGTGCGGCAAATGCGGTTTTGCACTTGCGGTAGGTGCGGCCGCGAAAAAAAACGTGGCTGACTGCGGTTTTTTTTCGCGACCGCACTTGCCGCAAGTGCAAAACCGCACTTGCCGCAGCTGCCGCAAGTCCCCCTATACTTTCTATGGGGATTACCGCAACCGCGCCGCAAGTGTAACCGCATCTGCCGCGTTCGCCGCATAACCGTTACACTTGCGGCGCGGTTGCGGTAATCCCCATAGAAAGTATAGGGGGACTTGCGGCAGGTGCGGCGGCTGAGGTAGCGACTCGCAATGGCCTTGCGGCCATTGCTCGCGCTACACAGCGACTCGCAATGGATCCCCATAGAAAGTATAGGGGGACTTGCGGCAGGTGCGGCGGTTGAGGTAGCGACTCGCAATGGCCTCGCGGCCATTGCTCGCGCTACCTCAGCGGTAAATCGCTAAGTTTGTGGCCGAGCCTCTGGTTCTATTTTCGGCCAGCAACTCACAATGGCCGCTTCGCGGCCATTGCTCGCGCGTGGTGACGTCACATAGTGACAAAGCCACGGCGATTTCGGGGTCCGACACGATTTTGCCTACGGCAATTATAGAGTAGATATATATATATATATATATGTATGTATATGTATATATATATATAAATAAAATATTGATCAGCATTATAGTATATGGCGGTACATTAAAGCACATGTATAGCAACGCTATAATATATGGCGGTACATTACAGCACATGTAAAGCGGCGCTATAGTATAGAAAAAACACACATATGCATGGAATAATAAAACCAATTAAAAAAGGGGGTGTTGGGAGACCCCTTATATCAAAAAATGGTTCCCCAAACCAAGCTCAGACATCAAGTGACAATAACCATATATACATTAGATAACAGTGTAATATAGTCCTATGAAAAAGACCAGTATATAAAATAATACTGTATATCAGAGAAAAATAAATTGTCACACATCAGGTAAAGGGCCAATGCGGTGGTGACCAACAAGAGGGGGTAAAGTTAAAAAACTTTGCACTTTACTCTGATGATCGCCATCCAATTGTGTGTCGCTCCTCTTATTATAGTGTAACCGTATTTACATACATAGGCTGATCCCAACTTTTTGATATATGAGGTGCCCTTGGAATTCTTGTATTGTCTGCAGCACTTTAGTATATGGCGGTACATTACAGTACATGTATAGCAGCGCTATAGTATATGGGGGTACATTACAGCACATGTATAGCAGCACTATAGTATATTATGGTACATTATAGTACATGTATAGCAGCACTATACACTGTTCCAAATTATTATGCAAATTGGTTTTAAGTGTTATAGGGTTGTTTTTTTGTTTTCTTTTAATTAAACCCATTGATGGGATTGTGTCTCAGATTTCTTTGGATCACTGAAATCAATTTCAGATACCTGTGATAATTAGTTTGGCAGGTGAGCCCAATAAAAGGAAAACTGGGTGTTCCACAATATTACGCAGGGCACAGTTTTCAAGTAACATGGGAAAGAAAAAGGATCTCTCTGCTGCCAAAAAGCAACAAATAGTGCAGTGCCTTGACCAAGGGATGAAAACATTAGATATTTCTCGAAAAATTAAGCGTGATCACTGTACTGTGAAGAGATTTGTGGCTGATTCTGAGCACAGACGCCTCCCACATCTTGCTGGTAGAGGTGATTTATCAGCCTGCAGCTGGGCTTGCTCCACAATTGGGCTCTGACTGCGTCCTGTAAGTGCATTTGGTTTCTGTTTTTGGCATGGATGGTAAGTTTTCTGATGCTGCTTTTTTTCTAGTAGTTTTTGCACAGACGTGTTTGTGCAGATAAAGGCAGAATGAGGAAGGTTTCTGGCAGGCAAGTTCATCAGATTAAGAGAGCAGCTGCTAAAAAGGCCTTACAAACCAGCAAACAGATATTTGAAGCTGCTGGTGCCTCTGGAGACCCTTGAACCTCAAGGTGTAGGATCCTTCAAAGGCTTGCTGTGGGGCATAAATCTACTATTTGACCACCCCTAAACAGTGCTCACAAGCAGAAACGGTTGCAGTAGTGGATGGCCACCATGTTCCAACAAGGCTGCGAAGTAAGCAAGGAGGTGGAGGAGTCATATTTTGGGCCAGAATCATTGGGAAACAGCTGGTAGGCCCCTTTAAGGTTCCTGAAGGTGTGAAAATGACCTCTGCAAAGTATATAGAGTTTCTGACTGAGAACTTTCTTCCATGGTACAATAAGCAAAAATGTGCCTTCAGGAGCAAAATCATCTTCATGCATGACAATGCACCATCTCATGCTGCACAGAATACATCTGTGTCATTCGCTGCTATGGGCATAAAAGGAGATAAAACTCATGGTGTGGCCACCATCTTCCCCTGACCTCAACCCTATAGAGAACCTTTGGAGTATAATCAAGCAAAAGATCTATGAGGGTGGGAGGCAGTTTACATCAAAACAGCAGCTCTTGGAGGCTATTGTGACATTATGCAAAGAAATACAAGCAGAAACTCTCCAGAACCTCACAAGTTCAATGAATGCAAGGATGGATGCGGGGGGGCAGGATGGATGCGTGGGGGCAGGATGAATGAGAGCTGGCAGGATGGAGCGAGGGCCAGGACGGAGCGAGCGGGGCAGGACGGAGCGAGCGGGGCAGGACGGAGCGAGCGGGGCAGGACGGAGCGAGCGGGGCAGGACGGAGCGAGCGGGGCAGGACAGAGCGAGCGGGGCAGGACAGAGCGAGCGGGGCAGGACAGAGCGAGCGGGCAGGACGAGCGCGACAGAGCGAGCGGGGCAGGACAGAGCGAGCGGGGCAGGACAGAGCGAGCGGGGCAGGACAGAGCGAGCGGGGCAGGACAGAGCGAGCGGGGCAGGACAGAGCGAGCGGGGCAGGACAGAGCGAGCGGGGCAGGACAGAGCGAGCGGGGCAGGACAGAGCGAGCGGGGCAGGACAGAGCGAGCGGGGCAGGACAGAGCGAGCGGGGCAGGACAGAGAGAGCGGGGCAGGACAGAGAGAGCGGGGCAGGACAGAGCAAGCTGGGCGGGGAAGCAGGATGGACGCGGGGGGAAGGGGAAGCAGGATGGACGCGGGGGGGAGAGGGGGGAAGCAGGATGGATGCGGGGGGGGGGAAAGCAGGATGGATGCGGGGGGGGAAAGCAGGATGGATGCGGGGGGGGGAAAGCAGGATGGATGCGGGGGGGGGAAAGCAGGATGGATGCGGGGGGGGGGAAAGCAGGATGGATGCGGGGGGGGGAAAGCAGGATGGATGCGGGGGGGGGGAAAGCAGGATGGATGCGGGGGGGGAAAGCAGGATGGATGCGGGGGGGGAAAGCAGGATGGATGCGGGGGGGGAAAGCAGGATGGATGCAGGGGGAGGCAGGATGGATGAGAGCGGGAGGGAGGGAGCGGGGCAGGACAGAACGAGCGGGGCAGGACGGAGCGAGCGGGGCAGGACAGAGCAAGCGGGGGCAGGACGGAGCGGGCGGGGGCAGGACGGAGCGGGCGGGGGCAGGACGGAGCGGGCGGGGGCAGGACGGAGCGGGCGGGGGCAGGACGGAGCGGGCGGGGGCAGGACGGAGCGGGCGGGGGCAGGACGGAGCGGGGCGGGGCAGGACGGAGCGGGCGGGGGCAGGACGGAGCGGGCGGGGGCAGGACGGAGCGGGCCAGAGGGGAGGCAGGATGGAGGCAGAGGGGGGGAGGCAGGACGGAGCGGGCGGGGGCAGGACGGAGCGGGCGGGGGCAGGACGGAGCGGGCGGGGGCAGGACGGAGCGGGCGGGGGCAGGACGGAGCGGGCGGGGGCAGGACGGAGCTGGAGGGAGGGCAGGCTGGAGCCGGAGGGGGAGGGGTTAGGATGGAGCCAGGGGGGGCAGGATGGGGCCAGAGGGGGGGCAGAATGGAGCCAAAGGGGGGGGGCAGAATGGAGCCAAAGGGGGGGCTGGATGGAGCCAGGGGAGGGGGGGCAGGATGGAGCCAGAGGGGGGGAGGCAGGATGGAGGCAGAGGGGGGGAGGCAGGATGGAGCCAGAGGGGGCAGGACGGAGCGGGCGGGGGCAGGACGGAGCGGGCGGGGGCAGGACGGAGTGGGCGGGGGCAGGACGGAGCGGGCGGGGGCAGGACGGAGCGGGCGGGGGCAGGACGGAGCGGGCGGGGGCAGGACGGAGCTGGAGGGAGGGCAGGCTGGAGCCGGAGGGGGAGGGGTTAGGATGGAGCCAGGGGGGGCAGGATGGGCCAGAGGGGGGGCAGAATGGAGCCAAAGGGGGGGGGGCAGAATGGAGCCAAAGGGGGGCTGGATGGAGCCAGGGGAGGGGGGGCAGAATGGAGCCAAGGGGGGGAGGCAGAGGAGGGGGCAGATGGAGCAGGGGGGGGCAGATGGAGCCAGAGGGGGGGAGGCAGGATGGAGCCAGAGGGGGAGCAGGATGAGCCAGAGGGGGAGGCAGGATGGAGCCAGAGGGGGGGAGGCAGGATGGAGCCAGAGGGGGGGAGGCAGGATGGAGCCAGAGGGGGGGAGGCAGGATGGAGCCAGAGGGGGGGAGGCAGGGTGGAGCCAGAGGGGGGGAGGCAGGATGGAGCCAGAGGGGGGGGAGGCAGGATGGAGCCAGAGGGGGGGGAGGCAGGATGGAGCCAGAGGGGGGGGAGGCAGGATGGAGCCAGAGGGGGGAGCAGGTGACAAGGGGGGGAGGCAGATGGACCAGAGGGGGGGGGAGGCAGGATGGAGCCAGAGGGGGGGGGAGGCAGGATGGAGCCAGAGGGGGGGGGAGGCAGGATGGAGCCAGAGGGGGGGGAGGCAGGATGGAGCCAGAGGGGGGGGGAGGCAGGATGGAGCCAGAGGGGGGGGAGGCAGGATGGAGCCAGAGGGGGGGAGGCAGGATGGAGCCAGAGGGGGGGGGGGAGGCAGGATGGAGCCAGAGGGGGGGGGGGAGGCAGGATGGAGCCAGAGGGGGGGGAGGCAGGATGGAGCCAGAGGGGGGGGAGGCAGGATGGAGCCAGAGGGGGGGGAGGCAGGATGGAGCCAGAGGGGGGGAGGCAGGATGGAGCCAGGGGGGGGGGGCAGGATGGAGCCAGGGGGGGGGGGGCAGGAATGAGGCCGGGGGGGCGGGCAGGATGGATCCGGGGGGCAAGATGGCTGCGGGGGTGGGCAAGATGGCTGCGGGGGTGGGCAAAATGGATGCGGGGGTGGGCAGGATGGCTGCAGGAATGGGCAGGATGGCTGCAGGAATGGGCAGGATGGCTGCAGGGGTGGGCTGGATCCTCCTCGCCCCACTCTGTTCTCAACCGCAGCGTCGCTCTGTGTACAGCGACATGTGACAGGGCGGGCTGTGTGACATCACACATGACAGCTGTACAGGGAGAAGACAGGTGAGAACATGTACTGTGTAATGGATGTGTTTGACCGTACAGAGACATGGTCTGATCATACCACATCTCCTGGGCTGAGATATTTTTATATATGTGTCACTGTTATGTACTGCGTAATGGATGTGCCTGACCATACCAAGACAGGGTCTGATCATATCACATCTCCTGTGCTCTGAAAGGGCCATTCCATGTCAAGTGAACCAATGATTAATACCTCTATATTTTTAATTCTTTTGAGATTTTGTTATTTGATAATAGCATGTCAGACAATGCAAAATGTGAAGAGAAATTTTTTTTAAAAACTTTATTTTTTATTTAAATGATTTTCAAAGTTCGAAAAAAGTGCACATTTCGGTGCCTGCCTTTACATTTCTCCTCATAACTCAGGCTAGAAATAAGACACCAAAAATGACACTATAATAGTTAAATATTTTAAAATATGATCCCATCGCGATCCCAACTTGAAATTTGGTACAGATGTGGCTAAGAGCACAGCAGACATATGGGCAGTTTTTGAACGATTTAAATTATGCCGATTTTTCGGAAATGTGTTTTAAAATTTTGCGTTTGCGATCGCATGGGTAAACTTTTAACAAAGATCCTCTTGTGACATATCTGGTGAAAGCCTGCACAGTTCTGAGTAGAACGGTGTTTATTTTGTTTCTCTAGCTTATTTCTAGCCCGAGATATGATAGAAAATGTAAAGTCATACCAGGCCAAAATTCACACTTTTTTAAAACTTTTAAAATCTGTAAAAAAATTAACTGATAAAGAAAAAAATTCAAAACTTTTTTCTTGTAATTACTTGTAATTATTGTTGTTCTTCATATAGAAAAAAAATTTAAAAAAATCTGAAGACGTCAGGGAAAAAAAAATATGCATTTTTGGATCACTTGACATGGAATGACCCAATAGTCTTATATATGTGTCCCTGCTAAGTACTGTGTAATGGATGTGTCTGATCATACCACATCTCTTGGGCAGGGGAGGACATAAGAGCATCCTCCCCTACATGGGATCACAGTGAAATATTTTTGTGAGGTAAGCCATTTCCCTGCCTGTTTTAAAAAATGTTTCACCTCAAAAAATAATTTGGCTGTAATGCCTATACAGTTAGGGCCAGAAATATTTGGACAGTGACACAAGTTTTGTTATTTTAGCTGTTTACAAAAACATGTTCAGAAATACAATTATATATATAATATGGGCTGAAAGTGCACACTCCCAGCTGCAATATGAGAGTTTCCACATCCAAATCAGAGAAAGGGTTTAGGAATCATAGGTTTGTAATGCATAGCCTCCTCTTTTTCAAGGGACCAAAGGTAATTCGACAATGGACTCTAAGGGCTGCAATTAACTCTGAAGGGGTCTCCCTCGTTAACCTATAATCAATGAAGTAGTTAAAAGGTCTGGGGTGGATTCCAGGTGTGTGGTTTTGCATTTGGAAGCTGTTGCTGTGACCAGACAACATGCTGTCAAAGGAACTCTCAATTGAGGTGAAGCAGAACATCCTGAGGCTGAAAAAAAAGAAAAAATCCATCAGAGAGATAGCAGACATGCTTGGAGTAGCAAAATCAACAGTTGGGTACATTCTGAGAAAAAAGGAATTGACTGGTGACCTTGGGAACTCTAAAAGGCCTGGGCGTCCACGGATGACAACAGTGGTGGATGATCGCCGCATACTTTATTTGGTGAAGAAGAACCCGTTCACAACATCAACTGAAGTCCAGAACACTCTCAGTGAAGTAGGTGTATCTGTCTCTAAGTCAACAGTAAAGAGAAGACTCCATGACAGTAAATACAAAGGGTTCACATCTAGATGCAAACCATTCATCAATTCCAAAAATAGACAGGCCAGAGTTAAATTTGCTGAAAAACACCTCAAGAAGCCAGCTCAGTTCTGGAAAAGTATTCTATGGACAGATGAGACAAAGATCAACCTGTACCAGAATGATGGGAAGAAAAAAGTTTGGAGAAGAAAGGGAACGGCACATGATCCAAGGCACACCACATCCTCTGTAAAACATGGTGGAGGCAACGTGATGGCATGGGCATGCATGGCTTTCAATGGCACTGGGTCACTTGTGTTTATTGATGACATAACAGCAGACAAGAGTAGCCGGATGAATTCTGAAGTGTACCGGGATATACTTTCAGCCCAGATTCAGCCAAATGCTGCAAAGTTGATTGGACGGCGCTTCATAGTACAGATGGACAATGACCCCAAGCATACAGCCAAAGCTACCCAGGAGTTCATGAGTGCAAAAAAGTGGAACATTCTGCAATGGCCAAGTAAATCACCAGATCTTAACCCAATTGAGCATGCATTTCACTTGCTGAAATCCAGACTTAAGACAGAAAGACCCACAAACAAGCAAGACCTGAAGGCTGCGGCTGTAAAGGCCTGGCAAAGCATTAAGAAGGAGGAAACCCAGCGTTTGGTGATGTCCATGGGTTCCAGACTTAAGGCAGTGATTGCCTCCAAAGGATTTGCAACAAAATATTGAAAATAAAAATATTTTGTTTGGGTTATGTTTATTTGTCCAATTACTTTTGACCTCCTAAAATGTGGAGTGTTTGTAAAGAAATGTGTACAATTCCTACATTTTCTATCAGATATTTTTGTTCAACCCTTCAAATTAAACGTTACAATCTGCACTTGAATTCTGTTGTAGAGGTTTCATTTCAAATCCAATGTGGTGGCATGCAGAGCCCAACTCGCGAAAATTGTGTCACTGTCCAAATATTTCTGGCCCTAACTGTATACCTTTCTTACATCCTCCCAACCAAGGTGCACATGTTTCTAACATACTTTTCCTCTGATTGTTCCAGTGCTAGTTTTGGTTTTCTAAAACGGAGGTAACAAACTCACCAAATACACATTGCCTTAATCTACAGCTTAATAGTGCTCTAAAGCTGTCTTGACACCGTAGTAAAAGCCGAGCTACAGGAAATAAACAGGGATTTTTGTGTACTCATCGTAAAATCCTTTTCTCCTAGCTCATCATTTGGGGACACAGGACCATGGGTGTATGCTTTTCTGCCACTAGGAGGCGACACTAAGTAGAGATTAAAATTGAGCCCTCCTTCCTGCAGTATACACCCGAGCGTGGGCGTAGCTATTCAGTTTAGTACTAAAGCAGTAGGAGAGCTGGTAATAAGGTACGAATGGTGTAAGGAACAATGCTGTGCTCGTTAGGTACACTTTGCATATAGCGGTGTGCTGTGAAAGCGGATGCGTTAAAGGGTGGGTGCTGTGTCCCCCAATGATGAGCTAGGAGAAAAGGATTTTACGGTGAGTACACAAAAATCCCTGTTTCTCCTTCGCATCATTGGGGGACACAGGACCATGGGACGTCCTAAAGCAGTCCCTAGGTAGGAATTTAGCAGTGGTGGTCGGGCATCATGCGCTAGCTACTTATAGATGCGCGACCGCTGCCTGTAAGATCTTCCTACGTAGGCTTGCATCTGCAGAGGCCTGGGTGTGGATGTTGTAGTGTTTGGTGAATGTATGTAGACTGACCCAGATTGCAGCTTTGCAGACCTGAGCCACTGAAGCCGGGTGGTGAATGGCCCATGAGGCGCCTACTGACCGAGTTGAGTGTGCCTTGATTCTTTCTGGGATTGGCATTCCCCTGATGCGGTACGCTTCCTCTATCGTGGAACAGATCCATCGTGCCAATGTGGATTTGGATGCAGCCATTCCCTTTCTAGGACCCTTGGGTATGACGAATGGAGCTGCTTTTCGATCCGGTGTATTGGAGTTGGGCAGAAGGATGGGAGGATGATGTCCTCATTAAGATGGAATTGTGATACCACCTTGGGTAAGAAAGAGGGAGAAGGGCGTAGGACGACTATCCTTATGGAAGGATAGGTAGCGGGGCTGACAGGATAGGGCGGCCAGCTCGGACACGCGCCTAATTGAGGTTTAGGTCCCAGACTGCCACAGGTGTCTTGTAAGGGGGTCGTGTGTGGGAGACCCCTTGGATGAATGTTTTGACTTGTGATTTTGACGCAATCCTGCGTTGGAGAAGAGTACTTAAGGCTGAAATTTGGCCTTTGATGGAGTTCGGTGCTAGGCCCGCATCAAGGCCATTCTGGAGGAACTCCAGGATCGTGGGGACGGAAAAGAGGAGTGGGTTACGGTTGCGATCTTCGCACCACCTGAAATAGGTTTTCCAGGTGCAGTAGTAGATGCGTGAGGATGATGTTTTTCGGGCGTTGATCATGGTGGTTATGACCTTAGGTGTAAACCCTGCCTGGGTCAGAATCCAGGATTCAATCGCCATGCCGTTAAAGACAGAACTCCCAGGTTCTGGTGGTAGAAAGGGCCCCGGGAAAGGAGGTCCGGCCTGTTAGGGAGTGGCCAGGGCACGTCGGTGAGTAGCTGTACGAGCTCTGCGTACCATGGCCGCCGTGGCCAGTCTGGGGCGATGAGGATTACTTGCGCCCTTTCTGCCTTGACCTTCCTGATCACTCGAGGGATTAGGGGGAGTGGCGAGAAGATGTACGGAAGCTGGAATTGGCGCCAGGGGAGGACAAGGGAGTCCACTCCTAGGGCCAGTGGGTCCCGGGATCTGGCCACGAATGCCGGGTCTTTTGCATTTATTCTTGATGCCATGAGGTCCACGTCGGGCGTTGGCAGATTTGTTGGAAAACCTCCGGGTGTAGGGACCATTCTCCTGAGGCCAGTCCTTGGCGGCTTAGGAAGTCCGCTGCCCAGTTGTCCACACCCAAGATGTGGACTGCCGATATGATTGACCGGGTTTTTTCAGGCCATTGTAGGATGTGTTCTACCTCGTGCATTGCTGATTTGCTGCGCGTGCCACCTTGGTGATTTATATACGCTACCGCCATGGCGTTGTCCGATTGAATGCGGATGGGGCGACCCGCTAGGAGGTAATGGAAGTGTTGGAGTGCTAGGCGAATTGCTTGCAGCTGTAAGATGTTGATTGGGAGACGTGACTCTTGGGGTGTCCAGCGACCGTGAGCCGTGTGCTGATGGTAGACAGCACCCCAGCCGAGTAGGCTGGCGTTGGTGGCTACGATCAGCCACTGGAGTGGGAGGAAGGATTTTCCTTGCAAGAGTGATGATGGCTGTGTCCACCATTTGAGTGTTCTTTTGACCTTGGTGGATAGGTGGTGTTTGCGGTTGAGGCTGAAGGGGCTTTTGTCCCAGGTCGAGAGGAGGGAGAGCTGTAGGGCTCGGAGATGTAGCTGGGCAAAGGGGACTGCCTCCATTGCGGCCACCATTTTTCCTAGGACACTCATGCCGAAGCGGATGGACTGGGGAGGGCGACTGAGAAGAACCTGCACGCCTTTTTGGATTGCTGTGGCCTTGTCCTGAGGGAGTATGACCAGCCCTCTTGCGGTGTCTAGGGTCATACCGAGGAAGTTGACTGTTTGGGCCAGCTTTGTGGATGATTTCTCTAGGTTTATGAGCCATCCTAGGCGGGAGAGAGTGTCCGTTGTGATTCTGACGCTGTCGAGGCATGCCTGGAAGGATGGCCCCTTGATCAGCAGATCGTCTAAGTACGGTAGGACGACGACTGCTCGTGCGTGCAGGATGGTCATGACGGCCGCCATGACCTTTGTGAAGACTCTGGGTGCGGTTGCCAAGCCGAAGGACAGGGTGACGAATTGGAAGTGGCGTTTTTGTACCACGAACCGCATGTATCTTTGGTGGGGTGGGAAGATGGGGATGTGGAGATATGCGTCTTGTAGGTCGATGGTTGCTAGGAATTCTCCTTTCTCTAAGGACGCGATTACTGAGCGTAGGGATTCCATTCTGAACTGCCGAACCTTTACAATGATGTTGAGACGTTTGAGGTCCAGGATGGGACGCACTGACCCGTCCTGTTTTGGGACGACAAACAGGTTTGACTAGTAGCGCTTGAACTGTTCGTCTACTGGTACCGGTTTTATGACGCCGGTTTGGAGCAGTGAGTTGATGGCGTCGAGGAACGGTTGGGTGTTTCCCTTTGGGGGGCGTGATAGAAAGAAGCGATTTGGGGGCCGGGATGTGAATTCTATCTTGTAGCCGGACGACACCAGTTCTCTGACCCAGTTGTCGTGTACGATGTTAAGCCATGAGTGGCGGAAGAGCTGAAGGCGTCCACCTGTTATGCTGGTGTCGGGCGGTTGCGGAGGGGAGTCATGTGCTAAGCTTTTGTGGCTTCCCGCCTTTAAAATGAGTTTGTTTAGGGCGACTCTTCCATGTTTGTTTGGTCTTAAAGGAATGAGGGTAGCTGTTGGCCCCGCGGGTCGGCCGACCTGCGTTAGTGTTGGCATTAGAGCTGGACCACCTTGGTGATCCTTGGGAGGCTTGGGAGCGTATGTGAGACTGTGGGTGGCGAAAAGGCCGCTTGAACCTCTGCTGGGGGAGAAACTTGCTTTTGCCCCCTGTAGTTTCAGAGATGAGTTGGTCGAGTTTTTCGCCGAATAGGCGACCTCCCTGGTACGGTAGGTTTACGAGTGATATTTTTGATGCTGGATCAGCGTGCCAGCCCCTAAGCCACAGGGTTCGGCGCATAGGTATTGCGTTTTCTGCAGCCAGTGCAGCGCAGTTGGCTGCGTCTTTGGATGCTAGCAGGATGTAGTGCTGTGCTTTTGCCAGCAGATCGAGTTGGTCTGCCGGGTTGTGGTCGGGGTCTTGCAGCTTCTGCTGAATGTTCTGGATCCAGGATTCCGCTGCCCTGGCCCCCATGCTATGGCGAACAAGGGCGAGAGGGCTGCCCCTGAGGCCTCAAAGATTGAGCGTGCTAGACTGTCAAGCTGGCGGTCAATGGGGTCTTTGATAGAGGAGTTATCTGAGATAGTATGTAGGGTTTTGTTAGCTAGACGTGACACTGGGGGGTCTACGGCTGGTGATTCAGCCCATTTCTTGTGTTGGTCTGGGTCAAATGGACATTTAGATTCAATGGCCTTGAGGCCTGCGAAGCGTTTGTCGGGCTGGTCCCAGTGTCATTGTACTAAGCCGACGATCTCCTCAGGGTTAGAGAAGACCCGGCGACAGCGTTTAGTCTTTGAAAACTAAAAACTGCGCTCTGGCGTGTTGACGCACTCGTCTTTGATATCCATTGTCATGTTAACAGCTTCGATGAGGCTGTCAACTAATGACTGGAAGTCCGTGGTCTCACTCTCGTAGGGTGTGTCTGGGTCTGATAGTTTGCCTTCGGAGCGTGACTCGGACTGGTGACGAGGTGAGGGGGAGCGAGACCTGTCACTTGATAACGCATTGGGAGACTAATACCAGGCCGTCCCAGGAACAGTCTGTTTTTTAGTGGTTAGAGAGTCTGTGGGCTGTTCCCTGCTGGAGTGGGAGCGGTTACGTTTATGGGTACTGGTTGTGTGAGACTCAGACTGGGCCTGCAGCATTTGGACTATGGAGTCCACCTGTTGCGACAGTATTATACCCCATGGAGGAATGTCGGGCACGCTGGGACCTGCGTCAGTGGTAGCCTCTATGGGACTTTCAGGTTCACAGTCCTTACAAAATTCTGACATATGATTGCGCGGGAGCGTGGTCTAGCAGCTGGTGCATGATGCCTTGTTCCCTGTGCTGCTTTTGCTTTTGTCCTTGGAAGGTTTTGGATCTGCCATTGCGTACCAGATTACGATCAGCGATGGCACTGCGGTGTCCAAACTGGCTTGTAATGAGGGCAGGGGTGGGTATCTGCAGGAAAGAGGGTCTCCTATGGAGCTTGCCCGGATCCTGTGTCCTCTGGTATGTCGTCCATGAGGTGCTGAGGTCTTTCCCTTGAAGAGGCACCAGAACAAAAGGACTGTGACCTGAATGTGCCCCTGGGTAGTATGTGGGCTTTGTGTGGTCCCTCCCTGTAAGGGGGCTAAGCCCACCCTACTTCAGCAGGTCTCTGAGAGGTAGGCAGGTATCTGCCCCAGGTTTATTACCTGAGGGCTGTACCTCTGTGCAGCTGTAGTGTGGTGGCTGCTTTGTTTGATTTTGGCGCCGGTTTTGGGGCGTTTTTGAGGGCTGCGCCCATAGTACATGTTTCATTATGGTGTCTATAGGGCTTAGGTGCATATTGAGCTAAGGAGCTGCACTTTTGGCCATGAGAGACATGCTCAGTGGCCAATCGTGGTGTGGTGGGCGTGGGCTCGCCCCTGTGCCTGTCCCTATTGGCTGGGACGGTGGCGCGGCGTTAGGCCAATGTTGATGGTTAGTGGGCCTGGCCCTGAGTGACCAACTCAGTGGCCAATGAGCTGTGGCGGAGCTCTGGCGCAGGCCCAGACCAGGTCTCAATTACTTGTGGCCCCGGGAGTGGCGTCAGGTGATCGCGGAGGCCGCGGTGGCGGCGGTGCGGTGTCCGCAATTGATGCCGGCTGCTGTGCTCTCTAATCTGCCTCCTTTGCTGGAGGAGGTGAGGCTTGTACTGTAGCTATGTGCTACCCTGGGTCTCCTTTTTGGGTGCCGGTGGCCTGTGCATCCCCCTGTCCTGCAGGGGGATGTCCACATGTGTCTTGGCTACTGGTGGCTCAACAGGGTCCTTCTAGGAGGATCCCCCATGAGCTGCCCTCGGGTTTCCACCACTAGGAGTCAGGTGAAAAATAAAGGTGAAGCCTAGATATAATAAAAGAGGGTATGTGTGGTCTGAGCTACAGACCGCATGTGCCTCCTGCGACACTAAGCTAAAAACTGACTAGCTACGCCCACGCTCGGGTGTATACTGCAGGAAGGAGGGCTCAATTTTAATCTCTACTTAGTGTCGCCTCCTAGTGGCAGAAAGGCACACACCCATGGTCCTGTGTCCCCCAATGATGCGAAGGAGAAATTAAGTTTATTCCTTTGGTCATCCTTCAGCTTTTAGTCGTATATGTGCGGCAGGTGGAACATCAGTCACCGCTCAATACATAGTAAGCGGTGACTGCACCCTGGCACTGACAGTTGGCTCAGTACTAATACTTTGCAGAAACGGCTGTCAGTTACTGCCAGGACAGAGTTACAGCTGCCACTCACTGTGCACTGAATGGTGATTGAGGTCACGACTCTGACTGAATGCAGGAGGCTGCTCAGAGGAATAAAGTTACCGTGTATACTCGTGTATAAGCCGAGTTTTTCAGCCCAAAATTTGGGCTGAAAAGTCTCCCCCTCGGCTTATACACGGGTCAATACGGTAAATGCAATTGTGGGGGCTGTGGAGGCTGGAGGAGGCGGGGGGAGGCTGCTGTATGAGCGGCCCCGTCACGTGGGGCCGCTCATTATATATGCACTGCTTCCCCCTGTCAATCAGCGGCAGGGGGAAGCAGTTCATATATGCCCCCCAAAAGCTGGCACTGTCCCCCCTTGTAAGGGCCCCCGCTGCTTATACATTACCATCCCGGTGTTCTGATCGGCGTCGCTCCTCGGTGCTCCTTCTTCATCCTCCCGTCCTCGCTGGCTGCATCCGGGATCTCCGGCCGTCGCAGGCATATGACGTCATCGCGCGATGGCCGGAGATCCCGGATGCAGCCAGCGAGGACGGGAGGATGAAGAAGAAGCACCGAGGAGCGGCGCCGATCAGAACACCGGGATGGTAATGTATAAGCAGCAGGGGGGGGCCCTTACAAGGGGGGACAGTGCCAGCTTTTGGGGGCTGTTGGTACCCCCAGAGGGCTGCTGGGTACCCCCAGGGGGCTGCTGGGTACCCCCAGGGGGCTGTTGGGTACCCCCAGGGGGCTGATGGGTACCCCCAGGGGGCCGCTGTATAACCCCTGGGGGGCGCTGTATAACCCCTGGGGGGTGCAGTATAACCCCTGGGGGGTGCAGTATAACCCTGGGGGGATGCTGTATAACCCCTGGGGGCTGCTGTATATACTGCTGAGGCCTATATACCACTGGGGCTGCTGTATATACCACTGGGGCTGCTGTATATACCACTGGGGCTGCTGTATACCACTGAGGTTGCTGTATATACTACTGGGGCCTGTATATGCCACTGGGGAGGCTGCTGTATACTACCATTGGGGGGCCTGTATACCACACTGCTGGGGGCTGTACACCTGTGCTGGGGTCCACCCTCGGCTTATACACGAGTCAATAGGTTTTCCCAGGTTTTGGGGGCAAAAGTAGGGGGGTCGGCTTATACAAGGGTCGGCTTATACACGAGTATATACGGTAATTTCCTCGCTTTACCCAGGTACTCAGGCCGGAGGCTTCACATCTTTACAAGATTATTACCCTGCAGATTAACTCTACGTCTGTAGGCTAATAGTGGCTGAGGATGCAACAGGTTCTCTTTTACGAATTAAAAAGTAATTAGCTGCATTTTGTCATATTTTGGTCATTATTCATGTTTAATGAGTCCTGACATTTTTGCAGCATTTGGCTAAATCTGGGTAGAATGTATATCTATATACATAAATATCTCAGAATTCATCCTAATACTATTACTGCAATCACATGCTCAGTAAACACTAGTGACCCAGTTCCCTTTATGGCCATACATGTCCATGCTATAACTCTGCCTCTGTGATGTGTCTCAGAGGGTGAACTATGCTTCAGATTAGGAGCTCTCCTTTTCCATCTTCATACTGCTCGCTTCCCATTATTCTAGTACAACATAATCTCATTTTCATCTTCATATGATTCTTGTTCCATAATCGGGAGTCTTAAAACCATCAGCAGCCAGATACAAAACAAACACTGCACTTGCAGGATGCAGTCAGACCCCACTTGTGTAGCAAGCCCAGGTGCAGGCTGATAAATCACCTCAACCTACAACAAGGTGTGGGAGGTGACTTGCCATGCACATATTGGGCCTGCATAGGGCACCATTCACACTGATACATATGGTGTAGAATGTCTGAAAGCTACCCACTGGCTCTGCCACCTAACCAATGGGCCGCCCAGTACGATGTCTACACACCACTGGATTAATGGCGCCCCATGGGGCCCAACAGCACCCCGCAATTGATAAAGTGCAAAAAGTTCTTTATGATAAACAAAAAATTTGTATATGGGGTATTGGTTCATGTATTTGCCAAGACACTTAAGCTCTCGATCCCCGTCACATATCCCCATGCTTTCGAGTCCTAACAAATATATACAAAAACTACTCATAAAGGCAGCATCAGAAAATTCTTACCATCAGCAGCCAGATACAAAACCAACACAGCACTTAGCAGGTTGCAGTCAGACCCCCTTATGTGGAGCAAGCCCAGGTGCAGGCTGATAAATCACCTCTACCTACAAAGACATGTGGGAGGTGACTTACCATGCATATATTGGCCCTCTAAAAGTTTAATAGCAAAGACTATTATGGACTTTGTTTCCATTGATGCACATGAGATAAAACCACTGGCTAAAAACGTATGCTGTGGTCGCTTGGTTGGACACTTTGACAATAGTACGCTCTCCTTATTAAGTGTTTTAGACTTGGCAGGATGTTGTAAAGGAAACTTACCAAGAATTCACCAATAATGCACTTTACTTGACTTCTATGTCCTTCCCAACAATTATGTTGTCAACATCACCAGTACATATCCATTTTTTTCTTTTTTTTTTTAAAAAGGACATGTCACCAAATTTTAGAAACTGCTCACATAAATCTGATTAAGCTGATGTATTTACTTTGATAGTTCATGTCAGAGAAGCAGTATAATCCTTTTTTGAAAAGTAACACAATCTCCTCTTCATCCTAGCCCATTCAGAGTATTTTGGATTACCACTTCCCTGCTGAAATCTCACACCACTCAGTACAAGATGCAGCTGGTAGTCAGTAAAGTAGGCAGAAACTCAATACACATGGATATATAAGCTCTCACACTTTATAGCTGCACTCATAAGATACTTATCAGCAAAATTATAGTCAATACACAATGTAAGGGGATTTAATATCTGCTTATCTTCTTCCTGTGCACATGTTATATATAGTAATTCATGGACTTTATTAATGTTCATCTATTCACTTTACCAGCCATTGTACCAGCCTTGTGCAGTTATTTGTCAATCCGCTGATCAGTAGCTGTGCCACGAGTCAGACGCCTACTGATCTAATACGAATGTCAGAGATGTCAATATTGAACTCACAGTAAACGTTTAATTTTTCATGACATAATGAGCTAACAGACAACATGGGACCATGACACCACTTATGAATCACTTGTACAATTACAATGCCTTGAAAAAGTATTCATACCCTGTAAACCTTTACTAATCTTTTCACGTTTCACCCACAAACAAATGTATTTTATTGGTATTTTATGTGATATACCAACATTAAGGAGTAAGAAGTAAAAGAGTAAAGAGTAAAGAGTAAAAAGTGTTAAGGAAATTATAAATGCTTTTCTAAATATTTTAAAAATATACCATAAATCTGAAAATTGTGACGTGTTTGAATTCAGTCCCCTGTAGTCTGACACCCCTAAATAAAATCCTGAGCGACCAATTGCCTCTAGAAGTCACCTACTTTAGTAAACTGAGTTCACCTGTAAGTTATTCTTAGTGTAACTACAGCGGTTCTGTGAAGGGCTCAGAGGATTGTTTGGGATCAAACAGCATCATTAAAGAGAACCTGTCACCACCCTGGTGCTTTACAAAGTGTAACCACCCCTTATTGCGGCGTGTCTACTGCATTCAGGGAAGGTGTGTGCCATGTCTATATTCCCCCTGTAACCCGAAAAACACAGTTTTGAAGGTTCAGAGTTAAGGGGTCTGGTGAGTCTAATCTGATTTTGCAGTCCTGGCTGCCAGCACAGTCCTCCCCGTCTCCTGACTCTTTGTTCCGCCTCCTCTTTTGTGTATGGCCTCCTCCTCTTTGGTGCCTGTGCCTCAGCGTGTCAACTCACGCAGGCACACACCAAGCACTTGGTAGGAGCGGGTCCCGGCTACTGTAACGGCGCATGCTTATGATGCAAGCACCAGAGCCCGCCCTGCATACAGCATAATCTTTAGCAGGGTGGGCTCTGGTGCTTGTGTCACACGCATGCGCCATTACAGCAGCCGGGACCCGCTCCTACCAAGTGTTCAGTGTGCGCCTGCGTGAACTGACACGCTGAAGAAAAGGAAGCCACACACAGAAAAGGCGGCGGAACAAAGAGGCAGGAGGCAGGGAGGGCTGTGCCGGCAGCCAGGACTGCAAAATCAGATTGGACCCACCAGACCCCCTTAACTCTGAACTTTGAAAACTATTTTTTACTATTTTTTACAGGGGCAGTAAAGACATGGTACGCACCCTCCCTGAATGCAACATACAAGCTGCATTGAGTGGTGGTTTCACTTTAGAAAGCACCAGGGTGGTGAAAGGTTCTCTTTAATACCAAAGGACATACAAGACAGCTCCGGGATAAAGTTGTGGAAAAGAGTAAAGCAGGGTTAGTTTATAAAAATAAATAAATAACCCAAATGCTGAACATCCCAGAGCACTGTCCAATCCATTATCTAAACACGGAAGGAGTATTGCACAACTGCAAACTTACCAAGACATGGCCATCCACCTACACTAAGACCCCAAGCAAGAAGAGCACTAATGAGAGAATCAGCCAAGAGAGCTCTGGTGGGAGGATTTGTTCACAAGAGAACTATTACCGTATATACTCGCGTATAAGCCGAGTTTTTCAGCCCAAAAATTGGGCTGAAAAGTCCCCCCCCTCGGCTTATACGCAAGTCAATACGGCCCCCCTCATAATTTGGCGCCCCCACCTCACTTGCTGGGCCCCCCCGCATGCAGCGCTGCGCATATACATTACCTGTCTAGCAGCTGTCACCCTCCGATGGCGGATCGCGGCTCCCGTCTCCGGCTTCCATCTTCCTCTCTGTCTTCCTTGTCATGTGACCGGCCGGCGTCGCGATGACGTCATCGCGATGAGCCCCGGTCACAAAGCAGGAAGACAGAGAGGAAGATGGAGCCCGGAGCCGGGAGCCGCGATCCGCCATCGGAGGGTGACAGCTGCTAGACAGGTAATGTATATGCGCAGCGCTGCATGCGGGGGAGCCCAGCAAGTGAGGTGGGGGGCGCCAAATTATGAGGGGGGCCCTGCTGGGGCCCTGTATGCTACCACTGGGGCTGTATATACCACTGGGCTGCTGTATACTACCACTGGGGCTGTATGTATACTACCACTGGGGCTGCTGTATACTACCACTGGGGCTGCTGTATACTACCACTGGGGCTGCTGTATACTACCACTGGGGCTGCTGTATACTACCACTGGGGCTGCTGTATACTACCACTGGGGCTGTATATACCACTGGGGCTGCTGTATACTACCACTGGGGCTGCTGTATACTACCACTGGGGCTGCTGTATACTACCACTGGGCTGCTGTATACTACCACTGGGGCTGCTGTATACTACCACTGGGGCTGTATTATACTACCACTGGGGCTGTATATACACTGGGCTGCTGTATACTACCACTGGGGCTGTATACTACCACTGGGGCTGAATATTACCACTGGGGCTGCTGTATACTACCACTGGGGCTGTATACTACCACTGGGGCTGTATACTACCACTGGGGCTGTATACTACCACTGGGGCTGTATACTACCACTGGGGCTGTATACTACTACTGGGGCTGTATGTATACTACCACTGGGGCTGTATATACCACTGGGGGGGCTGTATACTACCACTGGGGCTGTATACTACCACTGGGGGGGCTGTATACTACCACTGGGGGGGCTGTATACTACCACTGGGGGGCTGTATACTACCACTGGGGGGGCTGTATACTACCACTGGGGGGGCTGTATACTACCACTGGGGGGGCTGTATACTACCACTGGGGGGGCTGTATACTACCACTGGGGGGCTGTATACTACCACTGGGGGGGCTGTATACTACCACTGGGGCTGCTGTATACTACCACTGGGGCTGCTGTATACTACCACTGGGCTGCTGTATACTACCACTGGGGCTGCTGTATACTACCACTGGGGCTGCTGTATACTACCACTGGGGCTGCTGTATACTACCACTGGGGCTGCTGTATACTACCACTGGGGCTGTATACTACTACTGGGGCTGTATACTACTACTGGGGCTGTATACTACACTGGGCTGTATACTACCACTGGGCTGTATATACCACTGGGGCTGCTGTATACTACCACTGGGGCTGTATACTACTACTGGGGCTGCTGTATACTACCACTGGGGCTGCTGTATACTACCACTGGGGCTGCTGTATACTACCACTGGGGCTGCTGTATACTACCACTGGGGCTGCTGTATACTACCACTGGGGCTGCTGTATACTACCACTGGGGCTGCTGTATACTACCACTGGGGCTGCTGTATACTACCACCTGTGGGCTGCTGTATACTACCACTGGGGCTGTATATACCACTGGGGCTGCTGTATACTACCACTGGGGCTGCGTATACTACCACTGGGGCTGTATACTACCACTGGGGCTGTATACTACCACTGGGGCTGTATACTACCACTGGGGCTGTATACTACCACTGGGGCTGTATATCTACCACTGGGGCTGTATGTATACTACCACTGGGGCTGTATGTATACTACCACTGGGGCTGCTGTATACTACCACTGGGGCTGCTGTAATACTACCACTGGGGCTGCTGTATACTACCACTGGGGCTGTATATACTACCACTGGGGCTGTATATACCACTGGGGCTGCTGTATGCTACCACTGGGGCTGCTGTATGCTACCACTGGGGCTGCTGTATGCTACCACTGGGCGTGCTGTATACTACCACTGGGGCTGTATGTATACTACCACTGTGGCTGTATATACCTTGGGGCTGCGTGTATATTACCACTGGGGCTGTATATACCACTGGGGCTGTATATACTACTGGGGCTGCGTGTATACTACCACTGGGGCTGTATATACTACTGGGGCTGCGTGTATACTACCACTGGGGCTGCTGTATGCTAACCACTGGGGCTGCTGTATGCTACCACTGGGGCTGCTGTATACTACCACTGGGGCTGTATGTATACTACCACTGGGGCTGTATATACCTCTGGGGCTGCGTGTATATTACCACTGGGGCTGTATATACCACTGGGGCTGTATATACTACTGGGGCTGCGTGTATACTACCACTGGGGCTGTATATACTACTGGGGCTGCGTGTATACTACCACTGGGGCTGCTGTATGCTACCACTGGGGCTGCTGTATGCTACCACTGGGGGCTTGCGTGTATGCTACCACTGGGGCTGTATGTATACTACCACTGGGGCTGTATATACCTCTGGGGCTGCGTGTATATTACCACTGGGGCTGTATATACCACTGGGGCTGTATATACTACTGGGGCTGCGTGTATACTACCACTGGGGCTGTATATACTACTGGGGCTGCGTGTATACTACCACTGGGGCTGCTGCTGTATACTACCACTGGGGCTGCTGCTGTATATACCACTGGGGCTGCTGCTGTAACACTGCTGGGGCCTGTATATACTGGGGCTGCTGTATACCACACTGCTGGGGGCTGTATACCTGTGCTGGGGTCCACCCTCGGCTTATACACGAGTCAATAGATTTCCCCAGGTTTTGGGGGCAAAAGTAGGGGGGTCGGCTTATACACGGGTCGGCTTATACACGAGTATATACGGTAGTTGTATAGTCCACAAATCCAGCACTTATAGAAGAGTTGCAAGAAAGCAATTTTTAAAATAAAGCCATAAGAAGTCCTATTTGCAGTTTTCAAAAAGCCTTGTTGGGAACACAACTAGGATGTGGAAGAAGGAGCTCAGGACAGATGAAACCAAAGTAGACGTTTTTGGGCTAAATGCAAAACAATATGTGTGGAGGAAAACTAAGGGTGTTTTCACATCTGCATTTTTGAAAACTCTGTGGAATTTTCCCTTTTTTGCAAAAACCATATTATGAGCAATGCAAGGCACACACAGGTACAGGGGAAAAGAGGACCCTGCCTACAAAGGCTCACAGTCTATAAGGAATGGGTGCGGATACACTAAGAGAGGGTAGAACTGGTCATGTGGTGGTATAGGCTCACTGCCGGTTGTAGGCTTGTCAGAAGGTGTGGGTCGTCAGGGTACTTTTTAGTTTTCCACAGTAGGAGAGAATCTGATTTCTTGGGGCAGAGACTTCCAGAGTATGAAGGATGCATGGGAAATATCATGTATGTGATTGTGAAAGGAGAAAATAAGAGGAGGTGGAGAGAAGATCTTGTAAGGATTGGAGATTGCGTTTAGGTCAGTAACGGGAGACCATGTCACAGATATATGGAGGGGACAGGTTGCGGATGGTTTTGTTTGTCATAGTTTTGAACTGGAGTTTTTGGGCAATAGGAAGCCAGTGAAGGGATTGACAGAGAGGCTGGGAAATAGGAGTGGCACAGGTAGATTAGTCAAGCAGCAGATTTTAGGATAACTTGAAGTCGTGCGAGAGTGTTAGAAGAGAGGCCAGAGAACAGGATGTTGCAGTAGTCGAGGCGAGAGATTATGAGGGCATGCACGTGTCTTTTTGCAGATTTATGGTTAAGGAATGTACATATCCAATAAATATTTTTGAGTTGGAGTTGACAAGAGGTTAAAAGAGCTTGGTGATATAGATTGAAGGAAAGCATAGTCAAGGATTACTCCGAGGCAGCGAGCATGTGGACTGGCAAGAGGGAGCAGCCATAGACTGTGTTGGGTGGGGAGTTGAGTGAGGTGGAGGATAGATGAATTCTGTTTTGTCTATCTTTGTCTATAGAAGACAGACATTGTGAGAGGTAGATCTGCATGTCATTAGCGTAGAGATGATACTGAAAGCCATGGGACTGCATGAACTGTCCCACGCTGAATGTGTAAATGGAGAAAAATAGGGGTCCTAGAACTGAACCATGCACGAACAGATAGGGGATGAGATGAGGAGGTGGTGTGTGAGTGGGAGACACAAAGTCCAGTTGGTGAGCTATGAAGAGATCCAAAATAAGGCTAAGTCTGTGATGCCAAGAGATAAGAGAAACTGTAGTAGGATGGTATGGTTCACTGTGTTGAAGGCAGAGGACAGTTTTAGGAGGAGAAGGACAAAGTAGTGTTGCTTGACTTTGACAGTAGGTCATTGTTAACTTTAGTTGAGCCAGAGAGTCCTTCTGGAGGAGTTAGAGAGCCGCCGCACACGCAGCGACCCTGACCGACTCCCGGAGGCGATCCGCCAGAAACCCCATAGCTTTTTGAAGCAAGCAGAGAGAGTTAAGGATTTCCTCACGTGGAGAACCCTGGCATATATGCTCTTCCAGCTGGAAAAGCCAACAGGAGGGGGATCTGGCCACGCAAGTAGCAGCAATATTGGACTGCAAAAGATAAGAGGAAGAGTCCCAGGTCTTTCGAAGAAGACCCTTAATCTTCCTGTCCATGGGGTCCTTCAATTGCGAGGAGTCCTCAAAGGGGAGGGCAGTCTTCCTCGCAACCCTGGACATTTACCTTGGGAAGATCCCACTTTGAGCATTCACCAGCAATGGGAAACCTGTGCTTTAATTCGGAGGGAATAGTAAGGCGTTTCTCCGGAGATTCCCATTCATGCATGATGAGAGTTAAGATATTATCATGCACTGGAAATCCCTTACGGGTTTTAGCTTTCAGGCCCCCAAACATCACATCCTGGATAGAGGGAGCTAGTTCTACCTCCTCCACCCCCATAGTGGCGCGTACCATGTCAAGGAGTTCCTCCATATCGTCGGAAGAAAAAATACATTTTTTCTTATCCGCACCTGAGGACTCTTTAGGCTCCTCAAAGTCCCCCAATCCCTCAGGGTCAGAAGAAAGTACTTCTCCAGACTCAGAGGACAGATCGTCAGGGATGAATTTACGTTTGTTAGCCGAAGGGGCAATAGTAGGGGCAGGGGGATGGGAATCGCAGACACGGAAGACTGGACTTCTTGCTGGATAAGGGATTTGATACTGTCCATGAGGGACAGCTGTTCTGCATGTAGGATATCGTCAGTGCAGGGTTGGCACAATTTCTTCTTATGTGCAGCAGGCAACTTGACCGAGCAGACACCACATTTACGGGTAACAGCCTTTTCCTTATCCTTTCTGGACCCAGAAACCTGGTCTCCTTTGAAGAGAAGAATGGGACCCTATAAGGCACCAGAAATAACCCACCCACATGGAATGGGGGACCCCATCCAGCTACTCACGATAGGGAGATGAACTCTGGGCTCTGCAGATGCAGGCACAGGGGCTTTATCACACTCCATGATCTGCTGTACCAGTACTGACCAGGCCCACCCTGCTATACTTTGGAGGTCACTGGGATCCAAAGTGCCCAGGGGGAATGAATGCAGAACCTGCAACACCTGGCTATGCTGGTCACAGCACAAATAGAGGCCTTACCTGAACAAAGCCGACCTGGCTTTATTCAGCCGGGTCCTCAGCGTAGGATCCTCCTCCCCCGGGTCCGGCAGCCTCATTCGCTAGGCCAGAGGCTCTGGACAGGTGAATAGACGCCCCAGCCACATGCATTCCCGCGTGGGAACGCCAACCGGAAGTGACGAGATAACCTCCGCGATGTCACTTCCGGCGCGACCTAGCGGCAGCGTGCAGAGGAGGAGAACGCTAGGGAGCTCCGAGAGGTCCCCAGCCCAGAACACACCTCCCCGCTTTGCTTCTCTAGGGGGTGCAGGAGGACTGGGGAATAGGTCCCGAATCGGCCACAGCAGAGACGGGAGCAGCTCCAGAGGAAGAGAAGCCGGAGGCCCTGACCCCAACTGCCCGGTAATCAAGTAAGCAGTGCTCCAGTCACTGGCAGCATAGAGAAACCTCCTGCTCCATAGGGGACAGGA
This sequence comes from Allobates femoralis, assembly GCA_033576535.1. Classification (NCBI taxonomy): domain Eukaryota; kingdom Metazoa; phylum Chordata; class Amphibia; order Anura; family Aromobatidae; genus Allobates; species Allobates femoralis. The sequence continues at coordinate 216,840,527 of JARQOC010000006.1, read as the reverse complement.
AAAACACTGGTGGGTGCAGGAAGGGGAGGGGTATTTAACCTATTTGTGTTTCCTATCCCCTATTAAGGGCGGGGAGGCAACCTCCGTTCTGCGGTCGTGGAAGGTGACTAGAGAAATGAGAGATAAGAAGTAGGTATGTTTTGAGGCAGTGAGAGAAGGCTTGAAATTTGTGAGGGACTGTTTGTATGCGATGTAGTGTTCAGTGGAATGGGATCTTTTGCATCTTTGCTCAGCAACCCTGGAAGCCTGCCTCAGTTCTTTAGTCAGGCTGGTGTCAGTGTTGCCTGCTGACTGTCCAAGTTTTGGTATGCATGAAGGGAGGCAGCCATTCGAGAGTTGTAGTTATTGTGGTGTTATATAAAGTGGCAGCAGCATATGCATCGTCTAAGGGACCTGTACCTGCAAGAAGAAGAAAGGACTTAGAGTGAGTGTACATCAAGGTGTTTGAGATTTCTGTGAGGGTATGTACGGTAAGTTTCTGGAGTGGGGATTGTGTACTAGGAAGGGAGAGGGAAAAGAACGTAAGTAGGTTGTGGTCAGACAGGGAAAGAAGTGAGTTAGAGGTTAGGTAGGGAAGAGAGGTGGGTAAAGATGAGGTCCAGCCTGTGGCCATCTGGGTGAGTGACTGCAGAGGACAATTAAATGAGGCCAAAGGAGGAAGTGAGTGTTAAAAGCTCAGAGACAGATGAGTGAGAAATGTCAATTGGGATGTTCAAGTCATCCATGAGCATAGTGGTATTGTCAGCGGGAAGGTAATGTAGCCAGGTGGTGAAGTGGTCAAAAAAGGTGGTGGCTGGACCTGGAGGATGGCAAATGAGACAGTTGGAGGGAGACCGATGTGGACAGAGTGCATCTCAAAAAAGGGGATAGTCATTTAGTACTAATTGTTGGTATATCACATAAAGCCCCAATAAAATAAATTTGTGTTTGTGGGTGTAATGTGAAAAAATGTGGAAAAGTTCAGGGGCTATGAATAATATTTGAAGCCACTGTACTTCTGGGCAGAGGATAATAGAGGGATTAAAAACATACAGTTAATGGTTATCCCCATCTCATCCAACCATGGCTGAGGCAAGAACATCTGTGTCCATGCTCCGGCCACAGGAGCAGAGGACCACCAGAATCAGCCGAGTGGATGCCCATTGCCTTAAATGTGCCTCCTACTCACCTCTACAGACGTAATGGAGACAGAGCACTGCCTGCTCAGCCATTTCTGGACTCCGATCAATTGTGGCCAGAGCATGGACACAGATTCATGTCACGCATTAACCATTTAATGCAATTATTTTACAAAAACCTTTGAATTACAAATTCATGGCTTTGCTTCCTATCCATTGTACAGGTGTAAAATCCTGTCTCTGTCCAGCTATATCTGGGGCATGTAAGGGGGTCGAAAAATGATTAAAGGAACGAAGATTGGAGCTTCTTTAAGGCGGGCCTATCACCAGGTCAGTAGTGGGCAGCTTTGGCTCTGATTTTATTCTCTTTGCTATCCTAAGTATGCAGCCGTTCTCTTTTCTTTAAGTCCGCCATACTGTTTCAGAGCTATGAGCCTTATGATATACTGGTAATTTTTGCCTGGTCTTTACAAGGGGGAGGAGCTTAGATTAAAGACATGCCCCATGTATTCCAGTAAGCTACGCCCCCTAGGAAATAGGTGACAAAAGAGAAAAAAAACTGACTACTTTTGACCTGGTCCTCTTTTAAGGGTTTGTGCCAAGAGGTGATCGTAACCTATTGATCATTGGAGGTCTGGATGAATCGGTGTTTGACCATGCATACCTTTGTTCCATTCATTCTCTATAAAACAGCCAGAGATAGCAGAGTGGCGTACTCATTTAGGTCTCTGGCAGTCCTATAGTAAAGTGCGTGTCTGATCTCACCCCAATAATTCAGCTGAAAACACAGAAAGAAGACATTCCCAGCGGGTAGACACTCCTTTATGTCTGTGACAGAAGCTGTCCCCACCCGATGGTGTGCCCCATGTGGACCACTCACCCTCCTCCATTAGTCCAGAGCAGCAGAGAGGGGCCCTACAGGACACTCCATTATGTCTGTGGCAGAAGCCGCCCCCCACCCGATGGTGTGCCCCATGTGGACCACTCACCCTCCTCCATTAGTCCAGAGCAGCAGAGAGGGGCCCTACAGGACACTCCATTATGTCTGTGGCAGAAGCCGCCCCCCACCCGATGGTGTGCCCCATGTGGACCACTCACCCTCCTCCATTAGTCCAGAGCAGCAGAGAGGGGCCCTACAGGGCACTCCATTATGTCTGTGACAGAAGCCGCCCCCCACCCGATGGTGTGCCCCATGTGGACCACTCACCCTCCTCCATTAGTCCAGAGCAGCAGAGAGGGGCCCTACAGGACACTCCATTATGTCTGTGACAGAAGCCGCCCCCCACCCCATGGTGTGCCCCATGTGGACCACTCACCCTCCTCCATTAGTCCAGAGCAGCAGAGAGGGGCCCTACAGGACACTCCTTTATGTCTGTGACAGAAGCTGTCCCCACCCGATGGTGTGCCCCATGTGGACCACTCACCCTCCTCCATTAGTCCAGAGCAGCAGAGAGGGGCCCTACAGGACACTCCTTTATGTCTGTGACAGAAGCTGTCCCCACCCGATGGTGTGCCCCATGTGGACCACTCACCCTCCTCCATTAGTCCAGAGCAGCAGAGAGGGGCCCTACAGGACACTCCATTATGTCTGTGGCAGAAGCCGCCCCCCACCCGATGGTGTGCCCCATGTGGACCACTCACCCTCCTCCATTAGTCCAGAGCAGCAGAGAGGGGCCCTACAGGACACTCCATTATGTCTGTGGCAGAAGCCGCCCCCCACCCGATGGTGTGCCCCATGTGGACCACTCACCCTCCTCCATTAGTCCAGAGCAGCAGAGAGGGGCCCTACAGGGCACTCCATTATGTCTGTGACAGAAGCCGCCCCCACCCGATGGTGTGCCCCATGTGGACCACTCACCCTCCTCCATTAGTCCAGAGCAGCAGAGAGGGGCCCTACAGGACACTCCATTATGTCTGTGACAGAAGCCGCCCCCCACCCGATGGTGTGCCCCATGTGGACCACTCACCCTCCTCCATTAGTCCAGAGCAGCAGAGAGGGGCCCTACAGGACACTCCTTTATGTCTGTGACAGAAGCTGTCCCCACCCGATGGTGTGCCCCATGTGGACCACTCACCCTCCTCCATTAGTCCAGAGCAGCAGAGAGGGGCCCTACAGGACACTCCTTTATGTCTGTGACAGAAGCTGTCCCCACCCGATGGTGTGCCCCATGTGGACCACTCACCCTCCTCCATTAGTCCAGAGCAGCAGAGAGGGGCCCTACAGGACACTCCATTATGTCTGTGGCAGAAGCCGCCCCCCACCCGATGGTGTGCCCCATGTGGACCACTCACCCTCCTCCATTAGTCCAGAGCAGCAGAGAGGGGCCCTACAGGGCACTCCATTATGTCTGGACAGAAGCCGCCCCCCACCCGATGGTGTGCCCCATGTGGACCACTCACCCTCCTCCATTAGTCCAGAGCAGCAGAGAGGGGCCCTACAGGGCACTCCATTATGTCTGGACAGAAGCCGCCCCCCACCCGATGGTGTGCCCCATGTGGACCACTCACCCTCCTCCATTAGTCCAGAGTAGCAGAGAGGGGCCCTACAGGGCACTCCATTATGTCTGTGGCAGAAGCCGCCCCCCACCCCATGGTGTGCCCCATATGGACCACTCATCCTCCTCCATTAGCTTAGAGAAGCAGAGAGGGGCCCTACAGGGCACTCCATTATGTCTGTGACAGAAGCCGCCCCCCACCCCATGGTGTGTCCCATATGGACCACTCACCCTCCTCCATTAGTCCAGAGCAGCAGAGAGGGGCCCTACAGGGCACTTCATTATGTCTGTGACAGAAGCCGCCCCCCACCCCATGGTGTGCCCATATGGACCACTCACCCTCCTCCATTAGCTTAGAGAAGCAGAGAGGGGCCCTACAGGGCACTCCATTATGTCTGTGACAGAAGCCGCCCCCACCCCATGGTGTGTCCCATATGGACCACTCACCCTCCTCCATTAGTCCAGAGCAGCAGAGAGGGGCCCTACAGGGCACTTCATTATGTCTGTGACAGAAGCCGCCCCCCACCCCATGGTGTGCCCCATATGGACCACTCACCCTCCTCCATTAGTCCAGAGCAGCAGAGAGGGGCCCTACAGGACACTCCTTTATGTCTGTGACAGAAGCCACACCCCACCCCATGGTGCGCCCCCTATGGACCGCTCACCCTATAGCTCTACAATAGTAATTACTTACTGTCCACACTGTGTCCTTCTTCATCAGCTCAGAGCAGCAGTGGAGGGCTGCCCATATGACCGCTTGATGACGTCATAACACCCACAGGGGGGAAAAAAAAACCCGCTTCAGCACTGAAAAGGTTAACACAATGGGGCCTTCTGATTGGCATCACAATGAAATATTGGCCACTTCAAGGTCCAACGTCAGCTGCTCAAAGAGGTTCTAAAGGAGCTGCGTGTGTGTGTGTTGTAATGCGGTATCCACATCAGTACGTGTCATGTGTAGGAGCATGCTCCGAGGTCGGCCTGGACGGCTCCGGCAGCCTGAGTTACCGAGCAAACGGCCGCTCAGTCCTCTGTGCTCCGGACAAAGGCCCGACGTTGGCTCCGGTGTCCGCGGCGCATCATGGGAAATGTAGTTCCTAGCTTTTTACTCAGAGTGATGTCAGATCCTTGTTCCTATAGTAACCAGACGCTGTAGTGTGAATGGAGCATGCGCAGATTGGGAGCCTCGACAGCAGAGGCAGGAAATAAGCGGCTCCCCATGCGCAGTGAGGATCATGATGCTGGCTGGGTGCAGACACTAGGGCGTGTATGCGCGGCTGTCACTGACTTATTACCTAAATCTACACAAATCTATGATAGATTTTTTTTCTCCTCAATATCATAATCATTCTCTGATTTTGTTAAAAAGGTTTTACGGCCACTCATCCATAGAAACGAGGGCTATCTATTATACTTGTAATGAGCTATGGAAAGCCAGAATACTCTCCAAAATGTAAATCATAGCTCAGCATTAAAACGTGGTGTTTACTAGGAAGCTACAAAGGCTCAAAATCAATCCAAAGTACTACACAGAATAAAAGAAGAAAATGACAATGTGTCTCTAAGGTGCCTGTGAACTAGAAGAGTGCTGAAGAGGGCCCTGATACAAGCAGATACTCTATACAACGTCTGCTCCCATGACGAGTCACATATGACGAAACACGCCGGGGAGGGGGGACTTTACCACCAGAGCAAAGGCTATTGTGAGGCTGTGAACATCTCCTGAGTCCCTGTGGAACCTTACATCCGCCAACTTGGGGGAGATAGTTCCATTTTTTTGTCTAATGAAGGATGTTTTTTCTATATAAACATTGCAACTCTTTGTCAGTGCAACATATTAGATTTACTCGTGGCGTATCTAACTTCTGCTGTATCCAATCTCACTGTGTGCCTCTCATGTAATTGATGGTATGACATATTCTCCCATCTGCTTTGTACCTTAGAAATATGCATATTCTCTCCTCCTGCCGTGTCTCTCTCTCCTGCTGATCCTGACCCAAACATTTCTCTTATGGCCACTTTACACGTCCTGAAATCGGCGTCCAACTCCAATAAAAAGTCACGTGGTTCGTGCGTCATCCCCAATATCGTTCGTGCGTTGTGTGGTGTAAATGTCCAATTCGATGCAAGAACGATGCCAAAACGATATCGGGGAAGAAATGAGCAGGCTCTCAAACGGCCCAATATTGGATGGACGATGTGGCAGGATCGTGCTGTGTGAAAGCCCAACAACGATTTGGAGTACAACTTCCCCTATTCACTCCCATGTTAAATGGTCATTCCTGGGTCGCCCATACAAGGGGGCGTAGACATCGCAGTTGCGTTGCCTGCCGATATTGCGCTGTGTAACATCTCCTATGTGATCTTGGAAATCTGCCCAGAAAAAGCGCGTCCCGCGGTGTGTTCCTGTGCCGATGTTGGCGTTAAATCTATTAGCGTAATTTGAATTGCCCCCGGGGTATGTATCCTTCTTTCTCCCTGACCCCCTCATATACCTGTTGCTAAGTCTATTACGTAATTTCTTGACCCCTGTGTTTTATCTTTTATCCTCGACCTCCCTTCTATATTTGTCTGATGACACAAATTATAAATTGCAAGGTCTATGGCCTTTGTGCCTTGGCCTCTGTGATTTTCCAAAGTGGTATTTTAAAAGTGGACTGCAGAGATAACCAGAAGGTAACAACTCTACCCGTCTACTAACTCTCATAATTTTTCTTTGACCAATATATCAAAATGTCCTTCAGTTCAATGCTTTTATATCTATGTGCATTAGTCATCCAATTTTACCACCCAATTCCCCCTCCATCACCCTTTATCCACATCAAACCCTCTCTACTTCCCTTTACTATGTCTTGCTCCCATACTCTCTTCACCCTACTCAATAAGCTAAGCCCAACATATTCCAGGGTCTTGCATCAACAAAAACAATGTCACAGAGCCAAAAATTACTTGCTCCTTCTCTTTCTACTACTGCTCATGTGAGGTGATATTTCTCCCAATCCTGGACCACCCTCTTCCAACTTCAAACCCACCCCCCCACCTCACATAGAAATCCCTCATTAGCATTACCTGCACACCTTCATCTCCCTCTTTTAATTGTGCTCTCTGGAATCCACGGTCCGCATGCAACAAACTTCCCTTTATTCACAACTACTTTCTCACTAACTATCTTAACCTTTTAGCCCTCACTGAAACCTGGATCCAGGACTCAGACACTGCTTCTCCTGCTGCTATCTCCTACGGCGGTTTACACTTCTCCCATTCCCTGAGACCTGGGAACAGACGTAGTGGTGGAGTTGGCTTACTACTGTCCCCACAATGTACTTTCCAGGTCATCCCCCCCCCCCCCCGCTCCATCACTCTCATTCCCTTCTTTTGCGGTCCACACAATTATGATGTTCTGTCCCCTCCCCCTCAGAGTAGCGGTGGTTTACCGTCCCCCAGGTTCACCCACCCACTTCCTCGACCATTTCTCCGCGTGGCTGCCGCACTTCAAGTCCTCAGAATTACCAACCCTCATCCTGGGAGACTTTAACATTCCCATAAACAGCCCCAACTCCCCATCTACATCCCATCTCCTATCTCTAACCACTTCTCTTGGCCTCTCGCAGCTCTCAACCTCTGAGACACACAAGGATGGTAACACCCTTGACCTGATCTTTACCCGACTCTGCTCTACCTCCTCCTTAGGCAACTCATCTCCTTCTCTCTCTGATCACAACATTCTCTCCTTCACACTTACAAACCCTCGCCCATCACAGCATAGTCCGACCTATCACACATTCAGAAATCTACAGGCCATTAACTCTCATACATTCTCAGACTCTCTTCTCTCATCACTGTCCCCAATCTCCTCCTTCTCCTGCCCCATTCTGGCTGTGAATCACTACAATGATACTCTCAGAAGCACCCTGGACCAAGTAGCGCCCCTCACCCTCAGAATCTCCAAACACAAAGTAAAACAGCCCTGGCTCACATCACAAACTCGATTCCTCCAGCGATGCTCTAGGAGTGCCGAACGCCTATGGAGGAAAACCCACACAACAGAAAACTTTATTCATTATAAATTCATGCTAAAAACCTACAACTCTGCCCTTCACCTCGCCAAACAGATCTACTTCACCACTTTGATCTCCTCACTATCCAACAACTCAAAGAAACATTTTGACACCTTTCACTCTCTCCTCAGTCCCAAAGTGCAGGCTCCTATCACTGACCTCTGTGCTGATGATCTAGCTTCTTACTTCACAGAGAAAATTGAAAACATCCGTCAGGAAATCAGCTCCCAACCTTCAAGTACTGTTACTCCCATCTGTCCCCACGTCCCCTCTGGCTCACTCTCCATTTTTGACCCAGTCACAGAAGAAGAAGTCTGCAGGCTCCTCACGTCCCACTACATGCACCACTGACCCCATTCCCTCACACCTACTCCAGACCCTCTCTTCAGTGGTCATCACCACAATCTTCAATCTCTTCCTCTGTACTGGAATCTTCTCCTCCTCCTTCAAACACTCTATTATTACTCCACTACTAAAGAAAACGTCCCTTGACCCATCCTGCACAAATAACTACAGACCTGTCTCCAATCTCCCCTTCATCTCAAAACTCCTGTAGCGCCTGGTCTACACCCGCCTCACCCATTACCTCTCCACTTGCTCTGTTTTAGATCCATTACAGTCTGGCTTCCACCCCTTACACTCTACAGAAACTGCCCTTATCAAAGTGACCAATGACCTTCTGACAGCAAAACATAATGGTGACCACTCTCTGCTTATCCTTCTTGACCTTTTTGCAGCTTTTGACACAGTTGACCTCCATCTCCTACTCTATGCTGCACTCCATTTGCATCAAGGACACGGCTCTCTCCTGGTTCTCTTCCTATCTATCTGATCACTCTTTCAGGGAATCATTTGCTGGCTCCACTTCCTCCCCTCTTCCTCTCACTATTGGGGTCCCTCAGTGTTCAGTCCTTGGCCCTCTTCTCTTCTCTCTCTACACAGCCCCAATCGGACAGACCATCAGCAGATTTGGCTTCCATTACCATCTTTACGCTGATGGCACACAACTATACACTTCCTCCCCTGACCTTACTCCTGCTCTAATAAAGAACACCAATAACTGTCTAACCACAGTTTTCACTATCATGTCTGCTCTCTATTTGAAACTCAACCTTTCCAAAACTGAACTTCTTCTGCTCCCACCCTCTGCCAACCTCCCTAAACCTGACATCTCTCTCTCGGTGTGCGGCACCACGATAACGCCCAGTCAGCAGGCTCGCTGTCTGGGTGTTATGTTTGACGCTGATCTCTTTCACCCCATAAATACAATCTCTCACCTGCTCTTGTCGCTTGCACCTGAAAAATATCTCCAGAATTCACCCTTTCCTCACCATGGAAACAACTAAAACCCTCACCGTGGCCCTGATCCATTCCCGCCTTTACTACTGTAATTCTTTATTAGCTGGCCTCCTCCGCAGTAAGCTTTCCCCTCTCCAGTCTATCCTCAATGCAGCAGCCAGGATCACCTATCTAGCAAACCGTTACTCAGATGTTTCTGCTTTGTGCCAGTCACTGCATTGGCTGCCCATACACTATAGAATCCTATTCAAATTGTTTGTTGTCACCCATAAAGCTATTTATGGTGCGGCACCTCGCTACCTCTCTACCCTCATCTCTGTCTACCACCCCACCCGTCCCTTTCGCTCTGAATGCGACCTCAGACTAACATCGGCATTAATCCGAACCTCGCAATTCCCGACTCCAAGACTTCTCTCGAGCTGCACCAATCCTCTGGAATGCTCTACCCCAAGAAACTAGGACCATCCACAACTTGCATAGCTTCAGATGCTCCCTAAAAACAGACCTCTTCAGGGCTGCCTATCCTTCTCCCTAACAGTAGTCATTTAGACATGAGATATTCATTGTTATAAGCCCCTGTACTTTGTGTTCCCATCCCGTCTTAGATTATAAGCTCCTTCGAGCAGGGTCACCTTTATTTTTTGCCTTTTTATTGTATTTCCTACATTGATTCTATGTTTATTGTATGTAACTACTGTTCTGTATTACCTACCATTCTGTATTGTATATTTTTCTTATACGTACCATTGTACTGTAAAGCGCTGCAGCAGTGGCGTAACTAGAGTCTGGTGGGCCCCGGTGCGAAATTCAGACCTGGCCTCCCTTCCCCCCCCACGGACACACGTTGGTCGGATGCTTGGGCCCCGTGTAACGTTCAAAGTTCTATAAAGACTCACAAATTGACCCCTCTATTTATTAATGTCCCTTCATCCTGCTATATATGGTCCTCCTCCTGGAATGTGGCCCTTATCGTGGTATATATGTTCCCCTTTCTGGTATATACGGTCTTCCTCCTCCCACCACGATAGGCGTCCAATTATTATAACGCATCCCATATTCCTCCATATATTACAATATATCCCCATAGTCCTCCATGTTTTATAATGCATCCCATAGTCCCCCATTTATAAGGTAGCCCCAATAGTCATCCAGTTATTATAAGGCACCCCCACTATCCTACATATAGTAGCCTCATAGACCTCTATATAGTATAATACAGCCTCACAGCCCTCTATACAGTATAATGCAGGCTCCGTCCTCCATGTAGTGCAGCCCCTATAGTACAGCCTTATATATGCAGCCTCGTAGCTCTCCATTAGTGCAGCCTTATATCCCTCTATATAGTGTGTTATATATGCAGCCCCACCGAGATCTGAAAAATAGGATTAGTGACAACTGCACAAAACAGTAGACTCACTCCAAAACCCAGTGTCACCCCACATGTTAGCCTATTCCAGTAGTGGAGTCTTCTGCTCTCCTCTGTCCCCCGCTCTTCACCTCTGTGCCCCACTCTCCACCTCCTCCTGTGTCCTCCTCTGTCCCCCATTTTCCTGTGTCCCACGCTCTCCTCCTCCTCTGTCCCCCGTTCTTCTGTATCTCCTGCTCTCTTCCTCCTGTATCCCCCGCTCTCCTCCTCCTGTGTCCTCCATTCTCCTGTGTCCCCCACTCTCCTTCTCCTCTGTCCCCAGTTCTCCTGTGATCCCCACTCTCTTCCCCCTGTGTCCCCGCTCTCCTGTGACCCTCGCTCTCCTCCTCCGTCCCCTGTTCTCCTCCTCTATCCCCCGTCCTCCTGTGTTCCCCGCTCTCCTCCTCTGCCCCCGTTCTCCTCTGTCCCCCACTCTCCTCCTCCTCTGTCGCCTGCTCTCCTGTGTCCCCCGCTCTCCTCCTCCTCCTCTATCCCCCATCCTCCTGTGTTCCCCACTCTCCTCCTCTGCCCCCGTTCACCTCTGTCCCCCACTCTCCTCCTCCTCTGACCCCCATTCTCCTGTGACCCATGCTCTCCTCCTCCTCTGTCCCCCGTTCTTCTGTATCTCAAGCTCCCTTCCTCCTGTGTCCCCTGCTCTCCTCCTCCTGTGTCTTCCATTCTCCTGTGTCCCCCACTCTCCTTCTCCTCTGTCCCCAGTTCTCCTGTGATCCCCACTCTCTTCCCCCTGTGTCCCCGCTCTCCTGTGTCCCTCGCTCTCCTCCTCCGTCCCCTGTCCTCCTGTGTCCCCCGTTCTCCTCCTCTTCTATCCCCCGTCCTCCTGTGTTCCCCGCTCTCCTCCTCTGCCCCGTTCTCCTCTGTCCCCCACTCTCCTCCTCCTCTGTCCCCTGCTCTCCTCCTCCTCTGTCCCCCATTCTCCTGTGTCCCCCACTCTTCTCCTCCTCTGTCCCCCGCTCTCCTGTGTCCCCCGCTCTCCTCCTCCTCTGTCCCCCACTCTCCTCCTCATGTGTCGCCCGCCTCCTCCTCCAGTGTCCTCCATTCTCCTGTTCCCAACTCTCCTCCTCATCTGTCCCCAGTTCTCCTGTGATCCCCACTCTTCGGGTACCTTTACACACGGCTACATTTGTAGCTTGTCACCAGGTAACTTACTGGTTGCAGTGAAATCATGGATACATGATTCCATTTGTACACAGCAACAAGATAGAACCATGTATCCATGATTTCACTGCAACCAGTAAGTTACCTGGTGACAAGCTACAAATGTAGCCGTGTGTAAAGGTACCCTCCCTCCTGTGTCCCTGCTCTCCTGTGTCCCTCGCTCTCCTCCTCCGTCTCCCATCGTCCTGTGTCCCCGTTTTCCTCCTGCTCTATCCCCCGTTCTCATCTATCCCTGCTATCCTCCTCCTCCTGTGTCCCCTCCTCTCCTCCTCCTCTTTCCCCCATTCTCCTGTGTCTCCCGCTCTCCTCCTCTGTCCCCATTCTCTTGTGTCCCCTGCTCTCTTCCTCCTCTGTCCCCTGCTCTCCTCCTCCTGTTCCCCGCTCTCCTCTTACTGTGTCCCTCGCTCTCCTCCTCCTCTGCCCTCCATTCTCCTGTGTCCCCCACTCTCCTCCTCCTCTGTCCCCAGTTCCCCTGTGATCCCCACTTTCTTCCCCCTGTGTCCCTCACTCTCCTCCTCCGTCTCCCTGTGTCCCCCGCTCCCCTGTGTCTCCCGCTCTCCTCCTCTGTCCCCCGTTCTCCTGTGTCCCCTGCTCTCCTCCTCCTCTGTCCTCCTGTGTCCCCCACTCTCCTCCTCCTCTGTCCCCAGTTCCCCTGTGATCCCCACTTTCTTCCCCTGTGTCCCCGCTCTCCTGTGTCCCTCACTCTCCTCCTCCGTCTCCCTGTGTCCCCCGCTCCCCTGTGTCTCCCGCTCTCCTCCTCTGTCCCCCGTTCTCCTGTGTCCCCTGCTCTCCTCCTCCTCTGTCCTCCTGTGTCCCCCACTCTCCTCCTCCTCTGTCCCCAGTTCTCCTGTGATCCCCACTCTCTTCCTCCTGTGTCCCCGCTCTCCTGTGTCCCTCACTCTCCTCCTCCGTCTCCCTGTCCCCCCCGCTCCCCTGTGTCTCCCGCTCTCCTCCTCTGTCCCCCGTTCTCCTGTGTCCCCTGCTCCCCTCCTCCTCTGTCCTCCTGTGTCCCCCACTCTCCTCCTCCTCTGTCCCCAGTTCTCCTGTGATCCCCACTCTCTTCCTCCTGTGTCCCCGCTCTCCTGTGTCCCTCACTCTCCTCCTCCGTCTCCCTGCATCCCTCGTTTTGCTCCTCCTCTATCCCCCGTCCTCCTGTATCCCCCACTCTCCTTCTCCTCTGTCCCTTTTTCTGTCTCCCCCGCTTTCCTCCTCCTGTGCAGGAAGGGCCCACAGCGGTGGCCGGCGTGGCAGAGAGCGAGTACCAGCCGGGCAAGGAGCGGGGGAGGGAGACGGATCCCCCCACTGACGGAAGCGGCCCGGGCAAAGCAAGAGAGGGGCCAGACCACATGCAGGCAGGCAGGGGAGGCGGCATAAACCACACATCTGCCAGCGCCGCGAGAACCTGCTCTGCTCTGCCTCCCGGCTTGTGGAGCAGTGGGGGCGGGCATTGATGCGCGGCTGCAGGAAGTGTCTTCTGTCACTTCCAGTCCTCCCTCCGCTGCTCTTCCGGCGCTACCGCGGTCGCGGGCGGGCGGCTGGAGGCACGTGCAGCGGGGCCCCCCGGGGAGCTCGGGGCCCCCCCCAGGGGGCGGGCCCAGTCGCAGTCGCGACCGCTGCGACCTCGGTAGTTACGCCACTGCACTGCAGAATATGTTGGCGCCATACAAATAAAGTTTTATTATTATTAGTAGTAGTATTATTATTTTTATTATTATATTAAATTCCTCATCCTTATCATTTATATTAAGATAAGACATATCTGCTGCTTTAGAAAATGTTCTTAGGCACTTTTTTGAAGATTTCACAAGCACTTTAGTGACACACTGTCATTTTCTTGTTTTGTGTGGTACTATTTTGAGCCTCTTTTACTTAGTAAAAGCTAGGTTTTAATTTTACTACAATGCTGATATATAATTTGCTATTTATTATCGTGAAGCAAATGAAAGAACATGTGAAGTGGCAAATGAATGTCCATAGAAACGGCGTATCATTTCATCAGATTTCTTATAATTATCAATTCTTATACCTAAACCATCATTACCAGTGATCATCAGCAATATTAGAGAATCAAGACCATGATGGTTTGTACCAAGGTGCTTTTCTTCCAGTCTGGCTGCTGGATTGGGGTAGTTGGCATGGGAAGCCCTGAAGGCACGAATATTCAAATCCCTGGTGAGCCAGAGGAAGGGCGACACTCTGTTTCTTGTGCCATCTTGTGTTCTTGCTGGTTATGTGTTACTAGATGGTGGCCCGATTCTAAAGAATCAGGAGTCTAGCATGCATATATACATTATTCATTCAAATTTGACAATAATGCACATAAGACATGATATCTATCTATCAACTACCAATGTTTGTATGGTATATGTCAGTGTAGTACATGTCATGATTCTAAGGCAACAGATACTGGCACCGATGTTTTGTACAGATTATTAACATTCATACATAAATTGAATATACATAATCTATGGTTTAGCCAGTACATGTTTCCCCACCAACCACGGGAAGGTAGCCTTACAGCTGGTGGGACCTACTCTACTCTATCCCTAATTATTAATATTTAGACTCCTTTTAAATCAGCTATTTTTCGGCTATTTGCAGAAGGTGTGGAATAACAAAATACAATTTCTGCACTTGGCACCAAAGGGCCTACCTACAGCTCACTTTCAGCAAGTAACATGTAATGTATATGGAACTTGCAGTTAGCTTGCAGTAAATACGGCAAGCACAGCTTCGACAGGTTCACTAAATGCAACCACTAAAAATCAGAGGTAACTGCGATTTTGGTGGTTGAAACTGTCAAAACCACATGTGCCGCAACTGCCGCAAGTAAACCACAAATTCCATATACATTTCATGCAACTTACAGCAAGAGTGCTGTAGGTCATTATTAGGCAGCAAGTGGCAAAATTGCCTTTTTTCCACTATAAATTCCACAAATAGCAGAAGAATTCAGATTTAAACTCAAAATGTCTATTCTTTCCCTATGTGTCTAAATATGTACCTATGTGTCTAAATATGTACCTAAATGTATGTATGTACTTATATGTACAGAACACACTTCGAGATAGAGATGTCTGTGAACAGCTGTCCCACCCGTCTCTTAGCTGTTCACAAAAATCTCACCCTGTGTAAAAAGAAAATGAAATCTTTCAGCAGCTATACTGCTGAAGCTTCAGGTTCTAATCACTAAATGCAAGCATTTAGATGATACACATGTACAATCTACTACAAAATGTGTGTTTATATACATATACTATGAAATATAAAAAGAAAGTTTCTAAGCTAAAAAACTAACGACTATATATCTTAAATGACTATTTTATATCTAATAACTAATTATAATGTCTTTATCTATAACTAAACTAATTTTTTTGGTAGTTTTGTTTTTTTCTATTCCTATACATATATGGCTAAACTAATTTTTTTGTATTTTTTTTTTATTCCTATACATCTATGGCTAAACTAATTTATTGTAATATTTGTGTTTAATTAGAAAGTAACTATGTATCTAAATCTAATATGTATCTAAAGAATTTAAAGTAAAATATTTTTATACACTATATTTTTAGTGAAAACTAAAACTAACGACTATATATCTTGAATGACTATTTTATATCTAATAACTAATTATAATGTCTTTATCTATAACTAAACTAATTTTTTTGGTATTTTTGTTTTTTCTATTCCTATACATCTATGGCTAAACTAATTTTTTTGTATTTTTTTTTTAATCCTATACACTATATTTTTAGTGAAAACTTTGTGACAATTTTCCAATATTTTCCCTTGAACTGGTGTATCAACGACTTGAACTTTCACATTACAGCGTTGCCTCACTCTAGAAAAAGCCATGTAGAGTTGACCATGGCCAAATGCTGGTTCAGGTAGAAAAATACCAACTCGAAGAAGTGTTTGGCCTTGCGATTTGTTAATGGTCATGGCAAATGCTGGCTTCACAGGAAACTGGCGACGTCTCAATTTAAAAGGTAATCCTGTGTCAGATGGACATAAGTCAATACGTGGAATAAAAACAACATTTCCAGCAGCTGACCCAGTAATTACTTTGGCTTCTATGATGTTAGGAAGCAAAGCAGTAACAATCAAGCGAGTACTGTTGCACAGACCTTTTTTGGTGTTGAGGTTGCGTAACAGCATGATAATAGTACCACTTTTCAGCTTTAGCCGATGTGAAGGCATTCCAGTTGGTGTAAGTGAATGTAAAAATTCTACTGGATATTGGTCAGGGTCATCACATTCATCAGCATCTATGGAATCATGACTGATATATTCTGTGTACGATCCATGATATTGGAGTTAACATTATCCACATCCTCATTTTTAGGGCATAGAATTGCATGTGATGCAGCAATATTGATGCTCTCATTGTTGTTAATATCAATAGAAATGTTGTCTCCAAAGATATCACGTATTAAGCAGCCAGTGGAAAGCATGTCTGAAGGTATTTCGATGACATCATCTCCAAGGTTAAAATCATTGGAAAGTTCACCATTTCCCATTTGAAGCAACCAAATACTGTATTGTTGGTCAATGGAGCGCATGTTGTTAATAAGTGGTAGTCTAACGAAATTTTGCCAGTGTTTGGAATACTTAATGCAGCTCTCTACAATATCAGTTCTGGTTCTGTGAGCGATGACAGGAAGGCATTGTCTAAAGTCTCCACCCAGAACAATAACTTTAGCTCCAAATGGTGTTTGCTGTTTCTTGGAGACATTTGTTGTCATGACATCCCGTAAAAGTCTATCAATGACATGCAATGCATATTTAGAGAGCATTGTGCACTCATCAATGATACATAGTTTAGTATTCTTCAACTGTTTGGCTGGGTCTGTAGCGTCCTCCTTCGAGTAAGTTAGCTGCGATTCCTGTTGTGGCAGCTGCTGAGACAATGTGTCCTCCCCTTAGCTGATGTAGCAGTAGATGATATAAGTAGGTCTTACCACTCCCACCAGGACCATCAATGAAAAATCACTTTGTGCTATCAGTAGAGTCTTGTAAAGCTTGACTGATAGTATTATAGGCCAAGAGTTGTTCGTCATTTAGAGTAGCTTTCATGTCCGCAGCTATTTGTAGCTCAATATCCTTATCATACAGTGGGAGAAGATTTGGTTTATTTACAGGTCGTGGTAAATGAAAATCCATATAACTTTTGCCATGACTTTTCAGAACATCTTGAACGTCAGTCATAGCATAGGCTTCACAATTTATACAGGCCTCAGTATTGGAGTGGTATGCATGGCAATAGTCCTGTACAAAGTGTTCCTTGAATTCATCCCATAACTGCAGAGGATTAGCTGGAGGGCCAAAAATGCAGATATAGGTAAACATGTCTCGAAGCTGTGCTGGCATGTTAAGAATACAGGCATCTTGTAGCGTATTTTTCCATAGACTATCATCAAATAGTAAGCCAAGGGCTAATGCTGCCTCTTTGAAGGTTTCATACGTTACTCCGTTGACCGTTTTAATACTGTCAAAACTTGTTGCACCTTTGACGTGTAATAGCAACAATCGCAAGTAGTAGCGTTCTTGATCTTTGACACTGATAGTGTACATCCTTCCAATAACAGAGGCACCTCCTCGCTTTCTAAGTTCCCAAGAGCCTTCCTGCCAAACATAGTACTCTGGAATTTGGCGGTATAAAAAGTTATGAGCATGTTGGTCATTTATGTTAAGCTCAAAGTAGGCCATAAGAGTAGAATTGCGATGAAGTTTTTGTTGGATGTTAGCAATGGAGTCATCCTCATGAAAATAGAGTGACTGAGAATGAGGCAGATGTACGGCAAGGCGAATGATGCTATGCGATTGCTTATGCATAGGATAAGCAAAAATGCGCCAAGCTGCCTCTGGTGCATTGACATATCTGGAATCCATAAATTGATGTGTTTCATCATGGTCAATGTGAGTTTGGCAAATGTCAAGGTTTGCTTTATCATGGCCTTTGTAGACATATTTAAACAAATATTTGACACTTTGTATTGAACCACAAACTTCCACATTAATATGGCACCTGTATTTCAACAGCAGGAATGGATTGTACGGAACTACCCAAGAATTGTCAATTGTTTTAGAGTGGTGTTGAATAGAAGGGCCAGAGCTTCTACGATAAATGGGATAGGCATCTTTAGCTATAATGGTAGAGGTTTGAAAATCTTTAGGGAAACCTTTTGTACATTTGCCGAGATCCATACAGGGCGAATTGGGGTTGTGTTCTCCACAGGGCCCATGAATCATATGTTGCAAAACAATGCCATGAAGTCAGGGCCGCATTAAGCATGAGCCAATATGAAGTGTTTGCTCAGGCGGCGGCATACAGGGGGCGGCAAGGTGGCAGGTTCCCTGCAGATAGTTACTGGCACGGGAGCCGTGGCCGCCGCCCCCGATATATACTAAAGCAGTGCAGCACGCCGGCTGCTGTCTGCTTTCATATCTCCCGCCCCCCTGCAGCTCTGCTCTGCACGGAGAGGGCGGTTACGTCATCAGTGAGTGTCCCGCAGGGCAGAGCGCGGGACACATGCTGGAGGAGGCCGGAGCTGCAAGGGGAGCGGAGGAGAGAGATCCCTGAAGGAGAGAGGGGATGCGAGAAGAAGGAGGTGAGAGGAAAGCGGAGGAGAGAGGAGCTGGCAGGAGAGAGAGGGTGCGATTAGGAGCTGTGAGGAGAGGAGGGGAGAGTGATGCAATTAGGGGGTCTGAGAAGAGAGGAGCTGGAAGGAAAGAGGAGGTGAGAGGGGGTGCCAGGAGAGAGAGGGGGTGAGAGGAGCTGCAAGGACAGAGGAGCTGGAAGGAGAGAGGGGGTGAGAGGAGCTGCACTGTACACATATGTGCCCAGGAGTGACCCTGCACTGTACACATGTGTGCCCAGGAGTGTCCCTGCACTGTACACATATGTGCCCAGGAGTGACCCTGCACTGTACACATATGTGCCCAGGAGTGTCCCTGCACTGTACACATATGTGCCCAGGAGTGTCCCTGCACTGTACACATATGTGCCCAGGAGTGACCCTGCACTGTACACATATGTGCCCAGGAGTGTCCCTGCACTGTACACATATGTGCCCAGGAGTGACCCTGCACTGTACACATATGTGCCCAGGAGTGTCCCTGCACTGTACACGTGTGTGCCCAGGAGTGTCCCTGCACTGTACACGTGTGTGCCCAGGAGTGTCCCTGCACTGTACACATATGTGCCCAGGAGTGTCCCTGCACTGTACACATATGTGCCCAGGAGTGACCCTGCACTGTACACATATGTGCCCAGGAGTGTCCCTGCACTGTACACATATGTGCCCAGGAGTGTCCCTGCACTGTACACATATGTGCCCAGGAGTGACCCTGCACTGTACACATATGTGTCCAGGAGTGTCCCTGCACTGTACACATATGTGCCCAGGAGTGACCCTGCACTGTATACATATGTGCCCAGGAGTGACCCTGCACTGTACACATATGTGCCCAGGAGTGACCCTGCACTGTACACATATGTGCCCAGGAGTGTCCCTGCACTGTACACGTGTGTGCCCAGGAGTGTCCCTGCACTGTACACGTGTGTGCCCAGGAGTGTCCCTGCACTGTACACATATGTGCCCAGGAGTGTCCCTGCACTGTACACGTGTGTGCCCAGGAGTGTCCCTGCACTGTACACGTGTGTGCCCAGGAGTGTCCCTGCACTGTACACATATGTGCCCAGGAGTGTCCCTGCACTGTACACATATGTGCCCAGGAGTGTCCCTGCACTGTACACATATGTGCCCAGGAGTGTCCCTGCACTGTACACATATGTGCCCAGGAGTGTCCCTGCACTGTACACATATGTGCCCAGGAGTGTCCCTGCACTGTACACGTGTGCGCCCAGGAGTGTCCCTGCACTGTACACGTGTGCGCCCAGGAGTGTCCCTGCACTGTAGACGTGTGCGCCCAGGAGTGTCCCTGCACTGTAGACGTGTGCGCCCAGGAGTGTCCCTGCACTGTAGACGTGTGCGCCCAGGAGTGTCCCTGCACTGTAGACGTGTGCGCCCAGGAGTGTCCCTGCACTGTAGACGTGTGCGCCCAGGAGTGTCCCTGCACTGTAGACGTGTGCGCCCAGGAGTGTCCCTGCACTGTAGACGTGTGCGCCCAGGAGTGTCCCTGCACTGTAGACGTGTGCGCCCAGGAGTGTCCCTGCACTGTAGACGTGTGCGCCCAGGAGTGTCCCTGCACTGTAGACGTGTGCGCCCAGGAGTGTCCCTACACTGTAGACGTGTGCGCCCAGGAGTGTCCCTGCACTGTAGACGTGTGCGCCCAGGAGTGACCCTGCACCGTACACATGTTTGCCCAGAGGTGTCCTTGCACTGTATGCATGTGCACCCAGGAGCAGAGGTGTATCTAGGTTTTCTGGCGCCCGGGGCAAGAGTTCAGCTTGGCGCCCCCCCCCCGCCTCCCGTGGTCTGAGTAGACGTCATGTGACCAATCATCCATCTGCTTATTTTTTACACTTACAGGTACAGTGACTGCTGGAGTATGTTACACGTTGTTAGAAGTGGGCTAAGGTGTTTAATATTATAATTAAAGGGCCTGTCCAGGTTTCAGATGAAAGTCTAGGTGACTGCAGGCCTCTAAATTATCATGGCGCGTGCACTGCTTGTCCCCCTTTCCGCTCCCACATCCCTTCCTTAACCCACTTGTTCGGCACCTGCTATTAACTCTGAATAGCCCCATGTGCAGCACTTGTGATTGGCTAAGTATTCCGGGAGGAGGCATGGTTTGTTGGGAAATTTTACCAGTTTAGGGTGCCTTCACATTTGCGTTCCCCTCCGCAGCGTTCTGTGGAGGGGATCTGCAATGTGACCGCAGCACCGCAAGCCCCTATCTTTATAATTGGAGCGCACGGTGCTGTGCTTGACTGCGTATGACTGTGCGCACCCACTCACTGCCATATGTGATCTATGCGCAGGTGAATGCTTGCGCACAAATCACCCAGTCTCGTCCACACCAGAAATGCAACATGTTGCATTTCTGGTGCGGACGAGACTGGGTGATTTGTGCGCAGGCATCCGCCTGCGCACAGATCACATATGGCAGTGAGTGGGTGCGCACGGTCATACGCAGTCAAGCACAGGACCGTGCGCTCCCATTATAAAGATAGGGGCTTGCGGTGCTGCGGTCACATTGTGGATCCCCTCCACAGAACGCTGCGGAGGGGAACGCAAATGTGAAGGTAGCCTTAGTGTGGTGGCGGCTTGTTGATGCTTAGACTGCAGATCGTTACCTGTGGTGTGTGGATGATGGGGCATGGTGGACATGTCTGACTAGTCGGTGCCAGGCAGCACCACATTGGAGCTGCCCAGAGTTTTGTAGGCATGTACCAGAGATAATAGATTGCAATCAGTGCTGCCTCCTGTGCTATAAGGATGCAGGACTGTGGCTAGGGTCACATTTGCTCTTTGACCCTAGCCTGCCGGATTCCGGTTTCAACTTAGAAATTTTTCCATCACCGCATAGCGTTACCGCTATGCGGTGCTGGAAAACGCTGCCCTTAGTTACCCGGTGTTTACCTGCACGACCTGTCACACAGGCAGCGGCTCGGAGGGCGTTTTACAGCGCCGCACAGGAAACGTTGCAGACACGGTTTCCTGTGCGGCGCTGTAAAACGCCCTCCGAGCCGCTGCCTGTGTGACAGGTCGTGCAGGTAAACACCGGGTAACTAAGGGCAGCGTTTTCCAGCACCGCATAGCGGTAACGCTATGCGGTGATGGAAAAATTTCTAAGTTGAAACCGGAATCCGGCAGGCCAGGGTCCAACCGCAAATGTGACCCTGGCCTGTGTCAGCTACAGGAGCACCGCTCTGCCGCCATTATTGTGTGTCTGTAGGTTGTGCCAAGCCGCCATTGCCATTAATAACCCTTGTTCTGGATTCTTCTGTGGTTCCTCTATGTGTGTGTAATGGCGCTGACATCCTTGAGGTGGGGGGGGGGGGGGCGCCGTTCTGTAGTTCGCCTCAGGCAGCAGAGAGGCTAGGTTCACCCCTGCATGAAGTAGAGGGTTGGAGTTAGCATCTCGAATTTCGGCCCAGACAATGTTATCAATATCCTCCTTAGTTCTTAATTTAGAGTTGGTATCCAAAATGATCAAAATGTGTGCGTGTGGTAGACCACGTTTTTGAAATTCTATTACATGCACCATAGCACAAACTTTTCCAAACAATCCTTTTCTAATGTCTTGTAATAGAGATTCTAACTTAATTTTGAACACACGTGCTACTAAATCAGGTCTGTGTTCCACACGCTGCCATGGCTGCAAATTAGTTGTAATCTCGCTCCATTTAGGATTGCAGGTCATAGTGATGAACAAATCAAGGCGACCGTACTTGGTGACAATAGCCATGGCATCCTGATAGCGTTGCTGCATGTTCCTCGGACTACCCTCAAAGGAGGAAGGTAAAATGACGGTCTTGCCAATGGGGATGCCTTTTTGGATGGAGTTTTGTAATAAATGCTCTTGCAATACGCAGTAGTCCTCTACTTTCAAATCCTTTTGATGTTTGCGGATAAAATGTAGGCGATTGGCCTCAATTTTCACATACGCGTCAACAATGTACTGTTGGGTGAGTTTGCCACCATTCAGTACCGGATTAAAGTAATCTCTTATGGTACCTTTACACACGGCTACATTTGTAGCTTGTCACCAGGTAACTTACTGGTTGCAGTGAAATCATGGATACATGATTCCATTTGTACACAGCAACAAGATAGAACCATGTATCCATGATTTCACTGCAACCTGTAAGTTGCCTGGTGACAAGCTACAAATGTAGCCGTGTGTAAAGGTACCCTTACAGATAGCATGTAGCAATAATATTACAGTTGTGTTATTCTGCGCGTACTTGGAGGTTGTTGTTGCATGTCATCATGCCAACCTTGTTCTCCGTACGGAAAAAACAATGGATACAGGAGGGCATCTAAGTTACTGTGTAGAATGCTGATAGGTTTGGTTTTTGGTGCCAAAGGGTTGTTTGGGTCAGGTTTTAGGTGAATTAAGATATCACGATTGAATGGTGGCTCGCCATTGTCATTTTCAAAAACAACGGCAACCTCATTGACAGTAGGGTTATTGTAGCATTGAGGGTCTTGTGTGCGATCCTGTTTTAGGGCCATGATTATATTAGGCATGACAGTACCATTTGCAAGAGCTTTAAGATGTTCCTCCTGTTCTACATCCCTTAACATTTTGTACGCCGCTACAAATGGATTGATATTATCTAATTGAAGAGCAATCATACTCATCAAAGTAGGATGACAATTTTGATTGTGTTGACATTGCAAACGTTGTTGATTAGCAGTCTGGGTATCTAAGATGTAAAGCTGTAAACGTGAGATAAATGCGCATAGGGTCTTATCCTTTTTACAAAGGGTTATAGCGGTGTATATTAGGAACTGCTCACCTGGCTCGGTTGTGTTACCCACAACCGGTATAATCGCCTGTAAGATGGCTTGTAGAGAATGGCTGCTGCAGGGCCGCACCTTCACGATAACCGTGGAAACAGGAATGATGTAATGGGACAAAATGCCGGAATGCCCGCGCTGCCACCAAGAATCACCAGGAAGCAAAGAGTTAACTGGGCAGATTTTTCTTTATTCTATCCTACACGTTTCGGAGCCTCTATCCGAGCTCCTTCCTCAGGGACAATAGAGAGCACAATGGAAACAATCTTATATAAACACAAATAAGCGCCAAAAATCAGTGACATCCCCTGTGGTGTGGCGTCAGCAACAGGGTGGATCAGAGAGTGACATCACAATGTTTGTAAACAATACATCGTAGAGATGTCAAATATCACAATAGGTTTCATACAGTTGTTCACAAAGTAGATTTGCTATTTTTTTTTCAAGTCAATGAGATCGCTTATTAAAATTCCCTAATAGAAGAAAGAATTAAGAAAAAAAGAAGAAAAAAAGGAAGAAAAAAAAGAAGAAAGAGAGTGAGCTGTGTTTGAACTCACTAGTGAAAAATATATATATATGTTGTACTGACTTAGAGTGTAGTATATTTAGCTAGTTGTGCTATATAGTCTGGTGGAAAACTCTAGCAAATTGTATGTTTGCAAAGAGAGAAATTTCATTATAAAGAGGTGTTGATAAATGTGAGGAAAGATCTAATAAAGAATATACACATACATATATATATACATATACATACATATATATACATATACATACACATGAGAGGGTTCTATGGAATATTCTCTTGTGTGGTTATATAAATTGATCTAGTGGAGGAAATATATAAATATAAGGATCTCATAAATAATCTATATATATATAAAAAAATATATTAATAATGGTATACATATATTGATGAAAAAATATATAATTTACTTATCAGGACTAAGAAAAGAGTAGTGGACTGTTTAAAAGCTCTAAAAAATTCATTTCAGTTGCTTTTTACAAAAACTAAAAATGGTCAAAATGTGCCCGAAGGGAATGTAGGAAAAAATATATATATATATATATATATATATATATATATATATATATATATTTAGTAAAAACTGCCTTGTTAAAATATATTATTTAAAAATAGCCTTTAATATGTTAAACAATAGTAAAAAATAGATTAAAAATAAGGAGTAAAAAAGTATAGAAAAATATGTATTGTAATATGATTAAAAAATGGTATATAAATATATCTAAAGAAATGTAAAGCTGTAAAGATGTAAAGCTGGGCATACACTGGAACTTCTTCATGAGATGGATGTAAGGTTCCAGTATGATGATATATTTGCCCATGTATCCGGAAGCAATATGGGCCATATCCAGGAGGTGGAGAAATATTGGCACCCATGGAGGCAAAGGCAAAGGAACTGTTGATGCTACGGATGTTTTCCATCAGATTTTTACTCAACTCACTTTGTCCTGTGAGCAAACGTGTGAATAGGTAGGGATATTGGGGTATAGGTACATGGACCTTACCCTTGTGACAACATAGAGTGAACTTTTTATCTGATGGTATCTCAGCATTAAAATGCAATGCTTGACAATCTTCACAAACATAGTTCATAGGACCACAGGAGTGTTGTACAACGGAACGGTCATCATGAGTGAAACCTTTAGGAAGTATAGCTAAAGATTGAGGTAATGGACGATTAGACTGGCGCTGGAAGCCAAGATATATAAAGCGTGGACCTGGTTGAGGATCTTCACTGTCCACAGATGCAATGACGGAAGAGGTGGAAGGTGTATCGTCAACAGAGTGTATGAGTGCAGAGGTCAAAGGAGTATTGTTGCGCTGTTCACGGCATGCACCAGCAGCATTTATTACTGGATTAATTATTGGCATAGAAGAGTCATGTGTGAAAGATTTTGTGACAGCAGACTCCACGGTGTTGAGGCGACGACGTTTGTGTTCAAAATTGTGGGTAGCACACTGTTTGCGCTTACGTTCAGAATTAGACACAAATACAGTAGGCTCAGGGTCAGGACATTGTATGGCAGTAGACATAGAAGGTATATTGTGCTTAG
Organism: Allobates femoralis; assembly: GCA_033576535.1. Classification (NCBI taxonomy): domain Eukaryota; kingdom Metazoa; phylum Chordata; class Amphibia; order Anura; family Aromobatidae; genus Allobates; species Allobates femoralis. Next base: position 216,815,465 of record JARQOC010000006.1, on the reverse strand, counting down.
AGTCAAAGACTGGAGAGATGGCATTAATATTTTTGGAACGTTGACGGCGAGCAGCAGCAGCCTGATTACTTAACCGAACTGCTTTTTGCTCAGCAGACTCGTTAGTAATGCGTTTTTTCCTATTTTCGCTGTTTTTGTCCAGGCGCTGGCGTCTCTCTTCTTGAGTCTCGTTAGCACGCTGTTGACTGTTGCGGCTTTGGCAGCTTTTCGTTCAGTGTCATTAGTATCTCTCCTAATCTTACGTGCAGCATTGGCAGGTGTTCGCCCAGTGTCATAAGTAGACGTGTTTACAGAGCTCATGTTGTTTATCATAAACAGCTGTAGCTGTGTTGGTGGCAAATGAGGGGTTAATAACAGGCAGAGTATCTGAGTGCAATTGCCAGTGAGTAATCAGCTGGCAATTGAGGGGTTATTAACAGGCAGAGTCTCTCAGTGCAATACTCAGTGAAAAAAGAGCTGGCAAATGAGGGGTTAATAACAGACAGAGTCTCTCAGTGCAATACTCAGTCAGTAATCAGCTGGCAAATGAGGGGTTAATAGCAGACAGAGTCTGTCAGTGGAATACTGAGTGTAAAAGCAGCTGGCAAATAAGGGGTTAATAGCAGACAGCGTGTTTCAGTGCAATAGTTTATGAGTAATGAGCTGGCAAATGAAGGGTTAATAGCAGGCAAAATCTCAGTGTGCAATAGTGAATGAGTAAAGAGGTGGCAAATGAAGGGTTAATAGCAGGCAGAGTCTCTCAGTACAATAGTCAGTAATTAATTGCCAGTATATAGCTAAATAACCACATAGGACGTTAATATAAATGTCAAAATGTAACAGAAGCACTTTTTATCTCTTTTGAGGAGAAATTCAGGGGGAGCTTGGAGTGCGACGTCACTGGCACCGCCTCCACGCAGTAGAAATTTGCTCTGAGGAGAAATGTAAAAAAAGGCGCCTAAAAATGGCGGCGGGACGTGTCGCAGTGCACCGCGATGCTGATTGGTCGCTCGGGGCATGCGGCGACCAATCAGCATTGCGGCGCGTGGCAAGACGCGAAATGTTTAAACCTGAAGTTCAAATTTAGATTTTAAACATGGCGCCATTTCGCGCTGCGCTATGTTGCTTGGTCGCCGCGAGCGAGCAATCAAAATAGAGGGGCGTGTCACGGCGCCATTTGTTTTTCATACTTGGTGGCGTGGCGTGATTATATCTCAATGGGAAGTGAGGCGCTATTCTCATTGGTCGCTGTGTGCTGGCGCCGACCAATGAGAATAGCGCCTCACTTGCAGCGGTAAATTTGAAACTCAAAGTCGTCCATTATATCTCAATGGGAAGTGAGGCGCTATTCTCATTGGTCACTGTGTGCTGGCGCCGACCAATGAGAATAGCGCCTCACTTGCAGCGGTAAATTTGAAACTCAAAGTCGTCCATTATATCTCAATGGGAAGTGAGGCGCCAGCACACAGCGACCAATGAGAATAGCGCCTCACTTCCCATTGAGATATAATGGAGGACTTTGAGTTTCAAATTTACCGCTGTAAGTGAGGCGCTATTCTCATTGGTCGGCGCCAGCACACAGCGACCAATGAGAATAGCGCCTCACTTCCCATTGAGATATAATGGAGGACTTTGAGTTTCAAATTTACTCAAAATCAAACTCAAAGTCCTCCATGTATCTCAATGGCCAGTGAGGCGCTTCTCTCATTGTACTCATGACAGTAGCAACATTAACCCCTTACATTCCGTTTTATCTGTAATTTCTATAACACAGTGTGTAGTTGTACTGCCACTATGAAGTTAACCCCTTATATACCATTTCTGCCTTAACTCCATACGTTGTAGTCTCTATTACTACTGCCAGTAGGAACATTAACCCCTTATATTCCATTATTGTTCTTATTTCTATTACACAGTGTATAGTTGTAATGACACTGAGAAATTAACCCATTATATACCAGTTCAGCATTAACTGCATATTTGGTAGTGTTTATAACTACTGCCACTGGTACATTAACCCCTTGAACACCATTTTGGATATAATTTACAGCGCTGACTCTGTTGTGGGAGTGCCTGTGGGACATTAACTCCTTCAATAACATTTTTGATATCATTATAAGTTCCTACTCTGTTATAGTCCTGTTAGTCGGACATTAACTCTTTCTACACCTCCACTATATTGCTACCAGTTCTGCCTACATCGCCTACTTAGTCATATATCTGGTGTTTAAGTCTATTATTTAAAACTCTTAAAAAAATGATATACAGATTCTAGACTCCCGATTCTTTAGAATCAGGCTCACAGCTAGTTACCTAATAATCCTACAATAGAGCATAACAACCTGTTAGGATCTTTACTACATGAGGGGTTTTGCATGGGAGTTTTGGATAAAACAACAGAGTTTTTATTTGTGATGCATCCAATTATTCCTATTTATCATTGTCTCCCAAAAACGCACAAAAACATATTTCCTCCCCATGCCGCCCTATCATTGCTAGTATCGGTTCTCTAGGAGAAAAATTGGGACCAACAATTACAGCCCATAGTCCAAAACTTACCAGGTTTCATTAAAGATACCAAATCAGTAGTTGCAACCTTTGCTGAATTTCAGTGGAAATCAGGATATATGTGGTTAATGTGATGTAGTTGGTTTCTATCCATCAATTCCCCACAATGTTGCAATGAAATGTCTAGCGGCTAGTCTAGAAAAACATAGCAGGTATGATCAACCTGTTCAAAATTTTATACTTATGGCAGTGGATTTTTAGTTGCGGCACAACTACTTCTCCTTTGATAATGTCTTTTGCTTGCAGAACTGTGGAGTGAGCATGGGGGCTAAATTCTCCCCTACCCTAGCTAACATCGTAATGGGGGTATGGGATGAATTATATATTTTCAATGAAAACAACCCTTTCCATGGCATCTTAATATGGTACGCAAGATTTATAGATGATACCTTGCTGGTATGGGGGGGGTCCCATACTCACACGCGATTTTGTTGAGTATTTAAATGTAAATGTTTTCAATCTGAAATTTACCCACTCACTCTGCGATTATGTTGAGTTCACAGGTCTGCAAAAAATTTTTTTCGAAAGCTGTTTTGGTTATTCCACGTATTCTTTGTTCTTGAGTGCGCTGAATCCGAAAATGACCTCCGTTTTGTCATAGGACATCACGTTTTCTGACAATTTAAGTAACTATGTTAAATAAGACAATACCTCAAAATAAATGAAAATAGACCCATAAAATTAATTTTTTATTACAAATGTTTAATGAAAATCATTTTTTTTAACTGCAATAAGCTCACTAAGGCTGGCTTCACATTTGCGTATGTGAACGCAGCTTATGCTGCGTTCCCATACGCAGTGAAACGCATGCGCACTGTGTTCCTATGTTTAATATAGGAACGCATAGTGCTTGTGTTTGCTGCGTTCGGGTGCGGATGCGGACGATATCTGCTCCTTCCGGTGTCCAGCGTCCGCCCCCGGGACGCAGCCAGTTGCATTTTTTTGTGCGCTCGGGGACCTTGGAAGATCAGCAAGCGTCCCCAAGCGCACAAAACATGCATTGGTGTCAATGGGTCCGCAGTGTTCTGCGCTTGACAGCGCAGGAGAACGCTGCGGACCCATTGAAAAATCTCCCGGTGGCCGCCGGTGATGTCACAGGAGCTCACCGACGGCCACCGGGACATCAGCTCAGCCTCTGATGGTCACCTCTTCCCCGCCGCCGGTAATCTGCTAGCGATGTCGGCGGGGAGAAACAACTGATTTGACAGATGTTTGAATCTTCCCGCGCCGACATCTCCTCTCGGTGTCGGGGCGGGAGATTCAAACAGCTGTCAAATCAGCTGTTCTCCCCGCCGACATGTCCCGGAGCTTACCGGCGGCGGGGAGGAGGAGATCTCCGGCGCAGATCTCCGCCTCCGGCCCGCCCCCGGACAATGCCGATTGGCTGCCGGGCTGCACAGTGATGTGTCCGCAGGCAGACATTATCCGCTGCGGACACATCAAAGTATATCTGCTTTTGAGTGCGTTTGTGTCTGCATGCCATCAGCATGCAGACACAAACGTGAAGCCAGCCTAACACACACTAAAATCAATTCTTCTTTCCTGTGAGGCTTCTCTTGGTACATTTACGCTTGTGAGTAGCATCTGTAATGTCTCTCTGAAGCATCCAACAGTAGTCTGCCATCATTGTAATGCACCATCTTCCCTGGTATCTTCTTTCCATCTCTTTAATGTCCTGGTGGAATCGTTCACCTTGCTCTTCACTCACAACTCCCAAATTTTCAGGAAAGTTGTCAAGGTGGGAATGGAGGAAATGCACTTTCAAACTCATCAGGCAACCTAAAGCTTGAAATGCTTTCAGCATTCGTCCGACGATTTGTTTGTAGTCAGGGTCTTTGTTATTGCCTAAAAATTCTCTACGACCTCATTAAATGCAATCCACCCCTCTTTTTGAGGATGCGTCATGGTATTGATAAACTCTTGATCAGCTATAAGCCTTCTAATGTCTGGTCCGATGAACACACCTTCTTTCAATTTTGCCTCTGAGAGGCCTGGAAACTTGGCGACCAAGTATTTGAAGCATTCTCCATCCTTTGGAAGAGATTTTACGAATTGCTTCATCAATCCCAATTTGATGTGGAGAGGTGGTGAAAGAACTTGATGGGGAGTAACCAAAGTTTCTCGGAGGACATTTTTTTCACCAACTGTGAGCACCCTCGGCTGCCAATTCTTCTTGGTCCAGTGATTTTGTCGTTCTTGACTGTCCCATAGACATAGAAAACAAGGGTATTTGGTATACCCAGCTTATTGCCCGAGCAGCATGCACAAGACTTTCAAATCCCTGCACACTTGCCAAATGTGGTCTTCATATTTAAGTTTACGAAGAACCAATTCCAAGTTCTCGTAGGTTTCCTTGAGGTGTACGGAATGACCTACAGGGATGGAAGCACAAAAACCGCCGTTGTGGAGTAAAACTGCTTTGAGACTTCTTTTTGAAGAATCTATAAAAAGACGCCGTTGCGCTGAATCATATTGGATTTTGAATTGACCCATCAAACCTTCGACATCGATGCAATAAAGTAACTTATCTTCCTGGACAAAGTAAGGAACAAACTCGTCTTCACGATGTCTGAACCATGAAAAGGACACTGCTGGCAACAATAAATTCTTGCTTTTGAGCCTTGAGCCGAGTAACTCAGCGGCATCTTTGGGAAGATTCAAGTCTCTCACCAATTCATTCATCTCCTCCTGGGAAAACAATTTTGGTCTTGTATCATCTTCAAAGTCAGAACTTGATTCATCATCTGGTTCAGGTATGACTCCACCTTCATCGGAGCTAGTTATCTTTTCCAAGGTAGCAGGGGCCTTGGGTACTGGTATATCTGTTCCATTGGGGATGGGACAAATTGCTGAGTGAGTATTGGGGTAAGAAATGGAATGCTTCCATTTTGAATTATACCCTTTCACATCGCATGAACAAAAGTAACAATCGTCACTATGGTTCTTTTGCTCTTGCCATGCCATAGGAATCCCATAACGGAAAGCATTTTTCTTACCCTTGAACCAATTTCGGAGGTCCTCAACACCCCATTTGCACACTTTATGAGGCACACAAGCTTTATCTTGATCTCCAAGTATTAGTACGAAATATGCGAAGTATACTTTTTTCACAAAGTCTAGGTACTCGGGTATCAGGCGGCAGAAGGGGTTAACTGTGTCATGGGGAATGGCGGCCGCGCCTAATCCCGTATCCCGGGGTACGGTTCTCTTGAAAAGGGAGAAATTATATACAGGAGATTATGTACAAGTTTATAGTCGTGAAGCCACCTGCATTAACTGGTGAGATGTCACCAGCGCCGACACAGTCCTCCAGAGGTCGGTGGTATTGCGGCTGAGATGTTGTAGTCCTCCACATGCAGGACTGGGACCTCCGGGGCAGCAATCCTGTGAAAGGAATGAGTTCATAGAAAGAAGATTCAAAGTCAGTCACTTCACCCGGGTACTTTACTGGAACGTTAGCAGCGTTATTACAGTCCTCAGTGCAGTTAGATGTTAAATGACAAGTGGCTGCGGGTGGCTGCAAGCGGATCTCTGGTAGCTGGACGGAACCCCCAGCGTGTGCCTTTCCTGTTCCAATTCTTCCTGCTTCCCAGTAGTCGGTGTGAAGTCTGAACCCATGAAGTAGATCTGACCTCCTGCTGTCTCTCATTCTCCTCACTTCCGTCGGGCCGTCGGGTTGCCTTCTCTGGACACTGCGGCTCTGCCCTTGCTGTGTCTGTTACCCTCTTCTGGTCGCTTATGAGTCGGGGCCGTATATAGATATACCCCCATACATCAGATTATCTGCAGGCCTTAAAGGTTCTCACAGGTGCGGGCTCTGGTACCCGGTTTCTCTCCTGGGGCGAACTCTCTCTAGTTCCTCTATCCCCCTCTCGTTCTCTGTATCTGGGATCTGTCCTTGAGACCCTCCTTGCTCCCTCAGGCCATCCGCCTGGTCTCTCTCTCCAACGCCAACTCCCCCTAGAGGTGGTTTTATACCCGCCTCCCGGTTACCTCCGCCTATCATCCTGAAATCCACTTGCAGCTGGGGTGACTACACCTCTTTTACGGGTGCAGTACCCCTCTGTGGCACCTACATAGTGGGGCGCCACATATTCACCACAAATGTAACAGAAACTGTCAGGTGAATTAATACACTTCTGCTGAGCCATAATGCTAATTTTGGGAAACATGGTTGAATATGACGAGCTAACACGAACTGAGATTAAAAAGTGTGAACAGGCGAGAACCAAGATAAAACAATTGAAACAAGCCCGGGCATGTCAGTGCCCGCTCGTTCAGCTTGAACATGTTGATGCTGGTTTCATTAGCTCACTCTGAAAGTTATATTTTTTTGGCATTGTATATCTTCAATGCATTGATGTGAATTAATTAATAGTAATTTTGACTTTCAAAACCATGAGATAAAAAAAAAAATACCAAAAATTGAGGAAAATTTACTAAATATGAAGAGAATTTTGCACTTTGTGGCAAATCCTGACGTCCAGGATTTTTTTCAATATTTTTTTCGTTTTCAGCACACCAAAATACATGGAAATTAGATGAAAATAATCAAACAGCTTTTTAGTCGCAGACCTGTGTTAAATGTAAATGATTTCAATCTGAAATGTATCCACTTTCTGCGATGTGCATAGAATTAACTTTTTGGACATCACCTTAGCCGGTAATATTGCGACAGGAGAGGTGGTGGTGTCATCATACAGGAAGCCTACTGCCACCAATTCCATATTAAATGCCACATCATGCCATCCCCAGCATGTCATTAAAAACACTCAGGTGGGAGAGTTAATCAGAGCTAAGAGGAATTGTTCTCATCAGCAACAGTTCAGAAAGGAATCCAAGCAAATTACCAACAGACTTGTATATCGAGGTTATCCTAAAAATTATCTGCTTAGAGCTGAGAGGATAGTAGACCATATCAAGAGGGAGGATTTAATTGTGGGCAACAATAAAACGAAAAAATGCCACAATTTTATTCCTTTTGTAACCACTTATAGCCCGCAATATAATGCCATCACAAATATCATTAAGAAATATCTGCCTGCCCTGAATAGGGATCAAAAACTATCCCAAATTTCACAAAGTTCAGATATACGGTTTAGTGCCAAAAAAGCCCCAACCCTCGGGTCAGTACTTTCCCCGAACCTGTTTTTAACAGTACCCTCTAAAAAGAGTGATACATAGTTAGCATTAAAGGGTTTTTACAGATGTGGCCATAAGTGCACTGCCTGCGCCCATGTGCTGAAGAATTCACATAAAAACAATAGTACAGCGGTCTCAGGGAGCGCCAAAGGAATACTGGACAAATTAGTGGATAAGAACCGACCTTTATTCTTCCTCCAATACCACTGCCACAACGCGTTTCAACGGTCTAAGCCGTCTTCATCAGGTGAACGCAAACACCGGCAGGACAGCAGCACTAATAGAAAGAGGCGACCCGGAGCCCCATCACCCACACGTTTAATCTTGGTTGTGTAGACGTACACAACCATTATAGGTGAGTGCATTGGCACCTTTTATTTATATAAATAGCCCTGTGTGTCTACACATGCGCCCTTTTCTTTTTCTTTCTGCATGTGCTGAAGAATGACAGGTTTGTGTCTTATTATAATGGCAGCACACATAAAATTAATTCATTCATGAATTGCTGTACTAAAAACGTTGTTTATTTAACCCCATTACGACCAATGACGAGTTTAGCCGTCATGAAAAAATGTCAGTTCCCGCATCATGATGGCTAAACTCGGCATGGCTTTGAACTGTCATTGCTTGTAAACAAACAGTGACAGCTCAAACCTAACAGCTGTCAGTGACAGCTAAGGGTCAGGGGAAGAGGTGTGGGGACCCTTTTTAGTGGTCCCCACACGCAGAGCGATGTGATCGGTCAATCAATCTGACTGACCGATCACATCATGATCGCGCAGGGAAATGCTGAATGTCAGCACTTCCCTGCATGATCTCTGCAGGAGTCGGGCTGTCAGCTGTGCCCGGCTCCTGCATGCATCCCCTGCCTGTGCCCACTGCTCCTGTGCCCACTCTCCTCCCTCCCGGTCTCCTCCGTCCTCTCCCCGCTGTGTCCGCATTCCCTACCCCCGCTCATCCCCCCTGTCCCCTGCTGTGTCCGGCCCCCCCGCTCATCCCTCTTGTCCCCCGCTGTGTCTGGTCCCCTCGCTCATCCCCCCTGTCCCCCACTGTGTGCGCATCCTCCCCCCCTCATTCCCCTTGTCCCCCGCTGTGTGCGCATCCCCCTGCTCATCCCTCTTGTTCCCCGCCCTGTCCCGGGTCCCCCACTGTCTCCGGCCCCCAGCTTCCTCCCGCTCACCTCCTTCTGCCGTCGCCGCTGCCGCCGCCGCCTCCCGCTCGCCTCCTCCAGCTGTCACCGCCGCCATCTCATCCTTCCGAATCCGACGTCCGGTAAGACCCCCTGCATGATCCCCTGCAGGGGGATCCCTGATCCCCCATCCCCCTGAAGGGGGATCCCTGATCCCCCATCCCCCTGGAGAGGGATCCCTGATCCCCCATCCCCCTGCAGGGGGACCCCTGATCCCCATCCCCTGCAGGGGGACCTCTGATCCCCCATCCCCCTGCAGGGGGATCCCTGATCCCCCATCCCCCTGCATGGGGATTGAGCTGCAGAAAGCGATCTGACAGCTTGGGCGCAGTGTTCCAGTGGATCACTGCACCCAAGCTGTCAGATCGCTTTCTACATCTTGATCCCCATGCAGGGGGATTCCCCTGCATGTGGATTGAGCTGCAGAAAGTGATCTGACAGCTCGGGCGCAGTGATCCACTTCACAGTGATCCGGGCTTTCAGACCACTGCGCCGAGCTGTCAGATTGCTTTTTGCAGCTCAATTCCCATGCAGGGGGATCAGGCGCAGTGATCCACTGTGTGGATGCAGGGGTTTCGTGCTGCAGTGAAGTAATCTGACAATCCTGGCACAGTGATCCATTATGGGGCTGTCAGATCACTTCACTGCAACGTCGGGTCACCTGACCCAAGCCTCTGAGATCATGTGATCGCTCAGACTTGGGTTTGTACAGTGATGCTGCTCTGTATGGCAATGATCTGCCATACAGTGCATTATCACTATTACACCAGAGACTGCAACAAGAGGACACTTGATTCCTTTGCTGCAGTCTCTGGATGTAGCAGAGGCGATTGAGCGTCGTGGGACCTTCGTTGCGGACTACGTCGGAAACGATCGAGCGTCGTGGGACCTTCGTTGTGGACTATGTCGAATCTTTTTATAATAAAGATGGAGTTCAAGATTTGTTTGTTTTTTTTCTAATAAAAAGATTTTTCTCTGTGTGGTGTATTTTTTGACTATTTACTAGAGATTCCTAATGGCCGGGTCTAACATTGGCCCGACATTATGAATCTCGGGCTTAGTGCCAGCTGCCAATAAAAATGCTGGCTTAACCCCTTTATTACTTAGTTTGCCACCGGCACCAGTGCAACTGGAAGAGTATGGGTACAGCGCCAGAAAATGGCGCTTCAATGAATGCGCCATTTTCTGGGGTGGCTGCAGGCTGCAATTCACAGCATGGGGGGCCCAGAACGCTTGGGCCTTTCCATGCTGAGGATTCCAGCCCCTAGCTGCCTAGTTGTACCTGGCTGGGCCAAAAATATGGTGGAGCCCCACGTCATTTTTTTTTTTCTAGAATTAGTTTTAGAAATAAAAAAAAGAAAGGCCTTCGCTGTATTTTTGGTAGCCAGCCAGCTACAACTTGGCAGCTGGCGGACTAGAATCCTCAGCGTGGAGAGACCCAAATGTTGTATGCCCCCCACGCTGCAAATTGCAACCCACAGCCATGCAAGAAAATAGCGCATTCATTAGAGGTGGCATTTTTTGGTGCTCTTCCAGTTGCTCTTGTGCTGGTGGCACATGGGTTCTCCATATACCACATGGTGTTCGCTAACAATTTGAATGGAAAATTAGCTCCAATTGTTAGCGGAAACCATGTCGCGTATGGAGAGCCCCTCCCTGTGTGCCTAAACATTGGCGCTCCACCACAAATGACCCAATTTTGGAAACTAGACCCCCAAAGGAACATATCTAGATACATAGTGAGCACTTTGAACACACATGTGCTTCACAAATTAGTCTTTAAAAGGGAAAAAGAAGATGTTTTAGTGAAAAAAAGTACTTTTTCATTTTTACGGATCAATTTGTGAAGCACCTGGGGATTCAAAGTGCTCACCACCCATCTAGATACGTTCCTTGGGGGGGGGTCTAGTTTCCAAAATGGGGTCACATGTGGGGGAGCTCCAATGTTTAGGCACACAAGGGCATTCCAAACGTGACATGGTGTCCGCTAACAATTTGAAAAATCAGCTCAAATTGTTAGCGGACAGCATGTTGCGTTTGGTGAGCTCCTTTGTGCCTAAACATTGGAGCTCCCCCACAAGTGACCCCATTTTGGAAACTAGACCCCCCAGGGAACATATCTAGATGGGTGGTGAGCATTTTGAACCCCCATGTGCTTCACAAATTAATCCGTAAAAATGAAAAAAGAAACCATTTGTGGAAAAAAATAATATTTACTGATCAATTTGTGAAACATCTGGGGGTTCAAAGTGCTCACCACCCATCTAGATATGTTCCCTGGGGGGTCTAGTTTCCAAAATGGGGTCACTTGTGGGGGAGCTCCAATGTTTAGGCACACAGGAGCTCTCCAACACAACATGGTGTCAGCTAACAATTTGAAAAATCAGCTCAAATTGTTAGCGGACACCATGTTGCGTTTGGAGAGCCCCTGTGTGCCTAAACATTTGAGCTCCCCCACAAGTGACCCCATTTTGGAAACTAGAGCCCCCAGGGAACATATCTAGATGGGTGATGACGAGCATATTTAACCCCCAGGTGCTTCACAAATTAATCCGTAAAAATGAAAAAGTACTTTTTTTTCACAAAAAGTTTCCTTTAGCCTAAATTTTTTCATTTTCACATGGGGAACAGGATAAAACGGATCATAAAAATTGTTGGGCAATTTTTCCTGAGTTCACCGGTACCTCATATGTGGTCATAAATCACTGTTTGGGCGCACGGCAGGGCTCAAAAGGGAAGGAGCACCATTTGACTTTTTGAATGGAAAATTAGCTCCAAAAGTCAAATGGCGCTCCTTCCCTTCTGAGCCCTGCCCTGCACCCAAACAGTGGTTTATGACCACATATGAGGTATCGGTGAACTCAGGAGAAATTGCCAAATAAATTGTAGGATCCATTTTATCCTGTTACCCATGTGAAAATGAAAGAATTGAGGCTAAAAGAAAATTTTTGTTGGAAAAATTAAAATGCCATTTTTTCCTTCCATGTTTCTTTAGTTCCTGTGAAGCACCTGAAGGGTTAATAATTTAGTATGTAATGTAGTTTTGAGTAGCTTGAGGGGTGCAGATTTTGGAATGGTTTCACTTTTGGGTGTTTTTTGTCATGTACACCCCTCAAAGGGACTTCAAATGTGATGTGGTCGCTAAAAAAATGTTTTTTTTTAAATTTTGCTGGAAAAATGAGAAATTGCTGCTGAACTTTGAACCCTTATTACTTCCTACCCAAAATTTTTTTTTCCCAAAATTGTGCTAATATAAAATAGACATGTGGGCAATGTGATTTATTAACTATTTTGTGTCACATAACTCTCTGGTTTAACAGAATAAAGATGAAAAATTTGAAAATTGCTAAATTTTCAAAATTTTCGCCAAAGTTTTGATTTGTTCACAAATAAACTCTGAAATGATCGACCTAAATTTACTACCAACATGAAGCCCAATATGTCACGAAAAAACATTCTCAGAATCGCTAGGATCCATTGAAGCGTTCCAGAGATATTACTTCATAAAGGGAGAGTGGTCAGAATTACAAAAAATGGTCTGGTCATTAAGCTGCAAAGTGACTCAGTCCTTAAGGGGTTCAAGGGGTTTTCCCACAAATACAATATCCTTTTATATAATTACAATTGTCATAACTTTACTTTTCGTAATTTGGTTTATTTAAAAAAAAGTCTAGTTTTTCAGCAATCTCCCCATGGATGTGGTGCTGCAGAGCTGCCTCTGAGTCACGTGACAAGTCTGTCCGACCTGTCTGTGCCTCCTAGTAACGGTCGCGCATGCAATGTGCTGAGCTCAGCCTACAATCATGGCCGGCTCCTCACATGAACGCGCATTGCTGTTCATGCGCACTGACAGTTTGTAACAGACTGCCTGATAAGCTGTGGAGAGAGACCTATAAACTGTAGCTCTGTGCTCCGCAGCTTATCAAGGAGTCTGTCTGACAGGGAGCGTGTCCTAACACAGGGAGACGCTCACCAGTCCTGCAGACAGTGATGCTCTCCCTTCTAGGACCACGGAGCTCTGCCCCCTCCAGCAGCATCACTGCCAGTATACAAAGCGTCATGAGGGGCGGGGCCTACCAGAGGGCGGAACCAAAGCTCCGGAGACAACACTGAGGTTCAATGGAGGGGGCAGAGCCAACTGGAGGGGGCGGACCCAGAGCGGCATAAGAAAGAAAGAAGACTGCTGAACACAGAAGAGGTGATGTACAAGCAGGGAGAGAGATAGCTGTGGCAGAGATGAGACAGGCAGGGAGAGAGACAGCTTAGGCAGGCAGGGACAGAAAAGAGACAGGCAAGTGACATGAGACAGGCAGTGACATGAGATAGGCAGGGACATAAGAGACAGGCAGTGACAGAAAAGAGACGGGGAACTGATCCGGTCGACAGGGAAGGGGGCACTCGGATACCGGGACATGTGGTTACTTCTGTGGGGGATCACGACTGGTCAGTTCCCCGTTCCGTGCCCTGGACCCTCAGTGGCGAGGCGTGGGGGTGATGATGATGATGGGGCAAATAGCCGCTGAGGTGATGGGAATGCAGCTTTGGTAGTACAGCTCCCCACAGGTGGAGCTTTACCTCAGAGCAGCAGGGTGGATGAGGGGAGTAGTAGTAGCGGTTCTACTGTAAACATTGCAGGTGACGGCAGGGAAGCAGGCACACACACACAATTGTCTTTGTTTCGTACCTTTTTACTGATGTATAGTAACAGGTACGGTCCAAGAGAGTAACCAGGTTTCGGTGCAGCTTGGGACGTTCACCTTGGAGAGTTGTGAGGCCTCCTCTATTATCATTGTGCGGTGATTGGGGCAAGCTCTGCCTGTAGCTGAACCTGCCGCTCTTTCTCCCTCTCAGAGTGCTATTCCACAACCGACAATGAGGACCTTTCTGTGGGATCCCTATTCTCTGCTTAGGTCCCTGGTCCTATGCTTGGTCAGGTTTGGTGTCTTCTGTTCCTTACTTCAGGGGGACTAGATACTCCTGGTCTGTCTGGGCTTTTCCTGCTACAACAGATTATTAGCAGTTTCGGACTCCGGTGTCCAGGTAGCTAAAGGGTTCTTAAATCTGTTCCCTTCTTCCTACTTCTTACTTCTCCCACTGGCCTCTGTCCCTCTCCCTAGGGTGCAGCACAGCTGGGACAGGTTTCCTGGTTCTGGGCCTGGCTTGGTCCAGCTCCTTCCAGTCCTTCCACTGTACTGTCCGGCTGGAACTAACTTCAGTACTAACTGACTCTGGCCTGGATCTTTATAGGGAATCTGGCTTAAGGACAGCCAGTGGTGCTCCCCCTCCAGGTCTGGGATGGAAGGTGTTGTATGGTGTGTGTGCCAAGGTGTACATCCCACCCTGCATCGGTGGTGTCACATCGCCATTGGACTCGGTGGCTGGTGTTCCTGCCTCGGCCGCTGGGAGGAGCCGGATTCCTTCAGCTGATGGCACCGGTGATAGGAGGGCCTTGTCCTCACATGGACCTGCTCCTGCGACGTCTACCTCTGTCGCTGAGCACCGCCGTGTTTCTCCTTTGGGTGGTGTTGGTCACAGAGGAGCGGGCCCTGCAGAGGTGTCTGTTAGGCGCAGCTTTCGTTCTTCTGTCAGAAGTGGGGTGGGTGGAGCCAGTCGTGCATCACCATCTGGCCTGGTTCTAGGGGCGGTCCGGATGAGATCATCAGGCTGTGAGCTCCAGCCTATGGGAAGTAACCGCGCCCTTCAAATACATTGGAGCCTGTCTTGCAGGCCGCCAGATATAGTTTTGGTTCCTCAGTGATATAGTGTTGTTTAGTTTTGTCTCTGACCTTGGCCTGGATTTCTGACTCTGCTTCAGCCTGTCGATTTTGTACCTTAGCTGTCCTCTTGGTTTTTGCCCTTGACCCTTGCCTGGATTTTCGACTCTGCTACTGCCTGATGATTTTGTACCTTCGCTGCCCTTGGTTTTGACTCGGACTTCTAACTTCTTTTTTCCGGTCTTGATTTTTCCCCTGGCGATCTTCCTGGTCTGCATGCTCATAATAGGCAGCTACCCCCTGGGCTCCGCTGTAATTCCGGATCCCTGTATAGGGGTTAAGGGTCTCGGGGTTTCTCGGGGTGCTACCTTACCAGCAGCTCAGCCTCACAGCGGATGGTCATCACAGGTGGGTCCTGTGGCAATCCCCTGCAGGGGTGCCACATTCCCCCCTATTTAACTACAGTCCTCCGGGACTGAAACATTTTTAACAAACATAACATAACTATTTACATTTTAAATTTGAACAGATCCTCAAAATAAAATTTACAAAAACCATGGAAAAATGGGTAACCAGTCCATACAACGCTAGTCCATCTGCTGCAGGCTGTTTAAAGTATTTTTGCCACTACCAGTCCTGTGGATATGGTCCATTTTAGAAATTAGAAAAAGCAAATTCAAAAGTCCAAACAGGTAAAGTCTCTGTAGACTTAAAAGTTCAAAATTACACAACAACAAACACTTACTATGGGTGCCTCAGCGTAGGAGTCCTAGGTACTGCAGGGGCCTCTAACAGTTCAAGCGCTGTAGGCCTCCTGGCCCTGGGGTCAACTATTGGCCAAGATTTTGCTCTCCGTAGATAGATCCTTACACCCACCCCACTCACCCCTCTTTCTGATGTTGTGTACCTGGTTTGGGTTGTTTTAGCCTACTCTTCACCCTTCTGTACGCTGACATTGGTTACATATGTACATTTTAAACGTATTTACATTTCCCACATTTTAACGCTTATTCTCTGTATCTGAGTGGTGGATGTCCTAAATTGACACGGGTTGATCTACGTGTTTCTGGAGTATGACTAATGTGAGTGGGTCTATGTGTTACAGGTAAACTGGGTAAAAGTCTGCGACCACTTGTTCTTACAGCTGGAATGGCAGGTGCACCGATTGCAGGGTTCTCTGGCTGTGCTACAATGGGTGGTTCTTCTGCTCTTGGTTGTTCTACTGGTTGTGGGAACGTCAACATTGGGATTACAGTTGTGGCCAAAAGTATTGACACCCCTGCAATTCTGTCAGATAATACTCAGTATTACAATTCTTTCTGTGTTTTTTTCATTGAAGACAAATTAAATGAAGATAATAATACCAAAGAATTTGTGATTGCAATCATTTTCAGGAAGAAACTGAGTATTATCTGACAGAATTGCAGGGGTGTCAATACTTTTGGCCACAACTGTAGGTATGAACCTTCTATTTGGGGCCAATATGCAGGTAATTCTCCAATGAGTGTCTGGACTGTCTTTGACTCCTCTTTTCCGGGTTCTGGACAAAGTACACATTCCTTTGGTTGTGGTGGTTGATGGCACTTCTTTAAATGATCTCTGGACACTGTTGCTGTTGTTTCTCCATTGTCTTTGCTGATCAGACAGGTCTTCTGGTTATCAAAGTTTGATGGCAATACAGTGTATGGTTCTGCTTCCCATTGATCATCTAATTTGTGGAGTCTCCTTTTCCTTTTCAAAACCAATTCAGCTGGTGTTAAGGGTTTTCCTTGAGTACCTTTGTTAAAGTTTGTCTCTTGTTTCTCTCTGTTTTTTGCCAGACTTCTCTCAACACATTCCTGTATTTTCTTGTACTGCTCTGTTCTTCTGGTATCCCAATCTGCATCTGAGGTGTCTTCTTCAGGATACACAATGCCCATTTCAAAGTCTACTGGCAATTTTCCTGGTCTTGCTCTCATGAGGTATGCAGGGGTACAATTTGTTGAGCTTACTGGTATGTTGTTGTAGATGTCAACAAGGTCTGGTAACTTCTCTGGCTATCGGTTTCGCTCTTCTAAGGGCAGAGTTTTCAACAATTCTATTACCACGGGATTCATCTTCTCGCACATTCCGTTAGTTTGGGGATGGTAAGGCGAATTTTCTTGCATCCATATAAGTTAAAGAACTCTTTAAATACTTCCGCTCAAAGGCAGAACCTTGATCTGTCAATACCTGTTCTGGATACCCATGTGGTCTGCAGAAATAGGCTTGAAAAGTTCTTGCGGCTGTCTGAGTTGTTAAGTCTTTACCGGAGCTACCACAAGGAATCTGGAGTAGTGGTCCACCATGGTAAGAGCATAGGTATAACCCAATCTGCTGGGTGTGAGTTTGACTTGATCTAAGGCTACCAGTTCTAAAGGCTGTTTAGTGATGATAGGCTGACGTGGTGCTTTCTGGCTGTTACAGTGTTTTCTCCTTAATGAGCATGGTCCATAATTTTTACACCATTTCTCTATGGTAGACCTTATGCCGATCCAATAGAATCTCTCACGTAACAATATTTCCAGTTTTCTCCATCAAAAATTTTCTGCTCCATTATGGTACGCTTCCAATACCATTTGGACGTCTCTCTTTGGAACCACAATTTGCCATACCATGTCATGTATTCTGGGGTTGATATACTGTCTGCACAATTGACCTTGATAGATAAATAACCTGCTTCCCCGTTCTTTCCACAGATATTGGGCCTCTGGTGGAGCATTCTTTTCAAGTTGGAAATCCAGTTGGGTTAGTAGCTTCTTTACTAGGCTCACTGCCGGATCACTGTCTTGTATTTCTTTCCATCCATAGTGAGGCAACAGGTTTAGTGCAACAGTCTGATGGTTCTGGTAGATATCGGTTACTGTCATTTTCCATTTTCTACTTTTATGAAAAGCTGGGAGTTCTACTTCCTACAAGCCATCCACCTCTTCTTCAAGTCCTTGTAAATGTATTTGAGGGTTTCTGGAGAGGGCATCAGCATTTCCATTGTTACGGCCTGGCCGATACTTGATGGTAAAGTCATAGTTTGATAGTCGGGCCATCCATTGTTGTTCCAATACACCAAGCTTCACGGTATCCAAGAGTGTTACTGGATTGATGTCCGTCAAGACGGTAAATTTTGAAGCTGCCAGGTAATGCTTGAACCGCTCTGTTATAGCCCAGACCAAGGCCAGGAAATCCAACTTAAAGGAACTGTAGTTTTCCGGATTCCTCTTGTTGGGTCGAAGTTTTCTGCTGGCGTAGGCAATTACTCTTTCCTTGCCATCTTGCATCTGGGATAGTACTTCTCCCAGTCCTACATTACTTGCGTTGGTGTAGAGGACAAATGGTAGGTTATAATCGGGGTAAGCCAGGATTTCCTCACCGGTCAGAGCCTGCTTCATCTGTTGGAAGGAGTCTTCTTGTTCCTTTCCCCATTCCAATGGTGGCTCTGAAGACCTTCTCTTCTTAGTTTGGCCTACCAGAAGATCTTGTAGGGCCGCTGCCATCTTTGTGTAGCCCTTAATGAATCTTCTGTAGTATCCAACCAAACCTAAGAATTGACGTACCTCGCTGACGGTGGTTGGTCTCTGCCTGTCAGTATTCCAAGTTTTCCAGCCTGCCGTTTGACAATATTGCCCTCAGTCAACATGGAGATCATTGTTTTGTTTGCCCTTCTTCCTGTCTCGTTTGCATAAAGACCTGGCTCAGGTGATCATTAATTGCTTGAGTATACTGGTTCCTGGTCTGCTCCTGCTCAGCTGCTCTCCTTGGTCCACTTACTTCCCTGGAGCTCTGTGAGATCTTTGTCTTCCTACAGCTTCCTGCAGTGTGCTCCCTGTAGTGCTGCTGCTATCATCAGGCTCGGACGTCTTAAGTGTGTGTAATGGCGGGTTTACACGTCGCGATATCGTAGTACGATTTCAATCAAAAGTCACGTGGTTCAATCGTCGGAGGCGAAATCGTTCCTGTGTTGTATGGTGTGAACGTCCAATACGATGCAGGAACGATGTCAATGCGATATCGGGGATTGAATGAGCGTGCTATTCAATGCTCCGATATTGCATAGCGATTGAAGCCGGATCGTGCTGTGTAAACGCCCAATTACGATGCGATTTGAAACGTCACCCATTCACTCCCATGTTAAGTATGCGATCCTGGGTTGGGAGGCGGAGACATCGCACGGACATTGTATTCCGATATCGCAGCGTGTAAACATTCAATGCGATGCGGGAGGAACGAGCACTAATTGCGCACTCCCGCGCCATTGAACTGCGATATCGGATCGCGATTGAAGCGTGTAAAGCCACCTTAAGCAACTTCCCGGTTATTACTTTATGTACTGTTTTGCTCTCTGGAACTTGTGTTTACATTTCCTTCTCGGGACTGTGTTTTGAACTCCTCACCCGGTCATCCGGGTGTGGGGACCTTTTTGCCACAGACTATATTCATCCGGTCGTTCCGGTACAAGGACTTGTGCTATGGACTACATTCATCCGGATCTACATATTTTGGACTATTTGTTTATCAGACTGTTTTCGTAAGGACTGTGCTTGGCAGTATATTTTGGTGTCGTGTTATTTTTGTATGTTTATTTGCTGTGTACTAAGTTCACATTGTTTGCTGTGTGTGTATAAATACTTTGCACCCAAGTACCCGTCTCTGCTCTTCATTGCCCTTAAGCGATCAGAATCCTCAAACCTATACAACAGTATTACATTATACTCAAGCCCAGAAAGAGGATTCTGCTTAGGGCAATGACGGAGACACGGGTGGAGAAGCTTTTCTCCATGGTTAACTCCTTGCAGCAGGAGATGGAGGCGGTGCAAAATAAGGTCATAGACATGGAGAGACAGCTGGGCCATAATCACCAGGCTGTGGGTCAGGCTCTCCGGGATGTGCAAACCAGAGTGGAGGTTCTGGAAAATGTACCCACACCAGCCACCAGTATGCCTAAATTACCTCCGTTTCGGTTCGGTGGCGATCGTGGTCAGTTCCGTGGGTTTATTAATCAATGTATGCTGTTTTTCGATGTACATGCTAACTATTTCCGGTCAGATCGGTCAAAAGTATTATGTATAGTCATGTTGTTAACATCACGAGCACTGGCTTGGGTCAATCCCATGATTGAAAGTCACGATATCCGTTTGAATAACCTGGATAATTTTGTAACAGCAATGGCGCAAATGTTTGATGACCCTAATCGCCGTACCACCGCAGAAACGGCTCTGCTTTCCCTACGTCAAGGAAAGCGGTCTGTCATTGAATATGGTACTGAATTTAAAAGGTTAGTGGTGGATGTCGATTGGGGAAATAATGCGCTGTTACCGGTTTTCAAAAAGGGACTGTCCGGTGCAATCAAGGACGAGTTAGCCCGGGCCGAGTCTCCCCAGGACTTTGAACTGTTCCTTCAACACTGTGTGCGCATTGATACCCGATTGATGGAACGTAGACAGGAAAAATGGGCAGCTGTAAACCGGATAACCAATTCTGCTTTCCCTCCTAGGGAGCCCGCTAATAAAATTCCACGGGAGGCCGAGGACATTCCCATGCAAGTGGACACTTTACAACGACGGGAAAACAACGAATGTCGCAACTACCGGCTCCGTGAGCGTTTATGCTTTTATTGTGGTCAATCTGATCATTTTTTGATTAACTGCCGTAAATGCCCTAAACGTCCAAATAAGGTTCTGGCAGCCATAACCGAGTGTGATAACACAGAGTCCGAGATCTCTGACTCAAGTATACACCTGGATGCGGTTTTTCCTTCTGTACTAATGTCAGCTTCACCTAAGGTTCTGGAAGACAATTATACCCATTGCTCTCTTCCAATTCAGATTCAGTGGGAGGGACAGTTAATTCCTACATCTGCCATGATAAACTCCGGGGCAGGGGGTAACTTCATGGACTCTTCTTTTGCCAGGAGACATGGTATCAAAACACAACAAAGAGTTTCACCAATAACCATGGAAACGGTGGACGGTTCTCCATTAGTTTCGGGACCCGTAGATCAGGAGACGGTACCTCTTAACTGTGTGATGAAACCAGGTCATCAGGAGACACTGACTTTTATGTTAATTTCTTCTCCTCACTTTCCGGTCATTTTAGGACTCCCTTGGCTGCAGTCTGAAAATCCAATCATCAATTGGGAGACAAAGGAAGTATCCTTCCATCCCCAGGCCGGTCCGACCATCAGTCCAGCAGTACCGGTAACGCAGAATGAGGAGGACACTATACAGGTACCTGTTCTCCCCCCAGTCTATAAGGAGTTTACGGATATATGCGACAAGAAAAAAGCAGACCAGCTTCCCCCGCATAGACCATACGATTGTCCCATAGACTTTCTTCCAGGGGCCGAGATTCCGTTTGGTCCTGTCTACCCGTTGGCGGCTCCGGAGTTACAATCACTGAAAGACTATATCGATGAAAGCTTAGCCAAGGGGTTTATTCAACCTTCGTCCTCACCTGCAGGGGCTCCCATCTTTTTCGTGAAAAAGAAAGATGGGACTCTGAGACCTTGTATCGATTACCGGGAGCTTAATAAAATAACCATCCGGAACCGGTATCCCCTACCGTTGATTCCCGAACTGTTGGAGAGAGTACAGCAGGCCAAAATTTTCACCAAATTAGATCTCCGGGGGACATATAATTTGCTCCGTATACGTCCCGGAGACGAGTGGAAGACGGCGTTTAGATGTCGGTATGGCCGTTTTGAATACCTCGTGATGCCTTTTGGGCTCTGTAACGCTCCCGCTGCTTTTCAACACTTGGTCAATGATATATTTAGGGATTTGTTGGATCAGTTTATGGTGATCTACCTGGACGATATCTTAATTTTCTCTGATTCTCTACAGGAACACCAGGAGCACGTAAAGGCGGTACTTACCCGTCTGAGAGATAATCACCTGTATATCAAGCTGGAGAAGTGTGAATTGCATTGCTCACAGATTCACTTCCTAGGGTATGTTATCTCTCCTCAGGGATTAAACATGGAGTCCAGCAAGATCCAGGCGATTCTAGACTGGCCGGTACCAGGAAACATCAAGGAGGTACAACGCTTTATCGGTTTCGCTAATTTCTACAGACGCTTCATTCGCAGCTTTTCAGAGATTGTGCGTCCTATCACCTTGCTCACCAAGAAGGGGCAGAAGTTTGTATGGTCCACGCAGGCCCAGGAGGCTTTTGATCGTCTCAAGGTTTGTTTTACCTCGGCGCCAATACTGACACACCCGGATCCCGTATTCCCTTTCATTGTGGAAGTCGATGCTTCCGATAACGCACTAGGGGCTATCCTTTCACAAAGGACTGGAGACAAGGGACTCCTACACCCGTGTGCTTTCTTTTCTCGTCGGTTGTCCCCTGCAGAAAGAAACTATGATATTGCAGATAAGGAACTGTTAGCCATTATTTCCGCGTTTAAGGAATGGAGACATCATTTGCAGGGAGCATCACAACAAGTGGTAGTTCTCACAGACCATCGTAACCTCGAATTCCTTAAATCTGCCAGGTGCCTGTCTCCACGGCAAGCCCGGTGGAGCCTGTTCCTTAACCAGTTTAATTTCATTGTCTCGTACCGTCCAGGGTCACGTAATGGGAAAGCTGATGCCTTGTCCCGAATCCACGCTGTGGATTCCGTGCCAGGAACCCCATCCAAGACCGTCTTATCGGATGCCAATTTTGTCGGAGTACTCCAGGACCGGGACTTGTGGAAGGACCTCAAGCTGGCTTATGACGGTGATGTATTCCTTGATGCCTCACCCACTGACGTAAACCTGGTCCTTAGGAATGGTTTGTGGCTGAGGGAGCACCGTATTTATGTCCCAGAGGCTGTAAGACTTCGGGTTCTCAAATTGGTCCTCGATTCCGTGTTGGCAGGTCATAGGGGGGTACAGAAGACGCAGGAATTTTTAAGCCGTTTTTTCTGGTGGCCCACCTGTTTAAAGGATGTGAAAGACTATGTACACTCATGTGAGGTTTGTGCCCGGTGCAAAGTGCCTCGTGTTGCTCCTACGGGACTTCTTCAACCGCTACCCATACCCTCTCGCCCTTGGGGGTCTATCTCGATGGACTTCATTGTGGAGTTGTCCAACTCAGGGGGCCACAATACTATTTTGGTGGTAGTGGATCGATTGACTAAAGCTGCTCATTTCATACCATATACCGGCCTCCCCTCCGCCGCAGAAACTGTAGATTTAGTAATCCAGAACGTTTTTCGGTTACATGGGGCACCGGATGAGATCGTCTCTGACCAGGGGGTGCAATTCACCTCCAAGTTCTGGAAAGGGTTTTGTTCTGCATTACATATTGACGTACGTTTGTCTTCTGCCTACCATCCTCAGACAAATGGACAGACGGAACGGACAAATCAAACCCTGGAGCAGTACCTGCGATGTTATGTCAGCCATCTCCAAGATGATTGGTTCAAGCTGCTTCCCCTGGCAAAGTTCTCATACAACAATACGCAGAGCAGTTCCACGAAGGTAACGCCCTTTTTCACCAACCTGGGTTACCATCCAAATATTTTACCTAGGTCGCCAGTTGCTACATCGGTCCCAGCAGTTGGGGACAGATTGATGGTTCTACAGCAGAATCTAGAAGTGTTAAAGGAGTCTCTGGCCTCGGCTCAGGAGCGTTACAAGAAGTCAGCGGATGTCTACTGGAGACCGCCACCCGTGTATAAGGTAGGGGATTCGATGTGGTTATCCACTAAGAACCTAAGATTGGGTGTTCCATCGCAAAAACTAGGACAGAAATTCATTGGCCCGTTCAAGATCACCGGGATTGTGAGCTCTGTGGCCTGTCGGCTGAAGTTACCACGGACTCTGAAGGTACATCCTGCTTTTCATGTATCTTTATTGAAACCAGTTTTCCGTAATACGTTTCAGGGACGCATTGTGCCCCCCCCCTCCCATGATGGTTGATGGTCATGAACAGTTTGTGGTTGAGGACATCATCGACTCTCGGCTTCATAGGCATCGGCTTCAGTATCTTGTTCGTTGGCAAGGGTACCCTCCCGAAGACGATTCTTGGGAACCGGTAGGTAACATCTCCGCTCCCCAGAAGGTTGCGCAATTCCATCGGACGTATCCGGACAAGCCTGGTCCGAGATCGTCCTGAGGCCGTTTCCAGGGGGGAGTAATGTCAGTATTCCAGGTTTTCCAGCCTGCCGTTTGACAATATTGCCTTCAGTCAACATGGAGATCATTGTTTTGTTTGCCCTTCTTTCTGTCTCGTTTGCATAAAGACCTGGCTCAGGTGATCATTAATTGCTTGAGTATACTGGTTACTGGTCTGACCCTGCTCAGCTGCTCTCCTTAGTCCACTTACTTCCCTGGAGCTCTGTGAGATCTTTGTCTTCCTACAGCTTCCTGCAGTGTGCTCCCAGTAGTGCCGCTGCTATCATCAGGCTCCGACGTCTTAAGTGTGTGTAAGCAACTTCCCGGTTATTACTTTATGTACTGTTTTGCTCTCTGGAACTTGTGTTTACATTTCCTTCTCGGGACTGTGTTTTGAACTCCTCACCCGGTCATCCAGGTGTGGGGACCTTTTTGCCACAGACTATATTCATCCGGTCATTCCAGTACAAGGACTTGTGCTATGGACTACATTCATCCGGATCTACATATTTTGGACTATTTGTTTATTGGACTGTTTTCGTAAGGACTGTGCTTGGCAGTATATTTTGGGGTCGTGTTATTTTTGTATGTTTATTTGCTGTGTACTAAGTTCACATTGTTTGCTGTGTGTGTATAAATACTTTGCACCCAAGTACCCATCTCTGCTCTTCATTGCCCTTAAGCGATCAGAATCCTCAAAACTATACAATAGTATTACACTGCCATTCCTGGATAGCTGTCACGTTTTCCGGGTCTGGTGCTACTCCATCTGTGCTGACCACATGCCTGAGGTATTGAACTTTTGGTTACAGCAGGTGACAATTTGATGGTTTGAGCTTCATTCCGTACTTTGCCAGAGCTGTGAATACCTCCGCCAGGTGTTCCAGATGTTCTTCATAGGTTTTGGAATACACAATGACGTCGTCCAGATATATGAGGACCGTCTCGAAGTTCCGGTGTCCCAGGCAAAATTCCATGAGTCTTTGAAACGTTCCCAGTGCATTGCATAACCCGAATGGCATTCTGTTGAATTTACATAGGCCCATTAGTGTTGTGAATGCTGTCTTCTCCCGGTCTTCTTCTGCAACGGAGACCTGCCAATATCTGCTAGTGAGATCTAACGTAGAGAAATAATTAGCAGTCTTTAATGCAGCAAGAGACCCCTCTATTCGGGGTAACGGGTAAGCATCTTTGTGAGTGATCTTATTGATTTCCCTGTAATCCACACACATCCTCATAGTGCCATCCTTCTTTCTGACTAGGACTAAGGGGGGTGCCCAGGGACTACAGCTATCTTTTATAACCCCGTCTTCCTTCATGTCCTGCAGCATCTCTTTGGCACACTGGTAGTGGTTCGGTGGAACGGGTCTATGTCTCATTTTAATTGGGGAATGATTTCCAGTGGGTATGTGATGGTGTACCCCTCTTAATCCTCCCAAAATCTCCGTGCTTCTGGTGGGAAGGGGTGGCATCAGTTCCTATGTGCAACTGCTGACACCACTGCTCTAGCTGTCCCTTGGAGTTGTTATCCTCTGCCTGGTTTGATGGGGAAAAGGGCTCTATTGTCTGGATGTTGTTGTTACAGACAGTGTACAGCTTTGCTACCGTAGCATACCGGGGTAGCTTTGATTCTTCTTCCCCACAATTTAATACACGGATTGGTACTCTTCCCTTGCGTACATCCACCACCCCTCTGGCTGTCAGTAGTGTAGGTCTA
The DNA here is from genome assembly GCA_033576535.1 of Allobates femoralis. NCBI lineage: Eukaryota > Metazoa > Chordata > Amphibia > Anura > Aromobatidae > Allobates > Allobates femoralis. Next base: position 216,790,040 of record JARQOC010000006.1, on the reverse strand, counting down.
TGCTCTGAATATACCGGCTCTACAACTGCCTGGTATTCATTTGCTCTGAGACCTATAGCTGCTCGACATCATATCATCATTTCACTTTTTGGTGGTAACACAATGGGAAATGGGTCTGTTACCCGTACACTGCCAATCTCTCCCCAGACAGATTTACCTGTTGCTTGTGGATGAGGGCTCGGATTTCTCTTTGTAGGACTCTCTAACCAGCAATTACAGCAATCTGTTGGAGCAAAAACAACACTTCTCCAAGGCAGTTTTCAAACACATTACTACCAATTGCCATGTAGGGGTATTTTTCATCAGGATTATCTTTTTCCACACATAACCCTTGGCCTTTTAACTCCACCCTCCCCAATTTTATTGTCACTTCTCTGAACCCCACCTGATTCTGTGGTTGTCCATTAGCTTCAAGAATGACAAAGTTAGGGTCTGGGGGTCTAAGATCAGTATCAGACCAAAATTGTTTGTAAAGGATATGTGGGATGGTGGTAACCTGTGACCCTGTGTCCAGTAGGGCCGACATGGGGATTCCTTACAGCATCATGTTGAGGTATGGACGGCCTCCCACGTACCGATTACACCAGTCATATGGGCCCGTACGTCCTACTTCTGGGGGTTGGCCCTCGGACACATGAATCTCGTGTTTAAAGGACATCCTCTTGCGAAGTGGCCTGGTTTGTTGCAGCGTAGGCAGATGGGTTGCCCTAAAGAATCCATGTAGTTGCTGGCTCTGCATTGGAATAGTGCGTTGGTCCCCTGAACAGGCGACTTGTTGGTCCCTAGAACGGGTGACTTGTTGTTCCCCTCCACGGGCAACTGGGACATCCTCAGGCAGTGGCGTAGCGTGGGGGGGGGCGGGGGAGGGCGGCACTCGTGGGGTGGGCGGCACCGGCGTGGCTGCAGCAGTCTGAGTCTCCTCTTCTAACTGTGAGAGAAGCGCCGCGGAGATAACTGAGCCAGGCCAGCCAGAACATGTGTGTGTCTGTCTGCTCTGCACTGCGGGCGTGGCAGCGCACTTCCGGTGATGCTGCTGGGGCAGGGTCGGGTGCGGCGCGTGAGCCAGGTAACGGTTTCTGCCGGCCAAGACCTCTTTGGGTAGGAGCAGGCAGCACCGCCCCGGCCGAGTGCACAGCTGAGGAGTCTGCTGAGAGTGGACACCGGAGGAGCGAGCGGGAAGCGGCATCATCACTGACTGTCAGCAGCCAGTGAATTGACGGCAGCCAGCAGGAGAAGAAGAGACTCACTGAGGACGGCAGAGGAGAGGACACTGGACTGGAGGAGCGGGCGGGACTCGGGAGGCGGCATCACTGACTGACTCCTGCAGCCAGTGAAATGACGGCAGCCAGCAGGAGGAGAGGAAGAGACTCACTGAGCTGAGGACAGCAGAGGCGAGGACAGCAGAGAGGTCAGGAGAGCAGGTGGTGAGTGGCCCAAATCCCAATCCTCTATGTGGTGCTGATCGATATGTTCTGGGCTCTGCTGTGTATGACTGTCATGTGTGGCCCTGGCCCAATCCTCTATGTGGTGCTGAGCCTGATCCTCTTACGTTCTGGGCTCCCTCTGCTGTGTGTGACTCTAATGTGTGGCCCTGGCCCAATCCTCTATGTGGTGCTGATCGATATGTTCTGGGCTCTGCTGTGTGTGACTGTCATGTGTGGCCCTGGCCCAATCCTCTATGTGGTGCTGAGCCTGATCCTCTTATGTTCTGGGCTCCCTCTGCTGTGTGTGACTCTCATGTGTGGCCCTGGCCCAATCCTCTATGTGGTGCTGATGCTCTTATGTTCTGGGCTCTGCTGTGTGTGTGTACTAATCCTCTATGTGCTGATCCTCTGTGTGTTGACCCTCTTCTCCTGAGATATGTATAATAGCAGTAGTAGTATTTGTATGGGTAGTAGCAGTAGTATGGGCATTGTATGGCAGTAAATATGTAATAGCAGTGTAGTATGGGCACTCTATGGCAATAGTATTTATTATTATTTATTTATATATAGCGCCATTAGGTTCCATGGTGCTTTACATGAGGTTTAGATGTGTAATTGCAGTATAGTATGGGCATTATACAGCAGTAGTATTTAAACGTGTAAATAATCGCATGGTCATTGTATGGCATTAGTATTTAGAATCTATTATATAATTGCCGTAGCGACTTCCGTCGGAGCGGCGCTGCTTCCGGTGGCTTGGTTAGCGAGTCCGAGCTGCTTCTCCTGGACTCTCCCCGTGGCCGCGTAGCGGCCACGGCGACTCCCGAAGCAATGCCCGCAAAGCGGGCATTGCGAGTCGTTGCAGCCTCGCGAAGCAATGCCCGCAAAGCGGGCATTGCGAGTCGCTGCCACCCACCACTAACCAAGACACACAAGCCTCTACTACTCTACTGTACACCGCTATAGTATACTACAGTCCCATGCCCATAAGCGCCATGGGACTGTAGTATACCATCGCGTTGTACACTACAGCCTCCTGCCGCTTACAGCCTCCTGCCGCTCTAAGACACAGAAGCCTCTACTACTCTACTGTACACCGCTATAGTATACTACAGTCCCATGCCCATAAGCGCCATGGGACTGTAGTATACCATCGCGTTGTACACTACAGCCTCCTGCCGCTCTTACACACTACCCCGCCAACCAAGACACACAAGCCCCTACTACAAGACACACAATCCCCTACTAAGCCCCTACTACTCTACTCTCTACTGTACACCGCTATAGTATACTACAGTCCATGACCATAAGCGCCATGGGACTGTAGTATACCATCGCGCTGTACACTACAGTCTCCTGCCGCTCTTACACTAAGCCCCGACCCGCCCCATCTATGCCCGCCGCTGTCGCTAACACCGCCGCACCCCTATACCCTAAGCCCCGACCCGCCCCATCTATGCCCGCCGCTGTCGCTAACACCGCCGCACCCCTATACCCTAAGCCCCGACCCGCCCCATCTATGCCCGCCGCCGCCCCATCTATGCCCGCCGCTGTCGCTAACACCGCCGCACCCCTATACCCTAAGCCCCGACCCGCCCCATCTATGCCCGCCGCCGCCCCATCTATGCCCGCCGCTGTCGCTAACACCGCCGCACCCCTATACCCTAAGCCCCGACCCGCCCCATCTATGCCCGCCGCTGTCGCTAACACCGCCGCACCCCTACACCCTAAGCCCCGACCCGCCCCATCTATGCCCGCCGCCGCCCCATCTATGCCCGCCGCTGTCGCTAACACCGCCGCACCCCTATACCCTAAGCCCCGACCCGCCCCATCTATGCCCGCCGCTGTCGCTAACACCGCCGCACCCCTATACCCTAAGCCCCGACCCGCCCCATCTATGCCCGCCGCTGTCGCTAACACCGCCGCACCCCTACACCCTAAGCCCCGACCCGCACCATCTATGCCCGCCGCCGCCCCATCTATGCCCGCCGCTGTCGCTAACACCGCCGCACCCCTATACCCTAAGCCCCGACCCGCCCCATCTATGCCCGCCGCCGCCCCATCTATGCCCGCCGCTGTCCTAAGGCATAACTAACCCGACCGCCCATCTATGCCCCCTGTCGCTAACCGCCGCACCCTAACCCTAAGCCCCGACCCCCATCTATGCCCGCCGCTGTCGCTAACACCGCCGCACCCCTAACCCTAAGCCCCGACCCCACTCGCCCCCATCTATGCCCGCCGCTGTCGCTAACACCGCCGCACCCCTATACCCTAAGCCCCGACCCGCCCCATCTATGCCCGCCGCCGCCCCATCTATGCCCGCCGCTGTCGCTAACACCGCCGCACCCCTATACCCTAAGCCCCGACCCGCCCCATCTATGCCCGCCGCCCCGCCCACCCCAACCCTAATGCCCCGGCCGCTGTCGCTAACACCGCCGCACCCCTATACCCTAAGCCCCGACCCGCCCCATCTATGCCCGCCGCTGTCGCTAACACCGCCGCACCCCTATACCCTAAGCCCCGACCCGCCCCATCTATGCCCGCCGCTGTCGCTAACACCGCCGCACCCCTACACCCTAAGCCCCGACCCGCCCCATCTATACCCGCCGCCGCCCCATCTATGCCCGCCGCTGTCGCTAACACCGCCGCACCCCGATACCCTAAGCCCCGACCCGCCCCATCTATGCCCGCCGCTGTCGCTAACACCGCCGCACCCCTATACCCTAAGCCCCGACCCGCCCCATCTATGCCCACCGCTGTCGCTAACACCGCCGCACCCCGATACCCTAAGCCCCGACCCCCCCATCTATGCCCGCCGCTGTCGCTAACACCGCCGCACCCCTATACCCTAAGCACCGACCCGCCGATACTCCTAAGCCCCGACGCCTATCCCCTAAGGCACCGCCGCCCCTGACCTCCCGCCGCTCTCCCCCTGCCCCTCTCGCTAAAGCCCTACACCCTAAGCCCCCGCAGGTCCCTAACCTAACGCCGCTATCACCTAAGCTCCTACACCTCTAACCCCCGCCGTGCCCTAGCTAACGTCCCCGTCGATCACTTACATGCCTTCAAGTCATCTGATCGTCCGTCCGATCCACAAGTCCTCCGTCCGGCCAGCCGTCCTCTTCCTCCGGCCCCGGGGGTCTTCTGTATTCTTTCCGCCATCTCCGCCTCTTCGTCCGGCCCCGGGGGTCTTCTGTCTTCTTTCCGCCATCTCCGCTTCTTCGTCCGGCCCCGGGGATCTTCCACCTCCGACGTCCTCTTCGTTCTCATTCACATACAATGGAACAAAAATCCCCCATTGTATCTCAATCAGATCTGAGGCCCTCTTCTGATTGGTCGATGTATACTGCCCTCAGCCAATCAGAAGAGCCCCTCACAACTGACACGCAGTTCTCATTCAGGTCCGACTTTTTTTTCCCCATTGACATACATTACCGGTGTGTCGGCGATTTTATGCCCGCCCATCTGGTTCTATTTCTCGGCCCTAAAATCGAGGACACACCGCTAATGCATCTCTATGGCCAGTCAGCCCGATTTCGGATTGAACGCCGACCAATCAGAATTCGAGCTCACTGCCCATAGACATGCATTAGCGGTGTGTCCGCGATTTTAGGGCCGACTAATAGAACCAGGTGCCCGGCTATAAAATCGCCGACACACCGGTAATGTATGTTAATGGGGAAAAAATAAGGCGGACCGGAATGAGAACTGCGTCTCACTCTCTCTTAAAAAAATAAATCAATTAATTAAATAATAAAAATAATCATTTAAAAATAATAAAAAAATAATAAATAAATCATTAAAAAATAATAAATAATTAAATAAAAATAATATTAAAAAAAAAAAAAAAAAGGTCGGACCTGAATGAGAACTGTCTCTCCGTCTAACTTTAAAAAAAAAAAAAAATTAAATAATAAAAAAAATCATTTAAAAATAATAAAAAAATAATAAATTAATCATTAAAAAATAATAAATAATTAAATAAAAATAATATTAAAAAAAAAAAAAAAGGTCGGACCTGAATGAGAACTGTCTCTCCGTCTAACTTAAAAAAAATAAATAAATTAAATAATAAAAATATTAATTTAAAAATAATAAAAAAATAATAAATAAATCATTAACAAATAATAAATAATTAAATAAAAATAATATTAAAAAAAAACAAATAGGTCGGACCTGAATGAGAACTGTCTCTCCGTCTAACTTAAAAAAAATAAATAAATTAAATAATAAAAATAATCATTTAAAAATAATAAAAAAATAATAAATAAATCATTAAAAAATAATAAATAATTAAATAAAAATAATATAAAAAAAAAAAAAATAGGTCGGACCTGAATGAGAACTGTCTCTCTCCGTCTAACTTAAAAAAAATAAATAAATTAAATAATAAAAATAATCATTTAAAAATAAAAAAAAATAATAAATTAATCATTAAAAAATAATAAATAATTAAATAAAAATAATATTAAAAAAAAAAAATAGGTCGGACCTGAATGAGAACTGTCTCTCCGTCTAACTTAAAAAAAAATATATAAATTAAATAATAAAAATAATCATTTAAAAATAATAAAAAAATAATAAATAAATCATTAAAAAATAATAAATAATTAAATAAAAATAATATTAAAAAAAAAAAAAAAGGTCGGACCTGAATGAGAACTCTCTCTCCGTCTAACTTAAAAAAATAAATTAATTAAATAATAAAAATAATCATTTAAAAATAATAAAAAAATAATAAATAAATCATTAAAAAATAATAAATAATTAAATAAAAATAATATTAAAAAAAAAAAAATAGGTCGGACCTGAATGAGAACTGTCTCTCCGTCTAACTTAAAAAAAATAAATAAATTAAATAATAAAAATAATCATTTAAAAATAATAAAAAATTATAAATAAATCATTAAAAAATAATAAATAATTAAATAAAAATAATATTAAAAAAAAAAAAATAGGTCGGACCTGAATGAGAACTGTCTCTCCGTCTAACTTAAAAAAAATAAATAAATTAAATAATAAAAAAATTCATTTAAAAATAATAAAAAAATTATAAATAAATCATTAAAAAATAATAAATAATTAAATAAAAATAATAATAAAATAAAAAAAAAAGGTCGGACCTGAATGAGAACTCTATCTCCGTCTAACTTAAAAAAAAAAAATAAATTAAATAATAAAAAAAATCATTTAAAAATAATTAAAAATTAATAAATAAATCCTTAAAAAATAATAAATAATTCAATAAAAATAATTTTAAAAAAATTGAAAAAAGGCCGACCTGAATGAGAACTTTGTCTCCGTCTTACTTAAAAAAAAAAAAAAAAATAAATAATAAAAAATTTTTTTTAAAAATAATTAAAAAATAATACAAAAATAATCATACCAAAAAATAAAAAAATTATAATTTAACAAAAATTATCTAAATTTTAATAATAAAATAACAAATTAAAAAAAAAAAAATTAAATAAATAAATAATTACAAATAATTCATTAAATAATTTAAAAAAAATACAGAAATAATAAAAAAATTAAAAATAATAATTAAAAAAATATTATAAAAATTTTACGATTATTAACAATTATTTAAAAAAAAAAAAAAAAAAAAAAATTAAAAAATAAAAAAAAATTAAAAATAATTATATCACAATAATAAAAATAAAAAAAAAAAATAATCAAAAAAAAATTAAAAAAAATTTTAATAATCACAACAATTATTAAAAAATTATTATTAAATAATAACAAAAAAAACCAAAAAATTAATTAAAAAAAAAAAAAAAAAAAAAAAAAAAAAACACACACAGTCGTTGCTATTACGGTATTTATTAACGCGAATCGCTGATTGACACTTTACAGCCCCGTCGAATTATGGCTCTGAGCCGAGTCGTCTGCCCGCTGCAACCAGCGGCTCGCCCATAACATCGCCTCTTTTCTCTATCTCTCTCCATAGGAAGGCGCCGTCCAATCACAATCGCCGCGCCTTTTTTGAAAATACATAGCGACCAATCACATTCATGGCGCCAGCTTTCTGAAGTTGCCGCCCTCCAATCAGATAAGCCCGCTTATTTATCGCGCGAAATTTGAATCTTCTACCTCTTTGAATCCTCTTTGTGGGAGAACGAGAACCTATCGCTGGACTATCTGTTGGAGTATTTTTCTGCCGAGAAATCCATCCTTCCTGAGGGTCTTTCGAGGACAACGAGAAGCTACCGCTGGACCGTCTGTTGGACAACATTTGAGCCGAGATATCCATCCTTCGTGCGGGACGTCGGGAAGCAAGCGCCGGATCGGGATCTGCGATTGATCAGCTAAGATATCCTTTGGACAATCTACCTTTTCACATCAGAAGCTATATTCCTGATGCTGACTTTTATTTTCACCTCTTTTTTACTATCTTTCTTTTTCACCTCTTTTACTATTTTGCGCCATGCAGCGCCAATCGCCGCTGCATGGAGCGTGCGCCACAGTTCGGACACGCGCCATGCAGCGCCAATCGCCGCTGCATGGAGCGTGCGCCACAGTTCGGACACTTCGCCGCTGCAAGCGCCGACTTCTGAGCTACAAGCGCAAACTTCGGCGCTTCTAGCGGCCTCCGCGGTCTATGAGATCGCTGTGTCCGAACATGCATTCACGCGCCGCCCGTACAACTCGCCGCTCTAAGATGGCGGACGCGAAATCTTCATTCATAAAATGGCGCTAGACTTCAGCCGCCGTGTGATTGGCCAGCGGAATCTTCATACACATGGCGCCGTCAATCCGGTTGGTCGGCGCTATTGTCTGAAGATGCCGCTGTCCTATCACAATTCAGCGGGGCGGAGCTATAGACTTCCACTCTCCCGAACGCCGTGTCCGAAAATCGCTCCAGGGGCTCGGCAAGGAAAGTTCCGTGCTTTTTCAAACTTCCCGCCGCGATTCTCATTGGATGTCGACTTCCCGTAGACATCCATTGAGAAATAAGCCGCGATTCTGATTGGTTCTTCTTTATGGCGCTTTGATTCCGATTGGTCGCCGCTCAGCGGGGACTTCGAAATTTTTCTGGCCGAGCGCCTGGTACGATTTTCGGATATGCCGTTCGGCCGGCTGTAAGTTTGTAGCTCCGCCCCGCTGAGTTGTGATTGGACAGCGGCATCTTCACACAATTGCGCCGACCAACCGGATTCACGGCGCCATGTGTATGAAGATTACGCTGGCCAATCACACGGCGGCTGAAGTCTAGCGCCATTTTATGAATGAAGATTTCCCCTCGGCCATCTTAGAGCGGGAAATTTGAATTTGTGAACTATGAAAAAGTGCAAAAGCTGTTTTCACAGTACAATCTCACATCAGAGTATATATTCCTAATGACTATGCTTATATTAACCCTTTCTTTTTACACATTATATATCAGCTACATTTATCTATAGTGCCCTCTTCTTTTCATACTTGATTAACCCCTTCTATTCCACTTCTCCTCCATTTGCTATCTGACTATGTGCAGTACTAAGGCCATTGTAATATTAACCCTTTCTATTCTATTAGTGCTACACTGCCTATCTCACTATCTGCTCTACTACGGCCATTTTAATTTTAACCCTTTTATTTTATTACTGCTACTCTGCCTATCTCACTATGTGCTGTACTACGGCCATTTTAATATTAACCCTTTCTATCCAATTACTTCTACACTGCTTATATCACTATCTGCTGTACTACGGCCATTTTAATATTAACCCTTTCTATTCTATTACTGCTACACTGACTATCTCACTATCTGCTCTACTACGGCCATTTTAATATTAACCCTTTCTATTGTATTACTGCTACTCTGCCTATCTCACTATCTGCTGTACTACGGCCATTTTAATATTAACCCTTTCTATTCTATTACTGCTACTCTGCCTATCTCACTATATGCTGTACTACGGCCATTTTAATATTAACCCTTTCTATTGTATTACTGCTACACAGCCTATCTCACTATCTGCTCTACTACGGCCATTTTAATATTAACCCCTTCTATTTATTACTGCTACACTGCCTATCTCACTATCTGCTCTACTACGGCCATTTTAATATTAACCCTTTCTATTTTATTACTGCTACACTGCCTATCTCACTATCTGCTTACTACGGCCATTTTAATATTAACCCTTTCTATTCTATTACTGCTACACAGCCTATCTCACTATCTGCTGTACTACGGCCATTTTAATATTAACCCTTTCTATCTATTACTGCTACACTGCTATCTCACTATCTGCTCTACTACGGCCATTTTAATATTAACCCTTTCTATTCTATTACTGCTACACTGCCTATCTCACTATCTGCTCTACTACGGCCATTTTAATATTAACCCTTTCTATTCTATTACTGCTACACTGCCTATCTCACTATCTGCTCTACTACGGCCATTTTAATATTAACCCTTTCTATTCTATTACTGCTACCACTGCTATCTCACTATCTGCTGTACTACGGCCATTTTAATATTAACCCTTTCTATTGTATTACTGCTACTCTGCCTATCTCACTATCTGCTCTACTACGGCCATTTTAATATTAACCCTTTCTATTGTATTACTGCTACTCGCCTATCTCACTATCTGCTCTACTACGGCCATTTTAATATTAACCCTTTCTATTGTATTACTGCTACACTGCCTATCTCACTATCTGCTCTACTACGGCCATTTTAATATTAACCCTTTCTATTGTATTACTGCTACACTGCTATCTCACTATCTGCTGTACTACGGCCATTTTAATATTAACCCTTTCTATTCTATTACTGCTACACTGCCTATCTCACTATTGCTGTCTACTACGGCCATTTTAATATTAACCCTTTCTTTTATTACTGCACCTGCCTATCTACTATTGCTGTACTAGGGCCATTTTAATATTACCCTTTCTATATTACTCTACACGCTATTCATATCTGCTCTACTACGGCCATTTTAATATTAACCCCTTCTATTTTATTACTGCTACACAGCCTATCTCACTATCTGCTCTACTACGGCCATTTTAATTTTAAACCCTTTTATTTTATTATGCTACTCTGCCTATCTCACTATATGCTGTACTACGGCCATTTTAATATTAACCCTTTCTATTGTATTACTGCTACACAGCCTATCTCACTATCTGCTCTACTACGGCCATTTTAATATTAACCCCTTCTATTTTATTACTGCTACACAGCCTATCTCACTATCTGCTCTACTACGGCCATTTTAATTTTAACCCTTTTATTTTATTACTGCTACACAGCCTATCTCACTATCTGCTCTACTACGGCCATTTTAATATTAACCCCTTCTATTTTATTACTGCTACACAGCCTATCTCACTATCTGCTGTACTACGGCCATTTTAATATTAACCCTTTCTATTGTATTACTGCTACTCTGCCTATCTCACTATATGCTGTACTACGGCCATTTTAATATTAACCCTTTCTATCCAATTACTTCTACACTGCGTATCTCACTATCTGCTCTACTACGGCCATTTTAATATTAACCCTTTCTATTCTATTACTGCTACACAGCCTATCTCACTATCTGCTCTACTACGGCCATTTTAATATTAACCCTTTCTATTCTATTACTGCTACACAGCCTATCTCACTATCTGCTGTACTACGGCCATTTTAATATTAACCCTTTCTATTCTATTACTGCCACACTGCCTATCTCACTATCTGCTCTACTACGGCCATTTTAATATTAACCCTTTCTATTCTATTACTGCTACACTGCCTATCTCACTATCTGCTGTACTACGGCCATTTTAATATTAACCCTTTCTATTCTATTACTGCTACACAGCCTATCTCACTATCTGCTGTACTACGGCCATTTTAATATTAACCCTTTCTATTCTATTACTGCCACACTGCCTATCTCACTATCTGCTCTACTACGGCCATTTTAATATTAACCCTTTCTATTCTATTACTGCTACACAGCCTATCTCACTATCTGCTGTACTACGGCCATTTTAATATTAACCCTTTCTTTCTATTAGTGCTACACTACGTATCTCACTATCTGCTGTACTACGGCCATTGTAATATTAACCCTTCTATTCTATTAGTGCTACTCTGCCTATCTCACTATGTTCTCTACTACGGCCATTTTAATTTTAACCCTTTTATTTTATTACTGCTACACTGCCTATCTCACTATCTGCTGTACTACGGCCTTTTTATAGTAACCCCTTCTATTCTATTAGTGCCACACTGCGTATCTCACTATCTGCTCTACTAAGGACATTTTTACATTAACCTCTTCTATGCCTTTTCTATTTTAGTTGCACCATGACTATTTCATAGGGTTTAAACTCATACATTAACCCATTCTATTCTGTTTCCTATTCAATTACTGTGTCACTATCTGCTGGACATCTGTGCTTTTACAATTTCAACACACATGGCCAGAAAAAAACCCATCTGCTCCGATTGCCAATTAAACCTTGCACTTGCTGCGCTGTTGCGGGAATACCCATACAAACTATAGGAATACTTGCGGCAGGTGCGCCAAGTTCATTTTTTTTTGTAGCAACACTTGACGCAACTGCTAAATCGCACCGGCCGCAAGGCCCCTTATGGTTTCTATAGGGATTACTGCTACCGCACTGCAACTGCAATGTTCATGTGGCTATCGCAGTAGATGCTTTTTTTTCATTGCATCTACCGCAATTTTATCTAAACAGTTGATGTGAAAGGGCTATAAGGCAATTTGTACATTAACCCGTTCTATTCTATTTCTGCCCCACTTGCTATCTCACTATGTGGTTCACTAAGGCCATTTATACATTATCCTCTTCTATGCCATTTGCCATTTTGTTTTCCAACACTATGTTTTATAGGCTTCGAAATGCTACATAAACCCCCTACTTTCAGTTTGCTATTCACTAACTGTGTTACTAGGTGCTGTACTCAGGGCATTTGCAATTTAAACTCTTCTATACTATTTGACATTTATTTTAACATCCACAAACTTTTATAGGATGTAAGTCCTACATTAACGTCTTCTATTGTTTTGACTATTCACTGTCTATGTCACTATGTGGTATACTACTGGCATTTAATTACAATATACTTTCATACTAATTTTATTTTTATTAATCGTCCAGTATTTTTTATGCCTGCCAATGCTATATTAACTACTTACTGGCTCTTTGACTTTTTCTTTTGGAGTTAGGAGTCAGTCATCAAACCGTTACGAGTACGTTAACCCATTATATGTCAATTTTTATTATTTTTCTTAGTAATGCCTCTGTTGCACTACTACCTGTCTTATTTTTAACACTTTGGTGGTAATGCTACCTGCACAGTTGACATCAGCGGTTATTTGAAATTGCACTACATGTCCTGACACAATTGCATCCGCTTGCTTTGCTGCATTGCCACCGCATAACTGCTGCACTTGCAGTGTCGTTCCGCTAATCCCCATTGTACGTATAGGGGAACTTGCCACAGCTCCCGCCACCATAAAAAGCGTGGTCAACCATCTTTTTTTTTCCATACAGGACCTGCTACAAGTGCAAAATCCAAATTGCTGCACCTACTGCAAATAAATACATACTGACTATTATGCCGATTATAATGAGTATGGGGATTCACGTAAACGCTTGCAAGTCCTGCAGTTATGCTGTGGCTATGCGCCACATGCACCAGATGCTGTTTTTCCAATGCTTATGATGCTATTTGAAATTAATGCTCATGTCAAAGTCTCTGTCATTCCAGTAGGATATTCACTACTTTTACATACATAATATTTTACACTCTATTACTGACTGGGTACCCTTTCACACGTCCATTGTATATGCACATTTACATACTTTTATAACATGGCCTAAGATTTTAATTTTAAACTCGATTTCTCCATACCCGTCACCAGGGCTGTAGTTGCGTAACGTTACACTACATCATCGCATTTACGTTACTTTTTACATTGATCTGACTCTTACAATATCTCATACGCAAGTTGCCTTATTTCTTTTTTCACCCTGCTTTGTCACATTCTGCCATTTCATACTTCACGTTTAGCCCGCTGTTTCCCCTATTCCACCAACAAAAATAAAAACCACTACTTCTGATATAATACCAAAACCTTTAGTTCTTGGTAGAAATTTACCGTAACTCAGTTTTTTTTCAACACCTTATGAAACAACAACATTGCTGGTGGTTATGCAGAAATTAATGTCATCCAGATTCTATTAACGTTTTTATTACAATGTTGAAAATTTGCTTTCATACCGTGTATCGCAAAGGCTCATTACATCCATTTTTTTTGCTTTCACGGCACTTTAAGGAATTTTAACACACTCATTGCCATTCAATACTCCATACAGTTAACATCATTACATCTTTCTTTGTTACTTTAAATAAGTCTATCATTTCATTATCACAGGTTTTGGAAAACCATACTTTAGTTTTATTGTTTTTGTCTGTTTACACAGTTATTATTCATTGTTTCCTTAACTAACACACTCTAGCTCATTTTGGATTTGATTCGCTGACTATTCTTTGTAAGATGAGTTCTCCAACACAAAATATCACTCTTGCCAAGGAGGCTGCATCTACACCGAAGAAGAAGCGTGCAGAGAAAACTTTGGAACAGAGACGCCGTCGGTTAGATCAAGATAAGGCTGCTAAAGCTAAACGCATTGCAGAGGAGAGTTTGGAAGAGAAACGTGTTCGTTTAGATCTGCGTAAGGCTGCTAAGGAGAAACGTACTGCAAAGGAGACTTCAGAAGAGAGGCGTCTTCGCTTAGATACTGATAAGGCTGCTAAGGCAAAACGCCTTGCTGAAGAGACCTTAGAAAGGAGACGTATTCGCTTAGATCGTGTTAAGGCTGCTTACGCCAAACGTCTTGCAAATGAGACTTCTGCAGAGAGACGTATTCGGTTAGATAGGGCTAAGGCTGCTAAACTCAAACGGTTTGGTAAACTCTCTTCTCCACTGAGACGTTTTTCGTTGGATGCTGCAAAGACCGCTTTACATACACGTATTTCGGGAGTGTCTTCTGAAAAAACAAGCCAACAAATGCAAACAAGAGCCATGACTGCACGTTCCACATGCAAACAAACAAAAATTCCAGTCGCTGAAGAACCGTCTGACACAGATGATACTCCTGCCTCTTCGTGTACTGACATTTTACCAAGTGAACTGCCTTTAATACCTCCCATTACCTCTATGGAAATCAAAAAAGGAAAGGTTCGCAAGGTGTCTGTGCGTATGCGCAAGAAGGGTGTGGAGGAGAGTTCGGAAGAAAGACAACTTCCCTTGGACAAGGAAAAGTCTGCTTTGAAAACACCCCTTTCAATACAGTCTTTAGAAGGAAGGACAGAACGATTAGGCAAAAAATCTATCACTCTGCCTCAACGACGCAAACAGAAAAAGTTAATGCCTGCAGGAGATCCGTCTGATCCTCAGACTGCTGCCACCTCTTCGTCTGATCCTCAGACTGCTGCCACCTCTTCGTCTGATCCTCAGACTGCTGCCACCTCTTCATCTGATCCTCAGACTGCTGCCACCTCTTTGTCTGATGCTCAGACTCCTGCCACCTCTTCGTCTGATCCTCAGACTGCTGCCACCTCTTCATCTGATGCTCTGACTGCTGCACCTCTTTGTCTGATGCTCAGACTCCTGCCACCTCTTCTTCTACTATCTTGACTACAACTGAACAGCCTTTACTGCATCGCAAGGCCACATCTAAACGAAAACACTGTGCTGAGGAGACGCCATACAGCAAACAGTGTAAAATTTTGAGGCTTAAAAGGACAAGACAGATGCGTCAAGATACAGAATCTCCTACATCTAGACAAGTCCACTTGGCCCATTTGGCTACATTACGTCGTGAAGAACGTCAAACTTCTTCTTCCACTTCTATATTGCAACAGGCAGAACGGAATTTATATTCCACTTCTTCATTTATTGAATGTTTGGAATCTACATCCCTTCCACGTCTCATTTATGTAGGATTACATAATAAATTTCTACGTTCATTCTATTCATCTTTTCTACATGAAAGGGGATTTATTGATCAGGATCATGTTATTCCAGAACATTTCTGTGGTTTCATGAATGTAATATGTGAACATTGTGAGGCTCGACATTTTACTGCTGAACGACCATCAGATCAACAGTTTACTCTTTGTTGCCACAAGGGAAAAGTAAAGGTACCATTACCTCAATACCCGCACGTCTTCCAACGCCTGCTGAAAGGAGAGAGTGAGTACAGTCAAAATTTGATGGAGAATATAAGGAGCATTAATAGTTCTTTTGCTTTTGCCTCCATGGGTGCCCATGTTTCTCTACCTCCTGGACATGGACCATACTGCTTTCGTATTCATGGGCAAATTTATCATCGCACTGGAACACTCCATCCTGCTCAAGATCAAACTCCAGCATATGCACAACTGTACATTTTAGATACTCTAAGCGCTACTGACCAACGGCTACAGTCTCCAGAAAATGTTAAATGTAATGCTACTTTAATGAGTATCATTGCTCTTCAATTGGATAATATTAATCCCTTTGTTTCGGCCTACAAAATGCTACGTCAAGTTGAAGTAGAAGAAGAACAGAAGGCAAGAGAACATGGCACAAAAATGCCAAATATTATCATGGCCATTAAACAAGACAGAGGCCAAGACCCGAGACGCTATAACAATCCTACTGCCAATGAAGTTGCTGTGGTCTTTGAAAATGCTGATGGAGAGCCACCATTCAATAGAGACATTTTAATTCATTTGAAACCTGATCCAAATAACCCCTTGGCCCCAAAAACACAGCAAGTCAGTATTCTACACAGCAATTTAGATGCATTACTCTATCCTTTATTTTTTCCTCATGGAGAACAAGGCTGGCATGAGGGACTCAAGCATCAAGGCAAAAGTCAACGCCGGATTACACAGCTCCAGTATTACTGCTATTTGCTGTCTGTACGGAATCAGTTCAATCCTGTCCTGAATGGTGGCAAACTAACACAGCAGTACTTAGTGGATGCGTATGTAAAAATCGAGGCTAATCGCTTAAATTTTATCCGTCATCATCAAAAGGATTTAAAAGTGGAGGATTATTGCGTACTCCAGGAACATCTTCTGAAACAATCTGTTGACAAAGGTATTCCCATTGGCAAGACGGTCATTTTACCATCTTCTTTTGAAGGCAGTCCCAGAAACATGCAGCAACGCTATCAGGATGCCATGGCTATTGTGACTAAATTTGGACGACCAGATCTTTTTGTAACCATGACCTGTAATCCTAAATGGAGGGAGATTACAAACAATTTAGAGCCATGGCAGCGTGTGGAACATAGACCTGATTTAGTGGCCCGTGTCTTCAGAATTAAATTGGAAGCACTATTAAAAGAAATTAACACTGGATTATTTGGCAAAGTTTGTGCAATGGTTCATGTTATTGAATTCCAAAAGCGTGGCCTACCACACGCTCACATTTTGATCATTCTTGGATTACAAATCCAAACTAAGAACTGAGGTTGAAGTGGATAATATAGTTTGGGCTGAAATCCCTGATCCAGAAGAATACCCTCTGCTCCATGACATTGTGATGCAACACATGATTCATGGACTCTGTGGTCAACACAACCCCAATTCTCCATGTATGGATCTTGGCAAGTGTAAGAAAGGTTTTCCTAAAGATTTCCAACCAAGAACACTCATAGCTAAGGATGCATACCCTACTTATCAAAGAAAGGAAGGATCATCCTTTCAAATACGTTCAAAGATGATTGATAATTCTTGGGTTGTTCCCTATAACCCTTACCTACTATTAACATACAAGTGTCATATTAATGTTGAGGTATGTGCTTCCATTCAAAGTGTTAAATACCTCTTCAAATATGTCTACAAAGGACATGATAAAGCCAATCTTGAAATTTGCCAAACTAATATCCACCATGATGAAACACATCAATTCATGGATTCAAGATACGTCAGTGCACCGGAGGCAGCTTGGCGAATATTTGCTTACCCGATGCATAGACAATCGCACTCCATTATTCGCCTGGCCGTACATCTCCCACATTCTCAACCGCTTTATTTTCATGAGGATGACTCTGTTGACGACATCAGTTCCACAATGCACAGAAAATCTACTCTGATGGGCTACTTTGAGCTGAATGAGAGTGACCCGCATGCTCATGATTACTTCTACCGCCAAATTCCAGAGCACTATGTTTGGAAAGAAGGTGCATGGGAAGTTAGAAAGCGAGGAGGTTCTTCAGTGATTGGAAGAATGTATACTGTCAGTATGAAAGATCAAGAACGGTACTATTTAAGGTTGTTGTTACTGCATGTCAAAGGAGCAACAAGTTTTGACAACATTAAGACTGTTAATGAAGTGACATACCCAACTTTCAAAGAGGCAGCATTAGCTCTTGGATTGCTCTTCGATGACACTGTTTGGAGAAATACTTTATTGGATGCCTGTGTTCTCAACATGCCTGCACAGCTTCGTGATATGTTCGCATATATATGTATTTTTGGTCCTCCAGCTCATCCATTGGAGTTGTGGAAAGAATTTAAACAAGACTTTATCCAAGACTACTGCCATGCATATCACTCCAACACTGAGGAGTGTGAGAATTGTGAAGGATATGCTATGACTGATGTCCAAACTATTCTAAAATTTCATGGCAAAACTTTTACTGATTTTAATCTACCACGACCAAAAAGAAAGCCATACATCGCTCCACTATACAACAAGGATGATGAGTTAAGAAGAGCTCAGCAAATGAAAGCTACTTTAAATGACCACCAACTTTTGGCCTATGATGCGATCAATCAAGCTTTACACGATAGAAGTGGACAACCTAAGTGCTTTTTCATTGACGGTCCAGGTGGCAGTGGCAAAACATATCTGTATGATTTATTAATTCATGAACTAAGAGGAGAAGGCGAAATTGTCTCACCTGCAGCCAGTACAGGGATTGCAGCTAACTTACTGCAAGGAGGTAGAACTATCCATTCGCTTTACGGAATACCAATTCCAATCAATGAAACTTCCGTTTCAAGGATTAAAAATGATACAGATGCTGCACAACATTTGAAAAGTACCAAACTTTTCATTATTGACGAGTCCACTCTCTTATCTAAATATGCATTGCATGTGATAGATCAACTTTTACGTGATGTCATGACAACAGATATCTCCAAGAAAAATACAACACCTTTTGGAGGGAAAGTCATTGTTCTGGGAGGAGACTTTCGACAGTGTCTGCCTATCATCCCACATGGTACAAGAACTGACATTATAGAGAGTTGTATTAAATACTCACGACAATGGCAGCTTTTCACTCAATTGCCACTCTTCAACAATATGCGCTCCATTGATCCTGATTATAGCCGTTGGTTACTTCAACTGGGAAATGGTGAATTGTCTAATGATTTCAACCTTGGAGATGATACCATTGAAATCCCACAAGACATGATCTGCACTGGCTCAATCATTCTTGCTATATTTGGTGAAAACATTGTCATTGATGTAGATAACAATGAAAGCATTCAGATTGCTGCATCACATGCCATTCTTTGCCCTAAAAATGACCATGTGGATATGGTGAACTCTAAGGTCATGGATTGCATTGCTGGTGAATACACTGAATACATTAGTGATGATTCCATTGATCCTGATGAGACTGAAGATCCAGATCAATATCCTGTGGAATTTTTAAATTCACTCACACCAACGGGAATGCCTTCTCATCGCCTCAAATTAAAAATCGGTACCATTGTCATGCTTTTGCGCAACTTTAACAGCAGAAAAGGTCTTTGCAATGGGACTCGCTTGATTGTCATTGCTTTGTTTGACAATCTGATTCAAGCAAAAGTCATTACTGGGTCTGCAGAAGGAAATGTGGTGTTTATTCCAAGGATTGATTTATCTCCATCAGAGACTGGATTACCTTTCAAGTTAAGACGTCGACAATTTCCCTTGAAGCCTGCTTTTGCCATGACCATCAACAAATCCCAAGGCCAAACACTGGAGAAAGTAGGGATTTTTTTGCCAGAACCTGTTTTTGGACATGGACAGTTATATGTGGCTTTTTCACGAGTGAAAAGAAGATGTAATGTTAAGGTGAAAGTGCTGGATACACCCATTCAAGGAAAGTTGGTGCCTAATTCTGAAAAAGTCTTTACTAAAAATATTGTCTATAAGAATATTTTATCTTAAATTCTTTAGATATATATTACACTTTCATACATGATGGATATAACAATGAAAGCATTCACATTGCTGCATCACATGACAATCTTTGCCCTAAAAATGTCCATGTGGAAATGGTGAACTCTCAGGTTATGGATTGCATTGCTGGTGAATACACTGAGTACATTAGTGATGATTCCATTCAGACTGAAGATTCAGACCAATATCCAGTGGAATTTTTAAATTCACTCACACCAATGAGAATGCCTTATCATCGCCTCAAATTACACATTGGTACCATTGTCATGCTTTTCCGCACCTTTAACAGCATAAAAGGTGTTTGCAATGGGAATCGCTTCATTGTGATCACTTTGTTTGACAATCTCATTCAAGCAAAAGTCAGTTCTGGGTCTGCAGAAGGAATTGTGTTGTTTATTTCAAGGATTGATTTATCTCCATCATAGACTGCCTTACATTTTAAGTTAACACATCGACAATTTCCCATGAAGTCTACTTTTCCCATGACCATCAACAAATCCCAAGGCCAAATACTGGAGAAAGTAGGGATTTTTTGCCCCACAATTCATTTTTGGACATGGACAGTTATATGTGGCTTTTTCATGAGTGAAAAGAAGATGTATTGTTAAGGTGAAAGTACTGCATACACCCATTCAAGGAAAGTTGCTGCCTCATTCTGAAAAAGTCTTTACAAAAAATATTCTCTAAAGAATTTATAATAAAATATTCTTATAGATATATATCACATTTACATACATGATGGATATAACAATGAAAGCATTCACATTGCTGCATCACATGACAATCTTTGTCCTAAAAATGTCCATGTGGAAATGGTGAACTCTCAGGTTATGGATTGCATTGCTGATGAATACACTGAGTACATTAGTGATGATTCCATTCAGACTGAAGATTCAGACCAACATCCAGTGGAATTTTTAAATTCACTCACACCAATGGGAATGCCTTATCATCGCCTCAAATTACACATTGGTACCATTGTCATGGTTTTGCGCACCTTTAACAGCATAAAAGGTCTTTGCAATGTGAATCGCTTCATTGTGATCACTTTCTTTGAGAATCTTATTCAAGCAAAAGTCAGTTCTGGGTCTGCAGAAGGAAATGTGTTGTTTATTTCAAGGATTGATTTATCTCCATCAGAGACTGCTTACCTTTTAACTTAACACATTGACAATTTACCGTGAAGTCTACTTTTCCCATGACCATCAACAAATCCCAAGGCCAAACAGTGGAGAAAGTAGGGATTTTTTGCCCCACAACCCGTTTTTGGACATGGACAGTTATATGTGGCTTTTTCACGAGTGAAAAGAAGATGTATTGTTAAGGTGAAAGTACTGCATACACCCATTCAAGGAAAGTTGCTGCCTCTTTCAGAAAAAGTCTTTACAAAAAATATTGTCTATAAGAATATTTTTTTTTAAATTCTTTAGATATATCCATCATGTATATAAATGTAATATATAACAATGAAAGCATTCACATTGCTGCATGACATGACAATCTTTGTCCTAAAAATGTCCATGTGGAAATGGTGAACTCTCAGGTTATGGATTGCATTGCTGATGAATACACTGAGTACATTAGTGATGATTCCATTCAGACTGAAGATTCAGACCAATATCCAGTGGAATTTTTACATTCACTCACACCAATGGGAATGCCTTATCATCGCCTCAAATTACACATTGGTACCATTGTCATGGTTTTGCGCACCTTTAACAGCATAAAAGGTCTTTGCAATGTGAATCGCTTCATTGTGATTACTTTGTTTGAGAATCTTATTCAAGCAAAAGTCAGTTCTGGGTCTGCAGAAGGAAATGTGTTGTTTATTTCAAGGATTGATTTATCTCCATCAGAGACTGCCTTACCTTTTAACTTAACACATTGACAATTTACCGTGAAGTCTACTTTTCCCATGACCATCAACAAATCCCAAGGCCAAACAGTGGAGAAAGTAGGGATTTTTTGCCCCACAACCCGTTTTTGGACATGGACAGTTATATGTGGCTTTTTCACGAGTGAAAAGATGATGTATTGTTAAGGTGAAAGTACTGCATACACCCATTCAAGGAAAGTTGCTGCCTCATTCAGAAAAAGTCTTTACAAAAAATATTGTCTATAAGAATATTTTATTTTAAATTCTTTCGATATATATTACATTTACATACCTGATGGATATAACAATGAAAGCATTCACATTGCTGCATCACATGACAATCTTTGTCCTAAAAATGTCCATGTGGAAATGGTGAACTCTCAGGTTATGGATTGCATTGCTGATGAATACACTGAGTACATTAGTGATGATTCCATTCAGACTGAAGATTCAGACCAATATCCAGTGGAATTTTTACATTCACTCACACCAATGGAAATGCCTTATCATCGCCTCAAATTACACATTGGTACCATTGTCATGATTTTGCACACCTTTAACAGCATAAAAGGTCTTTGCAATGGGAATCGCTTCATTGTCATCACTTTGTTTGACAATCTCATTCAAGCAAAAGTGATTACTGGGTCTGCAGAAGGAAATGTGGTGTTTATTCCAAAGATTTATTTATCTCCATCAGACACTGCCTTACCTTTCAAGTTAAGACGTCAACAATTTCCCGTGAAGTCTACTTTTCCCATGACCATCAACAAATCCCAAGCCAATACACTGAAGAAAGTATGGATTTTTTTGTCACAAACAGTTTTTGGACATGGACAGTTATATGTGGATTTTTCACGAGTGAAAATACAATGCAATGTTAAGGTGAAAGTGTTGGATACACCCATTCAAGTCAAATTGCTGCCCAGTAGTGAAATACTCTTTACTACAAATATTCTCTCTAATAATATTTTATTTAAAATTCTTTAGATACATATTAGATTTAAATACATACTTACTTTCTAATGTAATATAAATATTACAATAAATTAGTTTAGTCATAGATGTATAGCAATAAAAAAAAAAAAAATATTATTTGTTATACAAAAAGATATTAAAATTAGTTCTTATATATACAATAGTTATTTAAGAAATATAGTCATTAGTGTACATTTTCAATTACAATATAGTATAGAGAAATATTTTATTTTAAATTCTTTATATGCATATTACATTTAGATACATAATTATTTTCTAATTAAACAAAAATATTACCATAAAATAGTTTAGCCATAGATGTAAAGTACTAAAAAAAAAAAAAAAAATTACTTTACCCATAGCTGTATAGGAATTGACCAAAAAAATTATAAAAAAATTGTTTAAAAATAGATGTATAGCAATAGAAATAATCCAACATACCAAACAAATTACTTTACTTTTAGATAAAGACATTATAATTAGTTATTAGATATTAAATACGTCTTTAAGAAATATAGTCCTTAGTTTTGCTTTTCACTGAAAATATAGTGTATAAAAATATTTTACTTTCAATTATTTACATACATATTCTATTTAGATACATACTTTCTAATTAAACACAAATATTACAATAATTTAATTTAGCTATAGATGTAGAAGAATAGAAATAGACAAAAATACCAAAAATATTTATTTCGTTATAAAGATATTATAAATAGGTTTTAGATATAAAATAGTTATTTAAAATATATTGTTCTTACTTTTTTAGCTTTTAAAATTTCTTTTTAAATTTCATTGTATATGTATATAAACACACATTTTGTAGTAGATTGTAGATGTGTATCATCTAAATGCTTGCATTTAGTGATAATAACCTGAAGCTCCAGCAGTATAGTTGCTGCGAGATTTTATTTTCTTTTTACACAGGGTCAGGTTTTTGTCAACAGCTAAGGCTGCCTTCACATTTGCAGATGCATCTGCAGCGTTTTGAAAATGCATCTGCATGCACATGGTAGACCCTAGCTTTATAATGGGACGCACGGTGTCTGCAGATGCTTGCAGGCAGCCGTGCACACACATTTACTCCTATATGTGATCTGTGCGCAGGCGGATGCCTGCATACAAATCACACACTCCCACCCTCACCAGGGATGCAACATGTCGTGTCCCTGCTGCGGAGGAGAGTCTGTGATCTGTACCCAAGCATCTGCCTGCGCAGAGATCACATATAGCAGTGAATGGTTGTGCTCGGCTGTCTGGAAGCATCTGCAGACACTGTGCGTCCCATTATAAAGATCGGGTTTACTGTCTGCATGCAGATGCATCTGCAAAATGGTGCAGATGCATCTGCAAGTCTGAAGGCAGTATTAGAGACGGGTGGGACAGCTGTTCACACACATCTCTATCTTGAGGTGTGTTCTGTACATATAAATACATACATACATATAGGTACATATTTAGACACATAGGGAAAGAATATACATTTTCATTTTAAATCTGACTTATTCTGCTATTTGTGGAATTTATAGTGTGAACACATCAATTTTGACACTTGCTGTCTAATGGTGACCTACAGCACTCTTACTGTAAGTTGCATGAAATGTTAATGCAATTTGTGCTTTACTTGCAGTAGTTGCGGCACATGTGCTTTCAACAGTTTCAACTGCCAAAATCACAGTTAGCTTTGATTTTTAGTGGTTGCATTTAGTCAACCTGTTAAAGCTGTGCTTGCCGTATTTACTACAAGCTAATTGCAAGTTCCATATACATTACATGTTACTTGCTAAAAGTGAGCTGTAGGTAGGTCCTTTGGTGCAAAGTGCAGAAATTGTATTTGGTTATTCTACACCTTCTGCAAATAGCCAAAAAATATCTGCTTTAAAAGGAGTCTAACTATTAATTATTAGGGGTAGAGTAGAGTAGGTCCCACCAGTTGTAAGGCTACCTTCCCGTGGTTGGTGGGGAAACATGTACTGGCTCAATCATAGATTATTAATATTCATATATAAATTGAATATACGTAGTCTGTACAAAACATCAGTGCCAGTATCTGTACGAAAAGCCTTGCCTTAGAATCATGACATGTACTACACTGATATATACCATACAAACATTGGTAGTTGATAGATAGATATCATGTCTTATGTGCATTATTGTCAAATTTGAATGAATAATGTATATATGCATGCTACATTCCCGATTCTTTACAATTGAGCCGCCATCTATCATGGATTAATTGGATTATTAGTTAAAAATCTAATTTAATAAACTATACACCAGTTCTAGAATCCCGATGCAATCGCATCGGGCTCACAGCTAGTTAGATGTATAATGGCAGTATAGTATGGGCATTTTACAATGTTACTGTTCAGTCCATTCACTGGACAGGATACACTATTTGTACAATTATCTACAGATCTACAGATATCTAAATAGGTATCCAAACGTGTATGTATATAGTGATAATCAGATAACTGAATCCAGTCATTATATTATATGCATTATATGCAGTGCACATCCCATTCAATAGAGGAAACACTACTTTGCAGAGTGCAGGAATCTTAAGGAGGTATCTACGGTAAGCATATATGTATAACTATGTCTATGTATAAATAGATTAACCTGTTGAGCAGCAATGCCTTCTCAGTGGTGCAGGGCAGTGGCTAAACTTCACAGCTCCAACACATAATTTCAAAGAATTCAACTGCAGCACTCGGATCTGTTGTCATAAAAAGCGGTCTTTATTCCATCCTTACAAGGGACGACAGGAGAGGCCACGTATCGGGCACATGCGCCCTTTGTCAAGTCAAGGCTTGACAAAGGGCGCATGTGCCCGATACGTGGCCTCTCCTGTCATCCCTTGTAAGGATGGAATAAAGACCGCTTTTGATGACAACAGATCCGAGTGCTGCAGTTGAATTCTTTGAAATTATATGTCTATGTATATATAGGGGGGCGGCAAATTTTTCGACCACCCCGGGCGCCACAAACTGTTGCTACGCCACTGTCTTCAGGGCAATCAGCTAGCTGGATTCTGCTTGGTGGCTGTGCCCCGGCATGGCTTGGAGGTAGCTTTAACATATAGTCCATATTTTTGGTTAGCTGCAGCACCTGGTTACATAGGTCATCATTAGGGTACCTTTACACGCGGCTACATTTCTAGGGTGGCTACAGGTAACTTACTGGTTGCAGTGAAATCATGGAGAGATTATTCCATTTGTACACAGCAACAAGATAGAACCTTGTCTCCATGATTTCAATGCAAACAGTAAGTTACCTGTAGCCACCCTAGAAATGTAGCCGTGTGTAAAGGTACCCTTAGGGTTGTTTGCTACAGCTTGCCTTGCCACTTTTGCAGGGTCTTTGGGAGTAGGTTCAAAGTCTATTGGAGAGATGTTAAACTGCCAGGTTAGGGTTGCAGGTTCTGCAGGCAATGGGTGTCGTAGCACGGTTATAGCTTGGTCTTTTAAAGGATTGAAGTTCTCATCAGGATGATCTAAGACCCACATGTGTACCTGCTGGCGGTGGTAGTCCGACCTCAATCCTTTCGTAAACTGTTCTGCAAGCATTTTATCATCTTCTAGTACACTTGTCGGGTCTACGTGCTTTAAGGACTGGAGTGCCCCTTGCAAAGGTAAGGCAAAGTTTCTGATGGCATATTGCGGTCTTTGTTTGCATTGGTAGAATATCATCCTTAGTTCAGACTGTGTGCGTTTTTCAAAATCAGCTTTAAGCTTGTCAAATACTTTTGCTACAGAGTCTGTCAGCATCGCTCCAAGACTCGACCTCTAGCTCCGCTGCACCTGTTAATTGTCCCAGCACAACAGCGGCTCGCTGCTTTTCTGTCATAGCATACATGTCCAGCATGGCACACATCTTTTGTTTGAAGGCTGCTAAGGTACCGGGCTTACCCTCGTAGGTTGACAACCATTTTGTGCCCTGTATGTACAGCAAGGCTAGCGGCATTATCGGGGCCACTGCTCTGGGTGCTGCGGCTCCCACACCGGCTAGGGACCGGCGGGTGCTGCGTTCCGGACATTCCTTCTGTCAGGGACTTGTGCATCGTTCGCTTCACTCATGGCGGCGCCCCCCTAGTTAATCGCTGCCAGCCTGTGAGGTAATTTTTTTTTTTGGTAGTTGGTGGCTTTACAGGGGGGTGGAGCACCTCGGGTATTTCCAGAACTAGACGCTGGACTTCGGTGATCTCCAGAAGAGCGGAGGGGCGGGGTTTATCTTTGCGCTCTTTTAGCCGTGCAGCCGCGATGCTCTTCCCGCTCTGTGGTGCAGTAATAGCGGCCCGATCTTACAGTTCACAAAACAGTCAATAAAGTCTATTTTTAAGCACACAGTACCTGGTTTTACTGGGCACGGGATCCTGTTTGTGATGCCAGAACTGATCTGGTTGACAGGGTAGGGGGTACTCGGATACTGTGACAGGTGGTTACTTCGGTGCGGGATCACGGCTGATCGGTTCCTGGTTCCGTGCCCTGGACCCTCAGTGGCAGGGGTGGGAGTGAGGATGATGGGGGAAATGGTATCGTGACACCACCTATGGTACCTGGTAATAGGGTTAACAGCGCTGCGGCCGGCCGCTGAGGTGATGGGAATGCAGGTTTGGTAATACAGCTCCCCAAAGCTGGAGCTTTACCTCAGGGCAGCGGGGTGGATGAGGGGAGTAGTACTAGCAGTTCTACTGTGAATGCTGCAGGCTGCGGCATGGAAGCAGGCACACACACATAATTGTCCTTGTTTCGGTACCTTTTTACTGATGTCCGGTAACGGGTATGGTCCAAGAGGGTAACCAGGTTTCGGTGCAGCTTGGTACGTTCACCTTGTAGAGTTGTGAGGCCTCCTCTATTATCTTGTGTGGGGACTGGGGTAAGCTCTGCCTGTAGCTGAACCTGTCGCTCTTTCTCCCTCTCAGGGTGCTATTCCACAACCGACAATGAGGACCTTTCTGTGGGATCCCTATTCTTTGCTTAGGTCCTTGGTCCTATGCTTGGTCAGGTTTGGGGTCTTCTGTTCTTTACTTCAGGGGGACTAGATCCTCCTGGTCTGTCTGGGCTTTTCCTGCTACAATAGATTATTGAAAACTAGAAGAAAAGTAGAAAAGCTCACATAGGGTCTTATCCGGGTGTAATCGGGGTGTTGTATTGTGTGCTGTTGCACTAACCTTATGTTGTTGTGAGAGTCACAACAACTATTGAAGCATAAGCCGGCTTGCAGCACTCCGCCCAAGGAAAACAGGTTAAAGCATTAGATGAAAGGTGGTAATTCGTGCGCTGCCGTCTGTCCGTTGGTTCCAGGAAATCCAAGGAATCACAAGATGTTAAAAGTAATACCTTTAATTTATAATTCTTACGCGTTTCGTGGTACTTCAGATCACTTCATCAGAGATCCACAAGGTTTTCCTCACTCCCACCCCTGCCACTGATTCCTTGGATTTCCTGGAACCAACGGACAGACGGCAGCGCACGAATTACCACCTTTCATCTAATGCTTTAACAATAGATTATTAGCAGTTTCAGACTCCGGTGTCCGGGTAGCTAATGGGTTCTCAGATCTGTTCCCTTCTTCCTATTTCTTACTTCTCCCACTGGCCTCTTCCTAGGGTGCAGCACAGCTGGGTCAGGTTTCCTGGTTCTGGGCCTGGCTTGGTTCCAGCAAACAGCTCCTTCCAGTCCTTCCACTGTACTGTCCGGCTGGAACTAACTTCAGTACTAAATGACTCCTCCCCTCTGTCCTGGATCTTTATAGGGGATCTGGCTTAAGAACAGCCAGTGGGGCTCTCCCTCCAGATCTGGGATGTGTTGTATGCTGTGTGTGCCAAGGTGTACATTCCTCCTTGCACCGGTGGGTCCTGTGGCAATCCCCCGCAGGGGTGCCACACAGTGACAGAAAAGAGACAGGCAGTGACACTAGACGGGCAGTGACAAAAAAGAGACAGGCAGTGACATGAGAAAGGCAGTAAGTAACAGAAAAGAGAAAGGTAGTGACATGAGACAGGCAGGGTCAGAAAAGAGACAGGCAGGGTCAGAAAAGAGACAGGCAGGGACAGAAAAGAGACAGGCAGGGACAGAAAAGAGACAGACAGTGACATGAGACAGGCAGGAACAGAAAATACAGGCAGGGACAGAAAAGAGACAGGCAGGGACATGAGACATGCAGTGACAGGAAAAAGACAGGCAGTGACAGAAAAGAGACAGGCAAGGACAGAAAAGAGACAGGCAGTGACACGAGACAGGTGGGGACAGAAAAGAGACAGTGACATGAGACAGGCAGGGACAGAAAAGAGACAGTGACATGAGACAGGCAGGGATAGAAAATAGACACAGTGGCATGAGACTGGCAGGGACAGAAAAGAGACAGGCAGTGACTAGGGATGAGTGAGTAGTGAAATATTTGGACTCGCTATACTCGTAACGAGTAGGTCCTAATACTAGGCTACTCGTTATGAGTAGCAAGTCCAATGTAAGTCAATTGGAAAAGCGAGTATTGCGAGTAATTTCTCTGCTGGACCCTACACAGCGGTCTGGGGGCTGAGGAAAAGGCTGAAATGCCCCACATGATTGTTTTAAAACCGGCTATAAAAAGCCACGGGCTGTAAAAAGCCACCGGCTTTTAAACAATCGCTCAGCCCGATACTCACTCCCCTGCCACCTCCCTCCCTGACCCTTCGCTCCCTGATTACCCCTCCCTGCTCCCACACAGCCTCCCTGCCTGATCCTAAGTTAGGACCGGGCGGGCAGCACAGCACAAGGGAGCCGGGAGCGAAGGACCCAGGCGGGAAAGCCGGCGGTGGTGACAAGACTTCACCGCCAGGTTTCCCCTCTGGTGCTCCGCTCCCTGATGCACGCTGCCCGCTCCCTGTTGCTGTGCTCCCCGCCTAGTTCTAACTTAGGATCAGGCAGGGAGGCGGCGGGGGAGCAGGGAGCGTGCATCAGGGAGCTGGGATGGGAAAGCCAGCAGTGAAGTCTTTTCACCGCTGGCTATTTCAAATGATCAGCTGATGCATCAGCTGATCCTGATCAGCTGTTCATTTGAACTAGCCGCGGTGCCTAGGGATGAGCGAGTACTGAAATATTCGGACTCGCTAGACTCGTAACGAGTAGGTCCCGATACTCGAGTACTCGTTACGAGTCTAGCGAGTCCAATGTAAGTCAATGGGGAAGCGAGTATTGCGAGTAATTCCTCTGCTGCTGGACTCTATAAAGAGGTCTGACAGCAGAAGAAAAACCTGCAATTCCCCATTTCATTGTTTAAAAGCCAGCGGTAAAAAGCCACCGGCTTTTAAACAATGCTGACAGCCGCTGACAGCTTCCCTGCCGCCTGACAGCAGGATCCTCCGCTCCCCAAACCGCCTCCCCACCCTATCCTAACTTAGGATTGAGTGGGGAGGCTGCGGGGGGAGCGGAGGATCCTGCTGTCTGGCAGCTGGGGAGCGCAAAACCAACCGCGGCCAGTAGGGAGCTGGCCGCGGTCGTGCATTAAGTGAAGACCGGATTCTCCCGGATTGCCCTGGTCCGGTGCAATCCAGGACAATAGAGCCCCATGTTATGGGGCGCCGGATTGCACTGGACGGGTACAATCCGGGAGAATCTGGTTTGAAAACCGGTTTCAAAACCGGATTCTCCCGGATTGTACCGGTCCGGTGCAATACGGCGCCAGGTAACATGGGGCTCTATAGTCCCGGATTGCTCCGGACCGCGGCAATCCGGTTTTCAAACCGGTTTTCTATTTTTGACCTTCCTGCCTGGATTTTCAAATGAACAGCTGACACAGGCCAGCTGTTCATTTGAAGTAGCAGTGCTGGCAGGGTTCATGTGAGTTCATGCTTGCCTGCATGAACTCACATGAACTTTCCCATGTGTGCACAGCTCTGCTACATCTCTGGTGGAGGTTCTCTACCAGAGATGTAGCAGAGCTAAAGAAGAACCCTAGATTAGACTACATCGGACAGGGGAGGATTTTTTTTAAATAAAGATGGAGTCCCTAAGTGTGTTTTTGTTTTGTTTTTTTCAAATAAAAATATTTTTTCTCTGTGTTGTGTTTTTATTTAAACAATTTAATAGAAATTCATGGCGGTCATATCTAATATTGGTGTGACCCCATGAATTTCGGGCTTAGGGCCAGCTGATAACAAAAAGCTAGCCCTAACCCATTTATTACCCAGTGAGCCACCGCACCAGGGCCCTGGAAGAGTTGGGTTCAGCGCCAGAACATGGCGCTTCAATGAACGCGCCATTTTCTGGGGTGGCTGCGGGCTGCCATTCACAGCTTTGGGTGCCAAGAAGGCTTGGGCCTCCCTGCGCTGCGGATTCCAGCCCCCAGCTGCCCAGCTGGACCTGGCTGGACATAGAAATAGCGCGGATCCCCACACATTTTTTTTTAAAATTATTTCATGAAATTCATGAAATAATAAAAAATAAGGGCTTCCCAATATTTCTGAGTCCAGGCAGGTCCAAATAGTCAGCTGGGGGTTGGGGGTAGCCCGTTGCCGCCTGCTGTATCCGGCTGGCATGCAAAAAGACGGCGAAGCCCATGTCAGATTTTTTCAGAAAAATCCATTAAACAATCCTATAAAAAGGGACTGCATGTTTATTAACCCATGAACCAATTTCTGGCTGGCCCTAACCCCTTTATTACCCAGTGAGCCACCGCACCAGGGCCCTGGAAGAGTTGAGTTCAGTGCCAGAATATGGCGCTTCAATGAACGCGACATTTTCTGGGGGGGCTGCGGACTGCCATTCCCAGCGGGGTGTGCCCAGAAGGCTTGGGCCTCCCTGTGCTGCAGATTCCAGCCCCCAGCTGCCTAGCTGTACCTGGCTGGACATAGAAATAGCGCAGAGCCCCACACATTTTTTTTTTTATTATTTCATGAAATAATGAAAAAAAAGGGGGCTCTCCTATATTGTTATGTCCGGCCAGGTAGAAATAGGCACCTGGAGGTTGGTGGCAGCCCGTCTCTGCCTGCTGTATCCGTCTGGATACAAAAATACGGCAAAGCCCACATCAATTTTTTTTCTGAAAAATCCAAAAAACAATATGAATGAAAGGGACTGCATCTTTATTAACCCCTCGACCATGGTTCATGGGTTAATAAACATGCAGTCCCTTTTTATAGGATTGTTTAATGGATTTTTCCATTTTCCTCTACACCTGACCAGACTTAGGACACAAGGACGGGAGTCACGTGCTGACTTTACACTTCGTGGTCACTATAGGTACTGCTCCAGCGATGCACACCTGAGGTCTCCTTCTCATTTATCCTTCTAGCCTAAGGTACTCCACCTGTGCTAATATAATAACCCCTCGTTCTCTCCTATGACGTCTGTGACTTCAAATAAGTCCGGAGCTGCAGGACTACCCTTGACAGGGATGACCTCACCCTAGCTGGACCACTAAAGTAAACCTATACCACCTATACATACACCCCGAAACCAAGGACCAAGTCATATCCCTGATGAAAGCTTGAGATGTAGAGCTGAAACGTTGGATTGTAACACCACCTTTTTCACGAAAATAAAATCACAACAAAAAAGACTGTCGTTGCAAAGACTCTATTTTCATGACATTAGTGTGCCGGGGCTACTCCTATACTTTAGCTTTGTTTTCCCCAGAGCACCTAAATTGGGGTTTGAGCCTGTCATATCTACTCTATAACAGAAAGCTTGGGCCATCCTGCGCTGTGGATTCCAGCCCCCAGCTGCCTAGTTGCACCTGGCTGGACACAAAAATAGGGTGACATTGGGCCCATTTCTTTTTGGAAAGCTCCAACCGGGATGGCCATTTGTGTAAATTGATTATTGAGCTGCTCCACTTTGTCTTGACAGATAATTTTTTTTCAAGGGAAGATTCCCTAGGGGGTAACATGCGATGCTAGATCTAAGTATAGTTAAAAAGACACTTTGAGATTGGTGCACACATCTATGCCCTCGCCTTACTTATACATTTTTCAAATGCTTATCGATCCAGATGGATAATAGATTTGATACTTCCTTATCCACGTTGGTCTGCTGCTCACCTCCGAGTGCTATGAGTGAGTTGTCCTGAGAGCAAGTGTGATTCCTAAATCTGTGTGCATTGCCAAAGCCGTGATTTTTGCATACAGCAAATGATTGCCAAATCTGAGGTGTTTGACCTCTAACTACTGATTCTCAAATCCTTCAGTTTGTACTAAAAAGGCATTTTTGGCCTCAATGCAGTGATTGCAAAATCCTTTTCCCCTAAAAAGGCATTTTTTTCTTCAACCAAGTACTTTCCAAATCTGTGTGCATAAAACATGAGTAAAAAATCCTGAGGTCATAGTGACTCACCGTGGGCCAGGGCTCAGATCTCAGGCGCAGTCTGTAGGTCACGGTCTCGGTGCCTGAGGCTGTGGGCCCGGTGGTCAATAAAAAGGGGCTTAATAAAATAATAAAAAAAGGGATAAAGTTCTGATTCGTGACGCCACCTGTAGGTTCCGGTGATGACAGCGGCACTGCTTGATCCTCCGGGGTGATGGGCGGCAGCAAGATGGAGTCGCTCCCTACAGGACAAGCGGGGTCCCTGTGGATGTAGGTTGTAATGGTGTAATAGGGAAGCTCGGTCGTTTCTGGAAAGCAATGCAGATCAATGACATTTCTGGAATAAGGCTCGGACACGCTGCTCACTCTGAACAGGTATTTACTCGGGTATTCTGCAGCATACAGATTAACGCAGTTCTTAATGCCGGGTAGTGGACTGGGTGGTTCCTGCAATGGGTAGTGTCCCTCTGAGGCTCCACAGGTGTCTTTCTCTATCTCTCAGGCTGAAGGCACACTGATCCCTCAAAAACGGCGCGTTTTTGAAGCGCAATACTGATGCGAGTTTGATGCGTGTAGTAGTGCTAGTGCGGTGCTAGTGCGGTGCTAGTGTGGTGCTAGTGTGGTGCTAGTGTGGTGCTAGTGCGGTGCTAGTGAGATTTTTTCATTCCTACTGCGATCCGACAGACTAGCACCTTCTCCTGGTGTCAAGACTGCACTGATTTGCTGCCACTTATTTGTCAATCAATGGGGTCACTTGTGGGGGAGCTCCAATGTTTAGGCACACAGGGGCTCACCAAACGCGACATTGTGTCAGCTAACAATATGAGCTGATTTCCATTCAAATTGTTAGCGGACACCATGTCGCGTTTGGAGAACCCCTGTGTGCCTCAGCATTGGAGCTCCCCCACAAGTGACCCCATTTTGGAAACTAGACCCCCCAAGGAACAAATCTAGATGCATAATGAGCACTTTGAAGCCCCAGGTGCTTCACAAATTGATCCGTAAAAATGAAAAAAATATTTTTCTTCCACAAAAATCTTATTTTTTTATTTTTACGGATCAAATTGTGAAGCACCTGGAGCTTCAAAGTGCTCATTATGCATCTAGATTTGTTCCTTGGGGGTCTAGTTTCCAAAATGGGGTCACTTGTGTGGGAGCTCCAGTGCTGAGGCACACAGGGGCACTCCATACGCGACATGGTGTCCGCTAACAATTGGAATTGTTAGCGGACACCATGTCGCGTATGGAGAGCCCCTGTGTGCCTCAACATTCAAGCTCCCCCACAAGTGACCCCATTTTGGAAACTAGACCCCCAAGGAACAAATCCAGTTGCATAATGGGGTCACTTGTGGGGGAGCTCCAATGTTTAGGCACACAGGGGCTCTCCATATGCAACATGGTGTCCGCTAACAATTGTTAACGGACACCATGTCGCGCATGGAGAGCCCCTGTGTGCAACCAGCATTGCCACCAGCGAAAGGGCAACTGGAAGAGTTGGGGTACAGCACCAGAAATTGGCACCTCCAATGAATGTGCTATTTTCTGAGGTGGCTGTGGGTTGCAATTTGCAGCGTGAGGGGCCCACAACATTTGGATCTCTCTATGATGAGGATTGCAGCCCCCCAACTGCCAAGTTGTACCTGGCTGGCAACCAAAAATATGGCAAAGCTCCATGTCATTTTATTGGTAGAAGTAATTAAAAAAAATGACGTGGGGCTTCACCATATTTTTGGTCCAGCCAGGTACAACTTGGCAGCTACAGACTGCCACCAACCCCCAGCTGCCTTGTTGTACCTTGCTGGCAACCAAAAATACAGCGAAGCCCATTTTTTTATTTCTAGAACAAATTCTAGAAAAAAAAAATGACGTGGGGCTCCGCCATATTTTTAGTCCAGCCAGGTACAACTAGACAGCTGGGGGCTGGAATCCGCAGCATGGAGAGGCCCAAGCGTTCTGGGCCCCCCATGCTGCGAATTGCAGCCCGCAGCCGCCCCAGAAAATGGCGCATTCATTGAAGCGCCATTTTCTGGTGCTGTACCCATGCTCTTCCAGTTGCCCTGGTGCCGGTGGCAAACTGGGTAATAAAGGGGTTAATGCCAGCTTTTTATTGGCAGCTGGCACTAAGCCCGAGATTCATAATATTGGGCCAATGTTAGACCCGCCATTAGGAATCTCTGGTAAGTAGTCAATAAATACACACAGAGTAAAATATTTTTATTTGCAAAAAAACACAAACAAAATTCAGACTCCATCTTTATTAGAAAGATCCGACGTAGTCCATAACGAAGGTCCCGCGACGCTCGATCGCCTCCGACGTAGTCCACAACGAAGGTCCCACGATGCTCGATCGCCTCTGCTCCAGAGATTGCAGCAAGGGATCAAGTGTCCTCTTCCTACAGTCTCTGGGGTCAGAGTTATGGTGCACTGTATGGCAATGATCTGTCATACAGTGCACCATGACTATGATCCCTGAGACTAGAAGAGGACACTTGATACCTTGTTGCATCCATCCATCCATTATCCACGCATGTACACATCCATTCGTGCACACATCCACACATGCAGTCACACATACGCACACATCCATCCATGCACCCATGCATCCACGCATCCACTAACCCACACATCCACTAACCCACGCATCCACTAACCCACGCATCCACTAACCCACGCACCCACACATCCACACATCCACGCATCCACTAACCCATGCACCCACACATCCACTAATCCACGCAACCACACATCCCCGCACCCACACATTCACACATCCACGTACCCACACATCCACGTACCCACGCATCCACGTACCCACGCATCCACGTACCCACGCACCCACGCATCCACACATCCCCGCACCCACACATTCACACATCCACGTACCCACACATCCACGTACCCACACATCCACGTACCCACGCATCCACGTATCCATGCATCCACGTACCCACGCATCGACGTACCCACGCATCCACTAACCCACGCACCCACACATCCACTAACCCACGAACCCACACATCCACTAATCCACGCACCCACACATCCATTAACCCACGCATCCACTAACCCACGCACCCACACATCCACTAATCCACGCACCCACACATCCATTAACCCACGCATCCACTAACCCACGCACCCACGCATCCACTAACCCACGCACCCACACACCCACACATCCACGCACCCACACATCCCCGCACCCACACATTCACACATCCACGTACCCACGCATCCACGTACCCACGCATCCACGCATCCACGTACCCACGCATCCACTAACCCACGCACCCACACATCCACTTACCCACACATCCACTTACCCACACATCCACTTACCCACACATCCACGCACCCACACATCCACTAACCCACGCACCCACACACCCACGCATCCACACATCCATCCATCCATTCATGAATCCATCCATCCATGAACCCACTCACTCAATCAATCATTCATTCATTCATTCATTCATTCATTCGGTACTTACCTCTGGGCGGAGAGCAGCACTGGAGGAGGGGCGTTCCAGCGAGGAGAGGAGGCAGAGCGGCAGCTACACCGGCGGGATCGAGGAGCGGTAAGATCGGACACGGGGATGGGGGGGGTGAACGGCAGGGACAGGTGGGGGCCATCCAGGGGATGGGGAGGGCGAGGGCGTCCGCCCCCGCCCCCGCCGCCGAAGCCGCAAACACACCCGGCAACGGGGGTGGGGGGCAGTGACAGGTGGGGGCCGTTTGGAGAAGGGGGAGCTCTGAAGAAGGGAAGGGCATCCGCCCCCGCCAATAGCAGCGCGGCGGGTGAACAGACCCGGCAACGGGGGTGGGGGGCAGTGACAGGTGGGGGCCGAACGGAGAAGGGGGAGCTCTGAAGAGGGGAAGGGCATCCGCCCCCGCCAATAGCAGCGCGGCGGATGAACAGACCCGGCATCGGGGGTGGGGGGCAGTGACAGGTGGGGGCCATCTAGAGAAGGGGGAGCTCTGAAGAGGGGAAGGGCATCCGCCCCCACCACCAGCAGCGCGGCGGTGAAGCCGCACACATGTCCCGGCTGTTGCAGAGATCACAGCCGGGATCACAGCCTCAGTACCGACGGGAGGCTCTGCGCAGCTTGCGGGCTTTGGCTCCCAGTGGTCTGCCGTGTGTGCCGGAAGTGTGGTTTTTCATGTGCGAGACTCGCACTATTCATTGCACGGTGCGTTTTTTTAACGCACCCATTGATTTCTATTGATGGCTCATGCGTACAACTCGCATGCAGTCGCAGCATGCCGCGACTGAAACTCGCTTTGCGAGTTCAGTGCTTCAAATGCGCACCAGTGTGCCTGACATGATAGAAAAGCACTTGTCCTAGTGCAATGCGAGTTTATCTCGCATTGCACTCGTGCGAGGCACTGGGATCATGTCGGATGATGTGCCTTCAGCCTTACTGTCCCTTCACTTCGCTGCTCTGTTATACCCCAGCCGGAACACTGAGGGTCTTCGGTTGGGTCACCGTTTATGTACTCACGGCCCCTGGCCTTCAATGGTGGGTGCTCCCGGGATATCTGCGGTGGTTGGTGGTTTGTGAGTCGGGCCCTTAGGAAGCGTACGACCACTCCGGTTTCTGTGGTGCAGGGATGAACCAACTGGACCACGTCGGAGCCGGTACTCCGGGTTCTGTGGACTGGGCCAGGACAGTCAGTTATCCTCTCTATTCTTGGGCCTCTCTCTGTCTCTTCTGGGTCACCAGGTTGAGGTGCCCTCCCTGTTAGCTGTCTCAGTTCTTTGCTTGTTCTTCTCCCACTCTGCCAGATCTGCTGCACAACTCTATGCAGCTCTTGTCACGACTTGACTGTTACACTCTTCTTTCTGTTGTTCTCTCAACTCTTCTGCTCTCTCTCTAACTCCTTGCTGCTTTCCCCACTGCTATATACCCTAGTCTCTCCTCCCACCAGAACTAGTTACCCTAGGAACGGGTGCCTAATTGGTCCTCTAACACTAGGTGTTGCATGTAGTGTATGGAGCATCAAGATTATCCTACTCATCACTGGAACAGAAAATACCACACCTTCAGTCAGGGGTGTAGTACCCTCCTGTGACGCACTCTTAGTGGGGCGCCACAATAGTGGAAAAGGGGAGTAGGCTAGATGTTTGAGGTTTATATGGGGTAAGTGCTACTGGTAATGTTGCTGAAAGCAGTACTGACCAAACATCGCTCGTTGTGTCCCAAGGGAATTGACAATGTTTGTTACTGGACAGCTTACTCCTGTTTGCCAGCAGCAGGATGATACAAGTTTTGGATGAGGCCCAGCTTTTGCTACAGCTCATGGAAACTGCTGCATCAAATGGCCTGTCTTCCTGTTCCTTCACCTCAACATCACAAACATTACAGTCCTCAGAGGTGGTGCCCCAATTACTTGTGTCACTCCATGTCACAAATCTACAACTGCACAACTTATTGTGGGGAAACACAAATGTGCGATTCTGCGGAGAGGTTTATACATTCTATTCTATTGCCATCAGATGCCCAAATTCTATTGTAGTTGGTCCCGGAACAGACGAAGTATGGTCCCAGCAGAGTCCAGACCCTCGTCACCAGACGTTAACCCTCAGGGTTGGACGTTATAATGATGATGAGACTCAGATACCTGAGAAACACCTATACTGTACTGTGCATTCACGGCAGAAAGTGGAGGAGGGGGACTCATGGTGAGGAGTGGGAGTACAGAGAGGATGATGATGTACTAGATCTGACTTAGAATCAACCCAAAGTGACGCAGCTGAGTAGCTCAGCAGAGCAAGAGGAAGACTGGGAGGTTAGGTTGTGTGTTCCTGCACAGAGACTGAGGGCTGCAAGCACCACATGCACTGCATATGGCGGTGTCCATAAAGGTTCGAGGAATATGGGTTTAGGAATGGTTGTCGTGACGCCACCCATGGTGTTCGGCTATTGGCCGCTGCTGCGGTGCGAGACCTCTGGGGATCATGGGAGTCCAGCTGTGTAGGTTTCGCTGCCCACGGGTGGAACGGATCCCCAGGGCGACCGGCGTGATGTTCAGTGATGAAGGGCTAGCAGGGTTGTTCTCGGAGGGAAAGCGATTATTTGGCAGGGCTTCTATGGCCTGCACAGCTTATCAGTCTACCGTTCTTCAGGCGAGAAATCAATAGTCTCACACACAGTTGTAAGTTCTAAACCCGGTTTACTTAGCTTTCACTTGGTGGCGTTACAGGGTACTGTCCTTGCACATTCTCAGTCTGGATAGTCCTCAACAATCAGGATAGCTCATCCAAGACACCTCCTTTATGTTCCTTTCTTCTTCAATTACTTTCTCTCTCAGCGCTGCCTGTCCGCCTCACTCCTGCTTGCGCCTCTGCCCACAGTGCCCCAATCCTGCAACCACGGTTCCTGTCGGGCAACCGGCCATGTCTCCTTACCTTAGTACGGCTACCTTTTCGGCGGATGTGTCAGGAGTTGGCCACAGCTCCTCTAGATCTACTGGCCTTCGGTTCCGTGGTTGGAGAGTAGAGTCTCCTCGGCACCTTCACGGCTGGTCCCCTGGTTCTCAACCTGCCCTTCCGCTTCACTTCAGATGTGGGTACACAGGTGGATTGCTCACTGTTCGTGCCCCTAGGGCTCCCTCTGCCTCTCTGCAGTCGGCTGTTCCGAGACCCAGGATGAGCCTCATCTCTGCTCAAGTCCTCTGGATCCTTCTCCTCTAGCCCCTTTATCTTGACTCCCCTACTGCTTCTTTCTGACTGCCTCCACTTACTTCCCACCCTCTACCTTTCTCCCCACCATCCCACTGACTACCTGGGCCCTCCCCCTATCGGGTCTGTCAGCGGTCCCCGGGCCCGGGTGTCTTTGGGTGCTTTTGTGGGTGTCTCGGACTTACCATCCTGTTTACTGAGAACAGGAATACCACACCTGTGGGATGGGTGTAGTACCCCTGTGTGGCGACCAGACGACAGGGGCACCAAATTCCTCCTTAGCAAACATTAGCACGTCCTCGTGCGGCTACATAGATTAAATAGATGCTTCAAATAGAACTGACATGTTTATAACATGCATGTATAACAACAATAACACAGGACAAGAGTACATCTTCCCGAATGGGAGGTTCTTTGCTTAAAGGGAACCAACCACCCCAAATGACCCCCCCGGACTAATAATATTGTTCCCTACTTGCAGCACATACATGTGCTGCAATGTTTTTTGCTAAAAAAACTGCTTTTTAAAACTTAAGATAATGCTTTAGAAACTTTATAACGAAGGGACGGGTGGGCGTTACTTACATGTGGCTAAAGCCGAGATTCTGCTGCCAGTCATCCTCGTGTGCTCGTCACATCAGTAACGGCCAGCCCTTTTTGCAGCGTCCCAGGCTGGTGCACGGGATCTCATGCCCGTGCACACGTCATCAGCTACAGCCGGGAAGCGGCGCTCTGACTTCCACAGCCGAGCGCAGGAAGTCAGAGCGCGCGCTCGCTTCCCGGCTGTAGCTGATGACGTGTGCACGGGCATGACATCCCGTGCACCAGCCTGGGACGCTGCAAAAAGGGCTGGCCGTTACTGATGTGACGAGCACACGAGGATGACTGGCAGCAGAATCTCGGCTTTAGCCACATGTAAGTAACGCCCACCCGTCCCTTCGTTATAAAGTTTCTAAAGCATTATCTTAAGTTTTAAAAAGCAGTTTTTTTTGGCAAAAAACATTGCAGCACATGTATGTGCTGCAAGTAGGGAACGATATTATTAGTCCGGGGGGGTCATTTGGGGTGGTTGGTTCCCTTTAAATGTTATTTTAACAAAAACATACTATCTATGATTAAGTAAAAATAGCATAGGTATAAAAGTAAAAAGAAAAGTGCAAAGAGTTAGTTCGGCGAGCGTCCCTCACTGGGTGTCTCTAGGATTGTCTAGTTCTATTTCTTCATGGGGGACCCACTTCCAAAAAACCCCCAATGTAGGTCCTGGGTGGGCGACAGGACAACGGACCAACGATTTTTTGGCCACACCGAGGTTTTGCTTAGTGGTCAGTAGGTTATGTAAACACTAATTAGCTCACTATAGAAGCATTGAGCCTAAAACCAACAGGGTGCACACTGTAATATGCTAACTACTGTATATGCATGAAAGTTCTGGACATTCATTGTCCATGGTCATAATGTCCATAAGAAACATTCACTCTCACAACACTCTCACATTATACACAAGAAACTATATACAAGGTTCTCTGTCTTTTCTCCTCATTCTTGCTTCCATGGCACTTCAACAGGTTTTGCTGCTCGGTCTCTTAGCGGCACCGGGTGCAGGTAACCTACTACGGGTGTCTGTGTTCCCTGCTCCTGTACTTTAGGTTGAGCATGCTTCTCCGTGACAAGCTCTTTCGCTGTGGCAGCCTCGGCATGCACCCACTTCACTCGGAGGGCGTACTGTCCTTGCTCCCCTTCTTGCCAAGTGAATGTGACCTCAACCCCAGGATGCAAACCCCTGTCCGGGTGGCCCTTGGACGAGTGCTCCTCAACATCCTGACAGGACACGAACAGCTCTGCAGCTGCCTCCGACACTTTGATGAAGCCCCAGCCCCTCCGGAAGGTGATGGTGTCCTGTCTCCACTGACCTCTTGCTGTGGACTGGGTCTTGTGGGCCTCTGCCTCTGCCCACATGTTGCACTCCTCTAAAGCCCTCTGTTGCGCTCTCGAATTTTCCTCCTCTGCCTCCCACTGGGGAACCCTCTGCATGACATGTTCCTCCCAGCTTAGGACCTTCACCACGGTTTCTCCCACCCATGCCTTCCCCGGGAACCCCATTAACTCCCCAAGCTCCCACCGATACACTATCGATCCCCCATGGACTTCGTGGACCCGTTCTAGGGTCAGCTGTTTGGCAAGTCCTTCCCTGCCATTCAGGGTCTGCTCCCAGGCTAAGTTTGATGATCCCTGGCCAGGGGTCAGGGTGCAAGGGGGTTTAACATGCCCTACCA
The DNA here is from genome assembly GCA_033576535.1 of Allobates femoralis. Lineage (NCBI taxonomy): Eukaryota > Metazoa > Chordata > Amphibia > Anura > Aromobatidae > Allobates > Allobates femoralis. The sequence continues at coordinate 216,748,315 of JARQOC010000006.1, read as the reverse complement.
GAGTCCCGTTCTCCACTGGGGTATCGCTTGTACCTCTATCGTTGTCCTTCACGGCAATGGGTTCCTCAACTTCAACGCTTTCGGGCTCCGGGGAGACTGGGCATGAAGCTGCCCATTACTCCGCAGCCTTCTGTAGTAGGGTGTGCCTCCACCTCCCCACCGTGGCCATCTGGATTCGTAGGAGTTGGCAACCCAGCTCCCACACCTCGTTCTTATGGAAGTCCGGGTCCATGGCAGGCAGCCGGTTCAGGTTCTTCTCCAGTCGGCTGAGGGAGTCTTCCACTGCCACCCTATGCTCCGGACTTTCCGGACCTCTTTTCTCCATGGCGCCCACCGGGTTCTCTCCCACATCTTTTGTGCCCTACCCTGCTCTCATGCTAGCACTAGAACTCTCTTCTCCCCCCACTTTCCGTGGGCCGTTCATTTTCACTTCTGCTGTCTGCCACACCTCGCGGTGGAGCAATCCAGTCTACTGGCAGTACTTCCAGCTCTCGGGGGACAAAAGCAGTGTAGGCTATTTTTCCCGCTCTGTGCTGGCCCGACCCACGATGCAGGGCTGCGGCACATCCTCCAGCCAGCACATCGTCTCAGTCCGTTGCGGCCGCCATTACTCTGGCCTCAAAAGTACAGTCCTTTCAATACAGTCTTAAAGGCGCACAGGACCCGGTGACACCGGGCCTTTTCATCCTGTTTGTGATGTCAATTCCTATTGGGAATGGTGGATCCTGTGTTATCTACTATATATAGAAGTTTTATCAGTCATTGTACAGGAGGAGGTGAGCTGTGACATCACCTATTGTGAATGGTGGATCCTGTGTTATCTACTGTATATAGAGGTGTTATCAGTCATTGTACAGGAGGAGGAGGTGAGCTGTGATATCACCTATTGTGAATGGTGGATCCTGTGTTATCTACTGTATATAGAGGTGTTATCAGTCATTGTACAGGAGGAGGAGGTGAGCTGTGATATAATCTATTGGGAATGGTGGATCCTGTGTTATCTACTATATATAGAGGTTTTATCAGTCATTGTACAGTAGGAGGTGAGCTTTGATATCACCTATTGGTGGATCCTGTGTAATCTACTGTATATAGAGGTATTATCAGTCATTGTACAGGAGGAGGTGAGCTGTGACATCACCTATTGTGAATGGTGGATCCTGTGTTATCTACTGTATATAGAGGTGTTATCAGTCATTGTACAGGAGGAGGAGGTGAGCTGTGATATCACCTATTGTGAATGGTGGATCCTGTGTTATCTACTGTATATAGAGGTGTTATCAGTCATTGTACAGGAGGAGGAGGTGAGCTGTGATATAATCTATTGGGAATGGTGGATCCTGTGTTATCTACTATATATAGAGGTTTTATCAGTCATTGTACAGTAGGAGGTGAGCTTTGATATCACCTATTGGTGGATCCTGTGTAATCTACTGTATATAGAGGTATTATCAGTCATTTTACAGGAGGAGGTGAGCTGTGACATCACCTATTGTGAATGGTGGATCCTGTGTTATCTACTGTATATAGAGGTGTTATCAGTCATTGTACAGGAGGAGGTGAGCTGTATTATCACCTATTGTGAATAGTGGATCCTGTGTTATCTACTGTATATAGAGGTGTTATCAGTCATTGTACAGGAGGAGGAGGTGAGCTGTGATATAATCTATTGGGAATGGTGGATCCTGTGTTATCTACTATATAGAGGGTTTTATCAGTCATTGTACAGTAGGAGGTGAGCTGTGATATCACCTATTGGTGGATCCTGTGTAATCTACTGTATATAGAGGTATTATCAGTCATTGTACAGGAGGAGGTGAGCTGTGACATCACCTATTGTGAATGGTGGATCCTGTGTTATCTGCTGTATATAGAGGTGTTGACTCTTAAACAATGCAGCATTTCAAATAAGAACTTACTCCAAAAGCTTCTGGGGACTGAGACAGATAGGTGAGTAGCAGGAAAGGCTAGTCCCTGGTGAATTTACCCCATTTGCGTGTATACGGAGAGACCAGTCACACAAGGCAGTGGGCAGGGAGAAGCCGTCAGGTAACAGACTTTCTGACTAGTCTCCAGCAAGACTTGATCCCTGACAGCTTTCAACCACTTCACGACCTTTGACGTACTATCAAAGTTTGTGTTTCCCCGCCCTTCATCTGGGCTCAAAGGCCGAGCCCGCATCATTACCCACATAACGGCTGATTTAAACAGTCATCAATTGCCTCTGATAAACATGAGCAGAGCTGCACTAGCAGCTGTGAATCAGTCAAATACCACTGTCATTCTCTGACAGCGACATTTAACATGTGCAGGTAGGGGGAGGGGTGTGTCATTTCTACTGCCCCATGATCGCAGGTTTGCTATGACATCCAGGGTTATGCTGAAGACTCCTTGTCTGTCATAAGCCAATGTTCATAGGAGATCTTGATTTCTTCTATACATAGCAGTGCTGATGATGCACTGGTATACATGGCACAGGTGATGAGACAAACACAGCTTCAACTACCCTAACAAGACTATTAAGTTATTAAAAGTATGAAAAATTTTCTAAAAGGGAACTAAAGTTCAAATCACGCCTTTTTTTTCCCCCTTTAAAAAAATACACAAACTGGCATTGCTGCATTCATAATGGTATCGTCACACGCTGTAATTTTGCATGCAATATCACTGGCAATTTGCTGGTTGCAGTGAAATCATGGACACATTGTTCTATCTTGTTGCTGTGTACAAATGGAACAATGTGTCCATGATTTCACTGCAAGCAGCAAATTGCCAGTGATATTGCATGCAAAATTGCAGCGTGTGACGGTACCTTAAAAATGATCATAATATAAATTCAATTAATCCGATCAGTAAACATTGTACTGAAATAAAAAATAAAGCTGCAGAAGTTTTTTTGGCCACTGTAACGTTGCAATAAAATGCAATAAGAGGCAAACAAAACATCTACCCAAAAATGATATCAGTAAAATCCTCAACTCATGGAGCAAAAAAACAAGCCCTCACATAGCCCCAGACCCTGAAATATTAAAGCATTACGGCTACGTTGACACGCTGTGTATTTGCAGTGATTTTTTTGATGATCCATAAATGCAGTGAAATGCAGCGACATTTGGCTTCCCAGCAAAACCAATGCATTTCCCGATTTTGCGTTCAGACGCACCGTCATTTTGCGGATGTGTTTTCACTGGAAAGTGGGTCCTCAAAAAGAATTAACAGCAATTCTTTGACTCTCTTCCATTGCCCTCATTGTAGAATGGGCTCAAAAAAAGCGGACCCTTAAAAGCGCAATGTATGAATGATGAAGCGCATCTGTAAAACAGATCCTCAAAATAGTGCTGCGCAAATGCAGAAAAGTGCAGCTTGTGGACCCAGCCTTCAGGTCACAGAAAATGGGGACAGCAGCAATCCCCAGTGATTCCAAGAATGTGGATCTGGGTCCAGCAATTGGGCTCTGCAGAAAACCTTTTGGACTGTAGCGGAGACATAAGTCACTGCCAGAGGAGTTTGGCAGCAGCTTATTCAGAGAACACAGGAACTCAGTTGAGTGAACTGTACATGGCAACATAGAACCCACCCCTATGCTTAAAATACAATTAAACCCCATAAGATAAATGAGACTTCAGTCGTGTGTGGAATAAAAGTGGCCATGAAACTTTATTAAGGGTTACTTAATATTTTTATAATTACGCCAAAGAATAACTCCAATTTTAATAAATAACTCCATTTCCATAAATAATTAAAAATATAAATAATCCTTTATAACCATTTAACCAAAATCCACTCATGTAAAAGAGCAATTGTGCCCACTCTAATAAAGTTGCATGACAAGAAAAAGAATGAACAAGAGAAAGAAAGACCAATAAAACAGGGCGCGGGCGGGCATCTTCTTGGCTTGCCACAGCAAATAATGCTTGTTTTCTGTCAGAAATTTGTTTAAATAAGGGCTATTCCTGCCCAAATCTTCCACCAATCAGGAGCTGTTACTAAGCTTCCTCATAAAGCTCCTCCAACTCATTGGCTACTCCAGTAACTATGGTAACAACATAAAGCCAAATACCTGTGGAAATAAAACTTAGAAACACAGTGTTAACCCTTTGTAATCACATAAAACAAAACATTGGTTCCATGTTGTCATGAAACCCCCAGCTGAGGGCTGGTGCCTCAAAATACATATATTAATGTCAAGAGAGAAAGCTTGGCTATGCCAACTAATCATTATATTGTACAAATATATATATACTAGATGGCGGCCCCGATTCTAAAGAATCGGGTAGTCTAGAATCCATATATAGTTTATTTACTAATAGTTAGGGGAGTGCGGTGAAATGAATTGTGTGTATACAGGCCGCTCAGTGGGTAGCAGAGTATACGGTGGCTCAGTGGTTAGCACTGTATATGGTGGCTCAGTGGTTAGCATTGTATACGGTGGCTCAGTGGTTAGCACTGTATACGGTGGCTCAGTGGTTAGCACTGTATATGGTGGCTCAGTGGTTAGCACTGTATGGTGGCTCAGTGGTTAGCACTGTATACGGTGGCTCAGTGGTTAGCACTGTATACGGTGGCTCAGTGGTTGGCACTGTATACGGTGGCTCACTGGTTATCACTGTATACGGTGGCTCAGTGGTTAGCACTGTATATGGTGGCTCAGTGGTTAGCACTGTATATGGTGCCTCTGTGGTTAGCATTGTATATGGTGGCTCATTGGTTAGCACTGTATATGGTGGATCTGTGGTTAGCACTGTATATAGTGGCTCAGTGGTTAGCACTGTATACGGTGGCTCAGTGGTTAGCACTGTATGGTGGCTCAGTGGTTAGCACTGTATATGGTGGCTCAGTGGGTAGCAGAGTATACGGTGGCTCAGTGGTTAGCACTGTATACGTTGGCTCAGTGGTTAGCACTGTATATGGTGGCTCAGTGGTTAGCACTGTATATGGTGGCTCAGTGGTTGGCACTGTATATGGTGGCTCAGTGGGTAGCAGAGTATACGGTGGCTCAGTGGATAGCACTGTATACGGTGGCTCAGTGGTTAGCACTGTATATGGTGGCTCAGTGGTTAGTACTGTATGGTGGCTCAGTGGTTAGCACTGTATATGGTGGCTCAGTGGTTAGCACTGTATATGGTGGCTCAGTGGTTAGCACTGTATACGGTGGCTCAGTGGTTAGCACTGTATATGGTGGCTCAGTGGTTGGCACTGTATATGGTGGCTCAGTGGGTAGCAGAGTATACGGTGGCTGAGTGGTTGGCACTGTATACGGTGGCTTAGTGGTTAGCACTGTATATGGTGGCTCAGTGGTTAGCACTGTATGGTGGCTAAGTGGTTAGCACTGTATGGTGGCTCAGTGGTTAGCACTGTATATGGTGGGTCAGCGGTTAGCACTGTATGGTGGCTGAGTGGTTAGCACTGTATATAGTGGATCAGTGGTTAGCACTGTATATGGTGGCTCAGTGGTTAGCACTGTATACGGTGGCTCAGTGGTTGGCACTGTATATGGTGGCTCAGTGGTTAGCACTGTATACAGTGGCTCAGTGGTTGGCACTGTATATGGTGGCTCAGTGGTTGGCACTGTATATGGTGGCTCACTGGTTGGCACTGTATATGGTGGCTCACTGGTTGGCACTGTATACGGTGGCTCAGTGGTTAGCAAAGTATACGGTGGCTCAGTGGTTAGCACTGTATATGCTGGCTAAGTGGTTATCACTGTATATGGTGGCTCAGTGGTTGGCATTGTATACAGTGGCTCAATGGTTAGCACTGTATATGGTGGCTCAGTGGTTATCACTGTATATGGTGCCTCTGTGGTTAGCATTGTATATGGTGGCTCAGTGGTTAGCACTGTATATGGTGGCTCAGTGGTTAGCACTGTATATGGTGGCTCTGTGGATAGCACTGTATATGGTGGCTCAGTGGTTAGCACTGTATGGTGGCTCAGTGGTTAGCACTGTATGGTGGCTCAGTGGTTAGCACTGTATATGGTGGCTCAGCGGTTAGCACTGTATGGTGGCTGAGTGGTTAGCACTGTATATAGTGGATCAGTGGTTAGCACTGTATATGGTGGCTCAGTGGTTAGCACTGTATACGGTGGCTCAGTGGTTGGCACTGTATATGGTGGCTCAGTGGTTAGCACTGTATACGGTGGCTCAGTGGTTGGCACTGTATATGGTGGCTCAGCGGTTAGCACTGTATGGTGGCTGAGTGGTAAGCACTGTATATAGTGGATCAGTGGTTAGCACTGTATATGGTGGCTCAGTGGTTAGCACTGTATATGGTGGCTCAGTGGTTAGCACTGTATACGGTGGCTCAGTGGTTGGCACTGTATATGGTGGCTCAGTGGTTGGCACTGTATATGGTGGCTCAGTGGTTGGCACTGTATACGGCGGCTCTGTGGTCAGAGGAGGACGGTGGCTCTGTGGTCAGCAGAGGACGGCGGCTCTGTGGTCAGCAGAGGACGGCGGCTCTGTGGTCAGCAGAGGACGGCGGCTCTGTGGTCAGCAGAGGACGGCGGCTCTGTGGTCAGCAGAGGAGGGCGGCTTTGTGGTCAGCAGAGGAGGGCGGCTCTGTGGTCAGCAGAGGAGGGCGGCTCTGTGGTCAGCAGAGGAGGGCGGCTCTGTGGTCAGCGCAGGAAGGAAGCAGAGTGATCAGCGCAGGAAGGAGGCAGAGTGATCAGTGCAGGAAGGAGGCAGAGTGGTGAGCGCAGGACAGCGGCTCTGTGGTCAGCAGAGGACGGTGGCTCTGTGCTCAGCAAAGGACGGCGGCTGTGTGGTCAGCGCAGGAAGGAGGCAGAGTGGTTAGCGCAGGAAGGAGGCAGAGTGGTGAGCGCAGGAAGGAGGCAGAGTGGTGAGCGCAGGACGGCAGCTCTGTGGTCAGCAGAGGACGGCGGCAGAGTGATCAGCGCAGGAAGGAGGCAGAGTGATCAGCGCAGGAAGGAGGCAGAGTGGTGAGCGCAGGACAGCGGCTCTGTGGTCAGCAGAGGACGGCGGCTCTGTGGTCAGCAGAGGACGGTGGCTCTGTGGTCAGCGCAGGAAGGGGCAGAGTGGTCAGCGCAGGAAGGAGGCAGAGTGGTCAGCGCAGGAAGGAGGCAGAGTGGTGAGCGCAGGAAGGAAGCAGAGTGGTGAGCGAAGGACGGCGGCTCTGTGGTCAGCAGAGGACGGCGGTTGTGTGGTCAGCAGAGTACGGCGGCTCTGTGGTCAGCAGAGGACGGTGGCTCTGTGGTCAGCAGAGGACGGCGGCTCTGTGGTCAGCGCAGGAAGGAGGCAGAGTGGTCAGCGCACGAAGGAGGCAGAGTGGTCAGCGCAGGAAGGAGGCAGAGTGGTCAGCGCAGGAAGGAGGCAGAGTGGTGAGCGCAGGACGGCGGCTCTGTGGTCAGCAGTGGACGGCGGCTGTGTGGTCAGCAGAGTACGGCGGCTGTGTGGTCAGCAGAGTACGGCGACTGTGTGGTCAGCAGAGTACGGCGGCTGTGTGGTCAGCAGAGTACGGCGGCTGTGTGGTCAGTAGAATACGGCGGCTGTGTGGTCAGCAGAGTACGGGGGCTCTGTGGTCAGCAGAGGATGGCGGCTCTGTGGTCAGCAGAGGACGGCGGCTCTGTGGTCAGCAGAGGACGGCGGCTCTGTGGTCAGCAGAGGACGGCGGCTCTGTGGTCAGCAGAGGACGGCGGCTCTGTGGTCAGCAGAGGAGGGCGGCTCTGTGGTCAGCAGAGGAGGGCGGCTCTGTGGTCAGCGCAGAAAGGAGGCAGAGTGATCAGCGCAGGAAGGAGGCAGAGTGATCAGCGCAGGAAGGAGGCAGAGTGGTGAGCGCAGGACAGCGGCTCTGTGGTCAGCAGAGGAGGGCGGCTCTGTGGTCAGCAGAGGACGGTGGCTCTGTGCTCAGCAGAGGACGGCGGCTCTGTGGTCAGCGCAGGAAGGAGGCAGAGTGGTCAGCGCAGGAAGGAGGCAGAGTGGTGAGCGCAGGAAGGAGGCAGAGTGGGTGAGCGCAGGACGGCGGCTCTGTGGTCAGCAGAGGACGGCGGCACGTGTGATCAGCGCAGGAGGAGGCTGTGTGATCAGCAGGACGGGGCTGTGGTCAGCTAGGACGTGGCTCTGTGGTCAGCAGAGGAGGCGGCTCTGTGGTCAGCAGAGGACGGGCGGCTCTGTGGTCAGCAGAGGAGGCGGCTCTGTGGTCAGCAGAGGACCGGCGGTGGTCACAGAGGATGGAGGCAGAGGACGGCGGCTAGTGGTCACAGAGGCAGTGAGGCCAGGACGCGGCTCTGTCAGTAGGTCAGCAGAGGAGGGCGGCTCTGTGGTCAGCAGAGGACGGGGCTCTGTGGTCAGCAGAGGACGGCGGCTCTGTGGTCGCAAGTCGTGGTCAGGCAGAAGGAGGCAGACTGTGGTCAGCGCAGGAAGGAGGCAGAGTGGTGCAGCGCAGGAAGGAGGCAGATGTGGTGAGCGCAGGGTAGCGGCAGCGGCTCTGTGGTCAGCAGAGGACGGCGGCAGATGTGATCCAGACGCAGGATCAGCGCAAGGACGGCGAGTGTCAGCGCAGGAAGGAGGCAGTAGTGGTGAGCGCAGGACGCGGCTCTGTGGTCAGCAGAGGAGGGCGGCTCTGTGGTCAGCAGAGGACGGTGGCTCTGTGTCAGCAGAGGACGGCGGCATGTGGTCAGCGCAGGAAGGAGGCAGATGTGGTCAGCGCAGGAAGGAGGCAGAGTGGTCGAGCGCAGGAAGGAGGCAGAGTGGTGAGCGCAGGACAGCGGCTCTGTGGTCAACAGAGGACGGCGGCTCTAGTGGTCAGCAGAGGACGAGGGCTCTGAGTGGTCAGCAAGAGGACGGCGGCTTGTGGTCAGCAGGGACGGGCTCTGTGGTCAGCAGAGGACGGGCGGCTCTGTGGTCAGCAGAGGACGGTGGCTCTGTGGTCAGCGAAGAACGGCAGGCAGGTGGTCAGCAGGAGGCGGCATGTGGTGAGCGCAGGAAGGATGGCAGAGTGGTGAGCGCTGGAAGGAGGCAGAGTGGTAGCGACAGGACGGCGGCTCTGTGGTCAGCAAAGGACGGCGGCTGTGTGGTCAGCAGAGTACGGCGGCTCTGTGGTCTGCAGAGGACGGCGGCAGAGTGATCAGCGCAGGAAGGAAGCAGAGTGATCAGAGCAGGAAGGAGGCAGAGTGATCAGCGCATGAAGGAGGCAGAGTGGTGAGCGCAGGAAGGCGGCTCTGTGGTCAGCAGAGGAGGGCGGCTCTGTGGTCAGCAGAGGACGGTGGCTCTGTGGTCAGCAGAGGACGGGGCTCTGTGGTCAGCGCAGGAAGGAGGCAGAGTGGTCAGCGCAGGAAGGAGGCAGAGTGGTCAGCGCAGGAAGGAGGCAGAGTGGTGAGCGCAGGACGGCGGCTCTGTGGTCAGCAGTGGACGGCGGCTGTGTGGTCAGCAGAGTACGCGGCTGTGTGGTCAGCAGAGTACGGCGGGGACGGTGGCTCTGTGGTCAGCAGAGGACGGCGGCTCTGTGGTCAGCGCAGGAAGGAGTCAGAGTGGTCAGCGGAGGCAGGATGCAGAGTCGTGAGCGCAAGAAGGAGGCAGAGTGGTGAGCGCAGGGCGGTGCCTCTGTGGTCAGCAGAGGACGGTGGCTCTGTGGTCAGCAGAGGACGGCGGCTCTGTGGTCAGCAGAGGACGGCGGTTGTGTGGTCAGCAGAGTACGGCGGCTGTGTGGTCAGCAGAGTACGGCGGCTGTGTGGTCAGCAGAGTACGGCGACTGTGTGGTCAGCAGAGGACGGCGGCTCTGTGGTCAGCAGAGGACGTGGGCTCTGTGGTCAGCAGAGGACGGGGGCTCTGTGGTCAGCAGAGGACGGGGCTCTGTGGTCAGCAGAGGACGGGGGCACTGTGGTCAGCAGAGGACGGCGGCTCTCTGGTCAGCAGAGGACGGCGGCTCTGTGGTCAGCAGAGGACGGCGGCTCTGTGGTCAGCAGAGGACGGCGGCTCTGTGGTCAGCAGAGGACGGCGGCTCTGTGGTCCGCAGAGGACAGTGGCTCTGTGGTCAGCAGAGGACGGTGGCTCTGTGGTCAGCAGAGGACGGCGGCTCTGTGGTCAGCGCAGGAAGGAGGCAGAGTGATCAGCGCAGGAAGGAGGCAGAGTGATCAGCGCAGGAAGGAGGCAGAGTGGTGAGCGCAGGACAGCGGCTCTGTGGTCAGCAGAGGACGGTGGCTCTGTGGTCAGCAGAGGACGGCGGCTCTGTGGTCAGCGCAGGAAGGAGGCAGAGTGATCAGCGCAGGAAGGAGGCAGAGTGATCAGCGCAGGAAGGAGGCAGAGTGGTGAGCGCAGGACAGCGGCTCTGTGGTCAGCAGAGGATGGCGGCTCTGTGGTCAGCAGAGGACGGCGGCTCAGTGGTCAGCAGAGGACGGCGGCTCTGTGGTCAGCAGAGGACGGCGGCTCTGTGGTCAGCAGAGGACGGCGGCTCTGTGGTCAGCAGAGGACGGCGGCTCTGTGGTCAGCAGAGGTCGGCGGCAGAGTGATCAGCGCAGGAAGGAGGCAGAGTGATCAGCGCAGGATGGAGGCAGAGTGATCAGCGCAGGAAGGAGGCAGAGTGGTGAGCGCAGGACAGCGGCTCTGTGGTCAGCAGAGGACGGCGGCTCTGTGGTCAGCAGAGGACGGCGGCTCTGTGGTCAGCAGAGGACGGCGGCTCTGTGGTCAGCAGAGGACGGCGGCTCTGTGATGAGCAGAGAACGGTGCGTCTGTGGTGAGCAGAGGACGGGGGCTCTGTGGTCAGTAGAGGACGGGGGCTCTGTGGTCAGCAGAGGACGGGGGCTCTGTGGTCAGCAGAGGACGGGGGCTCTGTGGTCAGCAGAGGACGGGGGCTCTGTGGTCAGCAGAGGACGGCGGCTCTGTGGTCAGCAGAGGACGGGGGCTCTGTGGTCAGCAGAGGACGGGGGCTCTGTGGTCAGCAGAGGACGGGGGCTCTGTGGTCAGCAGAGGATGGGGGCTCTGTGGTCAGCAGAGGACGGCGGGTCTATGGTCAGCAGAGGACGGTGGGTCTGTGGTCAGCAGAGGACGGCGGCTCTGTGGTCAGCGCAGGAAGGCGGCTCTGTGGTCAGCGCAGGAAGGAGGCAGAGTGGTCAGCGCAGGAAGGATGCTCTGTGGTCAGCAGAGGACGGCGGGTCTGTGGTCAGCGCAGGAAGGAGGCTCTGTGGTCGAGTGGTCAGCGCAGGAATGAGGCTCTGTGGTCAGCACAGGAAGAAGGCTCTGTGGTCAGCAGAGGACGGCGGCTCTGTGGTCAGTGCAGGAAGGAGGCTCTGTGTTTTCAGCGCAGGCTAGGTGGGCGGAGCCATGGCGGGAGTACCGCGAGGTGGGCGGAGCCATGGCAGGAGCCCCGCGAGGTGGGCGGAGCCATGGCGGGAGCGATGTAGCGGGATGGCGGCGGGGTAAGTATACTGGAGTGTGTGTGTGTGTTGTGTGTGTCCCTAATGCACTCCCGTCACTTTGGCAGCCACGTCCACGACGACGGAAGTAGCGCCGAATATGACGGAAGTGCGCAATTATATATTAGATATATATATATATATACTAGATGGGTGATGTCACAATGGGGCGAGGTCTGTGGCGCTGGGGTCAGCGGACGTTTCTCCCCTGTACACTCTCCCCTCTTTCTGCTCTCTCTTCCCCCATGTGCTGTCTCTCTTCTATCTGTGCTTTCTCCTTTGAGCTGTCTCCCCCTGTGCACTCTTTCACCTGTGTGCAGTCTCCCTCCCCCCTCTGTGTGCGGTCTCTCTCCCCCCTCTGTGTGCGGTCTCTCTCCCCTCTCTGTGTGCAGTCTCTCTCCCCCCTCTGTGTGCAGTCTCTCTCCCCCCTCTGAGTGCGGTCTCTCTCCCCCCTCTGAGTGCGGTCTCTCTCTCCCCTCTGTGTGCAGTCTCTCTCCCCTCTGTGTGCGGTCTCTCTCTCCCCTCTGTGTGCGGTCTCTCTCTCCCCTCTGTGTGCGGTCTCTTCCTCCAGTATAATACACAGGTAGGGTAAGTTCACAGATACAGTTTTAACCTCGGTTTAGCAGCGGAAACCGCAGGTCGGTTTCCATGAGGTTTATGCAAATTTATGTTAATCCAAAAGCGGCTTTTGGGTTAACATATAAACCTATGGAAACCGACCCCCGGTGTGCACACACCGGCGGTTTCCACATGCTCATCTGTTGCTAACCCGCTGGGTTCCCAGCAGGTTAGCAAAGAATGATCATGTTCTATAAACCGGCCGGTTCTGCAGCGGCTGCAAGCAGAATCATGTGCTGCTTCCAGCCGCTGCAGAACCGACGCCACTAACCCGCTGTGCACTCACCGCACACCAGCCCGTCTCCCGCCGCACATACCCGACAGGAAGCCGGTGGACGGCTGCCGAGCTTCCTGTCGGGTCCGGCCAGCCGCCGCCGACACTAAGCCGACGTATGTGTGAACTTACCCGTACTGTGTGTAAATTACAGGTGCAGTATTTCTAATGCACAGACTCCAGTACATTGGGAGTTGGGGTCAGAGGACAGTCCCAGCCTGGATTCATGAGTGCAGCAGTGACAGGAAACTTCCCTGTCACAAATTAGGATCAGTGATATGAAGGCCTTGTGCTCAGAGCTTGGAGCTGTGTGGTCGGTGCTGTGTGTGGCTGAGAAACCTGATCCTGAACCAACCATGCAGCAGTGAACTCACCTCCATCATAGAGGAGTCCTCGGTTGTGAGGACTCGGAGGCGCCGTTCTGCACAGGCTGGAGGCCAGAAGGAGGCTCTATGGTACCGACCGAGGAGAGCTGGGAGAAGGGGCAGCCTGCTGCAAGGTCCGACCAAAGCCTGCTCTTCTGAGGTACCTGCAGTGTACAAAGCCTGAAAGAATTAGGGCTTTCAGCTTATGATTTGGGGTGCAGGCAGGGGTGAACCTAGCCTCTCTGCTGCCTGAGGCGAACTGCTAAACGGCGCTCCCCCCCTTGCAATTTTTTTAATCTGTAAAAATAAATCTCATTCATACAGATTTATATCTATCACGTAAAAATTGTAAAAATGAGCAAAATAGTGGACATTTTAGTTTACAGAAACAGAGAAAAAAGATGTCCAAGAACCACAGAGAAGAATCCAGAACAAGGATCATTAATGGCAATGGCAACTTGGCAAAAGCATATACACATATAATGACGATTGGCAGAGCTGTGGTCCTGTAGGCAGACACAGTCCTGCATCCTTATAGCACAGGAGGCAGCACTGATTGCCAACCTCTGGCACACGCCTACAAAACTCTGGACCGCTGCCTGGCACTGACTAGTCAGACATGTCACCATGCAGCACCATCCACACACCACAGGTAACAATCTGCAGTCTGAACATCAACAAGCCACCACTGCACTAAGATGGTAAAATGGGTTTCTCCTCCAGCAGACCACGCTTCCTCCCAAATTGCTTAGCCAATCACAAGCGCCGCACACGGGGCTGCCTGAAATTAATAACAGGGTGCTTCCTATTGGGTTGAGCAAAGGATGTGGGAGCGGGAAGGGGGAAGAGCACCATTGACCAACCGCTGCTCAGGAGAAAGATGGCTGTATGCCTCTATGTACCGAGGGGTGGCACTGGACCTGGTGTGTAAATTATGGCCAATCAGTCCTGCAGCAGAGGGACAATGCATCCTGCATCATAGAAATCATGGAGCTCTATAGCAGAAGTTCTAATTGGACACCCCCCAAAAAAAGAATATTTGGCTGCGTCACATAAGTACATCTCTCACAACATGTTAGCCTTTACAAAGTAATTTTCCTCCTACAGAAGCCCCTAGATTCCCCTTTCATTGCCCATAAAGTGTGATGCCAACAAAAGTGCCTCACAAACACTGTATGATCCCCCACAGTGCATTCCTCCACATGCACAGTATGATGACCCTACTGTACCTCCTTCAACTTCCCCAGTACAGTATGATCCCCAACTATGACCACCGCCCTGCCCTCCATGTAGTATAATAGACCTATGTACAGTATAATGGCCCCCAACACAGCCCTCAAATAGCCCTTCATAATGTATAAATTCTCCCTTGTAGCCCTCGGCATCTGCTCTGCCGCTCTGCACGTCTCAGCACAGTGAGGCTCAGTGATAACATCATCGTGCCCCGCCGTGCTGAGCTGCAGAGGGCGGAAAGCAGCAGTCAGGACTCGGGAGAAGAATGCTGCCGGCAGAGGCGGCTGGGACTATAGGAGTGGGAGCAGCATCTGTGGGGGGCTACCACTGGTACACACACTGCTCCGCATGCCCCGTACATATATGGCTCCATTCCATACATCTAGTACACATGCGCTCCGCTCCATACACCCCTTACACATGCAGCTCCGCTCCGTACACACACGGCCCCGCTCCGTGCACCCGTGGTTCCGCTCCATACACCTTGTACACACGTGGCTCTGATCCGCATGCCTCGTACACACACGGCTCTGCTCCATGCACCCCGTAGACACACAGCTCTTCTCCATACACCTCGTACACACGTGGCTCTGCTCCATACACCTCATGCACATGTGTCTCCGCTCCATACACCTCGAACACATGCGGCTTCGCCCCATACACCTGGTATACACGCGGCTCTGATCCGCATGCCTCGTACACACGCGGCTCTACTCTATACACCTCGTACACATGCGGTTCCTCTCCGTACACCCCATACACACGCGGCTCCGCTCCGTGCACACGCAGCTCTGCTCTGTACACCTCATACACCTTGTACACACGTGGCTCTGATCCGCATGCCTCGTACACACACGGCTCTGCTCCATGCACCCCGTAGACACACGGCTCTTCTCCATACACCTCGTACACACGTGGCTCTGCTCCATACACCTCATGCACATGTGTCTCCGCTCCATACACCTCGAACACATGCGGCTCTGCTCCATACACCTGGTACACACACGGCTCCGCTCCGTACACACGTGGCTCTGCTCCATACACCTCATACACACGCAGCTCTGCTCTGTGCACACGCGGTTCCGCTCCATACACCTCATACACACGCGGCTCCTCTCCGTGCACACGCGGCTCCGCTCCATACACCTCGTAGACACGTGGCTCTGCTCCATACACCTCGTACACACGCGGTTCCGCTCCTTTCACACACAGTTTTGCTCCATACACCTCGTACACACGCTGCTCCGCTCTGTGCAGACGCGGCTCTTCTCCATACACCTCGTACACACACGGCTCCGCTCCATACATCTCGTACACACGCGGCTCCGCTCCATACACCTCATACACACGCGGCTCCGCTCCATACACCTCATACACACGCGGCTCCGCTCCATACACCTCGTACACACGCGGCTACGCTCCATACACCTCGTACACACGCGGCTCCGCTCCATACACCTCGTACACACTTGGCTCCGCTCCATACACCTGGTACACACGCGGTTCCGCTCCATACACCTCGTGTACACGTGGCTCCGCTCCATACACCTCGTACACACGCGGCTCCGCTCCATACACCTCGTACACACTTGGCTCCGCTCCATACACCTGGTACACACGCGGCTCTGCTCCATACACCTCGTACACACGTGGCTCCTCTCCATACACCTCGTACACACACGGCTCCGCTCCATACACCTCGTACACACACGGCTACGCTCCGTGCACACGCGGCTCTGCTCCATATACCTCATACACACACGGCTCTGCTTCTTACACCTCATACACACACGGCTCTGCTACATTCATACTGTAAATCCCTCTTGACCCCACACAAACTTCACCTCATCCATTTCTTTACCTCTGTCTTCACTTCATCCTGCATGGTGACAGCCTGCATACACGGAGGTACTGATCATGTGATCCCTGACTCCTCCCCTCCATTGACATCATCACAGGTCCTGTAAGCACAGATCCTGTGCAGCTCATGTCGAGCCCACTGGGTCTGCTACCCGGGATGTCACGGGTGGTCCTGGTCCGGACCATTTCCCGGGCCTGGCAGTAAAAAGGGGGATATTTACAGGGGATAATGTCAGTCATGACGCCACCCACGGTGTGTGGTCAGTAGTGGGACCACCGCTGCTGCAGAACCTCCGGGGATGATGTAATGGCAGCTAAGATGGAATAGTACGCGGGTAGAACTGGGTTCCCCGGGGCAGTGATGATAGAGTCTATGGTGTAGTGTAGGGTACAGTGCACTTACTGTCCTGATGCTACAGAAATCCTCCTTCAGCGTTCGGAGCTGTCAAGCTGTGGCTCTCCAGGTTGTAATCTTCTGCAGACCTGTTTGGAGGGAATCGTGTGGAGGGAGTCAGAGTCAGGGTTCACCGTGTTTACTTCTTAACCTTCTCAGTTCAGTTCCAGATCCAGTTACAGTTCATGACTCACCGTTGCCGGATTCTCAGATCTCAGGCGATGGCTGTGGTTACGGTTCGGTGCCTGAGGCTGGGTGGGCTCGGTGGTCAATGCACGGTTAGGTAAAGATAAAGTTTGTTTCGTGACGCCACCTGTAGGTGTCCGGTGATGGCACCGGCGCTGCTCAGACCTCCGGGGTGATGTGCGGCAGCTAGATGGAACCGCTCCCTACAGGGAAAGTGGGAGTTCCCCGGGGCAGTTAATGGAGTTAAGGGGAATAAGGGAGCGCGGTCGGTGTAGTGCGACTGGAAGGAGGGCCACGCACACATAAAGTCTTTTGGTACCTTTACTGGTGTTGACGGGTACACTCGACCGGGGGATGAGGTAAAACACTTCAGGATTTTCCACAGCAAGCAGGATTGTAGGCTTCCTAGTATACGCTGTTTTGCTTGAGGCTGGCGGGCATGAAACCCGACCAAACCGTTACTGCACTTTCTTGTGTGACTCTTCACACCCCGATTTGCTGCACTGAGGGCACTTCTTTGGGACTCCTGCCGAGCTCCTGACTTCGGGCTCTCATTTGGTGGTGCTTCGGGTGTCCAGGGAGCTAAACCCCCTATTTGTGGTGCTGGTTTCTCTACAAAGTCTGTACTGCGTCCTTGTAGCTTGGACCCAGTGACCGGAACTCTGTTAGGGTGAGCCGGGATGACTCCTCTGCCCCTATTTGGTACTTGCTTCTCTCCTGTTCCTGTGACCCCGAGTCTAAGGGTCTACCACTTTCCAGGTGTCTCTGGTATGGGCCTAGCGTGGCTCCAGTACCAGGTCAGCTCACTCAGCTGCTTACAGTTCTCTAATGACTGCACACTCTGGTGTTTCTCCCTCCAGGACCCGTATTTATAGGGGGAACTGGCTTAAGGCAACCAGTGGAACTCCCCCTACAGGTCTGGGGTGAAAGGTGTTGTTTGTTAGTGGGGTCTACTTGCTGTGTACTTTCCATCCATGCCCCAAGAGCTCCTGTGGTGCCCTGCACAGGGTGCCACATTGCCCCTTAGTTAACTTCAGTTCTCCCGGACTGAGCAAAAGATTTTGTTACAACTTAAACAATTTATATACAGTTAGGGCCAGAAATATTTGGACAGTGACACAATTTTCGCGAGTTGGGCTCTGCATGCCACCACATTGGATTTGAAATGAAACCTCTACAACAGAATTCAAGTGCAGATTGTAACGTTTAATTTGAAGGGTTGAACAAAAATATCTGATAGAAAATGTAGGAATTGTACACATTTCTTTACAAACACTCCACATTTTAGGAGGTCAAAAGTAATTGGACAAATAAACATAACCCAAACAAAATATTTTTATTTTCAATATTTTGTTGCGAATCCTTTGGAGGCAATCACTGCCTTAAGTCTGGAACCCATGGACATCACCAAACGCTGGGTTTCCTCCTTCTTAATGCTTTGCCAGGCCTTTACAGCCGCAGCCTTCAGGTCTTGCTTGTTTGTGGGTCTTTCCGTCTTAAGTCTGGATTTCAGCAAGTGAAATGCATGCTCAATTGGGTTAAGATCTGGTGATTGACTTGGCCATTGCAGAATATTCCACTTTTTTGCACTCATGAACTCCTGGGTAGCTTTGGCTGTATGCTTGGGGTCATTGTCCATCTGTACTATGAAGTGCCGTCCAATCAACTTTGCAGCATTTGGCTGAATCTGGGCTGAAAGTATATCCCGGTACACTTCAGAATTCATCCGGCTACTCTTGTCTGCTGTTATGTCATCAATAAACACAAGTGACCCAGTGCCATTGAAAGCCATGCATGCCCATGCCATCACGTTGCCTCCACCATGTTTTACAGAGGATGTGGTGTGCCTTGGATCATGTGCCGTTCCCTTTCTTCTCCAAACTTTTTTCTTCCCATCATTCTGGTACAGGTTGATCTTTGTCTCGTCTGTCCATAGAATACTTTTCCAGAACTGAGCTGGCTTCTTGAGGTGTTTTTCAGCAAATTTAACTCTGGCCTGTCTATTTTTGGAATTGATGAATGGTTTGCATCTAGATGTGAACCCTTTGTATTTACTATCATGGAGTCTTCTCTTTACTGTTGACTTAGAGACAGATACACCTACTTCACTGAGAGTGTTCTGGACTTCAGTTGATGTTGTGAACGGGTTCTTCTTCACCAAATAAAGTATGCGGCGATCATCCACCACTGTTGTCATCCGTGGACGCCCAGGCCTTTTAGAGTTCCCAAGCTCACCAGTCAATTCCTTTATTCTCAGAATGTACCCAACTGTTGATTTTGCTACTCCAAGCATGTCTGCTATCTCTCTGATGGATTTTTTCTTTTTTTTCAGCCTCAGGATGTTCTGCTTCACCTCAATTGAGAGTTCCTTTGATGTTGTCTGGTCACAGCAACAGCTTCCAAATGCAAAACCACACACCTGGAATCCACCCCTGACCTTTTAACTACTTCATTGATTACAGGTTAACGAGGGAGACGCCTTCAGAGTTAATTGCAGCCCTTAGAGTCCATTGTCCAATTACTTTTGGTCCCTTGAAAAAGAGGAGGCTATGCATTACAGAGCTATGATTCCTAAACCCTTTCTCCGATTTGGATGTGGAAACTCTCATATTGCAGCTGGGAGTGTGCACTTTCAGCCCATATTATATATACAATTGTATTTCTGAACATGTTTTTGTAAACAGCTAAAATAACAAAACTTTTGTCACTGTCCAAATATTTCTGGCCCTAACTGTACATTTAATAACCGGTATTTACAGAGTCTCAAATAAAAAAATATACAAAAAGCACTGAAAAAGGAAGGGGAAAAAGTATGAAAAATATGAAAAAGCAGTCCTTACGGCACTAGTCCATTTGCCGCAGGCTGGGAAAAGGGGAGGGAAAAAGTAGGTTTTTTTTCACACTAGTCCTGTGACCATACTCCGGGTTCAAGTAAACCGGAAAAAAAGGTAAAGTCCAGCAGTAAAGTCTCTGATGGCTTAAACACATTTACGGGTACACACTTTAAACTTTACACAATTCCCTATGGGTGTCTCTGCTTAGGAGGCAGGGTCTAACCTTCTTTCTCTACCCCAGGCACTTTCTATTCCCAACTTGATATGCTTGGGGCTGTGCCCAGTTCCTCCACCCTTCTGTACACTACTTTTTACACTTGCGGACTAAGGTCACTAATTTACACTTCTTATGTTGATATTGTATTATTTATTCTCTGAATCTTAAGGGTAACTATCCAAAGGTACTACGTGTAGATCTGCGCAGTATTGGTGTGTCTATGTCTGCTGTTGGTGTAGTGCATGCACTGTCTCTTCCTCTATTTGACCTACGTGATTCTGGAATACCATAGTAAGCATGTAATCTCTCTAGTAGACTACCTTCTGTTAAAGGCGGTAATGCGGGTAGCTGTCTGCGAGTTCTTGGTCTTACTGTGAGACTAGCAGGTTCACCGATTATAGGAATCTCTGGTTCCGGTATAACAGGCTGCATTTCTTGCAATTGAACAGGTTCTTCTGGTCTTATTGGTTCTGGTTCTTGGTTTTCTACAGGTTGATAGAATGAAATAACTGGTATTAGGAATGCGTCGTTGCATTGAGGCCAGTCTGCTGGTAAATCTCCAATTTCAGTATGGACTAAATCTTCTTTGGGTTCTACAACTGTTACTGAAGGATAAACTGCTGAGGTTTCAGTTGTTCAGGACATCTCTTTAGATGGTCTCTGGATATAGTTGCAGTTGTTCTTCCTTGATCTCTGCTGATTACACAAGTTTTTGAATTGTCATAATTAGATGGCATTACTGTGTAAGGCTCTGATTCCCAATTGTCATCTAATTTGTTGGTTTTCCTTTTTCTCTTAAGTACTAGTTCACCTGGTGTTAAGGGTTTTGCTGAAGCGTGTTTATTGAAATCATGTTCTTGCTTGCTTCTGCTTTGACTTAAGTTCCTTTCAACACTTTCTTGGACTTTTCTGTATTATTCTTGACGATGATTATTCCAATCTTTATCTGAAGAATCTTGTGTTGGTTCGACTGTTCTCATCTCTAAGTCAATTGGATGTTTTCCTGGTCTTGCTCGCATTAAGTAAGCTGGTGCGTAGCTGGTAGAACTAACTAGGATATGGTTGTAGATATCCACAAGGTCAGGTAGTTTTTCTGGCCATTTATTTCTCTCATCGAGCGGTAAAGTTTTCAGCATGTCGATGATTATGTTGTTCATCTTTTCACATAGACCATTTGTTTGGGGATGATACGGTGTGGTCCTTATCTTCTTACACCCATACAATCCTAAGAATCCGTGAAATACGTCTGAGTCGAATGCTGGTCCTTGATCAGTTAACACTTGATCTGGATACCCATGCGGGCGACAAAAGTAACTCTGGAACGCTTTAGCTGCTACTTCTGCGGTTAAGTCATTGACTGGTACTACTACAAGGAATCTTGAGTAGTGATCAACCATTGTGAGTGCGTAAGTTTAACCTGTTCTGCTTGGGGTTAACTTCACATAGTCTAGAGCAACTATTTCAAGAGGTCTCTTTGTAATTATTGGCTGCAATGGAGCTTTTTGACTTTGCTGGTCTTTTCTTCTCAGGTGACACGGTCCACAGTTCTTGCACCATCTCTCGATTGAACCTCTCATGCCGACCCAGTAGAAACGGTCTTTTAACAGCATCTCTAGTTTCTTCCAACCAAAGTGTCCTGCATCATTGTGATAAGCTTCTAGGATCATCTTGACGTCTGGTTTTGGAACTACAATCTGCCAGATAAGTTCATGAGTTCTGGGGTTCAGATATCGTCTACATAGCTTTCCTTGGTAGACGAATAATTTTCCTTTCTCCTTCCACAGGCGTTTGGCATCTTGTGAAGCGTCTGAATCCAGACTGGAGTGTTCCTGAGTTGTCAGCTCTTTGATCAAGCTTACATCTGGATCATTGGCTTGAGTGTCTTTCCAGTCATGGTGGGGTAACGGGTTCACGGCTCTCTCTTTACACCTTTGACTTGCCTGATGACATGAGGCTGTACCTGTACAGTGGAAAGCTGGCAATTCTATCTCTTCTAGGTCACCTATGTCTTCTCCTTCATCTGGGAGGTGAGGCATTCTGGACAGGGCATCTGCGTTGCCATTCTTGTGACCTGTCCGGTACTTGACAGTGAAGTTATAGTTCGATAATCTTGCCATCCAAAGCTGCTCCAGGGCTCCCAGTTTTGCAGTCTCTAAGTAGGTTAGAGGATTAAAAATAAAATCCCTAGTAAATATAGTCACTCCACAATGACAATTGCTTCAACAGAAAAAGACCCTTTTTCTATAGGAATGATCACACAATTATATCCAAATACAAATAAATTTCAAAATTTTGTTTATATTCCATAATTTCATATATAAAAATATTAAAATCATATATCCAGAGCATTTCCTCTTAAGGGATCCCCCGGAAGAAGCGAGGTGCGAAACGGACGTAGGGGAGAGGGGACCGCAGTTACAGCACAGCAGTAAAGATCAGGTACATTCCTTAACGTTCTCATAGGGGTTCTGGACCATATACTTATGGATGGAGGACTGGGGAGGTGATTTCATGCTGACGGTGCAGTTTTGTTTATACCATATTGTAGATAAGATACCTCAGTGAGAGTGAGGCTATTGGTGGTGTAACATCTTCATCAGTCAGCAGCACCCATACATATATGTTTTAAAAGGCCAAAAACCCTGCCACTAGTGGAGATAGGATTAATGGTAGTATAGGTCACACTGTGGCTATAAGAATGAATTGTTAAGTATATATACAGTGTTGGCCAAAAGTATTGACACCCCTGCAATTCTGTCAGATAATACTCAGTTTTTTCCTGAAAATGATTGCAATCACAAATTCTTTAGTATTATTATCTTCATTTATTTTGTCTTAAATGAAAAAACACAAAAGAGAATGAAGCAAAAAGCAAAACATTGATCATTTCACACAAAACTCCAAAAATGGGCCAGACAAAAGTAATGGCACCCTCAGCCTAATACTTGGTTGCACAACCTTTAGCCAAAATAACTGCGATCAACCGCTTCCGGTAACCATCAATGAGTTTCTTACAATGCTCTGCTGGAATTGTAGACCATTCTTCTTTGGCAAACTGCTCCAGGTCCCTGATATTTGAAGGGTGCCTTCTCCAAACTGCCATTTTTACATCTCTCCACAGATGTTCTATGGGATTCAGGTCTGGACTCATTGCTGGCCACCTTAGAAGTCTCCAGTGCTTTCTCTCAAACCATTTTCTAGTGCTTTTTGAAGTGTGTTTTGGGTCATTGTCCTGCTGGAAGACCCATGACCTCTGAGGGAGACCCAGCTTTCTCACACTGGGCCCTACATTATGCTGCAAAATTTGTTGGTAGTCTTCAGACTTCATAATGCCATGCACACGGTGAAGCAGTCCAGTGCCAGAGGCAGCAAAGCAACCCCAAAACATCAGGGAACCTCCGCCATGTTTCACTGTAGGGACCGTGTTCTTTTCTTTGAATTTCTCTTTTTTTCTCCAGTAAACTCTATGTTGATGCCTTTGCCCAAAAAGAGAGAACATTCTTCCACAACGTTTTAGGCTTTCTCAGGTAAGTTTTGGCAAACTCCAGACTGGCTTTTTTATGTCTCAGGGTAAGAAGTGGGGTCTTCCTGGGTCTCCTACCATACAGTCCCTTTTCATTCAGACACCGACGGATAGTACGGGTTGACACTGTTGTACCCTCGGACTGCAGGGCAGCTCGAACTTGTTTGGATGTTAGTTGAGGTTCTTTATCCACCATCCGCACAATCTTGCGTTGAAATCTTTCGTCAATTTTTCTTTTCTGTCCACATCTAGGGAAGTTAGCCACAGTGCCATGGGCTTTAAACTTCTTGATGACACTGCGCACGGTAGACACAGGAACATTCAGGTCTTTGGAGATGGACTTGTAGCCTTGAGATTGCTCATGCTTCCTCACAATTTGGTTTCTCAAGTCCTCAGACAGTTCTTTGGTCTTCTTTCTTTTCTCCATGCTCAATGTGGTACACACAAGGACACAGGACAGAGGTTGAGTCAACTTTAATCCATGTCAACTGGCTGCAAGTGTGATTTAGTTATTGCCAACACCTGTTAGGTGCCACAGGTAAGTTACAGGTGCTGTTAATTACACAAATCAGAGAAGCATCACATGATTTTTCTAACGGTGCCAATACTTTTGTCCACCCCCTTTTTTATGTTTGGTGTGGAACTATATCCAATCTGGCTTTAGGACAAATCTTTTTGTGTTTTTTTCATTGAAGACAAATTAAATGAAGATAATAATACCAAAGAATTTGTGATTGCAATCATTTTCAGTAAGAAACTGTGTATTATCTGACAGAATTGCAGGGGTGTCAATACTTTTGGCCATGACTGTAGATTGTTATGTACTATGTAATATATATTGCTGTTGTTGGTAACTTATGGATCCCTTAAGAGGAAATGCTCTGGATATATGATTTTAATATTTTTATATATGAAATTATGGAATATAAATAAAATTTTGAAATTTATTTGTATTTGGATATAATTAGGTTAGAGGATTGTTGTCGGTGAAAGCTGTAAATGGGGAGGACGCTAGGTAGTGCTTGAAATGTCCTGTGATTGCCCAGACCAGGGCTAGGAACTCCAACTTGAAAGAGCTGTAGTTTTCAGGGTTCCTCTCTGTTGGACGGAGCTTCCTGCTGGCATAAGCTATCACCTTCTCTTTGCCTTGCTGTCTCTGTGATAAGACTGCTCCTAAGCCCTCGTTGCTTGCATCTGTGTATAACAGGATTGGTAGATTGTAATCGGGGTAGGTCAGGACCTCTTCACCAGTTAAGGCATCCTTCAACTTCTGGAATGACTCTTCTTGTTCTGATCCCCATCTGAACGGAGGACCTCTGATCTTGCCTTTCTTGGATTGACCTACCAGAAGATCTTGCATGGGCGCGGCTATCTTCGTGTAGCCCTTGATAAATCTTCTGTAGTACCTGACCAGTCCTAAGAATTGTAGTACCTCTTTGAAGGTGGTTGGCGCCGGCCAGTTATTGATGACTGTAACTTTGTCTGGGTCAGGTGCTACGCCTTCTGCACTGACCACATGTCCCAGGTACTGGACTTTGGGTTTCAGCAAGTGACATTTGGACGGCTTCAGCTTCATACCATACTTGGACAATGACTCAAACACTTCACTCAGATGTTGTAGGTGATCTTCATAGGTATGAGAGTATACTATGACATCGTCCAGGTACAGCAGTACAGTCTCAAAGTTTCTGTGGCCTAGGCAACACTCCATCAGTCCCTGGAATGTTCCTGGTGCGTTGCATGACCCGAATGGCATACTGTTGAACTCGCTTAACCCCATCGGCGTCGTGAAGGCTGTCTTCTCACGATCTTCTTCTGCAACGGAGACCTGCCAGTAGCCACTAGTAAGATCTAATGTGGAGAAGTAATTGGCAGACTTGAGTGCAGCAAGTGACTCTTCTATGCATGGCAATGGGTATGCATCTTTGTGTGTTACTCTGTTGATTTGCCTATAGTCTACGCACATCCTGAGACTGCAACTGTCTCTAATGACCTCTGCATTCTTCATGTCCTGTAGCATCTCTTTTGCTTTTTAGTAGTGTGCTGGTGGTATAGGCCTGTATCTTTCTTTGATGGGTGCATGGTCACCTGTGGGTATATGATGTTGTACCCCTTTAATTCGCCCAAAATCAAGTGGATGTTTGCTAAACACCTGCTCATACTCTCAAACTACCCGATAGACTCAATTTTTCTGGATGAAGGTGTGTCAGTTCCTACACTGAGCTCCTGACACCATTTCTCTAGCTGACCTTTGGAGTGAGGGGGTTCATCTGTCACTGTCTGTGAAAATGATTTAACTTCGTGTATTGCATTGTTATCAACATGGTACAGTTTTGCAGCAGTGGAATACCTTGGCAGTTTTACTTCATCATCACCATAATTCAGTACACGTACAGGGACTCTTCCTTTTCTTACATCAACCACCCCCTGGCTGTCAGGAGTGTAGGACTACTGTCAGACATCACGGGCTCCACTACTGCCTGGTAGTCCTGCCCTCTGAGGCCTACTGCTGCCCAACACCAGATTATCATCTCACTTCTTGGTGGTACTACAATTGGAATTGGATCTGTCACCCGTACACTGCCAATGTCAACATTTGACATTGTTACCTGTTGTTGATACACCAGAGCTCGGATGTCCCTCTGAAGAGCTCTTCTCTCGCAGGGCTTAGCGGTATCTGCACTCTGTTGGAGCAAAAACAACACTTCATCTAGGCATTTAACCATCACATTGGTACCCAGTATCACATGTGGGTCCCGCTCATACGGTCTTGAACCACTATGATACCCTGGTTCTTTAACTGTACCCTCCCCACCTTTACTGTTGCCTCCCATTGCCCCTCTATTGTAACTAGCAACCCATTGGTTGCCTCAATGTTCAAGTCAGGATTTGGGGGTTCTAGTTTGACATCGGACCAGAACTGTTTGTAAAGGATACTCGGGATGGTTGTCACCTGGGATCCAGTGTCTATCAATGCGGTGGTAGTGGTGCCATCGATGATGATGGACAAGTACGTACGATCTCCTACGTACTTGTGCTCACAGTTGGTCGGGCCTGGACTGTCTACTCCTGGGGTTGGCCCTCCTCTCCCAGGGGCTGCTCGTTTAAAGGACAGGAACGGTAGACATGTCCTTCTTTGTCGCACTTGCGACAGATGGGATGTCCGTCAGCGCTGTAGAGATCTGTGGGTCTCCCTCGCAGCAGCGTTGTCCTCTTCTTCATCCACCGAACGTCGTTGGGGTTGTCAGCGAGATGGATCTTGTCTGATTAATGGCCTTGCTTCTGTCTTGGGTCTTCTCGCACCTCGGAACCTTGCCACCTCTTTGGTCAGCTGCTGCACGTCGGCGCACAGTTTATCAAACCGGTCAGGCGTCGCAGTCTGTGCGTTAGATTGTACTGCAGGGGATGAAGAAGGTGCTTCCGGCACGGAAGGGGTTTGAGTCCACTGCGGCTGTGCGGTTAAGCCTGGTACTGCAGTGAGCTGCTGTCCCCGAATTGTTAAGTCTTTTAACGTAGCAAACTCTGCATCAGGATTTTGCAGAGCCCACCAGTGTGCTTGTTTTCTATCATCAGGTAATCTGAGGCCAATAACAAATTGATCAATAAGCATTTTATCTTCATCTCTAACGCCACCGGGGTCGGCCTGTTTTAACAGTCTCAATGCCTCTTGCAGGCGCAGTGAATAGTCCAGGACAGAGGTCCCCAACTCCAGGCCTCAAGGCCCACCAACAGTGCAGGTTTTCAGGATCTCCTTAGTATTGCACAGGGCTTGGAATCATTACCTGTGCAGATGATCACATTAGCACCTGTGCAATACTAAGGAAATCCTGAAAACCTGCACTGTTGGTGGGCCTTGAGGCCTGGAGTTGGGGACCTCTGGTCCAGGACACTCTCCTGTGCCCCTTGTTTACAATGATAAAACAACAGCTATAGCTCAGATTCAGTGTGATGCTCAAAAACTCTCTTTAGCTTGATAAAGATTTGTTCAACAGACTCCGGATCTTCCACAGACCAGTTTCGGGTTTCCAGCTCTGCTGCATCTGTTAACTGTCCCATTACTACTGACACTCTCTGCTTACCGGTCATCATGTACATATCCAGCACGGTGCATATGTTCCTCTGGAACGCATCTAGGGTGCCGGACTTGCCGCTGTACTTTGGTAACCAGGCTGAATTCAGGACGTACGGCAGAGATACTGGCATTATCGGGGCTGCCGGTGCGGGCGGCGGTGGCAGCATGGTGCCGCCGGGTGGTTGAACGACCGGGGCTGTACGTTTTGGGCCCCTGGTGGGGCAACCGGTTGGTTGGTTTACTAGCGGGGCTACTGCGTTGTTGGAGTCCGGTTTACTCATCCTTGCTCCCCCTTAGTTAACACTAGAAGTCCCAGAGAGGGGTCATTTGACATTTCTACCTTTGAAACCCAGAGAAGGGTCAAATGACCTAAAGGATTTTATCTACATCTTATCTCATCTCTAATCACTGTCTTTTGTTCTGTTATTAAGGCCATTACTGTCACACCACAGGAGGTTGTTTGCTGTTTTCCATCTAGTTTAAGTAGTTCTATTCAATCTATTGTATTTGATAATATAAAGACTATACATATTGTATTTAGTTTAGTTTTATTTGAGCAAAAAAGCACTGAAACAATGAATCATTTTTTATATATTTTAAATAAAGAATTAGACATTTTAGAGCAAGGTACAGCTGTGAGTAATGACCAGAAGCATTTGTGTCTAAAGGTACCGTTACACGTTACGATCTCGACGACGATATAGTAAGAAATGTCACGTGATCACATATTTCGTGCAATCTGTTTCACATCATCCAAGAGGCGTCACACGCAACTATCTTGTTAACGATGTAAATTTTGGCACCGCACCAGCCTCATCGCAAACATTTGCAGAACGATTTTTCACAATGGCAGGAATAGGAGAATTTAGACCGACATCGTTCATCTCGTCGTGACACTGAACGATGCTGCACATCTTCTGACACATAATTGGACGAGGATCGTCAGATTTGAGATCCTGACCTCAAATCTGCGATCAGCAATCCAACGATGTGTTCGTCCGATATCTTCAAGTTACACGCAACTATGTGAAAACGACATCGCATGAACGACGTGTTCACGTGACGTTTTCAAATGATATCGTCAACGAGATCGTAACATGTAACGGTACCTTTAAGCCTCAAGCACACTAGCGAAAAAAAACAAAATGCAGCATTCATTCTTGTGCAAATTTTGCGAGATAAAAAATTTGCACAAGAGGACTGAACATTTAGTGTGAAAAATATACAAAAGAACAACTGTTATTTGTTTCCATGCTTTTTATTTTTATTTTTTTTTAAAAACCAATAAGATTTTTTTTTCCACTAAAGGGTTATTTCACACCAACCTCAAACAAATAGTCACATTTTCAATATGAGCAGTGTATTAGCGGCATGGCCAAACAACTGTGATAAGACAGTGAACAAGAAAACAATTGCCGCCTGAGAATGGACGCATGTGAGAGGGCTCCGGGCTTGTAGGACTCAATCCACCCCATCTGTCCACGCCTGGGCCCCTCACACAGCCACACCACCGCTGTCGCTGCCCCCCATACAGCCCGCATCCAGCCGAGCCCTCCATTGTGCCCTGATTCGGCAGGGTGAGAGCAGAGCCGCAGCTGAGGACGGGCGACCAGAGGCCGCACAGCCACAAGGGGACCCCCTGACCACAGGCACCCGACCAGGCACCCCCGGCTGTGACTAGCGGCGGGGACCCAAGATCCATGAGTGCCTGACAGCTGGCGGGTGCCGAGGAGACCGCAGCTGCACAGACTGTACCGCCTGCTGGCTGGTCCTGCCCGCCGCTGACCGCCTGATCCCTGCTCTCCTGGCTCCTAAATCAGAGCGGGCGATAGCGGCAGTCTCTGCCTCCCACCACCGCTCGATGAGCCAGGGCTGCTGCCGCACACTTCGTGCAGCCTCTCAGGTCCTGTCCCCGGCCTCGAGTGCCTGTCAGCTCCGGAGAGCCAACGCGCTACAGATCAGCAGCAGAGCTCTGCTTTGATCTGCCCGCACTGCCCTCATCAGTGACTGTCGGCACCGCGGCGGGCGTAGCTGCCGTTGATCCAGCGCTACCCTCCTGGCTCCTTCCCACCCACGGCTGCATCACATCACTGGCTGTTCCACCTCACCCATGGCTGCATCTTATCCCACCTGTGGCTGCATCTCTTCCCACCCATGGCTGCATCTCATCCCACCCGTGGCTGCATCTCATCCCACCCGTGGCTGCATCTCATCCCACCCGTGGCTGCATCTAATCCCACCCGTGGCTGCATCTCAACCCACCCGTGGCTGCATCTCAAACCACCCGTAACTTCACCTCACCCGTGGCTGCATGTCGGAACATACCTGGCACTGCCTGGGTATGTCCCTGGTACATTTGCCACACGTGTATTTGTAGCACTCAACACATCTCTCAGTTGCACAATTGTTCGTGCATCGATGGTTGACCTGACACTTTGCCCTTTTGCCAGGGCTGGGTGTGGAAGGTAGTTGCCAAAGAAGTTTCTCCTTGTGTGCCTTCTTTTCAGTCACATGGGAGCCACCTAACTCTTTTGCAAGCTCAACCAGGAAGTCCACCCGTCTCTCCTGCACCCCAGTGCATGCCTGATAAAGAACATGAGCATTGAGTGCTGCCATGTCTATCATGTTGTAGAACACGGCGACTGGCTATCTCCGTGTTCCTGCACACACGCTGTACTCCCACACCATTTGGTCCATTACATCCACACCGCACTTTGTGTGGTTGCATTGTGTGACCGTGTTTGGCTTCCTTTTGTTGGTATCCTCAGTCTCAACCACGCTGTGCATGCTACTGAAAATGTAGACAGCCTTCTTTCGTTTGGGTGCATACACTGTCAGTGTGGCACCAATGGTTGAAAACACCTGAGTGGTGAACTCAGTGCGGTCCATCTGTCTAGCGGATTGAGGAATTTCCCAGCGACTCTTGTTGACTGTGCCGAGGATAGTGGTTTTCCGGCTAAGCAGTTGTTGTGCAAGTGACAATGTTGTAAAGAAATTGTCCGTGGTTACAGTTCTGCCCTTGTCCATGAATGGTTCCATCAGCCTCATCACTACAGTTTCAGACAGTCTCTCCCTGCTGGGACGACTGGGGTCCTTGCCAAGATATGGGAAGACATTACAGATGTACTTTGATTTCAAGTCGCAAGCCACCCAAAACTTGATGCCAAACTTGTCTGGTTTTGTTGCAATGTATTGCAGAAAACAGCAGCGAGTCTTTGACGGGAAAAGCTGTTCATCAATAGTGATGTGTCGACCAGGGTTGTAGGATGCGATGCAGTTGGTGACAAACGATCTCCACACATCGTAGATTGCAGCAAACTTATCGGTCTCCACTTGCTCACTGCGTGTGAACAGGTCATCAAAGCGTAGGTGTTTCATGATATCTTGGAAGCGGTTTCGGGTCATAGTTGCAATGATCCTTGGGTTTCCCAGGTTTGCTGACCAGCTGTCACATAGTGATGGCACCTTGGTCACCCCCCACAAGATAATGACTGAAATAAATGCCATTAGTTTCGGGAGACCCATGAACCAATCCACCTGCTCCTTGTGACGTGCATGTTGAGTAGTCCATTCTTCAATGCTACGAAGCATGTCAAGAGTGATAAAACAGAGGAAACTCTGAAGGCGAGTCTGGACACTTCGTCTGGCCTTAGCACTTGGCTCTCCATCTGTAGGGTACGGTTCTATTGGGGTGAAATGGAGACGTTTCCCCACTTGTACTTCATGCCACACTGTGCCATCTTTTGCGGTCTCTGTCGGCTCACTCGCCAATCGAGCTCTCTTTTTTGGTAGAGGCGGAGTCTCCTCATCTGCAAGCTAAATAATTTCAAATTAACATTTTGTTTTGGTTTTAAATAAAAAAGATAGTCAGGAAATAAAAATAGGTAATTCACACTGCCTTTTTTGGCATCCTGTTCTGTCCGTTTTTGAAACAAGCAGAACAGGATCCCTTTTGGCCCCCATGCACCATGGGTGATGTCCGTGTGCTATCCGTGAATCCACAGATAGCGCTGTCTGCTGTCACCACATACTCACCTTCCTCCAGCGCCACTTCTCCTCTCACTTCCGGTTTGCTCTTGGGCTCAGTGAAGTGAATATTCATAAGCCTAATGAGCGGCACCGGAAGTGAGAAGAGCTGTCAGCGCTGGACTGAGGTGAATATGAAATTCTTTATTTTTAGGCTTTTCACTTTCCTCCGTGGTCCGTGCACACGGAAGTCACACGGATGACATCTGTGTGCATGGACGTTTTCGCCAAAAAGCGGTCCGTGCTTCCGCAAAACAACGGACATGTCTCTGTGTGGAGCAGACGGACACGCATGTGCTCCACACAGAGGCACAGTTTGTGCGGAATGAGGCCATAGGGGAACAATTGTCCCGTATGTCCGTGCCTACGACACGTGTCAGCACAGACCCCACATGTGCCGGAGTCACAGATGTGTGAATCAGCCCTAAGAAGGAGAACCGGGGATGAGACAGCCAGAGAAGTCAGATAAGACAGGGATGACACAGAAAAGAGAGAGACGGAAAAAGAGAGCCACAGAGGAAAAGACATTAACCCAGCACCACACCGACCCCGCACAGCACTGACCCCTCACAGCACTGACCCCGCACCACACCGACCCGACCCTGCACCGCAGCGTACTGCCCACGCACCACACCTGCCCCGCACCGACCCTTATCTGCACCAACCCCTGCAAAACACAGGATTCAAATGAACAGGCAAAAAAGGGAGTGTGAAGCCAGCCTAACCTGAAGACAGCTCAGAGTCCGAATCCGGTTGAAGGACTATGTCTTCTCCATCTGAGTCAGAAGGGTTTGTGTTGCTCAGAATTAGTTCCAATGCCTCTTCAATGGTGTGCCTTCTCTCCGTTTTCTTTCCTGTGAACAAAATAGGTTTCTACCCCACAGCACATAAAGCTGCATGCAAATTTGCTAATGCAATGCAGCTGGGGGGGCAGACACTCAGGAGCAGCTCACATTCTTTGGGTAGGGACACACTTCAGTTCCTGATCAGTTTTCCTGATCAGTGTCCATCCAGTTTGTGTGCCAAAACCAGGAGTGACTCCAAAACCCAGAACAGGTGTCAATCTTTCAAGATTTCGGCAAAAAGCTGTCTGTGCTTCTGCAAAACAACGGACATGTCTCTGTGTGGAGCAGACGGACACGCATGTGCTCCAGACAGAGACAAAGTTCGTGCAGAAATATGGACGTGTGAATGGGGCCATTGGGGAACATGTGTCCCGTATGTCCGTGCCTAGGGCATGTGTCAGCAGAGACCCCACATGTGCCGGAGGCACCGATGTGTGAATCAGCCCTAATGGGGCTGTCACACGGGAAGATGATTCCCTGCGATGTGCGGGCGATTACGTGACACACGCGGACATGTCACCGGCGAACGTCTGTGAAGGATCGCCTCAGAACCAGCCTGTAGTTCAGAGGCGATTCCCGGGCGAGGCAGGGAGCTATACTTTCTATAGCTCCCGTCACCTGAGACATCGCTATTGCCGCGTCACACACGCATCCCAGGCTAGTTGGTAAATCTCTGAACTGAGAAACACTGAATTATCGCCGAAAGATTGCCCTGTTACACATTGCGACGCTCAGGCGATGTCGCAGTATTTCTTTATTGTTTATTCCGTAAAAACAGGCGGTTATGCAGGGGTGGTGGAGGGAGGATGGAGATCAAAACGGCCCGTTGTTGCAACCCCCATCCTCCCTCCACCACCCCTGCATAACTGCCTGTTTTTATGGAATAAACAATAAAGAAATACTGCTGAAACCTGCCCGGTGAGTTGCTGCCATTCTCTGGATGACTGTATCTTCTCTGCACCAACCCCTGCAAAACACAGGATGCATAAGAACAGACAGATAAAGGCACTGTGAAGCCACTATCTCTTTCTTGTGAGCAGCATCCCCCACACTCAGGAATAGCTTACATTCTTCTGTTTACACACTCTTATCTTAGATAATCCCCCCTGCAGATTCCTCAGGCAAGAGCACATTTACAAATGAAAGGATGCTAATTGAGGTGTCAATATGGACTGCGGGTCATTTGACCCTCTCTCAGGACTTTAGGGGGGATCTTGAAATTCCTGGGACTTCTAGTGTTAATCGCAGCCAGTCTCTTTCAAATTCACGGAAGTTGTCGGCCCAGCGGTGGGGAGTAAGGCACCACAGGAGTTTTCGGTTCCTGCTGCATTCAGCGGAACTCGTCAGAGCGTGGGGCGGGGCCTATCTTCGCGCCTTTTGCACAGTAACGACCCTTCTTTTCCTGCTCTCCGCGTAGCAATGGCGATTCAAATTCACAGTTCAACAATCACAGTCATTAAATAGCACACAATACCCGTTGGGAAACGGGTCTGTTCGTATCCTGTTCGTGACGCCAGATTGACTCACCGTTGCCGGGTTCTCAGATCTCAGGCGCTGGCTGCGGACACGGTTCGGTGCCTGAGGCTGGGTGGACCCGGTGGTCAATGCACGGTTAGGTAAAGATAAAGTTGTTTCGTGACGCCACCTGTAGGTGTCCGGTGATGGCACCGGCGCTGCTCAGACCTCCGGGGTGATGTGCGGAAGCTAGATGGAACCGCTCCCTACAGGGCAAGCAGGAGTTCCCCGGGGCAGTTAATGGAGTTAAGGGGAATAAGGGAGCATGGTTGGTGTAGTGTTACTGGAAGGAGGGACACGCACACATAAAGTCTTTTGGTACCTTTACTGGTGTTGACGGGTACACTCGACCGGAGATGAGGTAAAACACTTCAGGATTTTCCATAGCAAGCAGGATTGTAGGCTTCCTAGTATACGCTGTTTTGCTGGAGGCTGGCGGGCATGAAACCCGACCAAACCGTTACTGCACTTTCTTGTGTGACTCTTCACACCTGGATTTGCTGCACTGAGGGCACTTCTTTGGGACTCCTGCCGAGCTCCTGACTCCGGGCTCTCATTTGGTGGTGCTTCGGGTGTCTGGGGAGCTAAACCCCCTATTTGTGGTGCTGGTTTCTCTACAAAGTCTGTACTGCGTCCTTGTAGCTCGGACCCAGTGACCGGAACTCTGTTAGGGTGAGTTGGGATGACTCCTCTGCCCCTATTTGGTACTTGCTTTCTCTCCTGTTCCTGTGACCCCTAGTCTAAGGGTCTACCACTTTCCAGGTGGTATGGGCCTAGCGTAGCTCCATTACCAGGTCAGCTCACTCAGCTGCTTACAGTTCTCTAGTGACTGCACACTCTGGTGTTTCTCCCTCCAGGACCCGTATTTATAGGGGGAATTGGTTTAAGGCAACCAGTGGAGCTCCCCCTACAGGTCTGGGGTGAAAGGTGTTGTTTGTTAGTGGGGTCTGCTTGCTGTGTACTTTCCATCCATGCCCCAAGAGTTACTGTGGTGCCCTGCACAGGGTGCCACATTCACAACACAAGTCTTACACGGGCACAACTCTCCCCTCCGGTTGTTCCTTCTATGACCCATCACTCGTTCTCTGTCCTTTCCAGGCTTTTGGACTCTCTCCTTCTCACTTGGTGTGTGTGACTTCGGACAGAATGTCGGTGGCTCGGACCCCTGTGGGTTCTCCAGGCTGCCACTGAGCTAGCTGCCTGTCCTTTGGGGTAGGAACCCTAACGTGTAGCTAGAGTCCCCCGTCGGTTGTCTGGGGATGCCAGATGGATCAACGGTCCGACACTCTGCCGACACTCTGCTGCTAGCCTAGCCTCCAATAGTCCTCCCAGGTGAGGCTCTACCAGGCTCCTTCTAAGTGTGTCTTTGGGTTCAATAGGAGGGCTACTCCGCTGCAGTCTGCCATCTCAGCCGTGTTTCTAGGACCCAGTATCACTGGTCCTCTCGTCCCTCACACTCCTGGGGTGCTGGCTCCAGATGGGCTTTCTCTCTGTGGTTTACACTGGCTCTCCAGATTCTGCGCTCCTTCCACCCCACTCTTTCAGGACGTGTGCTTTCTGTCTTTTCATCTCAGCCTACACCGGCCTACTGATTCCTTTCTCCTCCCCCTGCTCTATATCTACCCTCTGTCACCTGACCTGCTTGTCGGCCCAACCACTGTCTCTAAACCCACCACCCCTTGCCCACCTAGAGTTCCCGGGCTCCGGGTTGGGTGCTGCCCTTTTCTGGTATGTGGGTTGTGTGGGCTATCTGAGAGGTTGTTGGGGTGCAACTGTCGTTCCTACCATCCTGGCTGCAGTTCCCTTTGTGGCCTCCTGGTCACAGGGGCGCCACATTCCCCCGGAGTTAAACCAGCGTGTCTTCACGCTGCCCGTCATGGATCCCCCTGAAAACATTTTTATTTTATAGACGTTAAACAGTAAGAATTCTTGGTTTCTTCCCATTCGGGAGGTACGATTTCTTATAACATTACATAACTTAACTATTCACAAGTGCACGGGTGCATTAACTTCATCACCCCTCTAGACCTTCACCAGGTCTAATGCTACAACGCATTTACTTTTATCTGGTAAAACACACATAATAACGTTACTTTATAGCAAAAGTATAAAAGTTCCTTTTCCCTGTAAAAGTTCAAAAAGTGCAAAAAGTTCAAAAAAGTCTCAAAAAGGTATCAAACAGTTCAAAAAGAGTTCAAAAGGACATGAGTGCTTCAAATACTGCACGCAAGCACTCCACAGTTCAAAGTTCAAAGTTCAAGCACAGTCTTTCAAGTGCTAGGTTGGTCTTAAAACCAAAGGGGAGCACGCAAGGTGCTCAACTATATACAATTCAAAGTTCGTACCAGCTCATTGTTCGTGGTAGTAATTGTTCATTAAACAAATAAGGCGTCACACGCTACGATCTCGCTAGCGATATTGTAAGCGATCACGTGCACGCGCGATAGCTTACAATATCGCTCACATCGCTGGTGAGATGTCACACAGACTCACCAGCGATGTGGATCCGCGATCTCGCTGGTTACTATGGTACACATCGGGTTACTAGGCGCCGCGCATCGCTTAGTAACCCGACGTGTACCATAGTTACCATCTCCCAGCATAGGCTCTGCCGCTGGGAGATCGCTCATCGTGGTGTTATACACCACGATGAGGCATATCGTGAAATCGCTAATCGCAAGATGTGAGGTCCGGAGCTCAGATCTCGATTTTGCGATTTGAACAGTTCTCGCTCGTCGTATCTTGCCGTCACACGCAGAGACATCGTTCAAGCGATGTTTCATCAGGCGCGTTCAAGCGATATCTTGCAAGATATCGTAGCGTGTGACGGCCGCCTAAGACAGACAAGGGAAGGCTAACATTCATTCAGGATTGGGATGGGGACAGCAAAGATTACATCGCATTCACACTTACAGTTTGTTCTGTAGGATCCGGGTCTTCACTTCTTTTCTTGCTTCATTTTCCAAGGCAATATCTGGGGTTCTCTTCTCCTTGGGAACATCTCTAATGGTACCTTTACACGCCGCCACAACAGGATGGATACAACCCGCTACAGGCTACAAATGTGGCTTGTCGCGCCAATATCGCCCGTAGTAGCGGCGTCTGAAGACGGGACGACACAGCCGGCTACAGATACATCTGTATCCGTACACTGCCCATAAACAGATGGCTACATCGCCGATTGTAGCGAGCTGTATCGGCGTGTAAAGAAGGAACAGAAGGGTTGTTCCTACACCATGCTATGTAGCTGGGGCGTGACACAGGCTCCGGGTTTCCGCGCCCCCTTCAGCGATCATTGGAGGAAGCTCCTGCGTTGCGATTGGTTGTCGCCGCACAGGGCGGCATATTTAAGGAGCTGACGAGTCACACTACACAATTGCTCGAGCGTCAAGTATTAAACAGCCTCCTGCGATGCCTGCCCAATCATGATACTATTGCTTTGTCCTATCAGCGTACGGACGTCTCGTAATCCACAATTGGAGCACGCCTATGTGCTGTCCCTGCTGCCCCAGGTCCGCCCATATTAGCTGGTTGTAGCGGTGTGTAAATGACGTACGATGGGCTACAGATGGCTACTTGAGACACCCGGTGATGTAGCTAGCTGTAGATGTAGCGTAGCGTAGCGCACCTTGTTGCGGCGTGTAAAGAGGGTGCGTTTCCCGTTAGTAACCGTTCGGGCGTGCTCGTGCACGTGAAGTAGCCGTTGGTATCCATCCTGTTGTGGCGGCGTGTAAAGGTACCATAACTCTTGTAAAGCTTGTACTAGCAAGTAGCTGCTGGGCGTCTGTGTAACGGCTTCTGCCGTGGATCTTACTGGATCAGTCTCAATAGTGTCTGTAGGACCCGTGTCAGCAGTTGGGTCCGATTGTGCCGATGAATCCGGGTTGTAAAACAAAAAGGAAAAGGGGCGCAAATGTGTAGGATCCCCTTATTAAAAACGTCTAAGTGGCGTGGATAGGTGGCCACTCACCTTTTTCGGGTATAGACCGCCATTACTATTTTTTGGATGAATCCGGGTTAGCTGGGATATCTGGATCCTGCCATGCAATGATTTCATCTTCCTCTGGTATTATTAACGACAGTCTCTTTACTCTGATCCCGTATGGACCTCTGGTTCCTTGCACCACATTATACGATACCCACTCGCCAATAACTACTCTCCTATCCGGGTGATCTGCGGGTAGGTGCTCTTCCACGTCTCGCCTATTAATGAACACATCTCGGGGCGCAACGGGTTCTCAGGCAAATGCAAAGTCTTGACTTTCAGTGATCTTTACGATCTGTCCTTGGTGCTGTGGCGATCTACGCACCTCTTTATCAAGTCGGGCCTCATATTTCTCTTTTATAGTGCGAGCTATCATTAGCTGTTTTTGGATCTTCTTCCTCTTTTTCCCATCTACGTATACATCGCTTTAAGTATTCTTCCCGGGTAACAATCTCTGAAGGGCCTACTGGGCCGCCGGGGTCTCATAAGAAGCCGATTATATCATCGCTAGTCTCGTCTCTCTCCCTCCAACAGCGGAGCTGCTCCCCTCTCACCTTGGTCATCATAGGTGCTGGTATCAGGGGCTCCGGTAACGGCAGGTATCCCTCTGGTAAGGCTCCTAGTGGGTCGAGCTCCTCTGCAACAGGACGCGATGGCGTCCCGGGGACAGATAGGTCTATCAGGTTCACGGTGCAACAGATCTGTTCACTTTCTGTGTGATTATTCAAAGCGCCCAGCCAGCAGGGTTGCGTGGTTGAGGTCTGGAAAGTATGCCGTACATCGACGTGAATCCGGGTATGTTGCTCTGCATGAACAAGGGTCATCTGCTGGGGTAGCAGCCGCAGCACACCTCTCCGGGTGTCTTGGACCTCTGGACTCTCTCTGCCGCCTTCTGCCATTCTGCCTCGGTCACTATAGTTCTTTCCCTGGCCGGGTTCCTCCACCGGTTCGCTCCGTGGGCCCTCCGGGATCACTGTAGATCTTCCGATTGTAGCGCTCTCCTCGGCGTCCTCTGCTTCCGTCCTTGAGTACTGCAATGGCGACTGCTGCTCTTCCGGTTCTTTGTCCAGCCTCTTCCTGATGACGATTTCCTGTTCATCTCCCGCCAGCTTCTCAATGGTAGGTGGTCTTAGGGGCGGAGGCTCTTCTTTGGGATTGATGGCTGGCTCCCCCGGAATTAATGGGAGCCAGGGCGGGTCCTTCTTTTCGCGCCTTGGACCGGGCAGGCCCACGATGGGGGGGTCTGGGCACGCCACCTCTGCACATGGCGTTAAGCTTCTATGGCCGCCATTACGCCCAGATTTGGCGGGAAACGTTCAGAACACGTTCTTTAGGCACAAGAGGTCCAATTCTTTTGGACCGGTACGTCCTGTCCGTGACGCCAGGTTATGTCGAGCCCACTGGGACGGGGTACTCGGTACCGGACCGGGTCTGCTACCGGGGATGTCACGAGTGGTCCTGGTCCGGACCGTGTCCCGGGCCTGGCAGTAAAAAAAGGGGTGATTACAGGGGATAATGTCAGTCGTGATGACACCCACGGTGTGTGGTCATTAGTGGGACCACCGCTGCTGCAGAACCTCCGGGGATGATGTAATGGCAGCTAAGATGGAATAGTTCTCCGCGGGTAGAACTGGGTTCCCCAGGGCAGTGATGATAGAATCTATGGTGTAGTGTAGGGTGCAGGCCGGTGCTGGGTGCAGTGCACTTACTGTCCTGATGCTACAGAAATCCTCCTTCAGCGTTCGGAGCTGACAAGCTGTGGCTCTCCAGGTTGTAATCTTCTGCAGACCTGTTTGGAGGAATCGTGTGCAGGGAGAATCATGCGAGGGAGACAGAGTCAGGGTTCACCGTATTTACTTCTTAACCATCTTAGTTCAGTTACAGTTAAGGTACCTTTACACGCCGCTACAGAAAGTTAGAAACAACCGGGTGTCTCACGTGCACGAGCACGTACCAACAGTTGCAAACGGTACCTGATACCGCCTTTACATGCCGCTACAAGGTGCTCTACAGAAGGTTTAATCTATCTCTGGAGGCACTGCCAGGTGCCACAAGTTACCTTCTGTAGAGCACCTTCCCTCATTTACACGCCGCTACAGAAGGTAATATGGGAGGACCTGGGGCAGCAGGGACAACACATAGGCGTGCCAGAATTGTAGATTACGAGATGCTCGTACGGTGATAGGACAAAGCAATAGCGTCATGATTGGCCAGCCAGCGCAGGAAGGCTGGCTAATACATGACGCTAGAGCAAATGTGTAGTGTGACTGGTCAGCTCCTTAAATATGCCGCCCTATGCAGCGACAACCAATGGTAACGCAGGAGCTTCCACCAATGATCGCTGAAGGGGGGCAGTTTCCCGGAGGCTATGTCACGCCCCAGGGAGTTAACTAGGTGGTGAAAAAAACGCTCCTGTTCCTTATTTAGACACCGCTACCATCCGGTTGAAATCAACCTGTTTTAGAGCACTGCTCTGAAACAGGTGCCGAAAGTGACGGGTGGCAACGAGCTAGTTTACACGCCGCTACCTCGGGTTGATTTGACGGTGCAAGATACATTTGTCTCCGAAACCTGGTTGTTTTCAACCTTCTGTAGCGGCGTGTAAAGGTACCTTTACAGTTACAGTTCACAACACAAGTTTTACACGGGCACAACTCTCCCCTCTGGGTTCCTTTACTCCCTGCAGCCAGGTTGTTCCTTCTATGACCCCTCACTCGTTCTCTGTCCTTTCCAGGCTTTTGGGCTCTCTCCTTCTCACTTGGTGTGTGTGACTCCGGACAGTATTGCGGTGGCTCGGACCCCTGTGGGTCCTCCGGGCTGCCACTGAGCTGCCTGTCCTTTGGGGTAGGAACCCTAACGTGTAGCTAGTGTCCCCCGTCAGTTGTCTGGGGATACCGGATGGATCAACGGTCCCCTTCAGAGCCGACACTCTGCTGCTAGCCTAGCCTCCAATAGTCCTCCCAGGTGAGGCTCTACCAGGCTCCCTCTAAGTGTGTCTGCAGTCTCAGCCGTGTTTCTAGAACCCAGTATCACTGGTCCTCTCGTCCCTCACACTCCTGGGGTGCTGGCTCCGGATGGGCTTTCTCTCTGTGGCTCACACTGGTTCTCCAGATTCTGCGCTCCTTCCACCCCACTCTTCCAGGACGTGTGTTTTCTGTCTTTTCATCTCAGCCTACACCGGCCTACTGACTCCTTTCTCCTCCCCTGCTCTATATCTACCCTCTGTCACCTGACCTGCTTGTCGGCCCACCCACTGTCTCTAAACCCACCACCCTTTGCCCGCCTAGAGAACCCGGGCTCCGGGTTGGGTGCTGCCCTTTTCTGGTATGTGGGTTGTGTGGGCTATCTGTGAGGGTGTTAGGGTGCAACTGTCGTTCCAACCTTCCTGGCTGCAGTTCCCTTTGTGGCCTCCTGGTTGCAGGGGCGCCTCACTCTGCGGCATACCGCCGTGGCGGCCAGGGCTATAGTAGATGGAGCGGCGTCTGCAGGTGGCCTGTGCTACCACCAGGGACCCCTACAGATGCCGTTCCCTGTCTACTAGCAGCTGCGCAGGTGTAGCGAAGCCCAAGGAGCGGGAGCAGGAGCAGCAAATAAAAGTGACAGCTGTCTCCCTGCGGCGCCCCCTGGAGCGTGGCGCCCTGTGCAGCCGCACAACTCGCTCATGCCCAAGGCCGGCCCTGCAGACATTACTTCTTCCTTGAGAAATTCTGTGTGTGACAGTGTGCATATCACCACTGACACTTAAATGAATTAACATGGTTGCTTGTCCAATTTTTGACGTGGGGATGGCGATTCCCTAGGCGATTACTGTGGTGCCCTGTACCATCACATTACGGATGCATTCAGCTCCTCTCAGCATGAGGGCACGCTCAGCCCCCAGTATACCACAGGAAGCTGCGCACAGCGCCTAGTATACAGCAGGAGGTCTATTTACTTTGTCACTTACCCGCAAAATAATTTTTTGTTAAACCATTCTATGTTAGTATACCTAAGAAATTAGTTACTATCCCGTACACCTCATTTGACTCAAGGAACATCCTAGACTATTTTTTGAGGGGAAATGTTAACCCCTAGCTTTACAGTCAGTCACCGAAAAAAAAAAAAGACCTATCCATTGTTTGTGTGAGGTTATAGATACTCTTGTTAAGGAACA
Source organism: Allobates femoralis (assembly GCA_033576535.1). Lineage (NCBI taxonomy): Eukaryota > Metazoa > Chordata > Amphibia > Anura > Aromobatidae > Allobates > Allobates femoralis. Next base: position 216,706,847 of record JARQOC010000006.1, on the reverse strand, counting down.
ATACAGAAATGGTGGTATTTAGAATATGAGCGCTACACAAGGACACTGCACTGATCAGTATTACCTTTAGATCTTTATTGGATATTAACAAATGTGAGTCCTCGCCACAACATGTTTCGACACTAATGCGTCTTCCTCAAGTGGATAAGGACCTCTATTTCACCTCCTCCTTTTATTCACAAAGAGCCTACAACTCAATGGAGGAGGGTGTGCAAAAAACTATTAACCATTTCATTACTTCATAGATAAAAACAATCCAATATTAAAACATCATATAAAATTACAATACAAAAAGTATTACAAAAAAAAAAAAAAAAAAAAAAAAAAAAAAAAAATGCCTACTACAAATTACACGATTAAAAAATTGGTGATAATATAAAAAATGCTCGTATATCATACACTTCTATATCTTTATCATAGCAGCGTTCAATCACCTATAGTTAAATTTAACCCTTCAGGGGAAAGGGTCCCCATTTTAAAGATCCAGTAAGATTCCTTTTTGCAGAGTTTATCAAACCTATCAGGAATTCCCTCATTTATTTGATCTATAATAACTAATCGCAAACTAGATGGATCACTTCTGTGCATTTGGGCATAATGCCTAGATACACTATGCAGCAGGAAACATTTTCTTATATTTGATCTATGTTTATTTAACCTGGCCTGCATACTCTGTACGGTTCTTCCAATATATTGCTGCCTGCACGGGCATTCCAGAAGATAAATAATAAACCTCGACCGACAGTTAAATCTATGTTTTATATTAAATATTTATTTTGTAGTGTTTGAGATAAACGTGGTACATCCATGTACAATGGATGCACAACACTTACAATTCCCCGACCCACATTTGTAACAGCCTTTCTCATCACACATATCATTATGATTATGCTCATTATCCATGTCTTTCGGTAGTTCTTTTATTCTACTTGGGGCTATTATACTCTTACTATTATTTCGTCCTTTTCTAAAAATAATTCTAGGGTTCATAGGGATAGTTTGAGAGAGTACAGGGTCATTTTGTAGGATGAACCAATATTTTTTCATTATTCCATAAATATTCTTGTGAGATTTATTAAAAGTACTGACCAGGTTACATCCATATTTGATATCCTTCTTATTCTCTTTTTTCTGTCTAACATCGGCTCTATCTTCAATTTTTTTAATGCAGTCCTCTTGTGTATAATTCTTGCATTTTTTAAAAGCATCACATAAAAGTTTCTTGGGATATCCTTTTTCTCTAAATTTATATTTTAATACATTGGCTTCTTTCTTAAAATCCATGTTAAAAGTACAATTTTTCCTGACACGCAAGTATTGCCCATAGGGGATATTTTTGATCCATGCCGGAAGATGGCTACTGTCGAAATTTAAATAACTATTTACGTCCACTTTCTTAAAATAGGTGGACGTACTCATTTTCCCTTGTTCATCAATGTTGATTTCAAGATCCAAATATTGAATTGCATGGTCAGACATATTAACTGTAAACTTTAGCCCCCATTCATTACAATTCAATTCTTCCACAAATACCAATGCCTCCTCCTTACTGCCAGACCATATTATAATGAGGTCATCTATGAAACGTTTAAAAAACCTTATATGTGCCCTCCCTAGCGGGGAGCCGGCGATGGACACAGATTCAAAAGCCCCCATATATAAACCTGCGTAACTGGGGGCGAATCTCGTGCCCATCGCACAGCCCCTCACCTGTCTAAATATCTTTTTCTGAAATGAAAAGATGTTATTATTCAGTATATAATATATACCCCATTTCAAGAATTCTTTTTGTGCATCCTGCATATTCTTATCCTTAGATAGGGTTAAAAGTGATTGATCAAATTCTAAGTCATGTGGAATGCTTGAATACAAGGCACGTACATCTAACGTTATTAAAAGACATCCTGGAAGAGGAGGAAGTTTGGTAATCAAACTAATTAATTGTGATGAATCCCTTATATATGTACAGTATCTAGCTTTAAATAATATTTTTGTAAAAATAGGTCACTGTAGTGTTTTAAGTTATTTGTTAAAGATTCGATTCCCGCTATTATGGGGCAACCTGGTGGGTTAATCCTGTCTTTATGTATTTTTAGCAAAAAATAAAAATGTTCTAGTTTATATCTTATGATGTTCAAAAATGTATACTCTTTCCCATTGAGTATACCACTTTTCCAAGCTGACTTAGTCTTTTAAATAGATACAAAATGACTATTATCTGAAGGCTCTACCATTAATTCTTCATAGTATCCTTTATCGGCTAAAATTTCCTCACTCTTATTTACATACCAATTATACCCCATAACCACTATTCCACCCCCTTTATCGGCTTTTTTCACTACTATATTTTTATTTTCTTTTATTCTCTTTAACGCTATTCTCTCATTTTTTGTTAAATTGTCCTGTTGTTTAATGTCCTGAATCTTTCTAATTTCCTTTAGGATTAAATGATGGAATGTTCCTAAATAAGGTCCCTGATGATACATGGGGTAAAAATTACTTTTAGTGGATAAATTCACATGCAAGAAATCATTCTCCTCTTTCACTTCCTCTTCATTTCCTGTTTTCATATTTTTTATATAATCTTTACCTTTTATTTGTTCCAACAAAAAATGTCTCTGGACTGTCAGTTTACGAATATAATCATTAAAATCAACATACAATGTAAATGGATCTAATTTGGCTTTAGGGCAGAAAGAAAGGCCTCGTTTCAGTAAAATGATTTCATCTTCTGTAAATTCAATATCTGAAATATTAAAAATCTCTACTGTCTCTCTTTTACTTTTGTCATTAGTACTATCTTTTTCTTCATTTTCTACTATTCTTAATCTATTTTTGTTTTTTTGCTCTTTATTGTTCCTATTTCTGGGGAAGGTAGGGTTATATTGTGTCCCTTTTCCTCTACACCAGGGGTGGGGAACTCCAGTCCTCGAGGGCCGCAAACAGTTCAGGTTTTCACAATTTCTTTAGTATTGCACAGGGATTGGAATCATCACCAGTGCAAGTGATTATGTTATCACCTGTGCAATACTAAGGAAATCCTGAAAACATGCACTGTTTGCGGCCCTCGATGACTGGAGTTCCCCACCCCTGCTCTACACCCTCTACTCCCCTTTTTCTTTTTGATTTCCTACCCACTGCCGGTCAAAAAAAAAAGTGTTATTTTCATATTTCCAGATTTATCAATATGATCATCCATTTTATCTTTATCATTTTTACTCATATTGTCTGCTATATCTTTTTGTGTGGATTGTCTCTCAGGTTTATAGAGATCCCAAATTAAATTACCATTATGTCCATTTTGAGTAACATTGTTATCCCCTAATGATGAACTCAAAAAGGTTTCAGTGTCAATTATTATTTCAGGTGAATTAGGAAGTTTTTGGTACAAAGTGTCATCTAAATCATTAATTCCTTGATTCTGTGTAATTAATTTCTGTGAAAAAGTATTACTGTGTATCGTGAATAATTCAAATGATTTATTAGTGAAATTACTGGTGATCTCTTCTGTTCTCTATTCCCTAATGTTAGATACTCAACTTCATTTGGATCAAATAGTTCTATTAAGGCTGGGTTCACATCACGATTTTGGAGCTTCCGAGTGTATCCGTTTCAAAACGGATACACTCGGATCCAAAATCGGCTCCCATGTATCCCTATGGGGCTCGGATCGGATCGGATGTGTGCCTTGTGACATCCGAGTTTGGCACCATCCGATCCTGTCCGATTCTGTCCGATTTCATCACGGACACAAAAACGCAGGCTGCTGCGATTTTGTGTCCGAGTGTGTCCAAGAATGAAATCGGACAGCCTCGGATCAGAGCTGATCCGAGCCCCGATAGTACAGGAGCCTATGGACATCAGATCCGAGCTGAGCTCGGATCTGATGTCAGCCTCCCCCCGCTTCCTCCAGCCTCCCCACCATAGGATTACCGTATTGACTCGTGTACAAGCCGAGGGGGTGACTTTTCAGCCCAATTTTTGGGCTTAAAAACTCGGCTTATACACGAGTATATACGGTAATTGATACTGTGCATGACTATAGGACCTCGTGTAGTAATATTATGATTGTGTACCTTGTGCAAGATGATAACTGCAGTTTTTTTGTATCTACCCGTCATCTTTTGCACTTTGTGCGCAATGTGTAGATTACACTATTTTAATAATTTGTGCACACTTGTTTATCAGCAATATAGCTCAACTCTTTGCCTCCTTTTGTATTATGTCTCCAATGTAGAGTTACTGCAGCATTATGAGCCAATTGGTGATAACCATCTTCGCTCTGGGTCATTAATTTGATGCATATTCCATATGGATTGCTTTTGTACACTCCCTGACAGAAGTTATGTCGCTAAGGGCCACGTCACACACACAGATAATTGTGCAGATATTGGTCAAAAATCTCTGGTTGCAGTGAAATCATGGACACATTGTTCATTTGTATATGGCCACAAAATGGAACAATGTGTCCATGATTTCATTGCAACCAGAGATCTGCCAACAATATCTGCACAATTATCCGTGTGTGAGACGTGGCCCTTAGGCTGCTTTCACTTAGGTGAAAGATGTGCCAGATCTGCCGCATTTAAAAAAAAAAAAAAAACGCCTAACGGCCGCCCTTGCTGCACCGATCTGGCAAGCCCCATGCATTGTCTATGGGGCTTGCGGTCTGGGGCAGCTGCAAAAAAAAAAAAAAAAAGTGGTCAGCAACATACTTTTTTGCAGGCGCAACTGCCACATCTGCCGGCAACCAGCAAAACCGCACTTGCCGCAAGCCCCATAGACAATGCAAGGGGATTGCCGGATCAGTTCTGCAAGTACGGCCATTGGGCGGAAGATGCAGTAAATCTGCCGGATCTGCTGCATTTTCAAAAAACCGCCTATGTGAAAGGGGTCTTATCCATGTTATGTAAATAAAAGCTTATAACCTGATGTTAAATTCATCCATTAGTTATACAAATTACTCTTTTGAAAGCTACGAAATTTGGTTTAGGTTAAAAAAATAAATTGGCATCAATGCTGAAATGATACCTGAAGAAGGCTTATCCTTACTGTAAAGCCGAAACGCGTTGTATGTTCTCCACTATATTACTGATGGAATAAACTACTACTTTGGAAAATAAGAAGAATTTGGATGGTGTCTTTCTGGAACTGGGAGCGCTCGTCTATACACCAGATAATCTCTGTCTGTGGACACACCTAAGGCTACTTTCACATTACGATTTTTAGGGAGCCGATGCTGTCCGATAAATTCGGACAGCATCGGCTCCCTTCTGATGCCTGGAATCGGATGCCAAATAGGCATCAGATTCCGGCATTAAAATCGGAGCCTCCGGGCAAAAAAAAAAAAAAAAAAAAAAGTTTATGCTCACCTCCCCCCGAGCCCCCGCCGTCTCCCTGCAGGCTCCCAGTGTCTGCAGGGGTCTTGTTCTGCTGTACAGGACCTGTGGTGATGTCACAGTCACGTGACAGCAGGTTCCTCCATGGTAACCCGCGATCACATGACTGACATCACCGCAGGTCCTATACAGCAGAAGACGACCTCTGCAGACACCGGGAGCCTGCGGGAGCCTGCAGGAACCTGCAGGGAGACGGCGGGGGCAGGTGAGCATAAACTTTTTTTTTAACCCTTGCGCTCCCAGTTTGGAGCATTTTTACTGTACTGAGCATGCTCATCAGATGTTTCCTCGGACCCTTCTCCATAGGGCCCCATGATAAATTGATCGGGTCGGATCGGATGTGCACTAAATGCCATCCGATTCGGTCCGATCCGATTCTGTCAGATTTTATTTTCGGTGCAAAAATCGGAGCCTGCTCTGATTTTTGCACCAAAAATAAAATCTGACAGAATCGGATCGGACCGAATCGGATGGCATTTAGTGCACATCCGATTCGGTCTGATGCCCATAGCGCTGCATGGGGCCCAAAATTGGTCCGATGCTGTCCGATTTTTATCGAACAGCATCGGAATTTAAAAATCCGTAATGTGAAAGCAGCCTAACAGACTCCGGGCTGGGAGCTCTGTCATTTCTGGGACGTAGCTGCAAACATGGAGGCAAGCACACTAAAGAGTGGATCAATCAAGTGACCACAAGGAATTGTTACATGAGAAAATAAAGACATCAAAAGGGCGACCATAAAACATTATCTATCACCATACTTTATAATCTACACTTAAATTTCCGCCCTCTCTTTCCATCTCCCCCACCACCCAGACCCCAGTGCCCAGAGGTCGGACTTCCTTGAATCACATTACTTTCTGTGGGCAACAAAAAACTTTTGTCTTGCCAAAATCTGACCATTCTGTGTTCATTAAATGATCAATATTTCAGCATTGATGCCAATTTATTTTCTTAACCTAAACCACATTTGGGAGGGTTTCAGCTTTCAAAAGAGTAATTTATACAACCAATGGATGAATTTAACGTCAGGTTATAAGCTTTTATTTACATAACATGGATAAGCGACATAACTTCTGTCAGGGAGTGTAGAATCTCTATTGCGTTTGGAATGGGCTACCACATACAAACATCTTGAAAAGCAAGTAGGCCAATGTGCAGTGTTTTTTATGGGTTTTTTTGGTGCAATTCTGTCACAAATCTGTATGCTGCTATCCTGAATCTAGCAAAATCAATGAGCATTCTGAAGTTTTGTGCACGTGTTGCTTATTTTTTCCATGCAGATTTGATTACATCAAAAAAAATGTGCAGCATGTCAATTCTTTGTTCAGTTTTGCCTGCATTTTTCAGCGCCTTCCACTCATTGACTTCATTATAAAAAATACAGGCAAAAAAACTACATTGCACTATTTTATTCTGCCAGAAGATGAGATTTAGAGCTGAACATTTCTACACCAAATACTCAGCATGTGCACATAACCTCAGGCTTTTCCAGTCTCAGGATGTGTGTACACAACATTTTTTTTCTGGTGGGTCAGCACCAGAAACTGCTTGAACACGTGCACAGAAGAATGAACATATGCATTTCTTAGCTAAAATGACTTGCTGCTGTTATGTTCAGTGTTTTGAGCATTTTCGTACTGCCTCCAAAGAGGCTAAGTAGTTAAAAAGGCTGACCATTCTTCTTTATTTCAGCCATCACATGTAGAGTAAGTTAATGAAATGTTTGACAAAATACAGCACGATTCTTGAAGTTTACAGTTTTTATTGTGTACAGTCCATGAATGATAAAATCCAAGAGTGGTTCTAGGCAGCAATAAATAAAATTAAAGAAGTGATCCATGTAATTCCCCGTCCCAAAACAAAAAAAAAAAAAAAATATCTGCACCCCTCTCTCCCCTCCTTGATGTCTTCCATACAAAATACCATACTAAGTGCTTGTTTATTCTTTAAATTAGTTTTTCACTCATTTGATCAGTCATTTCTGAGTGTTTCCAACCTTAACCGCTATCTGTGCTCACTATAAAATGTAGTGTTTTTTTTTGTTTTGCTTGTATTTTGCAGTGTCTCGAACAGATTGGTTTTACATTGTTTCCTATGGAAATCGTTGCCTCTGTTTTCATCGATGTTTTTGGATGGATTATCGATGAAAACCGAGGTATCACTTCAATTGTCATGCTGTGTGATTAAAAAAGGAAAACAGTGTATGAATAGGTCATGTCATGGAGAACTTTACATACAAGACAGACAAGAAAGGAGACTCTGTAGTAATCAAGGAAACTAAATTGGTAAGAGATCCCAGAATGGTTCAGTTTATTTGCCAATAAGGTGCCCAATAAAAGTTTCCTAAGAATAAAGATCAAAATCTGTCCTTATGCAACAAACTAAATAAACATCGCTAATGAATACCTCACTAAAAGGCCTCTCCTCATACAATACAGTATACTGCTGCATTTATATGGCAGTAGTTTCAGTCCATGTTAGCATAACTGGTACTTCTTGCCAAAACTGGGAGGGGAGCTCATGCGAGGCAGGAACACCTTATTTTCAGGTTATCAGTACACCAAGGATCAAAATATGGCAATGTGAATGCGGCCTAAGGGCTTGGACACACTTTCCTAGTTACATCAGAGTTTCACTGAGGAGACTCTGAAAGGGCTGGAGCAGTGACCCTGAACGGCCTCTCCCTCTCTGGACGGGGCTGGCGGCTGCTTGCATTTTTGTGCAGCTCCAGACTCCCGATCCAGAAAGGGAGAAGCCGTTCAGGGTCACTGCTCCAGCCCTTTCAGAGTCTCCTCAGTGAAACTCTGATGAGTGTGTCCGAGCCCAACACAATATTCTGTCATATTGTGGGTCAGCCTCTCAAAATAATGTCAGCTTTAAGCATTAAGGGACCTCATATCTTCCTAAATTTCTACTGAAACACATACTTTACACAATACTGACAGCCACAGAATGACTGACCCACAAATCATACTTTTTTTTTTTTTTTTGGTAGGTTAAACTCATGTTCATTCCGATTTTAATCTAGAAACTTGGGACAATGTTACAGTATGAATGATCCCACCAAAATACAAGAAAGCAGAAAACACCTTTATTTTAGTGAAGCTAAAAGCAAAAAGTGTATCTACTCTGAAGTAGTTCCATAGTAGATGGAAAATGGCATTTCAATGGAGAATGCAACCAATGCTACCATAGTGTCAAGTCTTGTCAAATTGTACAGATACTATGACTTGACATCGTACCAAAAAGTGCCTCCCTTCTACTCTAAGTACTGTAGGCTTTCATCAATACAAACATTAATGCTGCACAAATATTGAGCTACTTTTTTTTTACTAAGATTTTATCTTGTGTGGTCATACTTTTGGGGATCCAGGATATAGAGACAAGTTTGGAAAGACAAGTTTGGAGAGTTCCATACAGCTACTTTAGCTGGCCCTGTAAGGCTGCTTTCACACTGCCGTTTATTCCTGATCTGGATTCATTAGGTTTTGGATGCCAAAACCAGGAGTGAAGCTTGCAGAGTAAAACTAGAATTGAAAGATTGACACCTGTTCTGAGATTTTGGAGACACTTCTTGTTTTGGCACCAAACACTGATGGACACTGATCAGTGAAAAACTGCAGTGTGAAAGCAGCCTTAGGGAACATTGGTAGATATCCTCCTCACCACTGACCATTCTTTTTAATACCTAGCACTATGGATGTAGTGGGATTTTACTATTACATCAATTTTTAATACTTGAGACTTTACCAAAGTAGTTTGTCTGGGCAGAAAAATTTCTTTACAACAAAACACTACTTGGGTATCTCCAATAATATTTTAAGTGCTCTATTTTTTATGAATTTTGGCATGCCTGTCCAGAAACCCCTTAAATCTAAAGCTCTTTCCACACTCATTACAAGAGTAGCCATTACAAGCTTTACTGTGAGTCTTCACATGCACAGCTAGATGCGACTTTCGTCTGAAACACTTATTACATTGGGTGCAGGGGAATGGCTTCTCCCCCGTATGAATCCGAAGATGTTTAACAAGGTTTGGTTTACTAGAAAATTTAGCCTCACAATATGTGCACGCGTAAGGCTTTTCACCAGTGTGAATCCTTTGGTGAACAATGAGCTGGGCATTAAAGGGAACCTGTCACCTGGATCTAAGCCCCTACACTATCACTACCTGTCCCTGCACCTTCCTAGCTGCTCCCTATCTATCCCTCTCTGAGCTAAATCCGCCCTATAAAACTGCAGAAAAATAACTTATAACTTACAGAAGTCCCTGAGGCTGGGACTGAGAAGGCGGCGCCAGGCTCCATTCAGCCCCTCCTCCATGCAGCAGCACACGCCCCACTGGGCGGCGTTATTCTTTCTTCATCGCCGCCTCCTCCATTTGGAATCTCCCGCCCGCTTTACACCTATCATGTTGTGGTGATGCGACCTCGATGTGTCCCCTGACTGAGACACAGCATATGGGAGATTGTATCTTCTGCTTGGTAGCAGCACACACAGGGTGAGCTGCTACTGGAGCTAAGTGCTGATTGAAATCACTGACCCCAGGTGTGCGGGTGAATAGGAGATGATATGAGCTGCCCTGGGCTGTGGGGAGGGGGTGGAGTGTGTCAGGACAGCAGCAGGAGCTGCTGGGATTGTATGAGGTTCTACTCGGCTGTGCCCCGGTGTAACAGGCCAGACTAACCCCCCCGACCAGAATATACCCGGGGTTAAAGTGGCCTAGGCCAGATTATACCCCTCCGTATACCACAGCAGCTTTAGATCAGGGCTCCAAGCAACACATGGGGGCCCGAGGCAGCACAAAGTGGCCCCAGGCAGCAGAAAGTGGCCCTACGCAACATACAGGGGCCCCAGGCAGTGCTAGGGCCACAGGCAGTGCTAGGGGCCCCAGGCAGTGCACAGGGCCCAGGCAGCACAAAGTGGCCCCAAGCAGCACAAAGAGGCCCCAAGCAACATACAGGGGTCCCAGGCAGTACTAGGGGCCACAAGCTACACACAGGATCCCAGGCTACACACAGGGGCCCCATGCAGCATACAAGGGCCCCAGGTAGTGCACGGGGCCCCAGGGAGTGCACGGGGCCCCAGGCAGTGCACAGGCCCCAGGCAGCACAAAGTGGCCCCAGGCAACATACAGGGGCCCCAGGCAGTACTAGGGGCCCCAGGCTATACACAGGGTCCCAGGCTACATACAGGGGCCCCATGCAGCATACAAGGGCCCCAGGCAGCATACAAGGGCCCCAGGCAGTACAAAGGGGTCCCAGGCAGCGCATGGGGGCCAGAGGCAGCACACAGGGGCCCCAGGCAGCACAAAGTGGCCCCGGGTGGCCCACTGCCTGGGGCCCCTGTATATTGCCTGTGGTCACTTTGTGCTGCCTGGGGCCCCTGTGTGCTGCCTGGGGCCCTGGTATGCTGCATGGAGCCCTTGTGTGTAGCCTGGGATCCTGTGTGTAGCCTGGGATCCTGTGTGTAGCCTGGGGCCCCTGGTACTGCCTGGGGCCCCTGTATGTTTCCTGGGGCCACTTTGTGCTGCCTGGGGCCCCGTGCACTGCCTGGGCCCCCGTGCACTGCCTGGGGCCCCGTGCACTGCCTGGGGCCCCGTGCACTGCCTGGGCCCCCGTGCACTGCCTGGGGCCCCGTGCACTGCCTGGGCCCCCGTGCACTGCCGTGGGGCCCCGTGCACTGCCTGGGGCCCCGTGCACTGCCTGGGGCCCCGTGCACTGCCTGGGGCCCCGTGCACTGCCGTGGGGCCCCGTGCACTGCCTGAGGCCCCGTGCACTGCCTGGGGCCCCGTGCACTGCCTGGGGTCCTTGTATGCTGCATGGGGCCCCTGTGTGTAGCCTGGGATCCTGTGTGTAGCTTGTGGCCCCTAGTACTGCCTGGGGCCCCTGTATGTTGCCTGGGGCCTCTTTGTGCTGCTTGGGGCCACTTTGTGCTGCCTGGGGCCCCTAGCACTGCCTGGGGCCCTAGCACTGCCTGGGGCCCTAGCACTGCCTGGGGCCCCTGTATGTTGCGTAGGGCCACTTTCTGCTGCCTGGGGCCACTTTGTGCTGCCTCGGGCCCCCATGTGTTGCTTGGAGCCCTGATCTACAGCTGCTGTGGTATACGGAGGGGTATAATCTGGCCTAGGCCACTTTAACCCCGGGTATATTCTGGTCGGGGGGGTTAGTCTGGCCTGTTACACCGGGGCACAGCCGAGTAGAACCTCATACAATCCCAGCAGCTCCTGCTGCTGTCCTGACACACTCCACCCCCTCCCAACAGCCCAGGGCAGCACATATCATCTCCTATTCACCCGCACACCTGGGGGTCAGTGATTTCAATCAGCACTTAGCTCCAGTAGCAGCTCACCCTGTGTGTGCTGCTACCAAGCAGAAGATACAATCTCCCATATGCTGTGTCTCAGTCAGGGGACACATCGAGGTCGCATCACCACAACATGATAGGTGTAAAGCAGGTGGGAGATTCCAAATGGAGGAGGCGGCGATGAAGAAAGAATAATGCCGCCCAGTGGGGCGTGTGCTGCTGCATGGAGGAGGGGCTGAATGGAGCCTGGCGCCGCCTTCTCAGTCCCCAGCCTCAGGGACTTCTGTAAGTTATAAGTTATTTTTCTGCAGTTTTATAGGGCGGATTTAGCTCAGAGATGGATTGATAGGGAGCAGCTAGGAAGGTGCAGGGACAGGTAGTGATAGTGTAGGGGCTTAGATCCAGGTGACAGGTTCCCTTTAAACACAAAACTCTTGCTGCATTCTATGCAAGAAAATGGCTTCTCTCCTGTGTGGGACTTCATGTGACTAACCAGATTGACTTTATTAGTAAACCGTCTGTCACATTCACTGCAAGAAAACGGCTGCTCCCCTGTGTGAGTCCGTTGATGCCTGACGAGGTGCGCATTCCGTGCAAAACTTCTACCACATTCAGTGCATGAGAACGGTTTCACACCTACATGGATATTCTGGTGTTTGCAAAGCCGTGATTTGTCAGAAAAGCAAAGTCCACACTCTAAGCACTTGAAGGGTCGTTCTCCAGTGTGGGTGCGAAGGTGCACAATAATGCTCCCTTTGCTGGCAAAACATTTTCCACATTCTGAACAAGAAAATGGCTTCTCTCCTGTGTGCACCTGTAGATGTTTTAAAGAGCTGCCCCTGTCAGTGAAACACTTACCACATTCCATGCAAGTGAATGGTTTCTCCCCAGTGTGCAGTCTTAAATGGCGTGCCAGGTGGGAACTGCCAAAAAAACATCTTCCACATTCTTTACACATATAGGGCCTCTTTCCTGTGTGCACCCTCTGATGCCTGACTAGATAAGACTTGCACGTGAACGACTTTTCACACTCAGAGCAGGAGAATAGTTTTTCTCCTGTGTGGCTTCTTTGATGGACAACATAGCGCCACTTCTTTGGAAAACATTTGCCACAATCCTTACAGGTGTAGCTGTCAGGCTCAGAGTGAGTCTTGTAATGGGCTATAAAAGCAGATTTGCGTGTGAATTTTTTACTGCATTGGTTGCAACTGATGTTGGGATGCTTTTCTTCTTGCTTTGTTGCATTCTCAGTCTCTGATGAAGGTTCACAGGGTGCATCTGAATCTGTAAGGTTCTCTTCTTGTGACTTACGGTCCTTAAATAGAGGTCCTATTGAATCATTCTTGTTTACTCTTTTACGCAAGGTTCTTGATTCTTCCTTATCAGAGGTAGATATATGGGCAGATATCACATTTTTTATGCCAACTGAAACATCTGAATTTTCTGTGCAACATTTTAAACGAGAACTCTGGTTCCTAACAGGTTTTTGCTTCTTCCCAGTGAATCCTTTTGGTTTTCTAGAATGTACTTTCTTCGCTGACTTTTGAATAGGACTTCCAGCTCTAGGTTTTGGAATGGAATTGTGAAAATTATCTGGCAAATGGAAGAAAAAAAATAAGTTTAGGGTTCAGACGTACTTACATTTTCTACACAAAGCTCAAATTGCTTCTACAATATCTTTTGAGAACTAATAATCAAGACTGGCATTGTGTAGAATGTGTGCCACTTAATGAGTTTGGCATATTCTTCAGCTGCTCTATACCATGGACTGGAGTTTATTTCTATTGTAATTTATGTCACATATTGCAAAATATTATGAATATATTCGTTGAGGTCATCACCCCTTTTCCTGCTTATGAAAATGGCAGAGCTGCAGAAAAATGGTACCACATTTAAAACAGTTTTACTCCAGTTATTCAGTGCCAATTGCCCAATGAATCAGTCCCTCAGTCTACATAGGACTTTACTTAGACGATAATACATACCGAGGCATACATTATTTTGTAGCAATAGCCATCTACAATTAGGTTTACGTTATTGTGTGCAATAAAATTAACATTACCCTGATTAATCATGTGCGTTTTTTCTCCTATATTTTTATCTTTATCCTATTTTGCAAATTTTTTTTTTTTATTTTTTTTTGTAGAGCAAATGTCGCATGTTTCAGGCCAAAATATCTGGTTAACATATAATTAGTCGGAGTGGGGGTGGGGAAGGGTAAAGGGGAACAAAAATAGAATTAAACAAGGTGCAAAAAGAAAGATGAATATGGTGTGAAAAAAACCTGACAATTACTTACTGGTAAATGTGTTTTGTTTTTGAGCGCACAACCGCATGAGAGAGGCATCTACCCTTCAAGGACAGGAATCTCCCCCACATCACTGGGTTGCAGAGCATGAAAGAACCAAGTGCAGATACCTAGAAGGTTAACTGGTTCCACCTCCTCCAGATCTGCTCCTATATAAGATAGAAATTTCCTCCAAGTTCTCTGATAAATCTTAGTTGTGACTAGTTTCCTACTTTTAAAAAGTAGAGTCGAGATTAGATTGGGAGAGAATCCCTTACTTTGTAGAAGTCTCCTTTCAAATTCCACACAGGGTTCAACCTCCCTGTGTACAGATGGTGAATCGGACCTTGGGAAAGAAGATTTGGCAACACCCACAGATCGATTAACATCTTTTTGAGCCAGAAGAACCAAGGCCTTTTAGGCCACAAGGCATTACATGTTGACTGCTTGGCAGTTCAGAGTGGTGCTGTTGCTGTGATTAAACCAATTTTTTCTAAAGGCTCAGTTACATAGTTAACGACATCGCTGATGCGTCACAGGTTTGGAGGCGTCGCTGCGACCTCATTGCGTGTGACTCTGGCAAGTTGTTACGATTAATCATTGGATCGGAGTTGACAGGTTTACCAACATGTTGTAAAACCTGACGATATCAACTCTAGCAACCTGCTGCATCGTTCTGTGTGACACCGCGATAACTATGTCGTGGACGACTTCGCTCATTCACAGTAATGAGCAGGGATCGTTCGCAGGGTTTGTGAACGATACCTGCTCACAACATCGTTGGCGAGTTGTTCACGATATCTAGACATGTGACATCTCACCAGCGATGTTGAAATGATAAAAACGACTGCGCACCCACGAGATCGTTGCTGATATAGTTTCAACATCGTGCCATGTAACGGGGCCTTAAGGCTACATTCACCTTGTGCGTTTTTGATCTGTTTTTGCAGCCAAAACCAGGAGTGGAAGAATCAGAGGAAAAGTATAATACAAACATGGGCACTACTTCTATATTTATCACCCACTCTTGGTTTGAGCTACAAAAACATAAGCAAAAACAGACCAAAAATGCTAAGTCTGCTGTTTGCAGCTCTGCAGGTGGAGGGGTGAGTGCAAGCTTTTGTGTGGAGTTGGAAATGTGTGTCTTAGTATTCAGATCTCCACTCCCCTGTCCTTGAAATAATTTCCACTTCCTTCCACTAGGTGTCGCAGATCAAACTCATTTCTACTTGGACCCCATGCTGTGAAGTCGTGCTGTGCTTAGCTGCGTTTTTGCTGTTGTTGACTTCCATTGAAGCTGCTGGGTGTTTCTAGTCTGTGGGTGGAGGTAGGGGCTCTTAGCCTTGGGCTGTTGCAGAGCGAAGGGCAAGGATAGCGGCCCGAACCTCCACACCTTCAGAGATACCTAGTCGGGGCTAGTCAGGGACCCCAAGTCTAAAGCCAGACTAGCTCCCCTGAACGCCCTTGCCCTCCTTACCATGCTTCCTGATTCCCTATCAGTTATACCACCCCAGGACAGAATGGAGCCATGACAATTATCCTTCCCTTGTCAGCCGCAGAAAATAACAGTATTGAGTGACAAACATATGCAAGGTTGAAGTCCAACTTGATCAAGAGGGCATCCACCGCAAAAGGATTTACTTCTCTGGGGTCCATTGAGCAGAACCATTTGACCTTCTTGTTGTATCTGTTTGCAAACCGGTCTATGGACCAGTAACTCCCACATCTCTATCTGAATTGTTGTATCTGGCTCAGGAAGTGTGCCTTGTAATGTTCTGTCCCCTTTATATGGATGGCTAAGATGAACTTTAGATGAGCTTTCGCAATCTGAAGGATTCTGTCTGCAACCTCCAATGGGGCTCTAGACTGTGTCCATCCCAAATGATTTAAATGGGCTGCTGTCACCTGGTTGTCCAAAAGAACCTTCACATAATGACCTTTTAGTGTGGACAGGATGTTTTTTACTACATACTCTACAGATAGTTCTTTTACATTGAAAGAGGACCTGTCACCAAACCAGGCATGGTGATCTAATTACAGCACTGGATGCAGCATGCAGCAAGGGGTCACCCAGCACTTGAACAGCCCTGTACCCCGAGATAATACACTTAGAAAACTTACATGCTCCAGCCATTAAGGAGGTGGCTAGGGGCTGCAGCCAAGGGCAGATTCACACCCCCTGCATGTTTAATCTGCCCACCGCTGCCAATCATTCTCCTTCTTCAGCAGCATTAAACAGAGGTTTTTTTTCTCTCCCAGAAAGTCAGTTTAGGCCCGCCCCCCTGAGGGGCGGAGCCAAACAGCAAGTTCTGGGAAAAAAAAAAAAAAAAAAAAAAAACTGTTTAAATGCTGCTGAAGAGGGAGAGAATGATTGGCAGCGGTGGGCAGATTAAACATGCAGGGGGTGTGAATCTGCCCTTGGCTGCAGCCCCTAGCCACCTCCTTAATGGCTGGAGCATGTAAGTTTTCTAAGTGTATTATCTCGGGGTACAGGGCTGTTCAAGTGCTGGGTGACCCCTTGCTGCATGCTGCAGACATGCTGCATCCAGTGCTGTAATTAGATCACCATGCCTGGTTTGGTGACAGGTCCTCTTTAAAGAAAATTGATTTTGTAATTCTGACCTATTTCCCTGATTTAGCAGATTCTCTAGGTAAGCCCACCAACCCTTGGGGCTTGTATAGGTAGTGTCTATCTATGTGAATTGATATGTCCAAGGAACTCCTGGGGTTAGCACTTTGGAATTCCTTTACTGGTGGCTGGATGACAATGTTGTGGGTTGTAGCATTAGCTTGCCCTCCAGATTTCCCAATAGAACCTATGGATTTGCCAGGAAATCCAACTGCAGGACTCTGATGTGGGTTTGGGACATAGAACTTCTGGTATGCAAGAGGTTAGAGCAGAGCAGCAAATTTGCTTCCCTATGAAACATCACAGGGGATTTCACTGCTTCGGATGCTTGGTTGTGCTCTCTTTAATTTGACTTCTGGAAGACTGCATTCTTGCATCTCCAAGTCTGGCATAATACCTAAAAAGACCTGAGCTCCTAGATCTTTCAATATGGAGATGATCTGTTGTAGCTGACTGGAACAATGTAGAGCTGAACTTCCTATAATAAGAAAGTTGTCAAGGAACGGGTCAATTACTGTATTTTTCGGACTATAAGACGCACCCAGTATATTTGGTTATATTCACAGTTTGATATACCCCATCCACGTTAGATATAGCCTCCCATCACTGTATGTGACCACACACAAAATAACAAGCAAACATGTAACTTACCTCTCTAGCGCTCCCATTCATCTCTCCCTGCTTGCCACAATTAACGTCGCGAGTTCTCCTGCCTCCCCGGAGCATCCGATCATGTGACTGGTGCAGCACAGCTACATCATCACTGCGCATCCTATACCCCTTGCCCTGAACAGGTACTGCTAGAAATGCCAATTTCATCAAGTTTCAGACCTCGCCCTCCAAGGCCAATTGTTCCTCCCGCCAGGCTCTTGGCGATGTTGGAACAAAATCTCGGGGGGGGGGCGTTCTTAAACCATAATTTTAGTCATGATTTAAGGCTCAGTATCCATCCAATTCTAGGTAATGTTTTCCCAGGTTGGAAGAAGAGGAGATGGCCATTGTTGAGCTCAGGGAGACCAGTCCAAGAAAACACTGGGCAGCTGGCTAAAGCACTCAACAAAGTGAATTTCTATGCACATTGCCCCCTGGGAGTTACAAATGTGCAAATAAAGTCTGTGGAGACTCGTTTAGGAGTCTCAACAAAGCACTAGCCAGATATCCCTCCAGGGAGGGACCTAGCCATGGGGGTGGCTCTTTGAGGAGAACACAATATCCACCCTTTGAGTCAATACCCAGCTCTTTGAGCTTAAAGATATGACAAGGGAATACCTTAGGCAATGCACCTAGGAATTCACTGTGTTGAGCGCTTTAGCCAGCTGCCCGCAGTGTTTTCTTGGACTCGTCTCCCTGAGATCAGCGATTGCTTTGTATTGTTGGTCTACTAGACATTGCCCCCACCTAGCCAGAATCCTACTCCACACGGATGAGGGTCAACACCCCAAAACAGCTGTCTGTGGATGGATACCCGGCCTTGGTATTCCCTTGTCATATCTTTAAGCTTTTAAAGAGCTGGATATTGACTCAAAGGGCCACTTAATATGGTGGTCTCCTCAAAGAGCCACCCCATGGCGAGGTCCTTCCCTGGAGGGATATCTGGCTAGTCCTGTGTTGAGACTCCTAAACGAGGCTCCATAGACTATTTACATACCTGGGGGAGAGAAATCACATCATATTATCTTGCGAGGGCCTCTTGAATTGAAGCCTTAACCTCCCTTTTTGAGCTCGGGCCAGCTTTATTGGTTTCTAGGGGACCCTTTCAACTGTCTCTTATTCTCCAATAGGGCTTCCTATAGGCAAGAAAGGAAAAGTTGGGAAAGCTCTTATCCTCTGCTTTTTCCAAAATATCATCCAGAGCAGTCCACTCAATAAGTCCTCCTGACATGGGATCAAGCAAAGTTTATTCTTGGTTTGCATGTCCCCTAACGCCGCTGACCTGGATGCCAGCATATTTGAATCCGCAGAGGTGTCCGCTAAAAATGCCACTTCCCCTTCATCAAATGCATGGCGGACAGAATATTTTACCTTTGTTTTATTTTTTAACTGCTCCTCTAAGCAGCCCAGCCAAACCATAAGAGATCTAGCTGTGCAAGTCGCTTCTGCTGTTGATTCCCAGCTACAGTTGGAACCAGAAATTTACATTTACTTATATAAATCGGGAGTTTGAGATTCGGGCACTGTAGCCAAATCCCAAAATCCTTTGCGGCACTGCGAGCCGCCGATTCTGCCCGCAAACGCACAAATCCTGCCGCCGGACAACACATACCCCCACCAATGCCCGCTACACGCACCGCCCGCCACTCCCCCGCCCCATGCTCCCGCTTCCCCGCCGCCAGGGCCGCACCGTCCATTGGACAGTGCGAGCCCTCAGGCCCAAGCGCCAGCAGCCAGGGGGAGCGCCATTAGAAAAGCGCCCGCCCCCAGCATCAGCGGACGCCTTCATGACAGACGCTACCGCACTGTTATTGTAGGCTGCAGGCACGGTGGGGCTGCAGTCTGATACCATCTGCCCCCCCGCTCCTCAACTATGGTTACAGGGGCGGCGGCCCAGAGATCAGCACCCACACTGCCCCTGCTTACCCCCAATTACCCACACTGTCCCTGCTTACCCCCCTACTCACCCACACTGCCCCTGCTTACCCCCTACTCACCCACACTGCCCCTGCATAGCACACCCCACTCACCCACACTGCCCCTGCTTACCCCCTTACTCACCCACACTGCCCCTGCATAGCCCACCCAAATTACCCACAATGCCCTTGCTTAACACCCTACTCACCCACACTGCCCCCAGTCACCCACACTGCCCCTGCTTATCCCCCCACCCGCTCACCCGTACTGCCCCGGCTCACCCCTCTTACCTTCACACTGCCCCTGCTCATGCCCCCACTCTGTACCTGCTTACCCCTCTCACCTCCCCCACTCACCCACACTGCCCCGCTTACCCCCCCACCCAATCACCCACACTGCCCCCGCTTACCCCCCCCACCCAATCACCCACACTGCCCCCGCTTACCCCCCCCACCCAATCACCCACACTGCCCCCGCTTACCCCCCCCACCCAATCACCCACACTGCCCCCGCTTACCCCCCCCACCCAATCACCCACACTGCCCCCGCTTACCCCCCCACCCAATCACCCACACTGCCCCGCTTACCCCCCCACCCAATCACCCACATTGCCCCTGCTTACCCCCCACCCAATCACCCACACTGCCCCCGCTTACCCCCCACCCAATCACCCACATGCCCCGCTTACCCCCCACCCAATCACCACACACTGCCCCCGCTTACCCCCCCACCCAATTACCCACACTGCCCCTGCTTGCATGTGGTGCTGGAGTTCCGAATTATCCCACTCATTACTAAAACAAAAAGTATACGACACCTTCTGTCAGGGGTGTAGTACCCTTTGTGACACACTGTTAGTGAGGCGACACATTCACATGGGCAACAGGATAAAATGGATCCTAAAATTTGTTGGGCAATTTCTCCTGAGTACATCGATACCTCATATGTGGTCATAAACCACTGTTTAGGTGCACGGCAGGGTTCTGAAGGGAAGGAGCGCAATTTGACTTTTGGAGCCAATTTTCCATTCTAAAAGTGAAATGGCGCTCCTTCACTTCTGAGCCCTGCCGTGCACCCAAACAGTGGTTTATGGCCACATAGGAGGTATCGGTGTATGTACTCAGGAGAAAATGTCCAACATGTTGTAGGATCCATTTTATCCTGTTGCACATGTGAAAATGAAAAAAATTTAGGCTAAAATAAAAATTATTTTTTTTTTTTTTCCTTCACAAAAAGTAAAAATTTTCATTTTTACAGATGAATTTGTGAGACATCTGGGGGTTCAAAGTGCTCACCACCCATCTAGACAAGTTCCCTGGAGGGGGGAGGAGAGTCTAGTTTCCAAAATGGTGTCACGTGTGGGGGAGCTCCATTGTTTAGGTACACAGGGACTCTCCAAACGCGACATGGTGTCCGCTAACAATTTGTGCAAATTTTCTATTCAAATTGTTAGAGGACACCATATCGCGTTTGGAGAGTCCATGTGTGCCTAAACAATTGAGCTCCCCCACAAGTGACCCCATTTTGGAAACTAGACTCCCCAAGGAACCCATCTAGATGCGTACTTTCAAGCAAATTTTCCATTCAACTTGTTGCATATGAAGAGCCCCTGTGTGCCACCAGCACAAGGGCAACTGGAGGAGTTGTGGGTACAGCACCAGAAAATGGTGCCTCTAATGAAAGCACTATTTTCTGGGGTTGCTGTGGGTTGCAATTTACAGTGTGGGAGGCCCACAACGTTTGGGTCTCTAAACGCTGAGGATTCCAGCCCCCCAGCTGCCAAAGTTGTACCTGGCTGGCAATCAAAAATACAGCAAAGCTCCGTCATTTTAATTGTAGAAGTAATTTTTTTTAAAAAGGACACGGGGCTCCGCCACATTTTTGTCCAGCCAGCCAGCCGGATTGCCACCAACTCCCAGCTGCCTCGTACTTGGCTGGCAACCAAAAATACAGCGAAGCCCATTTTTTTTTTATTTGTAGAACTAATTCTAGAAAAAAAATAAAAAAATGTGGGGCTTAGCCATATTTTTGGTCCAGCCGGGTACAACTAGGCAGCTGGTGGCTGGAATCCTCAGCATGAAGAGGCCCAAGTGTTCTTGGCCCCCCATGCTGCGAATTGCAGCCCACAGGCTCCTTGAAAATGGCGCGTTCATTGAAGCACCATTTTCTGGTGCTGTACCCATGCTCTTCCAGTTGCCCTGGTGCTGGTGGCAAACTGGGTAATAAAAGGGGTTAAATGCCAGCTGGCACTAAACCCGAGATTCATAATGTCAGGCCAATGTTAGACCCGGCCATTAGGAATCTCTAGTAAATAGTTAAAAAAAAAAAAAAAAAATACACCACACAGAGAAAAACTTTTTTTTTTTTTTTTCCCAAATAAAACAAATTCGGACTCCATCTTTATTATAAAAATCCGACGTTGTCCACAACGAAGGTCCCACGAAGCTCAATCGCCTCTGCTACATCCACCGTCCTATAGTGGATCACAGTGCCTGGGCTGCCAGATCGCCATTCTGCAGCCCGATCCCCTGCATGGGGGGGGGGGGGGGGAAAATCGAGCTGCAGAGAATCTGCGGCTCACCTGGTGGCGGCAGGAAGCAGGCTTCGGCAGCCGGCAAAAAGTGCCTGCACCGCCATCTTGGTGAAGATGATGGGGAGTGATCAGATCACTCCCCATCAGCACAGGAGGGGGGGGGGGGGGCGATCCCCGCCCCCTCAAGCACTCCAGTCTATACAAGGGGCTCTGACCGCCCCTTCTATAGGTGGAGACAGTATCACTGTGATTGGCTGTTAAAACAGTCAATCACAGTGATCTTGGGGATGGGGAATCCCCCCTGACCTCGAGCCTCAGTGCTCTGTGATAGGAATCACAAAGCACCGGGGCCTGATGGCGGTTACCGCAGCAACGGTGCCACGGTAACAGCCATGATGTTGTGCAACGTCATGGGTCGTGATGGCACCGACCTTCATGACGTTGCACAACATCAAAGGTTGGGAAGGGGTTAAAATCACCCAGCCGTGCTGTGCTCCACCAAAGTGCAGCCAGGTTAGCTCCCAGGAGATCAGGATCGCTCTGCTGAGACCCCATTCATGGGCCTTCCCATGTTGCCCTCTCCCTGTGCTGGATTCACGCCTCGCCTGCTACTTCGTGAACAGGGTCCCAGGCTGATGGCTGTGGGCCTTGTCGGGCGACTGTAGCGGCACGTCCCCGGACCCTAGTTATAGCCACCATCCTGCGGATTATCCACAGGTTGTGGCCACTGCTCCTACACACACAGTGGCCTCTAGTTTTCCTGGTGAGGACTTGGGAGTAGCCACACCAGATTGGGGCCAGTCCCCTCTGGCAACCATTCCCTCCACCCAACTCGGATCAAGACCGGATTCGAGGCACACGGGTGAATCCCCCACTCCCGTGTCCCATAGGCTCTCTCCGTCCTCTCCGGACGCCATCCTCCTCCCAACTCTGTTTCTTTCTCACCTTCCTCCGCTAACCCCTCCTCCTGGCCAGAAGCTAGGGCCTCCATAATCAGGGTCCGCCCACATCCTCTAGCCCGGCATTAGAATGGTGTTGTCTGCAAACTACGTGTCTTGGGTTTGTGACCCCTCTACCCTGGGAACAGTGATACCAAACCTGTGGAGTAGTTGCAGCATCACTGTGGCAACCAGTCTGCAGGGGCGCCACATTTGTAGTTTGCCTTGTTCATACCTGCCTTGTCATCTTTGCCTATAAATTTTAAATAGGATTGAGATCAGGGCTTTGTGATGGCCACTCCAAAACATTGACTGCTATCCTTAAGCAACTTTGTAACCAGTTTGGCTGTATGCTTCGGTCATTGACCATTTGAAACCCCCCTTTCCACCCAGGCTTTAACTTCCTGGTTGATGTCTTCAGGTGTTGCATCAGTCTTGCCACATAATCTTCTTTCCTCATGATGCCATCAATTTTGTAAATTGACTAGTCCCTTCTGCAGCAAACCAACCCCACAACATGATGCTGCCAGGCTTTTATCCTAATAAAAATCAGAGATAATTTACTGGGTTGTGCGACACAACCAGTTTTGATCGCCAATATGGCTGCTGCAGAAAACACAAACCACATGAACCATGTGGCAATAAATCATAGACAATGGATATACAAGTGGATGTAGACTGCGCTGCCAACGGAAAAAGACAAAAGTGGAATATATTCCAAAGTAGTGATCTTTATTCATCCAACGCATTTCAGAGTGAATTCGTCACGCCTTCCTCAGGGACCAAACGTTGGCAGCATGGCCTAAATCCACTTGTATATCCATATGTTTCACAGTTGGAATGGTGTGGAAGAACAGACTTGGGGTCTGTTCGCATGGGAGAAAAGTGGTGTGTATTTTCTGTTATGTGAAATCTGCACCTACAAATACGCACCAAACATATGGCTGTCTGCACGGTGCGTTTTTACCTGCCACACAGTGCTTTTTGCCTTTGACTTCTGTAGGACTCAGCATTTTTGTGCTAAAATCTGCAGCGAATCTGCATGAAGAATTAACATTCTACAGGTTTTCTACACTAAAATACACAGCATATCTGCAGCAGAAAAAAAAAAAAAAAAAAAAAAAAAGGCACCATGTGGACAGGACTTAAATCCCTTAGGGACTTTGCTTACAAAACACGCTGCTGCATATTTAGTGGAGATCTGCTTCTTAGATGGAACAGATACGCACCATTTATGCAGCAAAATAAGAGTCATGCAAACAAGCCCTTAAGGCCACTTCACATGCTAGGATATAGGTGAACGAGAGTTAGCCATCTCATGTGACCGCGATCCTTCCGACATAGTTAGTGCGTTGTCAGACACAAGGATATCGTTAACCATCATAAATTTGGCAACGCTCCAGCTATTTGGAGAACGTTTCAATGATTTTACAAAGCGGCAGCAATAGAAGAAATATGAACGACATCGTTCAAAAAGGTTTCACACTGAACGATGTTGTTGCTTCCAAGAACGTTAATTGGACGACAAACGATAGATTTGAGGTCAGGATCACAAATTTTGGATGAACGTTCCAACGATTTTTCCTTCCTACACTTGTTCACACGCAATGACGCACAAACGATATCGTTGAACGTTCACAAATCCGTGACGTTTCAACGATATCCTAGCATGTGAAGTGGCCTTTAGGCTTCAAAGTTTCTCCCTTTTTCCTCCAAACATAATGATGGCCATTATGGCCAATCTTTAGTTCTGTCAGACCACAGTACATGTCTCCAAAATGTTGGTCCATCTACCGGAGTGCACTTGCAAAAATGAATGTCTTTTTTAATGTTTCTTTTGGCATAATGGCTTCTTCCTGGTAGAATGGCCCTTCAGCCTCAGTTGATGCAGTACTCATTTCACTGTGGATAACAATCTTACCAGCTTCCACCATCATCTTCACAAGGTCTTTTGCTTTTGTTCTTGGGTTGATATGTACATGTCAGACCAAAGCATGTACCTCTCTAGGACACAGAACCCATCTCCTTCCCGAGCGGTATGATGGCTGGACATTCCCCATCTTTTTTGTACTGTCATACACTTGTTTGTAAAGTTGAACGAGGCACATTCAGGTATCTGGGAATAGCACCCAACGATGAACCGGACTTGTGCAAGTCCATAATTCTCTTCATGATATCTTGGCTGATTTATTTAGAATTTCCTATGATGCTCCACAAAGAATCAGCATGTTTCAGGTGTGCATTAAAATACATGCACAAGTCTGTTTCTAATATGAACTCCGGTGTTGCTAATAAAATGGTCATCATATGGCTTGTCCCAAATTGTTTAAAGGCATAGTAATCGTAGTGTATGTAAAATTGTGACTTTGCAAAAAGTAATAAAAATGCCTTAAAACATTATCTCATTTCAGGCAATTGGCAAATAATTATGGTAATCCTAATTGACCTAAATTGGGAAAGGTTTATTGTGATTTCATGTCAGATAGTGAGAAAGACATGCATGCGTGTCTTTTTATACAGTGTTTGTAATCTTTTGGTGTCAATTGTATATTTGAGAAATTGGTTTACTTTTTTATCCAGCTGGTCATTTGGAGTGTTCCCATATCTTCAATAGGCAGGGCAAAATTTTTTGAAGCTTTAGCCACAAACAATTTTGGGCATCTGTCCCATGGAGAACAGGCTGCATCATCAGAAGCATAAATGGGTGGCACGGTGGCTCCATGGTCAGCTATGCAGTGCTGAGGTCCTGAGTTCAATTCCCACCAAGGACAACATCTGCAATGAGTTTGTATGTTCTCCATGTGTTTGCGTGGGTTTCCTCCTGGCACTCCGGTTTTCTCCAACATTTAAGAGACCTACCGATAGGATGTTTATATTGTGCGGACAGTGTTGCAAATGTATGTAAAGTGCTATGGAATTAATAGCGCTATATAAAATGAAAAAAAATTTAAGTTTAAGTGATGCCGGGATGGGAGGTGGGCGAATACTTTTGTCACAATTTTTTCCATTCTTTGGAAATCAGTGCCTGGACCTTCATTAACCAGAAAGGATCAACATTTTTTCTATTCAGAACCCTCAAACAACATTGCGCATTGGTCCATTGAGCCTTCTCTACCACAATACCCATGATGGACCTCACAACCGTCACCACCAGACATCTTGTATCCTCCATGGAAAAACACTGGCATCTGCTGGTCTCATATTTGATGACAAGATGGGAAGAGAGTCTGAAGATTCTCACTTGCCATCCAATTTGTCTCAATCCTCTGCTATTGGAGATGATCTCCTAGCTGTTCTGGAACTATCCTTTCTTCTATGGGATAGGGATCTCAAGGAATTTTTGACCTCTGTCCTGTCCTATGGATCTAAGATCTGATGTCAAATCAGGAGTCTCTGCGTATTGTTTTATGCACACCTGGCAGAGCTTTTCTTAGCCAGATGACTTAACGATTACAAAAAGCACACTGACTATTTTTGGTCTTGGTCGTACATTTTTTTCCTGAGTCTAAGTTAAGAAAACATGATGGGAACAAGTGCCAGGATGGCTGCTCTAGCTGCTTTTTGCATGGGGCTGCATGCTTGGCAGGCGAAAGAACTGTCATCTAACCTGCTAGAAAGGAGGGGCGGATGGGGGGGGGGGGGGGGGGGTCAGATTGGAGTGTACCGCATGGCAAGCAGGCTCAACATCTTTGTAAGATTGGAATGCTCTACAGTCCCCTCCAGCACACCACGTTCAGTCCTCTCCTGGCAATTTCTGGATTGTGGTGTCACCCGCCACACTCATGGGGGGTTGCCCTTCAGGACCTACAGCTTTAGCGTAGGCCTGGATACATGGTGGCCTTGCCACGCTCAAGATGGCCAATGCCATCACATTGCACTCTGAGATGGCCATCTACAGCCTATCCAAGGTTCCAGACACATGCCTGCCCTGCTCCAGGACCAACCGGGACTTCATGGTCACAGTCACTGGAGCACTCTCCATCAGGGCATGACCACATGATGCATCCTACACATACACTGACCTGGGACGCAGAGCAGTGGCTGCCATTACCAAGATGCACGTTTTCCTGCAGAAGTCCGGAAGTAGTTCTGCAGCGCATCCAGCACCCTGCACTGGCTGCAGCCTGGATAGTGCCGCATCCAAGATCTGAACTGACCAGAGCTAAGCAAGCATATTGCTTTTTTCTTCTGAACAGTGTTTGAGGTTCCCTGTTCAAGGACAGGAAACCAACCTCCCTTTTTCTCCTGTAAGTTTCATGTCTTTGAAGAGTGCATCCCGCTCTCGTGGTGCAGTCGTGGGTGAATGATAAAACACATGTGTGCATGCTGCGTTTTTCTCCAGAGGGTTTTTGTTTATTTTAATGTAAAAGAGCAGAACTTCCCAGTAGAGGAGTTTGTTTGTTTCAGAGCTGAAACTATGTGCACACACCCAAAATTCTTAAAGCAGGGGCAAATGTAATAACGACTTAGGCTCAATATAACATTACCTTTTAAAGAGGAAGCTTGCTGATCTCCTGTTATAATGCCTTTGTAGGGATCCCTGTGTCCTTCTATATAATCCCACTCTTCCATGTTGAAACAGACAATGATATCATCATATCTTATAGGAACCTGACACATGATGAAAGTCAAAAATTTAGATATGCCCCTTGGTGATATATAATAACATTCCAGTATTCCCAGCAGAGATTACCTCTCCAGTCAGCAAACAAATGATCTTTTTAGCGAGTTCCAGTATCTTCTCATAGGTCCTCTTATTCACCAGTGATGGAGCCTGCATCTTTGGGATCGGGATTGAGATCCTGCTCGCTTCCGCTAGAGGGGAATGGCTGTATGTGATATGGTCTCTGGACTTCTTTACTAATGTGTAATCCTTCAAAATTAAAAAAAAAAAAAAAAAAAAAAAGATACCAGTACTGCAAAACTTTTAATTTTCACCAGCTGCAATATTCTACAACATTAAACATGTGTTGGAAATAAGACGCTTCCATATGGATGCTTGTGGAGAGTTTTCCACCATTTTTTTTTATTTTTTTTTATTTTTAGAGTATTAGAGTTTGTTAGTCTCAAATTACAATATAACTAAGAAATAAATTTGATAATTCAAAAATACTTAGTATCTCAGGAAAAAAAAAAAAAAGTGTAGGCTTTATAATGAGATGTTGACACCTTTTTGAGTCCATTAGGTCAATTTGGGTGGTCTAGATTAGTGGAATGTGTGTTATTGGGAATTCATCCATAAATCTTTAAGCATGTTTCCACTAATCACAAGATCGCTGCAAATTTGGAATAGAAAATACATTTATCTAGACAACGAGCACTAAAAACTTAGAACAACCATCTTGAAGCATCTGAATAGCATAATATAAAATACTAGATTTTATCACTTTCGGCGATTCTAGCACACGTGCGATTACATGGAGCAGGCTGACAAGAAATTGTTCAGACACCACCCTGAGGGTAAGACCAACCATAAAGGAGGAGGCACACCGTCATGCATCAAAAAGAGAGCATATTTGATGCATGACAGTGAAGCGAATGCTGTGCGTTTAATGCCGAGAGAGTATGCCGAGAGAGTCTGCCGTCCCGAAGTTTGCTCAGCGGGATTTCTTAGCATGATGAGTAATCCCGCCGAGCAAACTTCAGCCCCACTAACATTTATCGACATATTCAAACACTGCTGCTTTTTACAACAGCGGTGTTTGAAGACATTAAAAGATCGCACACACGTGACTATCGCTGCACGGGTGCGAGATTTTCTCGCACCCATATACTTTCAATGGGCACTCACACGAGGAAATCACATTCAATTTCAGCAGGCTGCGATTGAACTCACATTTCTCTCGCAATGCGAGCCAAGTGCGTTGTAAACACACAGATATGACCAGTATCATTTACGGATCCTGGTCCGAGTGCAATGAGAGTTTCTCGCATTGCACTCACGCGAGTCATACGCCCGTGTGCCTCCACCCTAAGTAGGAGAGAATTTGATGTGTCATCTCTTTGTCTGCGCTGTGAGCAGAAGGGGACTAGAACCAACAGGGTTCATTGTCTGAGTAAACTATCACTTTGGTGGGTGTGGTCCACTGTGCCACAGGGCCAGACTTACCTTAGAGGGACATAACTAAGCAGCTACCTTGTCTTCACTAGAGTCACTGATGGTGTGGTTAGGCTTGTACTGGAAGATAGCCACCAGCTGCCACTTCAGGGCAGTCCTTGGTACTGTGGCAACTCACCCAAGGCATCAGGAAGGACAACTGTACCTGCTTACCAGTCCGTTTCGGGTACCAAAAAGCACAGGTTCAGAAAATAGAAACCGGATTAACGGTAAGAATAATTCTAGGAATCTTCCACGACAGCATAGGAGGTTGCCTCTCCACGCCCTAATTGGGACAGGAAGCACAAGAGAGTTAAAAAGGACCCTCCTACTAGCCAGTGTCTTACAAAGAACCATAGCTTGAGAGTAACAAATAACAGTAACACATTTCAGGAATAATCGAGGAATATAGGGAGGGAATTAAGTGCTGTTGTGGAAAGTTCCTAGAATTCTTACCGTTAATTTGGTTTCTATTTTCTCTAGTCACCTTCCACGACAGCATAGGAGGAATACCAACAAATTAATAACTACGGTGGGACTACGGCCTGCAGGACCTTCCTGTCAAAAGCCAAATTTCTATTGGAAGCCAGGTCCAGACAGTAGTGCTTCGTGAAGCATGCAATGAGGACCAGGTAGCTGTCCAGCAAATCTGCTTCGGAAAAGCCCCTGCCCGTTCCTCCCAGGAGACAGAGTTAGATCTGGTGGAATGAGCAGTAACTGCTGGGAAAGGTAGGATTCCGTAATTGCTTTAATACAGTTGGCGATAGTACTTTTAGCCACTATCTTGCCCTTATGTTGACCAAAGGGCTGGACAAAGCTTGTGATCCACACGCCAGGGCGCTCTCAATTCAAGAAAATGGAGCACTGGACTACGGACATCCATTGAATGTAATTCCTCCTCCTTTGGAGTCTGCAGTGTCTGACAAAAGGAAGAACTATCGACTGGGAGCAATGGAAGGCCGAGACTACCCTGGGAAGAAATGAGGGGTCCAGGTGAAGGACAATGCGGTCATCCCAGACTGGTAGGTACAGATCCTGGAGTGATAAAGCCTGAAGCTCCCCTACTCGTCGGACAGAAGCAATCGCCACCAGAAACGCAGTCTTGTGAGACAACAACAACCGGATACCAGAGGATGACAGTGGTTCATAGGGATGGTGAGAAAGCCCAGTCAGGACAACATAGAGGACGAAGGAGGGTGTAAGAACCCCAGTCCGTGGACAAATACGACTAGTAGACACCATGAATCGCCGAATCCAGCGATGATATGCCAAATCTGTGGCAAACTTGGAACTGAGGGATGAAACCTGCACTTTCAATGTGCTGGGTTTAAGACCCAGGTACAAACCATTCTGGAGAAAAACCCAAAATTTGCGATATATTGGGTTGGAGTGGGTCAGGTGGAATGGAACCACACTAGGAGGAAAAATATCTTCTTATAAATGGCATTAGTGACGGATTTGCGGATTTCTTGCAAGGTGACCACCACTTTTTTAGACAGGCCCCGGGCCCTCAGCACCTGGGCCTTAAACCATGCAGCTAATTTGAGCTTCTGCAGATCCAGAAGGTACAGATAACCTCGAGACAGCAAGCTGGGGTCTGGACTCAAAATGACTGGTCCATCGACTGAGCCCCACTATCAGGTTGTACCAACTCCTCCCCGGCCATAGAGGGGCTACTAGGATAGTGGGGACTCCTCCTTCCCAGATTTTCCTCAGTGTTATTGCGAGAAGGGGGATAGGCGGGAAGGCATAAGCTAGACGAAAGTTCCAGGTCAGAGAAGTAGTCTCCCCCACCCCCCCCTCCCCCCACATCCTCGTCAGGGAGAAATATGTTGCGACCTTTCCATTTGCACTGGAGGCAAACAGGTTGATCTCCGGGGAACCCCATCT
Organism: Allobates femoralis; assembly: GCA_033576535.1. NCBI lineage: Eukaryota > Metazoa > Chordata > Amphibia > Anura > Aromobatidae > Allobates > Allobates femoralis. Next base: position 216,676,198 of record JARQOC010000006.1, on the reverse strand, counting down.
TGCGACCTGGTAGCAGAATACTGCTTGATTCAGGCTCCACTCTCCCGGGTGGACGTCCCGGCGACTGAGAGAAAATCTGCCTGAAGGTTTAGGGACCCTTTCAGGTGGACTGCAGAAAGGAACAGGAGGAATTGTTAGGCTCAGAGGAAGATCCGAGAGGACACTGAGGTTGGGGAGCTGGACCTCGTACTGCCCTGGTGACGGAGGGGCGCCACAGTGGCGACATTGTCTGCATACACTAGAACGCGAGATCCCCTGACTTGAACTTGAGCCGAAAGAAGGACCTCTTCGACTGCTTAGTTCCCGGTAATTGGAGGATCGGGAAATGATGGCGCAACTCCAGACCCAACTCCAGACCCCTTGGAGAGGGGTGTGGCCCACCATAGCCCCCACCACATTGGCTGGCATCCATAGTTAAAGAGACTAGGGGTGTCTGATCCCAGGCCACCCCTTTGAACAGGTTGTTGGGAGTCAACCATCAGAGGAGGGATGAGGAGGCATTAGCCGGGAGACGAACCCGTCAATTCAGAGATGAAGGCAGTCTGCCCCAACATGACAGGACATAGTCTTGAAGGACTCGAGAGGGAGCCTGAGCCCACCTGACAGACGTCATCGATCCCAGAGCCGACATAGCCGCCCGAAGGGTGGGAGATGCTTGACGTTGCACCCAAAATCTTTGCAGAGACTCCTCCACACTGCTCCTGAGGGACTAAGGCGAAGTAGCAATGAGAAGGAAATTGTCCAGATATGGCACCAGACAGATGCTACGACCCCGTAGGAAAGCAAATACCTCCGCCATAATTTTTTTCGAGAAAATCCTGGAAGCCTGAGGAGATCCCGAAGGGAAGAACATTGAATTGAAAGTGGAGGACTTCCCCCTTGTACAGGATTGCAAACTTGAGGAACTGCCTGTGCCATGGATGAATGGGCACATGAAAGTACGCATCTTTTAAGTCTACTGTTGCCATCTGGTGGTGTAGCCCTATCAACGAAATCGCTGATCTGATAGATTCCATTTTGAAACGACGGTATCAGACATGTTGGTTGAGGCGTTTCAAGTTGATGATGACACAAGCGTCTCCAGATGGCTTTTTGACCAAGAAGAGCTGGGAAGAAACATATCCCCTCCTCTTGGCTTGGAACAGATGAGATTACATTTGTTTAAAGGAGCTCTTGCACCTTTGTGTACAAGAGATCCTGACCTGGAGACATGTTGGAGGAGGTGACTCGAACTCAATGAGGAGACCTTCGGAAATGACCCTCAGAACCCACTGGCAATTGGTGATATTCGGCCACTGGGGGAGAAAGGTCGAGAGTCATCCCCCCCATCGGAACTGAGCCACTGATTGTCAGGGTGCAGCTGCTACTAAGAAGGCACGAGGATAATTATTCCACTACCTTTTTGGTAACTCCATCTTTTTCCCTTTCCTTCGGGCTGGGAGGTCTGAGGCACAGAGTAGAAAAAGGACCGCTTTCTGGGGGATGGGGGGGGGGGGGGGGGTTGTGTCTGCTCCAGAAGAGTCTTGTGAGCAGAGCCTCATCTTGGAAGTGGAATCACCACTCCACAATTTCAGCCACAAAGCCATTCTGGAGGAGTTGGACAGGACCGAGGTCCTGGCTGCCAGACGGAATGACTCAGCAGAGGCATCTGTGGAAAAGCAGGTCGCGTTCCTGAGCAAGGGTAGGGAGTCGAGGTGCTCTTCCTTAGGGGTGCCCTGTGAAATGTGCAACCCATTTGAGCAGGCCCTGGAGACACATTTGGAGGCCATGTATGCCCGAATGATAGACGAGGAATCCTCCCAAGATGTTTTCATAAGGCCCTCAATCTTTCAGTCCAGCTGGTCCCAAAGTTGGGAGGTATCCTCAAAAGGGGAGCGCAGTCTTATTAGCTACATGGGCTACCTGCACATCCACCTTTGGGACGTCCCAGTGAATCTCATTTTCCGCAAGAGGAAACCTACGACTGGGAGCACCCCTGAATTTTTTCCTCAGGAAATTCCCATTCTTGAGAGATTAGATTAAGGAAGGTGGACTGAAAAGCCGACGGATCTGGCAGATCTAAGGCCAGCAACATCTCGTCTTGAACTAACGGGAGGACCTGCTCCTCTTCCAATCAACAGTGCTCTGAACGGCCCCAATCAACTCCCCCATATCTTCTGAGGAGAATAGGAACCATCTCAGTTTAGTCTTTCTGGAGGATGGGGCTTCATCAGGGCGATCCGAATCTGAGCGCGAGAGTTCCTCAGAGTCTAAAGGGGCTGCCTGGAGCTTCCTTTTAGGGGATGGAGGCCTGGCTGTAGGAGCTGCCTGTGAGAACGAGGAAAGGGAAGCCTGAATCTCCTGTTTAACCATGGTTCTCAAGTCATCTACCAGGCTAGGTTGGTCAGCCTCAACGCTTGGTACAAACAGGGCATTTATTGGACTTCCCAGAGCTTTCCTGGGGGCAGACTTGTCTCCCTGAAATAAAGCACAATCAAGGGGACTATGAAAAAAAATGCCCCTTTAGGCAGAAATGGGACCCCCCCCCCCCCCGTTCTCTCCAGCAGACGCACTGTGGTGGGGGAAACACTGGGCTCTGCAGATGCTGGGAGAAGACATAGCAGCACACACAGTACCTCACCTTTCTGTGGCTCAGAAGTCTTCCCAAAGAAAGGCCTGCCCCCCAGTGTCTCCAATGATCTCCCCGCACAGAGTCCTGGGCATCAGCGGTGGCGTGGCCGCATGCTGTCCGCCGTGTCCCGCTGTCAGAACCGCTACGCTCCCACCGGGGAGTGTGGCACCCCACTATGTAGGTGCCACAAAAGGGGTGCTACACCCATAAAAGCAGTGTAGTCACCCCACTGCAAGTGGAACTATGGTCAGTAGGTGGAACCCTAGAACAAACACCCACACACTAGATCAGAAGGTGGGAAGGACCCCAGGAGGGTCTATAGTGACCTCTAGGGGGAACTAGAGTAGACAGACTCAGTGAGTTAGTGAGTCAGGGAAGCGCCAGGCAGCCAGCCTGGGAGGGAGAAAGGAGGGCCTCCTCGGCTAAGGGGCCCAGGAAATAAAGGAGATCCCAGAAACAGAAGGAAGAAAGATAGAAAGAAACTCAAGGCGTGAGTTTACTCTAAGTGGGGAAAAGAGTAACCAGAAGAGTTTGTCCCAGGGAAGAAATCGGGTACCGGAGCCCGCTCTGAGTTAGCCCGCTCTGAGTTCCTATAAGGCTCGCAGGAATCCGATGACCAGGGGTATTTATAAATACACCCCTGACTCCCAAAGAGCCCCAGAGAGAGGGGAATCAGACACCGCTGGCAAGCCGCTGTGCAGAGAGCCACAGAGTTCCGGGAGCTGCCTTGTAAAGAGAAGGTTCACCCGACGGGTACAAGGGAGAGGAGAATGAGGAACAGCAGGAGGTCGGACTAGCCTTTACGAAGTCAGACTTCACCGCCACTGGGAGGCAAGGGAAAGAAAGCAACAGGAACAGCACACAGGGAGGGATCCATCTATCAGCCAGAAATTCCGCTTGCAGCACCCGTAGCATTTGTCGGTATAACATCTGCTGAACTGTGATGACTTTGCAAAAGTTCCAGTAAACGTACCCGGTGAAGTGACTTCTCAACTCTGCTGCATCCTTTCTTGCATAAACTGTTTCTTTACAGAATCGCTGCCCGGCGGTCCAGTCCTGCCTGCGGGGACTACACCATCATTGCCGCAATACCATCGACCACCAGAGGACTGTAGCGGCGCTGGTGAGCATCACCAGGTACTGCAGGTGGCATCACGAACCTACCTTTTATTTTATATTACCCCCTTATTCATTGACCACCAGGGCCACAGCCTCGGGCAGCCACCTGTGACAACCCAGACCGAGCCTGAGAGCCGAGTACCCTGCCCTGAAGTGCGTCAGGAGTGCATGACCGGAAGTCCCGCCCACTGGCGCTGGGACAGCATGAAAGCAAGGAAGCGGCTGGCGGGCTCCAGAACAGGGGAGGCCACCAGCCTGGGAGCCCATGGCCTGCATCACTCCAGAAGGGATCCGGAGGGCCAGGGCAGCGGTCCCACATACGGAGGGAGCAGCAGGAGGAGGCGCAGAAGCCCGACCAATACTGCCCGGCTGGAGAACCAAAAACAGGAACAAAAAAGGTATGCTGCAGCTCGCCAGCCACCACAGCATAGGAGAAAGAAAAAACCTCTCCACGCCCCATTGGGACAGGAAAGAGACTGGCTAGTGGGAGGGTCCTTTTAATCTCTCGTGTTAAACCCATAAACTCAGGTTAGCTCACACAGGTTGTCGGGGATTTGACAACTAGAAACATGCTGTAGGCTAACTGACAAGACAGCGCTGAGGCACATCCCTGTGGGGAATGGTTGGGGGGGGGGGGGGGGGGCGGGAGGGGGGCGGGGGAGTGCCTAAAATACTCAGTATCCTTTAGTTATTTCCTAGAGGCTATTACAAAGCGCATGCATTGCCCCTTTTAAGAGTCGAGAAGTGTGCATGCTCACGCCCCTAGGTCGTCATGTTCACACACGCCATTTTCGATCAGTTTTTTGCAGTAAAATGCAGCAAATTGAATCCCAGCAAAGGCCATTTTATTTTATAGGGGATTTTCACTTTTTGCTGTTCAGACAGGAAATTCGTGGTGCGATCCATATTTTCTTGTTGTGGCTTTGTTCTCATCCACTTTTCCCATTCAAAATGGAGAGAAAAAAAGAAAAAAAAAAAAAAGTTGCACCAAAAACAGATGATCCATTTTCTGGTGTGTTTGTTTTGAAAAGCTGATACAGTTATGCAGCAGAAATAAAAACACATCAGCAAAAAACAAAAAAAAATGGAGCCACAACGGTTTCACACCACATCCTTATTATAATTGATTATTAAAGTCCCTCTCGCCTGTTGCTGGAGCCTGACAGAGAACTGTCAGAACTGGTGTAATAACCTCATCTAGCAGGTACAGAACATGCACAACCTCTCGTTCCTGACGTAAGAGAACTATCTGAATTGGCATATGTCCAGTCAGGAGCAAGATGTTGCGAATGACTTGTAAGCCGCTGGATGGGGCTATTACGCCAGTTCTCTACGTCAAGAGCACAAGAACCACTCCAGCAAAAGGCAACAAGGACTTTAAATCATCGATTATTATAATTTTGTGGTGTAAAACCACTCGCGCTGCCCCTCACCAGGTCCTTTTCACAAAATAAGATAGTAACATAACATAGTAACGTGGTTTTTAAGGTTGAAGGAAGACTAAGTCCATCTAGTTCAACCCATAACCTAACATGTTGATCCAGAGGAAGGCAAAAAAAAAAAAACCCATGTGGCAACACTAGCTCCACATTGGCGGAAAAAAATTCCTTCCTGACTCCAGATATGGCAATCAGACTAGTTCCCTGGATCAACGCCCTATCAAAGAATCTAGTATATATAACTATATAACTATATATTATAGTTTTCAAGAAAGGCATCCAGGCCCTTCTTAAATGTTAGTAGTGAGTCACTCATTACAACATCATGTGGCAGAGAGTTCCATAGTCTCACTGCTCTTACAGTAAAGAATCCGCGTCTGTGATTATGATTAAACCTTCTTTCCTCCAGACGTAGAGGATGCCCCCTTGTCCCCGTCTCAGGCCTAAGAGTAAAGAGATTAGAAAGTTCTCTGTACTGTCCCCTCATATATTTATACATTATTATAAGATCACCCCTAAGCCTTCGTTTTTCCAAGCTAAATAACCCCAAGTTTAATAACCTGTCTTGGTATTGCAGACCCCTCAGTCCTCTAATAACCTTGGTCGCTCTTCTCTGCACCCGTTCTAGTTCAGCTATATCTTATACACTGGAGACCAGAATTGTACACAGTATTCTAAGTGTGGTCGCACTAGTGACTTGTATAGAGGTAAAATTAGGTTTTCTTCATGAGCATCTATGCCTCTTTTAATGCATACCGTTATTTTATTTGCCTTTGCAGCAGCTGCCTGACGCTGGCCACTAAATGTGAGTTTGTGATCTACCCATACACCCAGGTCTTTTTCAGTGACAGTTTTGCCCAGTGTTTTACAATTAAGCACATAATTATACCTTTTGTTTCCTCTGCCCAAGTGCATGACCTTACATTTATCCCCATTAAAGCTCATTTGCCATTTATCAGCCCAAGCTTCTAGTTTACATAAATCCTCCTGTAATATAAAATTGTCCTCCTCTGAATTGATTACCCTGCAGGAGTTTAGTGTCATCTGCAAACAGGGGCGGACTGGCCCAGGTGGCTGGGGGGGCAAGTGCCCCCCAGGCTGGTGGAATTGCCCTAATCTAGGGCCGCCCATACTGAAACGGCCCGGCGGCGCTGCTTTGCGGCCGCAGCTGCTTGCACAGCAGCCGACAGTGGACATGCCCGGCAGGAAGCATGGCGAGTGCGGGCTGCGTGATAGCAGCCACAGCCCCCCCTCCCTCCTCAACTGCAAGGGCTGGAACCAGGCCCGCACTGGGCCACCCTCTTATGGGGTGCGGGGGCCGCCCGCTCCTCCAGCCTCAGCATTGCTTTAATCTGTCACCAAGCGGCCACGGCATGCAGGGGGCGGGGCCACGGACGCGAAGGGGGCGGGGCCGTTTCCCCAAAGCAGTGCCCTTCTCTCAGCAGTCAGGATAACAGGGGCAGGTCCCAAGCCCTCCCACCATCTTCATCACATTCCTGATCTCTCTCGGAGATGATCATGTGACCCCGGATGCCTCCCCTCCATGTGACATCATCACAGGTCCTACTGGTATATGTGAGTATCATATCTGTGTGTGTGTCTTTCTGAGTGTTGTTCTGTCTGTCTGGGTGTCTGTGTGTTTGACAGTGTCTGTGTGTGTCTCTCTGTCTCTACACAACACTATACAGTATATACAGGTCCACACTACATGCTGTACTAGTGTGCCTATATACTGTGTATATATAGTGTGGAGACCTGTATATACAGTATAGTGCTGTGTATGCAAGATATAACCAACAGTCTCAGATGTGCCCAGAGCCCGCAGCGTGTAAACGTGCCCAGAGCCCGCAGCGTGTAAACGTGCCCAGAGCCCGCAGCGTGTAAACGTGCCCAGAGCCCGCAGCGTGTAAACGTGCCCAGAGCCCGCAGCGTGTAATGTGTATACAACAGGCAGCTTCTAGTGTGTACACAGCGGACAGTCTGTGTTGTGTATACGGCCCGCAGTCTAATGTGCAGCAACAGAAAATTTTCCTGAGAGCTCTCTCTGTGTTCTTCCCGGTGTCTCCATGAATTCTGTTCTCTCTGCGCCTAGCACTGGACTTTTTGCCTCCACCTTTCATCTTTACCCATCTTTAGGATCAGGCTGAGTCTTGGCTATCTATAAAGCACAGCCTCCTGGGTATGCTGGGTATAATTCTCCTGTCTACGGAGTGTAATCCTCAGTATCTGTATTCTGTATATATACACTTCACAGTACCACTTCTCCTGTCCTGTATACTGTGTGTAATCCTCAGTATCTGTATTATTCCGTATATATACACACTGCACAGTACCACTTCTCCTGTCCTGTTGTCAGAGAGGCGGTATTGGACTTTGATTTTCAGCATTTAACTGTTGTTTAAATTAATTATCCCCAATATGGAAGTCATCACTTCTCTTCTGTACAGATGGTGACTTGCCCTTCGCTCTGGATCTGACCACTGGGACCCCACGATCCCAAGAAACGTGGCTGTAAGCGGTGGTTTTTTTTTCGCCGCCGCAAGTGGCGGATCTGCCGCACCTGGCAGAACAGCACTTGCCGTACAATATGCATGGGGCTTGCCGCATCTGGGCTGCAAGTCGGCTGATCTGGCAGATGTGGTGCCACCTGCTGGATTGGCCGCAAACATCAGTTTACCGCTGATGTGAAAGCAGCCTGCGAAAGTGATGAGGTCATGACAACGTAAAAGCAAATTTCACTGATCGAGGCTAATGGGTGTTATAGTTTGTGGGCTGGTGGGGCTTGTTATCCAGGGCTGCTTTTTGGTCCCAGTCCGGCCCTGGCTGGAACACTGCCTCCTGGGGCAAAGTAGTCCTCGTACCCAGGGGCGGGCTGGACAGCTATACGGGCCGGGGCAGCATGATTGCTGGCGGCCCCTCTGCCTCTCTGTACTGGGATGCGGCCGGCGGCTACCTGTGCAGTGCCGGCATCTCAGCAGTGAGGGCTGTGTGTGGCTGCCGGCCATAGCCAATACTGACGAGGCTCCGTCCACATCGTGCTTCCCGCCAAAAGGAAACCGCAATCTGCTGTTCACATTGGGCAACAAGAAAGGTGGGAGATGTGCGGCCCGTGTCCCTGAGCATCAAACCCCCCATACATGGGAAGGGATTACAGGAGATTTGCATTGTCAATATAATTGGGCTGTAACTATCATCTTCATCTGGATGTAGCTGTGTCTGTCTTTAATAGTGTTAGTGGTGCAATTTTAGCATATTGGACAGGTTGATTTCTCTGTGCCATATCTATTTCAGCAGCAGTGCACTGTATGCAGATTGGATTAGCTGATTACACTGTCTTTTCTGTCATCCTTTTCACATGATTTGTACAGCACTTTAATATGTGTATGTCTGAATGTGTATATGATTGTGTATGCATGTATAGGATTGTGTATGGGATTAGGTGTGTGTATGATTGTGTGTATAGGATTGATTGTGTGTATGATTGATTGTGTGTGGGGCTGTGTCTGTGTGGCTGACTATTTGTCCGTATGTGGCTGGGGTTTTGTGGCTGGTGCTGCGTGGCTGTGGCTGACTATGTCTGTGTTGCTGGGGCTGTCTGTGGCTGTGTCTGTGTGGCTGAGGCTGCGTGGCTGGCTGTGTGTGGCAAAATTGTGTGGGGCTGACTGTGTGGCTAGGGCTGCGTGGCTGCATGTGGCTGTCTGTGTATCTGTGTCTTTATGTGGCTGGGGCTATGTGGCTGGCTGTGTGCCTAACTATGTCTGTGTGTGGCTGGGGCTGTGTGGCTGTGGCTGCATGGCTGGGGCTGAGGCTGCGTGGCTGGCTGTGTGTGGCTGGGGCTGCTTGGCTGTGTGTGGCTGACTGTGTGTGTGTGGCTGGGGCTGCTTGGCTGTGTGTGGCTGACTGTGTTTGTGGCTGGCTGTATGTCTGTGTGTGGCTGGCTATGGCTGTCTATATTGCTCGCTGTGTGTGTGGCTGGCTGTGTGTGTGTTGTGTGTGTGTGTGTGTGTGTGTGGTGTGTGTGTGTGTGTGTGTGTGTGTGTGTGTGTGTGTGTGTGTGTGTAGCTGCGCCTGTGTGTGGCTGGCTTTGGCTGTGTGTGTGGCTGTCTATGTGGCTGGCTATATGTGTGTGTCTGTATGTGTGGCTGGCTGGCTTTGGCTGTGTGTGGCTGTATGTGTGTGGCTGATTGTGTGTGTGTAGCTGGCTGTGTCTGTTTGGCTGGCTGTGTCTGCTTGTGTGTGGCTGGCTATGGCTGTCTATGTTGCTGGCTGTGGCTCTGTGTGTGGCTGGCTGTGGCTATGTGTGTAGCTGTCTATGTGGCTGGCTGTCTATGTGGCTGACTGTTTTTGTGTGGTTGTGGCTCTGTGTGTGGCTGTGGCGGGCTGTCTGTGTGGCTGGCCACTGGGACATCCAAATGCTGTGCGAGTGTCCGACAGTTTTCTTAGATCACATCCATGTGCAATCTGTTTTGTTTCTCAGCAGCTATTACTGTAGAATCATTTACAGGAGCATTTTACAGTTGTCTCAGCTGAAGAATGATAATGTATCAGTGAAAAAAACTGATGCCCCTCGGATGGTCCGTGTGCTGTCAGTGTGCGGTCCATGATTTTGTCGAACTCAGACTTGCATTGGTGAGTCTCGCGCATGAATCGCATACTGTTGCAGCATGTTGTGACTTTTTTCCCCATCCAGAATCTGGATGAGAAAAAAGCATCCGACACTCGCCAATGTGTTTCAGACGTTGATTAACTGACTGCACTGTGATAAAATCACACATTGCACTTATTCAAGTTTCACCCCAGTGTGTCCGTGCTCTAATAATAAAATCCATGTAGTAATCCTACAATGTCTGCTGGACATGGTATGGGGAGGGTTTATGGCTCAGTTAGTACACACACCATACTTCATGGTATGGGGAGGGTTTATGGCTCAGTTAGTACACACACCATACTTCATGGTATGGGGAGGTTTATGGCTCAGTACACACTCCATACTTCTCGTTATTAACCAGTTAATGCTCTCTTGTCCACCGCACTACAGTGTCAAAAGAGGAAGACAGCGAGACAGGCATCGACATGGCATCAGAGAGCCCCTGACCTCGAAATAGAAGATCCTCAGATCCCGGTATTGTGACGACATATGAAGAAATTTTTTTTTACATTTATATTCCACTATGAACTCCACAGCACTTTACATACATCATCAACACTGTCCCCATTGGGGCTCACAATGAAAACATCCTACCAGTATGTCTCATATTGTATATCGCCTTTCTTTGATATCACCTTCACAAATATTGCATTTATTGCACTTGTCAGGTTTTGGATGTTTTCTGATTGCATTTGTTTGCAGGATGTCAGAATTGACTCCCAGAGCTGCTGGTTTGACGGTTAATGTCTTACAGCATCTTAGATTTTTTTTGCTTAATGGTACTTCCAAGTTTCTCAATAGGGCTGAGATCAGGGGAGACTGGTGGCCACACCATGGTTTTCTCTACTTTTATGTCCATAGCAGCCAATTACTCAGGGCTATGCTCTGTACCAAGAGATGGTGCATTGTCATGCATGGGGATGATTTTGTACGAAGAAAAAAAGTGGTCAGTCTAAAAGTATATATACTTTGCCGTGGTCCTTTTCACGCCTTCATGGACCCTATAGGGGCAAACTAGCTCTCTCCACATGATTGCGACCCACCCAAAACATGACTGACACCTCCTTCCTGGCGGTCATCTAGCAACCATCCACTACTCCAACCATAATGGGAACCTCTAGGCTCCCCTTAGCTACACCTCTCTCTGCAGGGGGGCGTGGCGCAACGGGGGGGGGGGGGGGGCGCACCAAAGACGGGCCGCCGAAAATTTCCGACAGCACCCCCTCCCCCCGTCCTCACCCAAGGGCTGCCGGAAAAGTTTTGCCACCCAGGTTTTGCTTCGCCAGTCAGCCCCTGTCTGCAAATATTGAGATTCTACTCTGTATGCTCCCTACAAGGTCATTAATAAATATATTAAAAAGAAGCGGGCCCAACACTGACCCCTGTGGTACCCCATTGTTAACTGTGACCCATTCTGAGTGTGTTCCATTAATGACCACTCTTTGTTTCCTATCGCTAAGTCAGTTTTTAACCCACTTACACATATTTTCCCCTATCCCCATTGCTCTCATTTTATGTATCAACCTTTTGTGTGGCACCGTATCAAAAGCTTTTGAAAAGTCCATATACACCACATCCACTGCATTTCCTTGGTCCAGTCCAGAACTTACTTCTTCATAGAAGCTTATTAGATTAGTTTGACAGGAACGGTCCCTCGTAAAACCATGTTGATATTAGGTCATGAGGTTATTTTTCTTCAGATACTCCAGTATAGCATCTCTTAGAAAACCCTCTAGGATTTTACCCACAGTAGAGGTTAAGCTTACTGGCCTATAATTTCCAAGTTCAGTTTTTGTCCCCTTTTTGAATATTGGCACCACATTTGCTATACGCCAGTCCTGTGGTACAGACCCTGTTACAATGGAATCTTTAAAGATTAAAAATAATGGTCTGTCTATGACAGTACTTAATTCCTGCAGCACTCTGGGGTGTATCCCATCCGGGCCCGGGGATTTGTCAATTTTAGTGATTTTTAGACGATGCCGTACTTCCTGCTGGGTTAAGAAGGTGACATTTAATTGAGAGTTTTTGTTATCACTGATCATATTGTCTGTCATGGAATGTTCTTGTGTAAATACTGTTGAAAAAAAGTCATTTAGCATATTGGCTTTTTCCTCATGCACCATTTTACACAGATTATTTTTAAAGGGGCCAACACCATCATTTTTTAGTTTCTTACTATTTATGTAGTTAAAAAATATTTTGGGATTATTTTTACTTTCTCTGGCAATGAGTCTCTGTCTCAATCTTTGCTGCCTTGATTTGCTTTTTACAGATGTTATTTAATTTTCTGTATTTATTTAATGCCTCATCACTACCTACTTGCTTTAATTCCCTAAATGCTTTCTTTGTCATTTATTATGTCCCTTACAGCTTAATTTAGCCATAGTGGTTTCCTCCTATTTCTAGCATGCTTATTCCCATAGGGTATATATTGTGCACAGGCCCTATTCAGGATGCTAATAAACGTCTCCCATTTGCTTTGTGTACTTATGTCTCAGGACATCGTCCCAGTTTATTGCACTAAGATCATCTCTCAACCGTTGGAAATTTGCCTTCCTGAAGTTTAGTGTCCTTGTACTACACATCTTATTAAAGGATACTTGAAAACTTATTTTATGATCACTATTACCCAAGTGATCTGCAACCCGTATATTTGATATGCGGTCTGGCCTGTTGGTTAATATTAGGTCCAGCAGTGCCCCCCCTTCTTGTTGGGTCCTGAACCAGTTGTGAAAGGTAATTGTCTCTCATAGTTGTCAAAAACCTATTACCTTTGCTAGAACTGCAGGTTTCTGTTCCACAATGTATTTCAGGGTAGTTGAAGTCCCCCATAATAATGACTTCTCCCTGAGTCGCTGCTTCATCTATTTGCTTTATGAGGATATTCTCCTCCACTTCCATTATTGTTGGAGACTTATAACAAACCCCTATCAGTAATTTATTATTTTTTCCACCTCCCCTTATCTCCCCCCACAGGGACTCTACATTTCCATTAGATTCACCTATATTATCACGCAGGATGGGTTTGAAGGATGATTTTACGTATAAACATACACCTCCTCCTCGCCTATTTGTACGGTCATTTCTGAACAGACAATAGCCCTGTAAATTAACAGACCCGATATCCCCACCATGTCAATTATTTTCCAACAAAATCAATTCTAATTCCTCCATTTTGTTGGTGAGGCTTCTGGCATTAGTGTACATGCACTTTATGCATCTCTTTACCTCTATTCCTTCCTACTATATTGACTGTTCTAACCCCACCCCCTATGCCACCCCCAATTTTATTACTTGTGCCCAGGTTACTATTTACACTATCTTCCCCTCCTGTACAATGAATACCCTCCCCCCAATCCCTAGTTTAAATGCTCCTCCAACCTTCTAGCCATTTTCTCCCCCAGCACAGCTGCACCCTCCCCATGGAGGTGCAGCCCATCCCTAAAAACCTGATGGAATCTGCTCACCTGGTAAGGTTGTGTGTACTCACAACCAAGTTTGATCGCTCAGAGGTCAGCTGCTGCAGGATCCACACATCCACAAACAACCGCGGTGGAAAGAATTGCTTTTTAGGACGATGTGTCGCAAGATCCACGCTGCTGCCAAAGGAAAACCAGAAGGAGGGAGTGTCTGGATATGGTGTAGCTTTAATCCGATGCGTTTCATGAAACGCGTCGGATTAAAGCTACACCATATCCAGACACTCCCTCCTTCTGGTTTTCCTTTGTCAGCAGCGTGGATCTTGCGACACATCATCCAATAAAGCACAGCTGACCTAATTTTACACACGGATGACAAAAATCTGCACCTTCCTGCACCAAATACGAAAAAAAAAATTTAAAAAAAAGGCGTCATTTTTGTGCGTATTTTTGTCTCCAAAGTCTGCACCTACATGTTTAGCAGCAGCACATAGCCTTAAGGTTGGAGTTGAGTCCACTGCAATTGAGACCCTGTATATGATGAGCAAATAGTAATAGAATTGCGGTCAATGTCCGGGCGCAACAATACAGTAGATTGAATTATACAGACCTTTGTTTCCATGTAGAACCACGACGCGTTTCTGCAGCGGTCCGCTACCATCATCAGGTGGATTTATTAAAGGTCTGTACAATTCCATCTACTGTGTTGTTGCTCTCAGCGCCCGGACATTGACCGCAATTCTATTACTATTTGCACATTAATTCCCCTTTGGGGATTGCGGCCTAGAGCTGCAGGACACATCCAGCCACAGTGCACACAGGGCCTGTGATGACCTCACATCCTATCACCTGGTCACGTGTGCGCGATCAGAAGGCATCAAGGATCCCTAGAGGGGGCTGGAGCTCCAGCTAGGACATGGCGCCGATCCTTAATTTTGGAGCCGCAGGCTGTTATTGAGGTTGTGCAGGCAGCACAACCTCAATAGGTGAGCGAACTAACTCACCATTTTCTCTCTCCCCTAATGCCATCGGGTTCGTCACAGGGAGGCGCCTCCTATTCCGTTTTCTCTTTCATATCCTGTATATGATTACACCTACAGTCATGTGTATCAAAATAAGTTCCATACAACCATAATTGGGTAGGGTCCAATGGAACAATAGTTCCAAGACCCACCAACTACTCTCAATACAACACTCAAATTTGGAAGGACAACAGAGAAACAATTGTGTGCACAGAAAACTTTAATGTTGGTAAACAGTCAAAAGCAGGCCCAAGTGTCCCTTAAGGAGGACAGAAAAAATGGTGCAAGGATAAGTGCAAAAATATACAAAAACAAGTATTACATTAGGGCGTGTACCTACTACACAAGGTTAGGCTGCGTTCACACATTGCGTATTTTGCTGCGCTTTTTTACGCTCGCTTTTCAAAATACGCAATGTGCCTTTTGTCTGCCAGCAAAGTGAATGTAAAGTTCACTTTGCAGTGCAGACATTGCGCAAAAATACGCACTGCGTTTTCAGGGAGAAAGCGCAGCTCCGTAAAGAATTGATATGTCAATTCTTTATGCAGCTGCTCCTGCGTATTCTCCCTTTCATGTCACAGAGGGGAGGAAGAATACTGCTTCCTCCTCCCCTCTGACAGCTGTGGCCGCCCATTAGACTTCACAGTGTATTACTATACACTGTGAAATCTAAATTAAACAAAAGCAAGTGTCTGAAAAATAAAAAAGAATACTTCACCTGTCCGACGCCTTCTCCCGCTGTGCGATCTCCGGTTCCAAGTGAGATGTGTTCTGACAGGACCTGTGGTGACGTCAGAGGGGCGTTCCCGGGCACTCGCGGTCATGTGATACATATCACATGACCGCGAGCAGCCAATCAGCAAAGGGAACGCCCCGGGAACACCCCCCTAGGTCCTGGCAGAACACATCTCACTTGGAACCGGAGATCGCACAGCGGGAGAAGGCGTCGGACAGGTGAAGTATTCTTTTTTATTTTTCAGACACTTGCTTTTGTTTAATTTAGATTTCACAGTGTATAGTAATACACTGTGAAGTCTAATGGGCGGCCACAGCTGTCAGAGGGGAGGAGGAAGCAGGATTCTTCCTCCCCTCTGTGACATGACAGGGAAATACGCAGGAGCAGCTGCGTAAAGAATTGACATATCAATTCTTTACGGAGCTGCACTTTCTCCCTGAAAACGCAGTGCGTATTTTTGCGCAATGTCTGCACTGCAAAGTGAATTTCACATTCACTTTGCTGGCAGGCAAAAGGCACATTGCGTATTTTGAAAAGCGCGCGTAAAAAAGCGCAGCAAAATACACAAATGTGTGAACGCAGCCCTACAGTGTTTTGTGGATACATATAAGAGAGCAGAAAACCCACACAGATATACAAAACTAGCTGTGAGCCCGATGCAAATGCATCGGGATTCTAGAATGTGCATTAATTTGATTATAGTAGTTATAGCTGGTGTGAGGACCTTTTCGGGGGGGGGGTCACATACTTTTTTGGGGGGGGTCACATACTTTTTTTGGGGGGGGTCACATACTTTTTTTGGGGGGTCTAATACTTTTTGGGGCGCGTTCAATACTTATTGGGGCTGAGTGCTCGCAATGGCCGCTTATTATTAGCATTAATAGCATAATTATTAGCATTAATAGCATAATTATTAGCATTAATAGCATAATTATTAGCATTATTAGCATTATTATTAGCATTAATAGCATAATTATTAGCATTAATATCATTATTATTAGCAGAAATATAATTATTATTAGATTTTTTTTAAAATTATTATTTTTTGTAATATTTTATAATTTTTAATTTTTTTTTTTATTATTTTTTTTATAATTTTTTAATTATTTTTAAATAATTTTATTATAAAATTTATTATTTATTTTAAGTGAGACACAGTTCTCCTTCTGGTCCGCTAAAAGGGCTGGGCTGATTAGCATATATTTATTTTTTTTATTATTATTTTTATTTAATTTTTTATTATTTTTTTATTATTTTTTTATTATTATTTTTTAATTCTTTTTAAATTATTTTATTTATTATTTAATTTATTATTTATTTTAAGTGAGACAGAGTTCTCATTGTGGTCCGCCAAAATGGCTGAGCTGATTAGCATATATTTATTTTTTTTATTATTATTTTTATTTAATTTTTTATTATTTTTTTATTATTATTTTTTATTATTTTTTAATTCTTTTTAAATTATTTTATTTATTATTTAATTTATTATTTATTTTAAGTGAGACAGTTCTCATTCAGGTCCGCTATTTTTCCCATTGACATACATTAGCGGTGTGTCGGCGATTTTATGGCCGGCCACCTGGTTCTATTTGTCGGCCGTAAAATCGCGGACACACCGCTAATACATGTCTATGGGCAGTGAGCCCGATTTCGGATTGGCCGCCGACCAATCAGAATTCGAGCTCAATGAGGGGCTCTTCTGATTGGCTGAGGGCAGTACACAGCGACCAATCAGAAGAGCCGCTCATATCTCATTGAGATACAATGGCGGATTTGTCGTCCATTGTACCTGAATGAGAAGAGAAGAGGACGTCGGAGCTGGAAGAAGACAGAAGATCCCCGGGGCCGGACGAAGAGGACGCCTGGCCGGACGAAGAGGACGCCTGGCCGGACGAAGAGGACGCCTGGCCGGACGGACGATCAGATGACTAAGAAGACATGTAAGTATGTGCGGACATGGGGGGGCTGTGTGGACATTAGTGGGGTCGGCTGTGCGGACATGGGGTTTTTTTCGGACATTGATGGGGGTGGGCTGTGCGGGCATGGGGGTCGGCTGTGCGGGCATGGGGGTCGGCTGTGCGGGCATGGGGGTCGGCTGTGCGGACAGGGGGGTCGGCTGTGCGGACAGGGGGGTGGGCTGTGCGGACATTGATGTGGGCGGGCTGTGCGGACATGGGGGTGGGCTGTGCGGACATGGGGGTGGGCTGTGCGGGCATGGGGGTGGGCTGTGCGGACATGGGGGTGGGCTGTGCGGACATTGATGGGGGCGGGCTGTGCAGACATGGGGGT
Organism: Allobates femoralis; assembly: GCA_033576535.1. Classification (NCBI taxonomy): domain Eukaryota; kingdom Metazoa; phylum Chordata; class Amphibia; order Anura; family Aromobatidae; genus Allobates; species Allobates femoralis. The sequence goes on along the minus strand of JARQOC010000006.1, from coordinate 216,658,912 downwards.
GGGCTGTGCGGGCATGGGGGTCGGCTGTGCGGGCATGGGGGTCGGCTGTGCGGGCATGGGGGTCGGCTGTGCGGGCATGGGGGTCGGCTGTGCGGGCATGGGAGTCGGCTGTGCGGACAGGGGGGTGGGCTGTGCGGACATTGATGTGGGCGGGCTGTGCGGACATGGGGGTGAGCTGTGCGGGCATGGGGTCGGCTGTGCGGGCATGGGGGTCGGCTGTGCGGGCATGGGGGTCGGCTGTGCGGGCATGGGAGTCGGCTGTGCGGACAGGGGGGTGGGCTGTGCGGACATTGATGTGGGCGGGCTGTGCGGACATGGGGGTGAGCTGTGCAGACATTGCTGGGGGTGGGCTGTGCGGACATGGGGGTCGGCTGTGCGGACATGGGGGTCGGCTGTGCGGACATTGATGGGGGCGGGCTGTGCGGACATGGGGGGGGGGGTGGCGAATTGTGTGTAGCGGGGAGCGGAGGCGGCAATGCCGCCTCGGCTCCATGGTCCCCGGGGAGCGAATTGCGGCTCAGGCAGCGACTCGCAATGGCCTCGCGGCCATTGCTCGCGCTACCTGAGCGGTAAATCGCTAAGGTTGTAGCCGGGGCTGTGGATGGATTTTGGGCCAGCGGCTCGCAATGGCCGCTTCGCGGCCATTGCTCGCCCTGGGCCAGCGACTCGCAATGGCCTCGCGGCCATTGGGCGCTTCGCGCCCAATGTTAAATTCGTATCCACATGACGACATCGGAAAGTGCGCGTGAAGGGGCGCTTTTCCGATTCGCGATTATATAATAGATATTTGTAATAAAGTACAAGTGCCTTACATCACATATTACGCATGAGTAATGCCCCAGGACTGTCTCTTATCACAGAACATATATATCTGGTACTGACAAGTGACCTACGTCAAAGACCTTTTGTGTAGAGATGTGGCGCCCCGCAACGAGTGCGTCACAGGAGGGTATTGCAGCCAAAACAGCAGCAGCAATATTCTCTGACTAAGCAATGACACAGTTAAAACTCAGTGCTCTATACCCTACATGCACATCAGCATAGAGGGCCAATAAGGTCCTGGTGGGCGGAGTGTAGAGGTAGTGTGTAGTGGAGATGTGAGACTTTTGAATTGGCAACGTAGGAGAAGGGAGCAAAAACAACAAGCTCTGCAACCTAGGGGAGGGGGCCTGCACAGTTCCGTGCTGCCCCCTGGCCATCACCCCAGTTGGCGCCATTGTCCCGGTGCCTCGGCAACCGGACCCTGGGCGAATGCTTATGGGTCAAGATCATCCCGTGCCCATCTACAACCGGTCTACTGGTACCGAAGCTAGTAGTTGTTCAGCACTGCTATGCGAACCAGGAGTGGAGGGACCACTTTACAGGAGCATCCCACCACCGCCGCACACACAGAGTTGTCTAGCCAGCGGAGTACCCACTAAAAGGACCCAAGGCTCCCCACAAATCCGGCCAGAATTCCCCGGTAGGGAAATTGAAGCAGCCTTTTGTACCCGACCTGGCATTCCAAGGCGACCACGGCAACACAAGTTAATTAGAATGGAGGAACACCACGGAGCTCTGAGAAACACTGGTCATTGCCAAGTCCATCTGGTCCGTTACCCGTCACTGTATGCCATGTATCACCAGCTGGTTACAGTAAAATACCCGTTAGAGACTTTCAGTGTCCGTGCCTTCTTATGAACTGTCTCTCTCCGCACACTAAGGTATCCTCAGCTGCCTCAGAACATCTTGTGCAGCTCCTGGCTCCGGGGATCATCACTCAGCCTGTGGGGAGCGTTTCATCTTGCTGCATTCCATCCCCCGGAGGCCCAAGCAGCGCTGGTGGACATCACCGATACACTCATAGGTGGCGTCACGAAACAATTAACCCCTTAATCTGTTCAACCAACGACGTCTTCTATTGAATCTGGACCACCAGGCCCCACTACCGGCAGGCGCGGTTCCCGTGACAAGGAGGAAGAAGAAACGCCTGTCCCTCGGAGTCCCGGCCACGGTGAGTCAGAGACATAACAAATCTACCCAGTCAGAGGACTGCATCGCCTGCAGCAATGTCCTTCCCTCTGTTTCCTTCACATCTGCTGATGGGAGCAAAATTTATGAAAATCAGGATTATATCAATTGTGGCACATTATGCCACTTGTGGGTGCCAATTGATTTATTTTGGTCTGACATCATGCGAGTTACTGTAACCTTGTGTAGTAAGTACAAGCCCTAATGTAATACTTGTTTGTATATCTTTGCAGTTATCCTTGCACCATTTTCTCTGTACTCCTTAAGGGACACAGGCCTACTTTAAGGCCACTTCACACACACAGATATCTGAGTCCAATATCTGAACAGATCTCTGGTTGCGTGAAATCATGGATACATTGCTCCATGTTGTACACAGCCACAAAATGGAGCAATGTATCCATGATTTCACTGCAACCAGAGATCTGTTCAGATATTGGACTCAGATATCTGTGTGTGTGAAGTGGCCTTTAGACTATTTACCAACATTAAAAACGTTTTCTGTGCACACAATTGTTCCACTGTTGTCCTCCTAAATTTAACTACGGTCATGTGTGTAGCGGTGACTATTCGGTGGACACTGCCTACATTTACATCACTGATCTGTGGTGAACATGAACATATAGAATATGATGTAGAACCCAATACTAAGATAGCAAAACAAATATTGTGCCCGTAACCCGCTATAGACCATCCTATACCACCCCTAATTTTATATAAAAGCACACAAAATTTTTATTTTCATATGGTACCCAACTTATCTGTGAAAATGGAATACCTTCTGCTCTGTAATACATTCCCTTGAGGATCCATACACAATCGTCTTCTTAAATATGCTCTACTCAGTTTTTTCTTACAAGACAGGTAGCCATACATTGTGCATATTCCCAGGGCAGCTCACCTCTAGGGATGAGTAAGTAGATCCACCCACTTGTACTTCTGTGGCCTCTCATTATCTTCCTGGATATTCACATATATAGAGGGACCCAACAGCCAATCACAGATGCTGTCACAGAATTGGTGCACTAAAACCATGATGCGGTTTTTGCCATGGATTTCATGCTCTTTTGGTGCACTTTGGCATAAAACTGCATGCATTGTGTTCAATATGTTCATCTGCATCTCATAGACAAAAAAATAAATAAATAAATAAAAAGCACCAAAAGAGCAACACAGTTGAACCTTTTTATAAAATGATTCCTTTAAATAATTTTTAAAAAAAGGACATGGGGCTTCACCATATTTTTGTATGCCAGCCAGGACAGCGGGGAGGTATGAGCTGCCCCCTACCCCCAGTTGTTTATTTTTACCTGGCTGAAAGCCAAAAAAATAGGGAAGCCCTTTTATTACATTATTTAATGAATTTCATGAAATAGTTTACAAAAATGACATGTTGTTTCCCAGTATTTTTGGTTTCAAGACAGATACAGCTAGGCAGCTGGGGGTTTGAATCCTGAGCCCAGGGTGGCCCAAGCTTTCTGACCCCCCAAGCTTTCTGGCTGTGAATTGCAGCCTGCATCAGCCCCAGAAAATGGCACATCCATAGAAGCACCATTTTCTGTGCATTACCCCAACTTTTCCAGTAGCCTTGGTGGTGGTGGGAGACTGGGTACTAGAAGGGTTAATGCCAGCTTTGAATTGGCAGCTGGCACTAAGCCCAAAATTCATAATGTCAGGCCAATATTAGACCCACCCCCTATGAATTTTTAGCAAGCAGAATATATAAAAAAAAAAAAAAAATTAAACAACTTCGAAAAAAGACATTTAGAAATAAACACAAGACAAACCTGTTTTACATCTTTAATTAACAAAACCCTTCTTACGACATAATCCACAGGGAACATATTCAGCTCTGCTGCATATCTCTGTGAGCAGATGCCCATTTTCTGTGATGGCATGATTGGCTGTTGGGCTCCTCTGCAGTGAATATCTAGGAAGGTAATGAGCAGCATCGGAAGTGAACACAGCGGAGCGGTGGGACGCGTTAAGTATAATGCTGTTTAATAACCATTTTCTTTATTTTTACAGCTTCCGCACCCCCGAACCGTAACACAGACTTTCCGGTAAAGTCTGTGTTCGGGATCTGTGCTCGAACACTAGGTGTTCAGTACGGACCCTGAACTTTACAGTTCGGGTTCACCCATCACTACTACTTGAAGGAGTAGTACAGTATTTGCTATACTCGTTACTCTGCAAGTATTGCGGTGCGCATGAGTGATTTGTCAATCATTATCGATCTGACATAAATTGAAAGCTCCCTTCAGTAAACAATGGGAGCTGGAAACTCGGGGTGAGCAGATTCAATGTTAGGCTCTTTGGGGGGCACTGCAAGATGTTTGATGCTGTGAAAAAGCCCACCCTCCCGTTCCGTCCTGTCCCATCTTGTTTTTATAACCGGATGTGTGTGGGCGGAGACTATCACTCAATGACTTACATTGTACTCGCTACTTGGACAAATATTAAAAACTACTCGGCTCATGTATAGCGAGTATTACTGCACTCGCTCATCCCTACTCACCTCTCCAATTAGTAAGTAGATAATCTCCAGGGCAAGGCTTAGAATGCCTTCTGTGATCTCCCCAAGTTGCTCCATCTTCTAGGTATAAAGCTGAAATTCAAAAAAAATTTATGTCCTGTATACATGTGCAAATTAAAAAAAAAAAAACAAACAAAAAAAAAAAACACACACACCACTATACAAAACTAGCACATTAATAAAACAAATATAGAAACATTAGTTGGAAAGGTTTACGCACGGACTGCTGCTTCCTTAAGGGTGTGTGCTCACGGTCAGTAAACGCAGCTTTTTGGACGCAGCGTCTTGCCACTGTGTCCAAAATGCTGCGTAGTACAGTATAAGCATAGTAGATGAGATTTCAAGAAATCCCATCCTCACTATGCTTAATCCGTCCGCAGTGTGTTTGGAGTTTCGGTGCGGGTTGCAGTCCGCTCCTCCGCAGCATGTTTATTTCATGCTGCGGAGTTGGAAGCGGCTGACATTAGGTGACCACAGGGAGAAGCAGCCCCGAACCCGCCGCAAACACTGAGTACAGAGCGGCTGCGGGCACCCGCAGCTTCACTCAGGTCCGGAGGAGCTGTGTCCAACACGCTGCTCCTCTGGACCCTGAGCACATACCCTTAATGAAACAGTGCCACACCTGTCCTAAGATTAGTCACGGTATTGCAGCCCTGCCCAATTAAGTACAATAAACTTCTATGCTCCCTGCAGCTGTGTTTACACTTAGGTCTCCATAACATTTGTATAGCTCACGAATGTGAAAAAAAAAAAAACAGAATCAATGTCATCAGATTGCCAGTTTTTTCCATCAGTGTTATTAGTTAAAAAAAAAAAAAAATAAAAAAAAAATCTTCTCATATACTTTGCAATGTTAAACATACACATAACACATTGTACATGGAAGCCATGCATGTGCTGTACTTGTCTTTCACAGATTTATAGATATTTGTATTGGCCCTTGTAATCTGTGCTGCTGGACATGTTTCTTTGTATGAGGTCCAAACAAAGTCCATGTAAAAACATTAGAATAGCCCCATAGGTTATAATGGATATGGATATACTGTATGCATCCATGATAAAAACAGATGACATTACTGGAAACACGGACATGTGAGCAGCCCCATAGGTTATAATGGTTACATATGACATCTATGGTAAAAACGGATGCCACATCTACCAGAAACACGGATGTGTGAAGGAGGCCTTAGGCATCTAGACATATTGAAAACACTTTCTATTTGAAGATCACCACAATCCTTGCAGAGAAATACAAATTTTTTAACTGATTGGCTCCCTTTAATGGTCAGAACAACATATCAATAGTAAAATCAAGGGAAATGTCTAGCAATTCATTTTTCACCGTAGATCTACTTACCAAACTTATCAATAAAGTAATAGAGTGTGAGCTATTTTACTCTACACTGTCAGTTTTTACAATTGTGTTTATGTTTCCCCTATAAACCCAAATAAAGCAATACACATACCCTATGATGCTTCATACCATTCACATAGGATTTACTTTCTGATTTTCTTATCTATGTGCAGCCATGTGACTCAAATCCCAACTGCTCAGTAACCAAAGGTAATTAACAAAATCTACTTCAGGTTTTTGGAATTAGAACATTTATGGAGAAGTCAAAAATAGGAGAGAAGCTATGTAAAGGCCCCGTTACACCTTTCAACATCGTTTCAGACGTCCTTCAAAAGTGACGTCAGGAAAGATGTTGAAACGACATTGTTGCGTAGTTGCATGTAAACACATGATTCAACAACAATAGTTGTTCATGTCGGAGTTGACAGATTTTCCTGCATGCAGGAAAACTTGTCAACCTCAACTTAAACAACTGGCGGGATCGTTTGGTGTGACACCGCAATAGCGATGTCACTGCCGTTCCCTCATATTCGCTGCATTGCAGCAGATCACTTGCTGGGTTGATCCCAGCCCAGCGATCGAGCGCGGCGCCATCACAGGCAACATCTTGCCATGTGACAGCTAAGCTGCGATGTTGGAAGCGAGCGCGCACCCGCGGCATTGCAGCCGACATCGCAGCCGATGTTGGATGGTGTGATGGTGCCTTAAGAATTCAACAATATTTGGTCTCTTTCAGGCATCATATGCCGTGCCTCCAGCTCGTGTACAGTCCATCCCGACACAAGCCAGAAGCACGGACATTTGGGGACACATGGTCCCCTATGGCCCTCTTCACATGACCTTAATTTCGCACGGACCGTGTCACCGTGTGGAGCACATGCGTGTCTGTGTGCTCCACATGGCGACATGTCCGTTTTTTTTGCAGAGGCACAGACCCCTTTTGGCTGAAAACGTCCATGCACACAGATGTCATCCGTGTGACATCCATGTACACGGACCACGAACGTAAGTTACAAGCCTAAAAATTAAGAATTTCAAACTCGCCTCGCTCCAGCGCTGACAGTTCCTCTCTCTTCCGGTGCCACTCATTAGCCTCATGAATATTCACTTCACTGAGACTGACAGTGGACTGGAAGTGAGAGGAGCAGCGGCGCTGGAGGGAGGTGAGTATGTGAGGACAGCCTGTCCGTGTGCTATTCACGGATAGCACACGGACAGCAGACAAACGTCACATGGTGCGTGACACCACAGAATATGGCAGAATTCGACACCCGCAAATACGGCCTGTCTCACATGCCTGTGGTTTTCACGGATGTGTGAAACAGGCCTTAAGGGCCCGTTACACGCTATGATGTTCCAGCGATCCGACCAACGATCGGATCACTGGGACATGACATCGCTAGCTGATCGGTATCTGATCGCTGGTGAACTGTCACACAGGCAGACTCACCAGCAACCAGTGGACCAGCGACATCGTGGAAAAGAATAAAATATTCTTTCCACGATGTCTAGCTCCTGCTGCCAGGCTGTGGTAAGCGAGAGCAGGCTGGTAATCATGGTAAACAGCGGGTATCTAGGCAGCACGCAGCGCCTAGCTACCCGATGTATTCCCTGGTTACCCGCTTCTCCGCTTACAGGTTGGTATCCAAGGTACACTGCGGGTAACTTGGGACAGCAATGTCCCTAGTTACCCTCTGTGAACCTTGGATACCAGCCTGTAAGTGGAAAAGGCTGGTAACCCAGGTATGTATCGGGTAACTAGGCGCTGCGCGCTGCCTAGAAATCCGCTGTTTACCATGGTTACCAGCCTGCTCCGCTTATCGCTGGTCGTTTGGCCCCTATCACACATGCCGATGCGTGCTGACCAGCTGACGACCAACGATAGATTTATGGTCCTGACTATAAACCATCGATCAACGATCAGCAAGCTGATCGTTGAATGTTGGTACCTGTCACACACAGTGACATTGCTACGAGGTCGCTGCAACGTCACAAAAACAGTGACGTTGCAACAAAATCGTTAGCGATATTGTTGTGTGTAACGGGGCCCTTAGACTAGACTACACAACATTGGTCACACAAACAAAAATGTGTGGTGCTTTTCGACTATAAGGCTACGTTCAGATGCTGCGTAATAGCAGCGCTTTTTTGCAGTTGCGTTTCTTTGCTGCACTTTGCGAAAAAAAAAGCGCAACTGCATTCACATTTTGACCTGCGCTTTTCCCGAGCCCATTTTATAATGTGAGCCAGGCCCGGACTGATAGGCGGGAGGAGCGCGACTTTTCCCTATGGGCAGTCTGCTCCTCCAGCCAGGGGCCTGCTTTAAATCATTTGCCGCCGTGCGGTCGCGGCATTCGGGGGTTGAGGCAATGTCAGTGAAGGGGGCCGGGTCACTGACATGAAGGGGTGGGTCTGTTTCCCCAAAACAGGGCCCCACTCAGACCAATCAGGTTTGTTAAGAGATTCCTAGGGACAATGTGTTGTTGGTCTGCGCTGCCACAGAAAACATGTAGTCGAAGGCTTCACATTATAACACCTTTATTCGATCCATCCGACGCGTTTCACAGCCTGCTATGCTCCTTCATCAAAGAGTGTAAAAGGTTACAGATACATAATCTTGTATTTATATATTTACTAGAAAATAGGCCCGATGCTATTGCATCGGGAGTGCGTAGAAATGAACGGGTACCGTAGAAATAGCCGCTGAATAGTACAGTCCTCTCTCCAGAAACGACGGTGTTGTTGCAGGATTTATATGGTGACTCACTGGTTAACACTATATGGTGGCTCAGTGGTTAGCATTGTATATGGTGGCTTAGTGGTTAGCACTGTATACGGTGGCTCAGTGGTTAGCACTGTATATGGTGGCTCAGTGGTTAACACTATATGGTGGCTCAGTGGTTAGCATTGTATATGGTGGCTTAGTGGTTAGCAGAATATATGGTGGCTTACTGGTTAGCACTGTATATGGTGGCTTAGTGGTTAGCACTGTATATGGTGGCTCAGTGGTTAGCAGTGTATATGGTGGCTCAGTGGTTAGCACTGTATATGGTGGCTGAGTGGTTAGCACTGTATGGTGGCTCAGTGGTTAGCACCGTATATGGTGGCTCAGTGGTTAGCACTGTATATGGTGGCTCAGTGGTCAGCACTGTATATGGTGGCTCAGTGGTCAGCACTGTATATGGTGGCTCAGTGGTCAGCACTGTATATGGTGGCTGAGTGGTTAGCACTGTATGGTGGCTCAGTGGTTAGCACTGTATATGGTGGGTCAGTGGTTAGCACTGTATATGGTGGCTCAGTGGTTAGCACTGTATATGGTGGCTCAGTGGTTAGCACTGTATATGGTGGGTCAGTGGTTAGCACTGTATATGGTGGCTCAGTGGTTAGCACTGTATATGGTGGCTCAGTGGTTAGCACTGTATATGGTGGCTCTGTGGTTAGCACTGTATATGGTGGCTCAGTGGTTAGCACTGGATGGTGGCTGAGTGGTTAGCACTGTATATGGTGGCTTAGTGGTTAGCAGAATATATGGTGGCTTACTGGTTAGCACTGTATATGGTGGCTTAGTGTTTAGCACTGTATATGGTGGCTCAGTGGTTAGCAGTGTATATGGTGGCTCAGTGGTTAGCACTGTATATGGTGGCTGAGTGGTTAGCACTGTATGGTGGCTCAGTGGTTAGCACCGTATATGGTGGCTCAGTGGTTAGCACTGTATATGGTGGCTCAGTGGTCAGCACTGTATATGGTGGTTTACTGGTTAGCACTGTATATGGTGACTTAGTGGTTAGCACTGTATATGGTGGCTCAGTGGTTAGCAGTGTATATGGTGGCTCAGTGGTTAGCACTGTATATGGTGGCTGAGTGGTTAGCACTGTATGGTGGCTCAGTGGTTATCACCGTATATGGTGGCTCAGTGGTTAGCACTGTATATGGTGGCTCAGTGGTCAGCACTGTATATGGTGGCTCAGTGGTCAGCACTGTATATGGTGGCTGAGTGGTTAGCACTGTATGGTGGCTCAGTGGTTAGCACTGTATATGGTGGCTCAGTGGTTAGCAATGTATATGGTGGCTCAGTGGTTAGCACTGTATATGGTGGCTCAGTGGTTAGCACTGTATATGGTGGCTCAGTGGTTAGCACTGTATATGGTGGCTCAGTGGTTAGCACTGTATATGGTGGCTCAGTGGTTAGCAGTGTATATGGTGGCTCAGTGGTTAGCACTGTATATGGTGGCTCAGTGGTTAGCACATTATATGGTGGCTCAGTGGTTATCACTGTATATGGTGGCTCAGTGGTTAGCACTGGATGGTGGCTGAGTGGTTAGCACTGTATATGGTGGCTCAGTGGTTAGCAGTGTATATGGTGGCTCAGTGGTTAGCACTGTATATAGTGGTTGAGTGGTTAGCACTGTATGGTGGCTCAGTGGTTAGCACCGTATATGGTGGCTCAGTGGTTAGCACTGTATATGGTGGCTCAGTGGTCAGCACTGTATATGGTGGCTCAGTGGTTAGCAATGTATATGGTGGCTCAGTGGTTAGCACTGTATATGGTGGCTCAGTGGTTAGAACTGTATATGGTGGCTCAGTGGTTAGCACTGTATATGGTGGCTCAGTGGTTAGCACTGTATATGGTGGGTCAGTGGTTAGCACTGTATATGGTGGCTCAGTGGTTAGCACTGTATATGGTGGCTCAGTGGTTAGCACATTATATGGTGGCTGAGTGGTTAGCACTGTATATGGTGGCTCAGTGGTTAGCACTGGATGGTGGCTGAGTGGTTAGCACTGTATATGGTGGCTCAGTGGTTAGGACATTATATGGTGGCTGAGTGGTTAGCACTGTATGGTGGCAGAGTGGTTAGCACTGTATATGGTGGCTTAGTGGTTAGCACTGTATATGATGGCTCAGTGGTTAGGACAGTATATGGTGGGTCAGTGGTTAGGACTGTATGGTGGGTCAGTGGTTAGGAGTGTATACAATGTCTCAGTAGTTAGCACTGTATATGGTGGCTGAGTGGTTAGTTGTCTTCCCCTGTTCTCTGGTCCATCTTCCCCTGTTCTCTGCCCCGTGTTTCCCTGTTCTGTGCGGCGTCTTCCCCTGTTTTCTGGCCCTGTCCTCTACCAGTGTGTCCCGCCGTCTTGTGCTGCTGTCCTGTGCCCGTGTCCCCCTGTCCTGTGCCTGTGTCCCCTTGTTGTCTGCCCATGTTCCTCTGTCCTCTGCCCCTGTGTCCTCCTGTCCTCTGCCCCTGTGTCTCCCTGTCCTCTGCCCCTGTGTCCTCCTGTCCTGTGCCCTGTGTCCCCCTGTCCTGTGTGCCCCTGTTCTGTGTCCCCCTGTCATCTCCCCCTGTCCTCTGCCCCATGTGCCTGAGTCCTGTGGCCCTGTTCTGTGTTCTCCTGTCCTGTGTCCCCCTGTCCTGTGTCCCCCTGTCCGGTGTGCCCCTGTCCGGTGTGCCCCTGTCCGGTGTGGCCCTGTCCTGTGTGGCTGTGTGTGTCCCTGTCCTCTACCCCTGTTTGGTGTCCCCTTGTCCTCTGGGCCTGTTGTGTCCCTCTGTCCTGCGTCCCCCTGTCCTTTGCCCCTGTTGTGTCCCTCTGTGTCCTCCTGTCCTGTGTGTCCCTGTCCTCCACCCCTGTTCTGTGTCCCCTTGTCCTCTGCCCCTGTTGTGTCCTCCTGTCCTGTGTGTCCGTGTCCTCTACCCCTGTTCTGTGTCCCCTTGTCCTCTGCCCCTGTTGTCATCCTGTCCTGTGTGCCCCTGTCCTCTACCCCTGTTCTGTGTCCCCTTGTCCTTTGCCCCTGTTGTGTCCTCCTGTCCTGTGTGTCCCTGTCCTGTGTCCCCCTGTCCTTTGTCCCTGTTGTGTCCTCCTGTCCTGTGTGTCCCTGTCCTCTACCCCTGTTCTGTGTCCCCTTGTCCTCTGCCCTTGTTGTGTCCTCCTGTCCTGTGTGTCCCTGTCCTGTGCCCCTGTTCTGTGTCCCCCTGTCCTTTGCCCATGTTGTGTCCCTCTGTCCTGTGTGTCCCTGTCCTCTAGCCCTGTTCTGTGTCCCCTTGTCCTCTGCCCCTGTTGTGTCCCCCTGTCCTGTGTGTCCCTGTCCTCTACCCCTGTTCTGTGTCCCCTTGTCCTCGGCCCCTGTTGTGTCCCTCTGTCCTGTGTGCCCCTGTCTTCTACCCATGTCCTGTGTCCCCTTGTCCTCTGCCGCAGTTGTGTGCCCATGTCCTGTGTTGTCCCCCTGTCCTCTGGCACAGTTATTTATCCCCCAGTCATGTGTGCCCCTGTCCCCCTGTCCTCTGCTCTCTGTATTCCTTGGAGCGGCATTGAAGCCGGTCATGTGACAGGGCGGGCTAATGTGACATCACAGAGGGCCTGTCACATGACCGGCTCGAAAAAGAAAGTATGTGTGTAGTCAGCAGAGCGGGTAGGGGTAAGTGCGGAGCGGCCGGGGGAGAGCGGGTGGCAGCGGCGATACTGACCGGCATATGCGGCGGGAGATCAGCCGCTTATGCGCATGAGCGGCTGATCTCCCGAGGGGCGCTGGGCAGTCACCTCGGCGCTATGTTGGTGGGATAGCGGAGTCTCTGGGGCGACGTGTAATATCCAAGATGGCGACAAAATCTCGCGAGATTTTGTCGCCATCTTGGATATTACATGTCGCCGCAAGGACAGTGCTCCTCCAGCTGCATGGCGTCACCGAGGCCCCAGCGGTGCTAGAGCAGCGAGGGGCAGTGGTGACCTCGCGGAGGCGGCGGTAGCGGCCGCGGCGGGGCGGACGGGTGGGCGGCGGAGACGGCAGTGCGGCTGCGGCTCGCGATGACGCTACGCGTCATCGCTCGCTGTGGCGCAAAGGAGTTTGGGATTCGTAATAATTCCTTTTCTTATTGGTTTTCAGTGAATTTGCAGACATGTTCTATACAGGAAAAGAAGCACATCCATACACCCGGAGTCTACCTAAGCTGGTCCACCGACCAAGCCCAAACCAACCCTTTTCCTCACTCACATCTATCCCCCCTAATGTGAGAAATCAATTGGTAAAGTGTTTATTGTTTAAATAAAACCATGATCATTTAGTGAAAATAAAAATGTTATTAAAAATGTTTTTGCGTGTATTCACTTATTTTCATTACAATGACTGTGTCTTTTGCAATAAAATAATCCAAAACCATGTTCTATTACCAGAATATTATAAGAACCATATGAATATATGGATTATACTAGCTGAAGTACCCGGCTATGCTCAGGTTAATAAATTACTGATGTTAGCTATAACAAAATAGAATTTGAACATGTCATATTAATGACCTGTAGGAAAATAGAAGCTGAGCTGTGATTGGTTGCTATAGGCAGCCTAATAAATCTCCAGCCAACAGTAATCCCTCCCCTGGCCGGGCAGTATATGTTACCTCACACATACACATAATAGACAGCTCATGTGACTGACATCTGCCTTAATTCCCTATATACAGTAAAGGAGAAAAAAGCCGAGGTTTGTCCGCGCTAGACCACAGGGAAAAAACTGAAGATGCAAGCAAACCTTTATTCACACTCAAGCCTGTAGCCTTACTGTATGTATCTGCAACCCGGGATCTGCAGCGGCCAAAACTTCTACAGGTGGTTGTGACCAGGTGAGTGGATTATCCTGTTAAAAACACGCTGGTGTCCCTTATTTACCGCCTTAGTGCGCTCCCCCTCTCTCTAATTTTTTGCAGTTAATTCCCTATATGGCACATGTGTTGCACATTGGCTGTTTTTAATCAGATGTTTATTTTTGGAAATTAAAGATACCAGACGTAGGAGGCGAGATGTGTGAGGCGATTTGTGCACATCTGTGTCTGTCTGTGTGGTGTGTGTGTCCCTGGGGTGTGGGTGTCCCTGGGGTGTGTGTGTGTCCCAGTGGTGTGCGTGTGTCCCTGTGGGGGGGTCCCTGTGGTGTGTGTCCATCCCTATGGGGTCTGTGTGTTCCTGTGGGGGGGGTGTGTGTGTCTCTGTGTCCCTGTGGGGTGTGTATGTGTGTATGTCCCTGTGGTGTGTGTATCCCTGTGGGGTGAGTGGGTGAGTGCATGTGTCCCTATAGGGTGTGTATGTCCCTGTGGGGGCTGTGTGTGTGTGGTGTGTGTCTCTGTGTTGTGTGTGTCTCTTTGTGGTGTGTGTTTGTGTTGGGGTGCGTGGTGAGTATCCAATGTTGGGACTCCACCTTAGCTGTTACTCTTTGTGTGCATGTGGTGTGTATACATGTCCCCGTGCGTGGTGAATATTCCATGTCAGTGACTATATGCTGGTATGTGCTGTTAGTTTTTGGTGCTGTCATTAAGCCCCTCTCATTCATAACAGTTAACTGGTAACTGTCACTTTCTCTCCAATATGTAGATAGGGCCAAAATTGTTTGGTGAATTGGAATGAGCGGGCTTAAAATTTCGCCTCACAAAATAGCCTATGATGCTGTCGGGGTCCAGATGTGCGACCGTGCAAAATTTTGTGGCTGTAGTTGCGACGGTGTAGATGCCAATCCCGGATATACACACATACATACACACATACACACAAGTAAGTGAATGGAAAAGTGTTGGAGGAAAATCGACGGCTGTCAGCTATAGCCACAAAAGTTTGCACAGTCACACGTCTGGACCCCGGGAGCGTCATAGGCTATGTTGTGAGGCGAAATTTTAACCCCTCGCATTCCAATTCACCAAACAATTTTGCCCCTATCTACATAATGGGGAAAAAGTGACAGTTACCAGTTGACAGTTGTGAATGAGAGGGGCTTAATGATAGCGCCAAAGACTAACAGCACATACCAGCATATAGTCACTAAGGTGGGGCCCCAACATGAGATATTCACCACGCACGGGGACATGTATACACACCACACACACACAAAGAGTAACAGCAAGTGTACAGTCGCTAAGGTGCAGCCCCAACATTGGATACTCACCACGCACCCAAACAAACACACACACACACACCACAAAGAGAAACACACAACACAGAGACACACACACACACCCCCACGTGGAAACACACACACCCTATAGCGACACATGCACTCACCCCACAGGGACACACATACACACCACAAAGAGACACGCACAACACAGACACGTACACCACACAGACTCCCCCACAGGGACACATGCACTCCCCCCACAGGGACACACACACCCTATAGGGACACATGTACTCACCCCACAGGGACACACACACACCACAAAGAGACACACACAACACAGAGGCACACACACCCCACAGAGACACCCCCCACAGGGACACACACACACATACACACCCTATAGGGACACATGCGCTCACCCCACAGGGACACACACACACACACCACAAAGAGACACACACAACACAGATACACACACACCACACAGCCCCCCCCACAGGTACACACACACACACACCCTATAGGGACACATGCATTCACCCCACAGGGACACACACATACACACACCCTAGGGACACACACACCACACAGACAGACACAGATGTGCACAAATCGCCTCACACAACTCGCCTCATACGTGTGCTATCTTTAATTTCCAAAAATAAACATCTGATTAAAAACAACCAATGTGCAACACATGTGCCATGTAGGGAATTAAGGCAGATGTTTGTCACATGAGCTGTCTATTATGTGTATGTGTTAGGTAACATATACTGCCCGGCCAGGGGGAGGGTTTACTGTTGGCTGGACATTTATTAGGCTGCCTATAGCAATCAATCACAGCTCAGCTTCTATTTTCCTACAGGTCATTAATATGACATATTCAAATTCTATTTTGTTATAGCTAACAGCAGTTATTTATTAACCCGGGCGTAGCCAGGTACTACAGCTAGTTATAAATATATTAATAAAAAATATTCAAAAAAAGGGTTCTTATCCACTCCTTCGTATAAAACATAAAAGTATTATTCCCCTATATGCAAAAATTCTAATCAGGTTGGTCTTAATAATAAAACACTATAAAAAGAACTAATCTTGAATTATTATTTTTCTTCTTTTATAAAGATAAACTTCATTTATGAATTGTCAGTAATGAAACGCTACAGGTAATTCCTTCTCCATTAGGAGTATGTTGGGCTCCAGGTATCTATTTCACTTCAGTTCATTTGACACAACGATACCACCTCCTATTTTTCTATTCTATATGGTGAAGGCATGGATACCCTCTCCATCAGTGATTACCAACATGCGGAGGCATCTGCAAATCTGAAGGCAGCCTTAATTCATAGTTTTGATGCCTTCAGTGTGAATCTACAATTTTCATATTCATGAAAATAAAGAAAACTCTTTGAATGAGAAGGTGTGTCCAAACGTTTGGTCTGTACTGTCTATCTCAGGCTATTATAGAAATATCACAAAGCAACCACTGACTTTGTGGAGACCAGTGGAGGATAACACTGCGGGCACCAGTTAAAGCACTCAAACACAGTGAAACCCAAGGTGCATTGCTCCCTAGAATTTGAATATGCAGATGAAGTCCATGGAGCCTCGATTAAGAGTCTACAACATGGACACCAGCCAGTTATCCCACCAGGGAAGGACCCAGCCCAGGGTATTAGTAGCCCTTAAGTCACTATCCAGCCCTTGCGAGCTTGAAGATATGGCCAGGGTTTACCATGGACTAGGTATCCAACCACAGACAGCTATTTCGGGGTTGGTGCCCCCAACAGTGTGGCACAGGATTCTGGCTGGGTGGGAGCAATGCTTGATAGACCGACATCACAAAGCAACCACTGACCTTGTGGAGACCAGTGAAGGATAACACTGCGGGCACCAGTTAAAGCACTCAAACACAGTGAAACCCAAGGTGCATTGCTCCCTAGAATTTGAATATGCAGATGAAGTCCATGGAGCCTCGGTTAAGAGTCTACAACATGGACACCAGCCAGTTATCCCACCAGGGAAGGACCCAGCCCAGGGTATTAGTAGCCCTTAAGTCACTATCCAGCCCTTGCGAGCTTGAAGATATGGCCAGGGGTTTACCATGGACTAGGTATCCAACCACAGACAGCTGTTTCGGGGTTATTGCCCCTCATCAGTGTGGCGCAAGATTCTGGCTGGGTGGGAGCAATGCTTGATAGACCGACATCACAAAGCAACCACTGACCTTGTGGAGACCAGTGGAGGATAACACTGCGGGCACCAGTTAAAGCCATCAAACACAGTGAAACCCAAGGTGCATTGCTCCCTAGAATTTGAATATGAGATGAAGTCCATGGAGCCTCGGTTAAGAGTCTACAACATGGACACCAGCCAGTTATCCCACCAGGGAAGGACCCAGCCCAGGGTATTAGTAGCCCTTAAGTCACTATCCAGCCCTTGCAAGCTTGAAGATATAACTCTTTGAATGAGAAGGTGTGTCCAAACTTTTGGTCTGTACTGTATATCTCAGGCTATTATAGAAATATACTGAAAACACATCAGGATTGGATATAAAAATATATACTTTTACCACAATGAACTCATACAATTACACATTATTATTACATTTAATAAAAAAATATAATATATTTTAAAACTCTAATGACAATAAAAAACTAATTTTAAACAAGCTATCATAGTGATTCAAACCCATCATTATTGGTAGTGATGGGCGAATCCTAAATTACTCGGAATCGCTTGACTCTAGCGAGTCCGAGTCCAGGACTCGCTACTCGTTGCGAGTCTAGCGAGTCTAGCGAGTCCAATGTTAATGAATGGGGAAGCGAGTAATAGCGAGTAGTGTGAGATTTACAAATCGCAGATGTGTCTCGGAAGCTTCAGCCTGAAGCAATCCTAGTTTTGTCATTTATTTGCATTGGACTAGTTTACTTTGTAAGTAATTGCTGGGAAACTCGCACAGATAAGAGAAGAGTCCTGTCTGCTCTGTGCAGCTCCAGGGTCCTAGAGCCCTCCTGCTGCCTGATGTAGCAGTGCTGAGATTGTTCTCAGTCTGCTCATTCCCTGTGCATAGACATCTATATCTATACACAGGGGATGTAGCAGAGAGGACATCGCGTTTTGGACTGCGTCGGACGGAAGAGGATTTTGTTAATTAAAGATGGAGTCCCTAATGGCTTTTTTTTTTATTTCTAATAAAAAAATTTCTCTGTGTTGTGTGTTTTTTAAAACAATTTAATAGAAATTCATGGCGGTCATGTCTAATATTGGCGTGACCGCCATAAATTTCGGGCTTAGGGCCAGCTGATAATACAAAGCTGGCCCTAACCTCTATTACCCAGCGTGCCAGGGCCGCTGGAAGAGCGGGGTTCAGCGCCAGAGGATGGCGCTTCAATGAACGCACCATCTTCTGGGGCGGCTGCGGGCTGCAATTTGCAGCGGGGGGTGCCCAGAAAGCTTGGGCATCCCTGCCCAAGTCGGAGTCGGAGTCGGAGTCGTCTCGGAGTCGGAGTCGTCTCGGAGTCGGAGTCGTCTCGGAGTCGTCTCGGAGTCGGAGTCGTCTCGGAGTCGGAGTCGTCTCGGAGTCGGAGTCGTCTCGGAGTCGGAGTCGTCTCGGAGTCGGAGTCGTCTCGGAGTCGAGTCGGAGTCGGAGTCGTCTCGGAGTCGGAGTCGTCTCGGAGTCGGAGTCAAAAAAATGCGTGGGGCTCCGCGCAATTTCTATGTCTAGCCAGGTACAGCTAAGCAGCTGGGGGCTGGAATCCGCAGCGCAGGGATGCCCAAGCTTTCTGGGCACCCCCCGCTGCAAATTGCAGCCCGCAGCCGCCCCAGAAGATGGTGCGTTCATTGAAGCGCCATCCTCTGGCGCTGAACCCCGCTCTTCCAGCGGCCCTGGTGGCGGTGGCACGCTGGGTAATAAAGGGGTTAATACCAGCTTTGTTATACAAGCTGGTATTAAGCCCGAGATTCTTAATGTCAGGCCACGTTTGACCCAGCCACTAAGAATCTCCAATAAAGGGTTAAAAAAACACAACACAGAGAAAATTTTTTATTTGAAATAAAAAAAAAGCCATTAGGGACTCCATCTTTAATTAAAAAAATCCTCTTCCGTCCGACGCAGTCCAAAACGCGATGTCCTCTCTGCTACATCCCCTGTGCATAAATATAGATGTCTATGCACAGGGAATGAGCAGACTGAGAACAATCTCAGCACTGCTACATCATCTCTGTGAGCAGGCGGGCTCTAGGACCCTGGAGCTGCACAGAGAAGACAGCTGGACTCAGGCAAAGAAACAGCAGTTACTTTGTGAGTTTCCCTGCTATCACTGGCACAGTAGCCGAGTCTAATGCAAACAATGACAATCCTAGTTTTGTCAGTTTCTGACAAAACTAGGATTGATATTGATTTGCATTGGACTCGTGCGAGTAATCACTGGGAAACTCGCAGAGTACCGAGTCCTGCGAGTCCCTTACTACTCGCCGAGTAACGAGTCCTAGCGAGTAGATTCGCCCATCCCTAATTATTGGCCCTTGAATATCATATCTCTAGTCATCAGGGCACTACACCACATCAGAATACATCCTTTATCAATAATATATGTGTTAAATAATTGACTGAAATAATTTAATGTATAATAAAAGAAAAAAATTACATCCGGGATTGGAGAAAAACAGATACAAGTGTGCGGTAAAAGTATCCAACATTATGCGGTACCATTATTAGACCTCCTTATTTCATTTGCAAGAATTAAATTCAGAGTCTTGATCTAAAAAATCCAGCTATGGCCCCTTTCACATCAGCGGTAATCGCTGATCGCGGCAGTTGCGGTGAAGTATGTTGGGCTCCAGGTATATCCAGCTTCACCCATCAATACATTCACAGTTTGTTTAATCCAACCACTTCTCATTCATCATATCATATAGAATAGTGAGACCATCATCTCTTCTATTTAGGACAGTAGTTTCATAAATTCCATATATCATTCACTCCAAATAGCGGAAAAATATGATTGAATAAATTTTCCCCAAAATACCCCCGCTAATTCAGGGATCACTCCAGCTTTACAGAATTTTTTCTGTGTTAGGCCCCTTTCACATCAGCAGTAATCGTGAAAAAACCGCAACTGCCGCGGTTACCGCATAACGGCCGCACTTGCGGCAAACCCCATGCAATGTCTATGGGGCTTGCGGTAAGTGTGCGGCAGGTGCGGTTTCGGCACTTGTGGCAGATGCGGCCGCGAGAAAACCGCGGCTGATCACGTTTTTTTCGTGGCCGCAAGTGTTGAAACAGCAACTGTACCGCACTTGCCGTGACGGCGGTAGCGACAGCGCATGCGCAGAGTTGCCAGGACGCGCATCCGCCTGCGCACAGATCACACATGGCAGTGAATGGGTGCGCATGGTCATGCGCAGTTAAGCGCAGCACCATGCGCTCCCATTATAAAGATAGGGGCTTGCGGTGCTGCGGTCACATTGCAGCTCCTGTCCGCAGCGTTCTGCGCAAATGTGAAGGCAGCCTTAGGTAGACTCCGGGTGTATGGATGTGCTTCTTTTCCTGTATAGAACATGTCCGCAAATTCACTGAAAAACAATAAGAAAAGGAATTATTATGATTACTATGCACTAAGACTTAATTATATGTAAGTTTTAAAATGTATTATTTTTTTTTTATTAAATGTAATAATAATGTGTAATTGTGTGAGTTTTCTGTGGTATATGTATATATTTTTATATCCAATCCTGATATGTTTTCAGTATATTTCTATAATAGCCTGAGATGTATAAAAAAAAAAGAAGAGCTGGTTTCTGATGTAACAGCACACTACTACAGAACGTCATAATCAGGGCCGGCCTCACGCATGAGCAAGTAGAGCAGCCGCACAGGGCGCCACTCTCCAGGGAGAGCCGCAGGGAGACAGCTGTCACTTTTATTTGCTATTCCTGCTCCTGGTCCCAGGGGCTATGCTAGACCTGCGCGGCTGCTAGCAGACAGGGGGCGGCATCCGCAGGGGCGCCTGGTGGTAGCCTGGCCCCCTGCAGATGCCGCTCCCTATACTATAGTCCTGGCCACCGATTACGCCGCTCCTTGCAGTGTGAGCCACACAGGACCTGTGCTTACAGGACCTGTGATGATGTCAATGGAAGGGACTAGTCAAGGATCACATGATCAGTTCCTCTTTGTATACAGGCATCCACTATGAAGGATGAAGTGAAGAGGTGAAGAAATGAATGAGGTGAAGTTGATGTGTGGGGTCAGGAGGGATTTACAGTGTGGATATAGCAGAGCCGCATGTGTATGAGGTGTAAGGAGCAGAGCCGCGTGTGTACAAGGTATTTGGAGTGGAGCCATGTGTGTACAAGGTGTATGGAGCGGAGCCACTTGTGTACGAAGTGTACAGAGCGGAGCCACATGTGTACAAGGTATTTGGAGTAGAGTCGAGTGTGTACGAGGTGTACGGATCAGAGCCGTGTGAGTACGATGTGTATGGAGCGGAGCCGCGTGTGTATGTGGTGTACTGAGCAGAGCTGCATGTGTAAAAGGTGTACTGAGCAGAGCTGCGTACGTACGAGGTGTACGGAGCGGAGCCGAGTGTGTACAAGGTGTACGGAGCAGAGCCGTGTGTGTACGAGGTGTACTGAGCGGAGCTGTTTGTGTATGAGGCGTGCCGAGCGGAGCCGTGTGTGTACAAGGTATTTGAATCAGAGCCGTGTGTCTACGAGGTGTACGGAGAGGAGCCGCGTGTGTATGGAGCAGAGCCGCGTGTGTATGGAGTAGAGCCGCGTGTGTACGAGGTGTACGGAGCGGAGCCGCGTGTGTATGAGGTGTACGGAGCAGAGCTGCGTGTGGACAAGGTGTACGGAGCAGAGCCGTGTGTGATGCTGCTAACTTATCTATCACAATGCACCTTGATGTTTTTACATACTGTACGGCACTTCAATTACCAACTTATATATTTATATGTATGAATTTACTTTGTAATATAATGAAATATGATGAGCATTGACTTTTGCTATCACTTCTGATTTCTCTCCTTTTACGTTCTCCCCCCACCCCTTTTCTTTTCCTTTTTTTTTTTTTTGTTATAGTCCATATTACGCCTTATTTTAATTTTTTATTGGTTCTTATTTCTGGTTTATGATTATTGGGTTAACCAAATTTTATTTTCTTTATTCCAATTCTCAATTCTTTCCCCATGTGGTTTTTGCATTTGGGGTTTATTTGATTTTACTCTAGTCCTATTATATAATTAAAAGCGATTTGGCTTCATAATTACAATATTTTGTTATATATACATCTATGTTTTTGTCTCTATATGTATACAGGATCCTGTAGACTGGGGACGGTCCTTGGACCGTTCCTTGTCTTCAACTTTATAATACGTGTACTCACATTTACATTCTTTTATAATCTAGGACGGTCCTGTCTAGGATTCGCCTATAGTGTCTATTGTTCCTTGTTTGTATCATTGACTTGTGGTATATTTACCTGGGGAAGAGGTTAGGAAAAATATGGTGTCAATATTAAAAATGGACCATTTGGTCTGACAAGTATGGTTTAAAACATAATTCTTATTTTGCTTATTAGGGATTTACTCCTACCATTTTACATATATGTATGTGAAAAACCTTGATCATATGAGGATAACTGAAGGCTGTTATTCCTTTTTTCCTCCTAGATAATATTATGCCTTATTATGGAAGGTGTCGGTTGATATAGCATCCTTGTAATTGGATATTCTCACATCAATTTTCTGATGTCTGAGTGTCTTTGCTTACAAATGTATGTTCAGGCCATTGGATAGTCTTTTCATGTATATACTTTTCTCCCTTTCTTATTTCCATTATTCTTTGTTTTCTCCCCCCTGTTTTTTATAGATGGACCCCTTTTTAGTTGTGTATGTGTCCCCAAGTATGCTTGCTTTGTACCTGGCTGCAAACATTTATCCATGTCTGATATATCTCTTTGCCATACTTTGGCTGGGACGGCACTCTTGCAGCGCTGACAGCGCCATAGTGCTTGTGCTGCGGCTCAGAGGTGGAGGGGGTTGCTGCCTGACGCAGGCGCAGTGATTTCCCTATCACTGAGCAGACGCGGCGGCCATATTACTGCTCTCAGTTCTGAAGCCGCATACACTCCTACAGTGCATGCGCTGTCTGAATTGCAAACGTCACTGACGCTTCCGCCTATTCAGCTTGTGTACTTCCTGCTTATGGCGGCGCCGGAGCGAGCCCGGCTGCTTAATGCTTACAGGTGAATAATATGATTACATTACTTATTGATTATAAAATCCAGATGAACGGGACAAGGAGTGCTCCCCTGACGAAGTCATCTTTGATGACGAAACGCGTAGGTTGACCCTCCTTCTCTGCCCACACAGCTGATTAACTGTAGGTTATGGATCGATTGATTGATTGAATCTGCTCTTATGTACTCTATTCCTCTATGGTAAATCCCTGATTGGGAGCTATGCATGAGGATTATTGACTGTGTTCTTTATTTTAGCACTTTATTCTTCTCTTTGATAAATCCCTTATTCGAAGCTTTGCATGAGGATAATTTATTGGTTTTCTATTTCAGGGGTATGTTTCATTGTGAGATACTTGACAACAATCTTTCTTTGCTGGGGTGGGTGGAGTTCTGAGTATACAGTGTTGGCCAAAAGTATTGACACCCCTGCAATTATGTCAGATAATACTCAGTTTCTTCCTGAAAATGATTGCAATCACAAATTCTTTGGTATTATTATCTTCATTTAATTTGTCTTCAATGAAAAAAACACAAAAAGAATTGTCCTAAAGCCAAATTGGATATAGTTCCACACCAAACATAGAAAGGGGGTGAAGATGATCCTGAGGCACGGAGCATGGGGGACTGGGGAGAGAGAGCAGTCATTGACGATGATGGATATGTTGGGTAGTGAGGGGGAGCGGCTTGGGGGGGAAGACGATGAACTCGGTTTTGCCCATGTTCAGCTTAAGGAAGTGAGCAGAGAAGAAGGATGAAATGGCGGACAGGCATTGTGGTATTTTGGATAGTAGGGAGGTGATGTCAGGTCCAGACAGGTAGATTTGGGTGTCGTCGGCGTCTCTTTGTATCACGGATCTTGCCCTCTCTTGGATCTCCTCATACTTAACGGACCGGACCTTCAGTGTCATCCACTCCCACACCTCCTCATCACCCTACCCCCTATCTGTCGGGGTCCCCCAGGGCTCGATTCTGGGACCGCTACTCTTCTCAATCAACACTCTTGGCCTAGGGCAACTCATTGAGTCCCACGGTCAAACAGCCATTATAGACTAACTCGGTTAAGCATGCGGCGTGGATAGCGAGGCAGCCCTTTTCGCGGCGACAGCCTTTGCACTTGCCTTCTTTGGTGCCATGCAGGTAGAGTTGGTCATTAAGTCCCTCACCTGCCCCAGCAGCCTTTGCCGCGACGATGTCATCAACTGTATACAGGTCTGCATCCGGCGCTCAAAAACTAATCAGCTCAGTCACGGTGTCTGGTTCCCTCTTTTTCCATCCCCCAGTCCTTTATGCCCGGTCCAAATCGTCCAGTGATACCTGCAGTCCTGGTCCCTGGTTACATTCTTTTTTGAGCACACAGACAGGTCTCTAGTAACAGCTTTCCAGTTCAAAAAATCATTCTCTAACCTAGGTTTACCCTCAAGCGATTTTGGCACCCACTCTTTTTGCATCAGGGTGGCAACCAAAGGGGCACGGTCCAGTGTAGCCAACCAGGAAATCCAGCGGGTGGGGCGGTGGAGATCCAATTGCTTCTTTTGCTACATCAGGCCTGACATGGTCTAAGCCCCTGATTTTTCATTGCTCAAGTAACCCCAAGTTGTCGTCATTACTTGTATATTCAATGGTGCATGCTTTTATTAAGGTCCCCTATTCGCAGGTTCACAATGGATGGTGCAAAATATCATAAATTCAAGCTTAAAGTGAACCTTTCACCCCCTTTGGGCATTTTAAAGTATGCCCACCAGCATTTACATGATGTAAATGGGGTTCTAGTAACCCCTGTATGTGCCCAGACTGGCCCCTCATACCTGAAATATGAACTTTTATTATGTCCAAAGCTGGCCTCCTACTGAGACTGGAAGGATACTATTTAGACCGGGTGGATGATATCCTTGCCGTCCCCTTGGCTGCTAAGCCCACCCTACAGTTTTTAAATTTCCCGTCCCTCCTCTGGCCGGCGCTTAAGTGACAGCCATATTCGCGCCGGCACAGTGGAGCGGCTGACCGCGGTGCATTGAACAGTGCCGATGTCTCGCGAGGCTTCACAAATTTCGCGAGACGTTGGCACAGACAGGCGCGCCTTCGCAGTCCGTGGATTTTGACAACATCTTGTGAGATTTGTGAAGTCTCGCGAGACATCAGCACTGTTCAATGCATTGCGGACACCCACTCCACTGCATTGGTGCAAGTGCAGCTGTCACACACCGCGCCGGCCAGGGGAGGGGCTGGAAATTTGAAAACTGCGGGTTTAGCAGCTAGGGGGACTGTGAGGACATCATCCACCCGATCTAAACAGCATCCTCCCGATCTCAGTAGGCCAGGGCTGGACATAATAAAAGTTCATATTTCAGGTATGAGGGGGAAGTCTGGGCACATACAGGGGTTACTAGAACCCCATTTAAATCATGTAAATGCTAGTGGGCACAGTTTAAAATGCCCAAAGGGAGTGACAGGTTCCCTTTAATATGTTTATTTTGCAATTAATGAGGTTCCCTTCCTTTCCCTCGAATATCCACAGGTTTTCAGTGCGCTGTGTTTAACAATTAAAAAAAAAAAAGTTTATGGTCTCCATATATATCCTCACGTGAAGTGTGTTGTGTCGTGTTTTTCTATATTTATCATAAACAAAAAAAAAATCTGTTTTATTTTGAGTTTTTGATCTCCATATATATTTCCTCGTGTGAAGTATGCAATGTGCTATATTTATCTTTGTCACAAAAGACCCCACACACATGTATGTATGTATGTATACCGTATATACTCGTGTATAAGCCGACCCGTGTATAAGCCGACCCCCCTACTTTTGCCCCCAAAACCTGGGAAAACCTATTGACTCGTGTATAAGCCGAGGGTGGACCCCAGCACAGGTGTACAGCCCCCAGCAGTGTGGTATACAGGCCCCCCAATGGTAGTATACAGCAGCCTCCCCAGTGGCATATACAGGCCCCAGTAGTATATACAGCAACCCCAGTGGTATACAGCAGCCTCCCCAGTGGTATATACAGACCCCACCAGTATATACAGCAGCCCCACTGGTATATACAGCAGCCCCAGTGGTATACAGACCTCAGCAGTATATACAGCAGCCCCCAGGGGTTATACAGCAGCCCCCAGGGGTTATACAGCACCCCCCAGGGGTTATACAGCGGCCCCCAGGGGGTACCCAGCGGCCCCCTGGGGGTACCCAGCAGCCCTCAGGGGGTACCCAGCAGCCCCCTGGGGGTACCAACAGCCCCCTGGGGGTACCCAGCAGCCCCCTGGGGGTACCAACAGCCCCCTGGGGGTACCCAGCAGCCCCCAGGGGGTACCCAGCAGCCCCCTGGGGGTACCCACAGCCCCCTGGGGGTACCCAGCAGCCCCCTGGGGGTAACAGCAGCCCCCAGGGGGTACCCAGCAGCCCCCTGGGGGTACCAACAGCCCCCAAAAGCTGGCACTGTCCCCCCTTGTAAGGGCCCCCCCCGCTGCTTATACATTACCATCCCGGTGTTCTGATCAGCGCCGCTCCTCAGTGCTTCTTCTTCATCCTCCCGTCCTCGCTGGCTGCATCCGGGATCTCCGGCCGTCGAGCGATGACGTCATATGCCTGCGACGGCCGGAGATCCCGGATGCAGCCAGCGAGGACGGGAGGATGAAGAAGGAGCACCGAGGAGCGGCGCTGATCAGAACACCGGGATGGTAATGTATAAGCAGTGGGGGGGGGGCCCTTACAAGGGGGGACAGTGCCAGCTTTTGGGGGGCATATATGAACTGCTTCCCCCTGCCGCTGATTGACAGGGGGAAGCAGTGCATATATAATGAGCGGCCCCACGTGACGGGGCCGCTCATACAGCAGCCTCCCCCCGCCTCCTCCAGCCTGAGGTACCGTATTGACCCGTGTATAAGCCGAGGGGGGGGACTTTTCAGCCCAAATTTTGGGCTGAAAAACTCGGCTTATACACGAGTATATACGGTATATTTATATATAATATATATATGTATGTATGTATATAATATATACACATTAATATCACAGAAGCTGGTGGTCCAATGCTTGATTCCTACTATCACAGGGGCATGATTAAAACTACAGTCACCATTGCTTGCATTAACAAGACATTTAACACGGCATAGGTGATACTACTCCCAAAAAAAAAAAAAGAGGGAAAATATGGCAGAGGCATTACTGTCCAGGAGCCAGGCCACTACTGTCATGCCATTATGCCATTGTGTTAAAGGATATGTCTGTGGTCAGGTGCTGTCTTCTTTTTTTAGATGCGGCGAGACCCACTGTTTGGATTGTAGGTCATTTGCACATCTTCAAGGCGGCATGCAGAGCTGAGTTGAGACCGGGCGGAAGAGCCCTGGATTTTCACGAGCTGGAAGTTCAATAGAGAGGTATACATGGGCTTACGTGGGCCCAGGTCCTGCCCGAGGCAGCACACATCTCTAGAATTACCCCAGGACCGGTAATCCTGGTTAAACACGCAGGCGGGAGTGATCTAGCACACATTAGATTGGTGGAGTTGCTAGCCCTTATGCAAACAGACCTAGACAGGTTACACATTTTTCAATGAGCTGGTGGTGGTGTGGTCAGAGATTGTGCCACAGGTAATCTGGCAGGGGGTGAGGGGGTCAATGGCCATAGAACAGTCATGAAAGCACATTAATTTTCGTTTAGCTTGCTTCGTGACATGCAAAGGGGGTGTAGTGGTATGTCATTTCCAACTAGAGTCGGATACCTCCCGTATGACCCTGTATGACGCTTTCAACCTGAAGGAGATAGGGCTTGATATTTTCTTATCTGGAATTCAGGATGGGGTAGAACAAGCGCTGAAGGTCTTGAATAGGGGTCGCAGGTCGGTTGCAGGTAACAGCTACTCCTTGGCTGATGGAAGAGGGCCCAGGTGATGACCAACATACCTCGGGCGGCCGAGGGCATAGGGCCTCTTCCCCTCAGGTTACAAGGAAGATTTGTGCCTACGGTAGAGCTGCAGCCAGAACAACGCAACCCCTGTTTGAATTTACATTTGAGTGGTGTTACATTGATACCCTCAATAAAGAAAATTAAAACATAATCTTATTTGTCATCATTGCTTGTTGTGTGGTGTGGAAAAACGGTGGGTCTCTGCAGTCTGCAGGGCACTGCAGCCGCTGCTGCTGCCCCTGACTGTGGAGCCCTTCCGCTACAAGGCTACGTTCACACGCTGCATATTTCCTGCACTTTTGGGGGGGCGTGTTTTTTGCCTCATTTAGCACAGGTAAAAAAACACGGTGCATTCGCACAGAGCGTTTTATAACGGCCGCATTTCTCCCACAGAACCGCAGGAGGGAAGTGATATCACATGAGGAAGGAAGAATCCTGTGTTTCTCCCACGTATGACATGCCATTTGGCTTTTGCAGTGTATTAATGTACACTGCGAAACCTAAATAAAAGTTATCAAAAGGTATGAAAAATAAAAAATACCCATCCACTGGCTGTTTTGGGAGCTGAGGCATCCACGTTTGATCTGCTGCCAGGTCCTTCAAGATGTGATTGGCCAGTAGCGATCATGTGATATGTGACGTGCATATCACATGATCGCTACCGGCCAATCACATCTTGAAGGTCCTGGCAGCAGATCAGACGTGAATGCCTCGGCTCCCGGAAACTGGTGGATGGGTAAGTATTCTATTTTTTTATTTGTAATACCTTTTGATAACTTTTATTTAGGTTTCACAGTGTATATTAATACACTGCGAAAGCCAAAAGGCATGTCCCACGGGGGAGGAACAATGGATCCTTCCTCCCCCGTGTGACATCACTTCCTCCAGCGCCCGCAATTATAGGCGCTGGAATTGCGCATTGTCTGAACGGCGGTGCGTAATTCCAGTGGGTATAATGGGGCCTGTGGGAGAAAGCGTGCGCAAAAAAGTGAAAAGAATTGACATGTTGATTCTTTTTACACGCGCGCTTTCTCCCATAAAAGTGCGGCATAAAATTATGCAGCATCTCAATTGCAAAAGTTCATTTCCTTTCACTCTGCCGGCAATCACAGACGCAGTTACGCTTTTAGGGGAAAAGCGCATGCCAAAAAGAGCAAAAATTACACACAGTATGAACGTAGCCTAACTCCCCGCTCCTCCACACCAAGCAATGGGCCTCTCTATCCTCCCTCCTTTCGCCTGTCCCTTGGGTTCATAAGCTGGGACACTAGTCCATCCTCTTCCTCTTTACAACACTGCTCACAGGGTGAGCATCGCCCGCCATCCCTAAAGTTTTGGCTATTTTGATCTTATTAAGTCGCAGCTGGTGGAAGAGGGCCCCGGTGAGTGCCAGCATGCCTGGGGCTGCCGAGGGCATAGGGCCTCTTCCCCTCAGGTTACAAGGCAGATTGGTCCCCATGGTTGAGCTGCGGCCAGAACAACGCAACCCCCTGTTTGAATTTACATTTAAGTGGTGTTACATTGATACCATCAACAAAGAAAATGAAATGATATCTTTTGTGTCACCATTGCTCATTGCACGGTGGGGAAAACTGGTGGGTCTCCGCAGTCTTTTCCATTTTCTCTGTAAAGATAAATCAGCTCTCTGGCACAGGGGTTCAGGGAGTAGTGGGGGGTAAAATATTCTGTCCTTGTTAATTTTACATAATAAAACCAATCAAACATCATACACAGCCTTTTACTAGACTCACATTGTCTGCTCCCTACAGATGTTGTTTCAGCAATCTCATTGGCATCACAGGTAGGAGTATAGTAAAAAATAACTCTTTATGTACTGAAAATAATATAGGATCCATCTATTACAATAAGAAATGTTACAGCTCCCCACCTCTCCCTCCAACTACAATAAACTTTGCCGTGATGACAGCATAGCATGCTAATTTATTAGTTTAATACAATTCAGCAGGGTCTAAAGACCCAGTTACATGGTACAAGATCGTGAATGATATCGTTCAAACGTCACTGGTTTAAAGTAGTTGAAACAACAACGTTAGGACGTCGTTGCGTGTTACACTGAGATACGACTACGATAAATCGTTGGATCGTTGATCGCAGATTTGAGAACATGTTCTCAAATCAAACAATCCTCAATCAGCCAACCTGCTGCATCGTTGTGTGTGACACCGCGATAACGATGTCGTTAACGACTTCTCCTATTCACAACAGTGAACAACTATCGTTCGCTGGGTTGTGCAAACGATAGCTGCTCGCCACATCGTTGGTGCATCGTCCATGATATCTAGATGTGTGACATCTCACCAGCGATGTCAAAAAGATGTCCTAACGACCGAGATCGTTGGTGATATCTAAACATTGAAGCGTATAACGGTACCTTAACACAGTTTATTGTTGCCACAGATGGGCGAATCAATTTGCAGGACTCCAGTCCATCTGCCAGGTCAGTAATCTGCGACCCTTGGATGGGAGGGAGGCCTATTAATTTCCTTGCCTTCCTACATTCCTGACTTTTCTTTTGATGGACTAGCATAATGTTCTATGGCTGGCTTCACACTACGGCTGGGATCCGATCCATGGCTGACCACTTGTGGCAGTCAGCCGCAGATGGGATCAGCGCACAGAACTAGAGGGCTAATTTGCCCTCTGGTCCGGTGTGCAGCCGCACACAGCTACCGCAGCTGATAGGTCAGGGCCGCGGCTCGCTAGCCGCGGTCCTGAACTGTCAGGAGGGGCTGGCGCTGAGCTTCAGCACCATGGAGCTGTTCCCCCTGACAGATCAGGAACGCGGCTTGTTCCTTGCGAGCCGTGGTCCCGAGTCATCAGCGGCGGGCAGCTGCGCCGGCTGCACACCAGACAAATTAGCCCTCCAGTTCTGTGTGCTGATCTGGTCGGCGGCTGTCTGCCTCGAGCGGACAGCCACGGATCGAATCCCAGCCGTAGTGTGAAGCCAGCCAATGTGCATCACACCACAATGATGATGTCTCACCATCCCTGGCTAATCCAAAGAGGAGCTGAAAATGTGGCAGGGCATGGAGATTTGCAGCCCTCCCATAAAGCAGTCACAGATAACTGATCTGGCCAATAGACTGGAGT
The DNA here is from genome assembly GCA_033576535.1 of Allobates femoralis. NCBI lineage: Eukaryota > Metazoa > Chordata > Amphibia > Anura > Aromobatidae > Allobates > Allobates femoralis. The sequence goes on along the minus strand of JARQOC010000006.1, from coordinate 216,627,887 downwards.
CTTGTGAATCAATTCTCCCACCTCTACTGCTAATGTCTAAGGGCCCAACAGAATGTAGGAGTCAAATCTAGTGATCAGTGTGAGAATTGCATTTTTTTTTTTTTAAATGGTGATTTAATGTAAAGAAAAAAAAAATACATTGAACATAAAAACCTGTTTTTCATTCACTTCTAAAGAAAAACAATATATGCGGTGGGACAGATAAATGGCAATTTACACCAGTATATTTGGAACATGTTCCAAATTGTTGTGGTGGTGGGCAGGTTATGGTAGATACACTTAGGCTGGCTTCACACCACAGATTTTGTGATCCGAGGCTGTCCAGTGAAAACCAGGCAGCCCTGGACAGGTTTTTGGCCCCATAGCAGCCTATGGGGCCGGATGGCAGCTCTCTGCCATCCGGTTTCATCACTCTGGGACAATCCGGGGGAATACAGATTATTCTCTCCGGACACAAAAATGATGCTTGCATCATTTTTTTGCTCGGGAAGAAAAATCTCCCCAATTTGCCGGATCCCGGATTCGTCCGGATTCTCCCGGAGCCATACATTGGCGGCTGCACGCCGCTGTTCTTTCAGGACCGCGGCTAGCTGCATGCTAGCCGCGGTCTTGAAAAATCAGCAGCTGCGGCTGCAATTAGCAGCATCCGGCTGCACACAGGACCGGAGGGCACATTTGGCCCTCTGGTTCTGTGTGCTGATCCGGTCCGGGGCTGTCAGGGTCATCCCGGACCGGATCACACCATGGTGTGAAGCCAGCCTTAGCCATTTACAAGACCTAAAAAAAATCCTTGACTACATTGTGTACGTCACGGGGCGTCATGAAAGCATACATCAAGCTGCTGCTGGTTCCCAAGTTATTTTGGATGATGAGGCAGCTCTCTACAGAAAATAAATGGCAGACTACCAAATATTAAAAAGAAGTTTACTGGGAACATCATTACAATAAACATGATACATAAAAACATGTTCATTTTTTAAACAAATCTTGCACATTTGTTGATATCAGTCAAATTGTATTCCCGAAATAATTAAAGGGAACTCGTCAGGTGGTTTATGCCCCCCCAGCTATCACTGTCTGTAGCTGAAGCTTTATAATACCAGTCTAATCATCCCTGTCTGAGCTCATAGTGTAATGTGAAAGATGAAAAAAAAGCATTTATACACTTACATTTCAGTCCCCACCTTGGAGGAGGGGGACTGTCTGGCAGGATAATAGTTAACTCACTTTTAACTTGGATGGCTAAATTACCTGTGTGATATATTAATCATGTGACCATAGTGGGCGGAGCTAAGCCAGCAAACGTATTATGTTCTATGAGAACTTAGCTCCTCCTATTGTAGTCACATGGTTGTGACATCACATCAGGTCTCCCAACATGTTCTAGCACAAGGGAGAAATGTTAACTATTAACCTGCCAAACAGTCTCCGTCCTCCAAGGTGTAGTCTGACTGCCTCATTGCATAAGGAAATGTAAGTGTATAAATGCTTTTTTTTCACCTTTCACATTACACTCCGAGCTCAGACAGGGATGATTAGAATAGTATTATGAAGCTGCAGGTGCAGACAGTGATAGCTGGGGAGGCATGAACTAGCTGACAGGTTCCCTTTAACATTCTAGATTCCTCAGGGCTATGCATTGTACCGTTCCTCTGTAATGCCTCCTGAAAATGTATGAATAAGCAAACAATTGGGCATTACCATTCTCCTACAGTCTGCCACTTAGCTCTGATTGGAAAGTTTTAGCTTGTGTAAAGAATCCCGAATAGTGACATCTAGCAATCAAATCTTGTTAGAAATTTCTAGCTAAAATTATGTAGGAACAAAATAACACAGAGGTGTAAAAAAAAAAAGATACTCCGGAATCCATACTTCATGAAGAATTCCAAAACAGACATGTCAGTAGTGCTCACTGGTCCTCTTTCAAGACCCTGTAAATAGGAATAAATTACCCCCCACCCAAACCCATCCTCAAAATCCCCCAATACGTCCTCTGAGTACAATTTCAGCTTTGGTCGTCTGTCCATGAGCACATTTCATCATTGCCCTGACTAATTAGAAGAAATCCATTCTACCATCACTATCTACTTCGACACTGCCATGTAGGGACAAGAAAATATCAATCGAAATACTATCTTCTAAGAAAAATTATTTTTTCTAAAAATAGTAATAAAAACAAATCTTGGAAATGCCCTATAGGCGGCCGTCACACGCACAGATATCTTTAGCGATATTGTAAGCGATCACGTGCACGCGCAATCGCTTACAATATCGCTCACATCGCTGGTGAGATGTCACACAGACAGACTCACCAGCGATGTGGAGCCGCGATCTCGCTGGTAACTATGGTACACATTGGGTAACTAGGCGCCGCGCGTCGCTTAGTTACCCGACGTGTACCATAGTTACCATCTCCCAGCATAGACTCTGCGCTGGGAGATCGTTCATCGTGGTGTTATACACCACGATGAAGCAGATCGTGACATCGTTCATCGCTAGATCTGAGAACCGGACCTCAGATCAGCGATGTCACGATCAAGCGATTTCACATCTTAAATCGCTTGATTACATGCAACGATTTCTTGCCCGATATCGCTTAAGCGATCAAAAAGGAGATCGCTTAAACGATATCGGGCAAGAAATCGTTCCGTGTGACGGCCGCCTTAGTGGCATTTAGTGCATTTATAATTGATAACCATTTGCTCAGTGAGATTTCCAATGCTTCTTCAGCTGACTCTTAAGTCCAAAGCATTTCCCACAATCGGGGCATGGAAATTTCTTCTCTCGCATGTGTGTCTTTTCATGGTTTACACAATGTGAGCTGCGAGCAAAGCTTTTTCCACAGTGCTTGCATGAATATGGCCTTTCACCAGTGTGGGAACGCTGGTGTTTGACTAGGTGTGACCTTTCAATGAAGCGCCGATCACAGTAAGCACAAGAAAATGGCCTCTCCCCAGTGTGTGTTCTCTGATGTACCATGAGATGGGACTTAAACTTGAAGCTTTTGCCACATTCCCCACATGGAAAGGGTTTCTCTCCTGTGTGAAACCTCCTATGGGTGACCAAGTTTTCCTTGTTAGTGAAGCGCTTTCCACACTCATTACAAAGAAAGGGTTTCTCACCTGTGTGAATGCGCTTATGGCGGGACAGATGTGAGCTCTTAACAAAGGACTTACCACATTCAGTACAAGTAAATGGTTTCTCCCCAGTGTGAATTCTATGGTGTTTGAGAAGGTTTGCCTCACATGAAAACATTTTCTCACATTCTGAACAACAGAATGGCTTCTCCCCACTGTGTACCCTCCGATGTGTTTCTAGATTAACGAGACGGGGAAAACGCTTTCCACAGTCGAGACAGGCGAACGGCTTTGATTCTGTATGAGCCCTTTGGTGCTGAAGAAGACGAAGCCTGTGAGGGAAAAAGCTACCACAGATGTTACAGCTGAACACGCGGGTGTGAGTCTTTTGGTGGGATAAGTAGGCTGCTTTGTTCTGGAACATTTTGCCACACTCTTTACATTTAACAGAAAATAAACTGTCATACATGTCATCATCACTATTTGTCTTCATGTGGTCAGCATTGGTGTCAGATGTATAGCCTTCCGGAAGATGCCAATCTTCATCTTGCCCATTTAACTTTCTACGGGAGTTTGACCTCTTCACCTTTCTCCGCACATATTTTCGTTTCTTTCGTGGTGGTTTTACCTTTGGTTCTTGTGGTATACTAGAGGATGTATCTTTGATAGCTGCTCGACCTGTAATCAATGCATTACAAGATTAGAGTATTTAAAAAATTATGACCTACCCCCTTTAAAAAAAGAAAAAACAAACCACAGAAACCTTAAAAGGGAATTTGCCACCAGGTTTTTGTGTGTTACCTGAAAGCAGCATGATGTGGAGATAGACAGCCTTATTCCAGAGATGTATCACTTTCTGGGCTGCTTACTGCAGTTTTGATAACATCATCTTTTTTTCTGTAGTTTTAGGAATTCTCTGACTGCTCAGCTCTGTATAACAGCACCCACATGACTGGAAGCTTCCAGTGTACACTGTGCAGGGCAGAAAGCTGCCAATCACAGTAGGGTTTGCACAGAGCAGGAGGAATACATGGCACATGACACTTAGCTCTCTAGTGATAATCTCCTGCTGATAAAACTGTGCTATTATTAAAATTAAAGCAAGCAGTCCAGTAAGGTGGCACATCGCTGGAATCAGGCTCTCTACTCTTATCATGCTGCTCTCAGATTAAATAGCAAAAACCTGCTGAGAGATTTCCATTAACAGACCTCCTACCTGTATCACAACATATACCTTAGGCTGGGGTCACACACACAGATATCTGTGCAGATATTGTTCACAGATTTCTGGTTGCAGTGAAATCATGGACACATTGTTACATTTGTACACAGCCACAAAATGGAGCTATGTGTCCATGATTTCACTGCAACCAGAAATCTGTGAACAATATCTGCCCAGATATCTGTGTGTGTGACCCCAGCCTTAGCAGGATGGATCACTATGCATATGTATGCTGGATTAGCGCTCACACAAAAATGGATATGAAGATTTCTTCATCAACCCATTAGCTGCACTGCTGCTTCACAAGAGAAAATATTAAGTCCCTGGAATGTCCAGAGCATCTTATATCAAACTACACGTACTTTCTGGACCCACAAGCTGGTTATTGTTTTGGTGTACGCAATGTTTTTTTTTCTTTTACTAAGTGAGGCTTTTGTCAAAATTATGCATCCAATGTCTGACTGGTAGAGACCCAACCTCTGTGACCCCTGACTTACCAGTAGGATAAACATAGCAAAACTGTTCAGGGGAGCATGTTAAGCCACTAACTACATTCAGGTATCTACAGAAAGGCCACACTAATCAAACAAGGGCTGGGATAAGGACATGTTATTTTCCTAGATCCACAACCACTTTATTCCAGTGATTCCTAATGACTGGACATTTATTTTTAATTTGCTTCTTTACTTTTACTTCTTTGCTGGTGCCTACAATGAGGTTTCCTCTATGCCATTAGTGAGCCTACACAGTTATCTTTTTACATTTGATAACCCTCTATTAGCCAAAAAGATAAACTGGATGAAAAAAGCCGCCTTTACACTGAAGAACGCAAAACTAGGTTTACGTCTACATTACCTGCACAAATATTATTTTCTAGCTTTGGCCTTGTTCACACATATCAGCTTTTTTGGCATTCTCTGCGTTTTTTAGCTGTTTATTAAAAACGCACATGCGTTAACACATGGTGCACTAAAGAGTAGCTGCGTTTTTTAACAACACAAGCGTTTTTTTCCACCATTCCAAAAAATACTGCATGCAGCGTTTTTTGGGTGCTAAAAACGCATGGGTTGTTTAAAAAACGCATGCGTTTTTTTTAACATGGGGCCCTATGGGAAACGCATGCGTTAACGCATGGCACATATAGGCACCTGCGTTAACGCATATGCGTTTTTAATGAAAAAATGACTAAGTCCAAAAACTTGCCAAAAACGTTCAGAAGCACAGGGGACACTATTTGGCACCTTTAGAAAAACTGATCAGTTTTTCAAAGGGCTAAAAAAAACGCATTGGTATGTGTGAACAAGGCCTATGGCCGCCAGATAATGGGCTGACAAATGCACTGCAAACTGAAGCACGCCATACACAATAGAGCACATTACAATCAGCCACAATGAGGGAAAAATATTGTATGTCAAAATAGAGAAAAGTAAACATGTGAAGACTGGGATCAAGGAATATAGTCAATAACTGGGTTAAAAATTTCTCAATTTTAAGGCCCAGTTACACACACAGATAATTGTGCAGAGATTGTTCGCAGATCTCTGGTTGCAGTGAAATTATGGACACATTGTTCCATTTTGTGGTTGTGTACAAATGGAACAATGTCTCCATGATTTCACTGCAACCAGAGATCTGCGAACAATCTCTGCACAATTATCTGTGTGTGTAACTGGGCCTTTATTATGCTTAAAAAGTCAAGGAACACAAAAAACACACTAAGGCTGCCTTCACACTGCGGCAGTGTCCGGTCCGGGGCTGTCAGAAGTGACAGCCTGGACCGGAGTTTTCCTCCATAGAATCCTGTCGGGCTGCACGGAGCTGGATCCCGGCGGGTGGTAATTAGCTGCTATCCGGCTGCTGTGTCGCCGGATGAATCGTGCACAAGTGGGGATTTTCTGCCGATTCCAAAAACGTTGCATGCACCGGTTTTGGAATCGGCAGAAAATCCCCACTTGTGCACGATTCATCCGGCGACACAGCAGCCGGATAGCAGCTAATTACCACCCGCCGGGATCCAGCTCCGTGCAGCCCGACAGGATTCTATGGAGGAAAACTCCGGTCCAGGCTGTCACTTCTGACAGCCCCGGACCGGACACTGCCGCAGTCTGAAGGCAGCCTTAGGCTGGCTTCACACCACGGCACAATCCGATCCAGGGCTGTCCAGTTTACACCAGACAGCCCCGGACCGGATTTTGGCCCCATAGTATCCAATGGGACCGGATGGAGCCGGATGGCAGCTATCTGCCATCCGGTTTCCATGCGTCAGGGAGAATCTGGGAGGAATCGGATTTTTCTCCCGGACACAAAATCGAAGCATGCAGCATTTTTGTGTCCGGGAAGAAAACTCGCCCCAAATCGGACCCTCCCAGATCCTCCCAGATCTGGGCCAATCCGGCGCTCCCCGTTTGCAAATCCGATCCGAGGTTGTCAGTTTCACCCTGACAGCCCCGGATCGGATCTGGCCGTGGTGTGAAGCCAGCCTTAGTTAAAACCAATTAAAAATTGTGTAGACACACGAAAGACTTCCATTGTCCATGCGCGTGAAAAGTGACAATCAAACAGCTTGCAAAACATGAAAAGTACATACATTTTCACACAGGAAATTCTATGGTGATATATTCTGAGAACATGAATATGCAAAGAGTATCTTATTATGCTGTATTTAAACTCCAGTGGTGGGGACCTACTGGCAATAACAAATAGACACAATTCACCATAATTAAAGAAATGTACCACAGGGTATATAATTGGATACCAGAGCATTAGCTGTACAAATGTCCAAGGGATGACAAAAGTACACTGCAGAGGTATATTAATACACCCTAAACAACATGCAGAAAGTATCTCATAGTGCTGTATTCAAGCCCCAGTGGTGTGGACCTACTGGAAATGACAAATAGAAACAATGCACAATATTTGAAGGAATGTACCACAAGGTGTGTAGTTGTATGCCAGAGTATCTATTAAATAATCGCGAATCGGAAAAGCGCCCCTCCGCGCGCTACTTCCGGCGTGGTCATGTGGATACGAATTTAACATTGGGCGCGAAGCGCCCAATGCTGCGCGAGCAATGGCCGTGAGGCCATTGCGAGTCGCTGGCTGAGGGCGAGCAATGGCCGCGAAGCGGCCATTGCGAGTCGCTGGCCAAAATTCGAACCAGAGGCTCCGCAACAACCTTAGCGATTTACCGCTCAGGTAGCGCGAGCAATGGCCGCGAGGCCATTGCGAGTCGCTGCCTGAGCCGCAACACGCTCCCCGGGGACCATGGAGCGGAGGCGGCACAGCCGCCTCCGCTCCCCGCTACCCACAATTCTCCCCCCCCACCCCATGTCCGCACAGCCCCCCCCCATGTCCGCACAGCCACCCCCATGTCCGCACAGCCCCCCCCATGTCCGCACAGCCCCCCCCATGTCCGCACAGCCACCCCCATGTCCGCACAGCCACCCCCATGTCCGCACAGCCACCCCCATGTCCGCACAGCCCCCCCCCATCTCCGCACAGCCACCCCCATGTCCGCACAGCCACCCCCATGTCCGCACAGCCACCCACATGTCGTCCACACAGCCCCCCCATGTCCGCACACCCACCCCATGTCCGCACACCCACCCCGCAATGTCCGCACAGCCACCCCGCACCTAAGCTCCTACCCCTAACTCCGCCGCCCCTAAGTCCATACCCTCTAAGCCCCGCCGCACCTAAGCCCCGACCAGACGCACCTAATCCCCTACCCCTTAAGCCCCGCCGCACCTAAAAGCCCCGCGGCACCTAAGCCCCTACCCCCTAAGTCCCGCCGCACCTAACCCCCTACCGTCCACCGCCAAGCCCCGACCCGCCGCACCTAATCCCCTACCCCCTAAGCCCCGCCGCACCTAAAAGCCCCGTGGCACCTAAGCCCCTACCCCCTAAGCCCCGCCGCACCTAACCCCCTACCGTCCGCCGCCAAGCCTTGACCCGCCGCACCTAATCCCCTACCCCCTAACTCCGCCGCCCCTAAGTCCATACCCTCTAAGCCCCGCCGCACCTAAGCCCCGACCAGACGCACCTAATCCCCTACCCCCTAAGCCCCGCCGCACCTAAAAGCCCCGCGGCACCTAAGCCCCTACCCCCTAAGCCCCGCCGCACCTAACCCCCTACCGTCCGCCGCCAAGCCCCGACCCGCCGCACCTAATCCCCTACCCCCTAAGCCCCGCGGCACCTAAGCCCCTACCCCCTAAGCCCACCCGCACCTAACCCCCTACCGTCCGCCGCCAAGCCCCGACCCGCCGCACCTAATCCCCTACCCTCTAAGCCCCGCCGCACCTAAAAGCACCGCGGCACCTAAGCTCCTACCCCCTAAGCCTTGCCGCACCTAACCCCCTACCGTCCGCCGCCAAGCCCCGACCCGCCGCACCTAATCCCCTACCCACCAAGCCGCGCCGCACCTAAAAGACCTGCCGCTTCCTAAGCCCCTACCCCCTAAGCCCTACCCCCTAAGCTCCGCCGCACCTAACCCCCTACCGTCCGCCGCCAAGCCCCGACCCGCCGCACCTAATCCCCTACCCCCTAAGCCGCAAGCCGCGCCGCACCTAAAAGCCCCGCCGCTTCCTAAGCCCCTACCCCCTAAGCCCTACCCCCTAAGCCCCGCCGCACCTAACCCCCTACCGTCCGCCGCCAAGCACCTAAGCCCCTACCGTCCGCCGCCGCCCCGCCGCACCTAAGCTCCTACCCCCTAAGCCCCGCCGCCTCCTAAGCTCCCGCCGCTAACACCTAAGGCCCTACACCAGAAGCCCCCGCCGTCCCCTAACCTAACGTCCCCGTCGATTACTTACATGCCTTCTTAGTCATCTGATCGTCCGTCCGATCCACAACTCCTCCGTCCGGCCAGGCGTCCTCTTCCTCCGGCCCCGCCGGTCTTCTCTCTTCTTTCCGCCATCTCCGCCTCTTTGTCCGGCCCCCGGGGTCTTCTGTCTTCTTTCCGCCAACTTCGAGCTCCGACGTCCTCTTCACTTATCATTAAGATAGAATGGACGACAAATCCACCATTCTACCTCAATGAGATGTGAGGGGCTCTTCTGATTGGTCGCTGTCTACTGCCCTCAGCCAATCAGAAGAGCCCCTCATTTCCCATTGAAATACATTAGCGGTGTGTCGGCGATTTTATGGCCGCCCACCTGGTTCTATTTGTCGGCCCTAAAATCGCGGACACACCGCTAATGCATCTCTATGGGCAGTGAGCTCGAATTCTGATTGGTCGGCGTCAGCAGAGAGCGACCAATCAGAAATCGAGCTGACTGGCCATAGAGATGCATTAGCGGTGTGTCCGCGATTTTAGGGCCGACAAATAGAACCAGGTGGCCGGCCATAAAATCGCCGACACACCGCTAATGTATTATTATTTTAAGTGAGACTGAGACACAGTTCTCATTCAGGTCCGCATTTATGTTTTTTTTTATTATTATTTTTTATTTAATTATTTATTATTTTTTATTTATTTTTTAATTATTTTTTAATTATTTTTTTTATTATTAAATTTATTTATTATTTTAAGTGAGACTGAGACACAGTTCTCATTCAGGTCCGCATTTTTTTTTTTTTATTATTATTTTTTATTTAATTATTTATTATTTTTTATATATTTTTTTATTATTTTTTAATTATTTTTTTATTCTTTTTTTATTATTAAATTTATTTATTATTTTAAGTGAGACTGAGACACAGTTCTCATTCAGGTCCGCATTTTTTTTTTTTTTTTATTATTATTATTTTTTATTTAATTATTTATTATTTTTTATTTATTTTTTTATTATTTTTTAATTATTTTTTAATTATTTTTTTTATTATTAAATTTATTTATTATTTTAAGTGAGACTGAGACACAGTTCTCATTCAGGTCCGCATTTTTTTTTTTTATTATTATTTTTTATTTAATTATTTATTATTTTTATTTATTTTTTATTATTTTTTTATTATTTTTTTATTATTAAATTTATTTATTATTTTAAGTGAGACTGAGACACAGTTCTCATTCAGGTCCGCATTTTTTTTTTTTTAAATTATTATTTAATTAATTATTTATTATTTTTTATTTATTTTTTTATTATTTTTTAATTATTTATTTATTATTTTTTTTATTATTAAATTTATTTATTATTTTAAGTGAGTCTGAGGCAGAGACTAATAAAAAAATAATTAAAAAATAAATAAAAAATAATAAATAATTAAATAAAAAATAATAATTAAAAAAAAAAAAATGCGGACCTGAATGAGAACTGTGTCTCAGTCTTACTTAAAATAATAAATAAATTTAATAATAAAAAAAATAATAAATAAATAATTAAAAAATAATAAAAAAAAATAAAAAATAATAAATAATTAATTAAATAATAATTTAAAAAAAAAAAAAAAAGCGGACCTGAATGAGAACTGTGTCTCAGTCTCACTTAAAATAATAAATAAATTTAATAATAAAAAAAATAATAAAAAAATAAATAAAAAATAATAAATAATTAAATAAAAAATAATAATAATAAAAAAAAAAATGCGGACCTGAATGAGAACTGTGTCTCAGTCTCACTTAAAATAATAAATAAATTTAATAATAAAAAAAATAATAAATAAATAATTAAAAAATAATAAAAAAATAAATAAAAAATAATAAATAATTAATTAAATAATAATAAAAAAAAAAAAAAAATGCGGACCTGAATGAGAACTGTGTCTCAGTCTCACTTAAAATAATAAATAAATTTAATAATAAAAAAAATAATAAAAAAATAATTAAAAAATAAATAAAAAATAATAAATAATTAAATAAAAAATAATAATAAATAAAAAAAAAAAAAAAGCGGACCTGAATGAGAACTGTGTCTCAGTCTCACTTAAAATAATAAATAAATTTAATAATAAAAAAAAAATAAAAAAATAATTAAAAAATGAATAAAAAATAATAAATAATTAAATAAAAAATAATAATAAAAAAAAAATGCGGACCTGAATGAGAACTGTGTCTCAGTCTCACTTAAAATAATAAATAAATTTAATAATAAAAAAAATAATAAAAAAATAATTAAAAAATAAATAAAAAATAATAAATAATTAAATAAAAAATAATAATAAATAAAAAAAAAAAAAAAGCGGACCTGAATGAGAACTGTGTCTCAGTCTCACTTAAAATAATAAATAAATTTAATAATAAAAAAAAAATAAAAAAATAATTAAAAAATGAATAAAAAATAATAAATAATTAAATAAAAAATAATAATAAAAAAAAAAAAAAAATGCGGACCTGAATGAGAACTGTGTCTCAGTCTCACTTAAAATAATAAATAAATGTAATAATAAAAAAAATAATAAAAAAATAATTAAAAAATAATTAAAAAATAAATAAAAATAATAAATAATTAAATAAAAAATAATAATAAAAAAAAAAAAAAAAATGCGGACCTGAATGAGAACTGTGTCTCAGTCTCACTTAAAATAATAAATAAATGTAATAATAAAAAAAATAATAAAAAATAATAAAAAAATAAATAAAAAATAATAAATAATTAAATAAAAAATAATAATAATAAAAAAAAAAAAAATGCGGACCTGAATGAGAACTGTGTCTCAGTCTCACTTAAAATAATAAATAAATTTAATAATAAAAAAAATAATAAAAAAATAATTAAAAAAAAATTAAAAAATAAATGAAAAAAAAAAAATAATTACATAAAAAATAATAATAAAAAAAAAAAATGTACGCTATGTAAACACAGTCTTCATTCAGGTCCGCTCAAACGCCTCATAGACATACATGGCGGATAATCCTGCACGCTGATTGGTCGCGTCTTCCCATAGAGAAACATGGCCATGTTTCTCTATGGGAAAAAACGAACTATCAGCGTCCAGGATTATCCGTCATGTATGTCTATGAGCCCTTGGAGCGGACCTGAATGGAAACTGTTTGTAAATACAGTTTCCATTCAAAAGCCAATCAGCACTTACTTTACGCCCCCCCGCCATTTTGTGGTTTCAAATTTCACAGCCGAGTTTATAAGACGCGAAATTTGAAATCACTCTTCATTTCTGATACCTGCTACCTCGATCACGGACTGCCGGATTCGGAGGCCGCAAGAAGACTCGCTGCTGGATTTACCGAAGCAAGCTTCAAGACGACCCCAACTACCCTACAGCTAAGATATCCTTTCCGAGCTAACAATCTTTCTTTAGATTCTTTGTCTTTTATTTTACCCTTTCTACACTCCCTATTTTTTCCCACTTCTACTATCTACACTACTTCTCTACCTTTTTTTCTTCTTTACCCTCTAATCCCTTCTATACTCCTATTGCCTATCCAGCCCCCCCACGTCCACACACCCCCCTCCCCCCCACCGTTGTCCACTCACACCCCGCTACACACCATAGACCCTCGCACGGGGTCCATGGAGCCGAGGCGCCGCACCCGACTCCGCTCCCCGCTACCCACACCTGTGCCTCCCCCCCCATTAACTATACACACACCACCACCGATCCCCAGCCCCCCTCCATTATGTCCGCACAGCCCCCCCATCTCCGCACAGCCACCCCCATGTCCGCACACCCACCCCATGTCCGCACACCCACCCCGCAATGTCCGCACAGCCACCTCGCACCTAAGCTCCTACCCCCTAACTCCGCCGCCCCTAAGTCCATACCCTCTAAGCCCCGCCGCACCTAAGCCCCGACCAGACGCACCTAATCCCCTACCCCCTAAGCCCCGCCACACCTAAAAGCCCCGCGGCACCTAAGCCCCTACCCCCTAAGCCCCGCCGCACCTAACCCCCTACCGTCCGCCGCCAAGCCCCGACCCGCCGCACCTAATCCCCTACCCCCTAAGCCCCGCCGCACCTAAAAGCCCCGCGGCACCTAAGCCCCTACTCCCTAAGCCCAGCCGCACCTAACCCCCTACCGTCCGCCGCCAAGCCCCGACCCGCCGCACCTAATCCCCTACCCCCGCCGCACCTAAAAGCCCGCGGCACCTAAGCCTACCCCTAAGCCCCGCCGCACCTAACCCCCTACCGTCCGCCGCCAAGCCCCGACCCGCCGCACCTAATCTCCTACCCCCTAACTCCGCCGCCCCTAAGTCCATACCCTCTAAGCCCCGCCGCACCTAAGCCCCGACCAGACGCACCTAATCCTCTACCCCCTAACTCCGCCGCCCCTAAGTCCATACCCTCTAAGCCTCGCCGCACCTAAGCCCCGACCAGACGCACCTAATCCCCTATCCCCTAAGCCCCGCCGCACCTAAAAGCCCCGCGGCACCTAAGCCCCTACCCCCTAAGCCCCGCCGCACCTAATCCCCTACCGTCCGCCGCCAAGCCCCGACCCGCCGCACCTAATCCCCTACCCCCTAAGCCCCGCCGCACCTAAAAGCCCCGCGGCACCTAAGCCCCTACTCCCTAAGCCCAGCCGCACCTAACCCCCTACCGTCCGCCGCCAAGCCCCGACCCGCCGCACCTAATCCCCTACCCCCGCCGCACCTAAAAGCCCGCGGCACCTAAGCCCCTACCCCCTAAGCCCCGCCGCACCTAACCCCCTACCGTCCGCCGCCAAGCCCCGACCCGCCGCACCTAATCTCCTACCCCCTAACTCCGCCGCCCCTAAGTCCATACCCTCTAAGCCCCGCCGCACCTAAGCCCCGACCAGACGCACCTAATCCCCTACCCCCTAACTCCGCCGCCCCTAAGTCCATACCCTCTAAGCCTCGCCGCACCTAAGCCCCGACCAGACGCACCTAATCCCCTATCCCCTAAGCCCCGCGGCACCTAAAAGCCCCGCGGCACCTAAGCCCCTACCCCCTAAGCCCCGCCGCACCTAATCCCCTACCGTCCGCCGCCAAGCCCCGACCCGCCGCACCTAATCCCCTACCCCCTAAGCTCCGCGCGGCACCTAAGCCCCTACCCCCTAAGCCCACCCGCACCTAACCCCCTACCGTCCGCCGCCAAGCCCCGACCCGCCGCACCTAATCCCCTACCCCCTAAGCCTCGCCGCACCTAAAAGCCCCGCGGCACCTAAGCTCCTACCCCCTAAGCCCCGCCGCACCTAACCCCCTACCGTCCGCTGCCAAGCCCCGACCCGCCGCACCTAATCCCCTACCCCTAAGCCCCGCCGCACCTAAGCTCCTACCCCCTAAGCCCCGCCGCACCTAACCCCCTACCGTCCGCTGCCAAGCCCCGACCCGCCGCACCTAATCCCCTACCCCCTAAGCCCCGCCGCACCTAAGCTCCTACCCCCTAAGCTCCGCCGCCTCCTAAGCTCCCGCCGCTAACACCTAAGGCCCTACACCAGAAGCCCCCGCCGTCCCCTAACCTAACGTCCCCGTCGATTACTTACATGCCTTCTTAGTCATCTGATCGTCCGTCCGATCCACAACTCCTCCGTCTGGCCAGGCGTCCTCTTCCTCCGACCCCGGGGGTCTTCTCTCTTCTTTCCGCCATCTCCGCCTCTTCGTCCGGCCCCGGGGTCTTCTGTCTTCTTTCCGCCAACTTCCAGCTCCGACGTACTCTTCACTTATCATTAAGATAGAATGGACGACAAATCCACCATTCTACCTCAATGAGATGTGAGGGGCTCTTCTGATTGGTCGCTGTATACTGCCCTCAGCCAATCAGCAGAGCCCCTCATTTCCCATTGACATACATTAGCGGTGTGTCGGCGATTTTATGGCCGCCCACCTGGTTCTATTTGTCGGCCCTAAAATCGCGGACACACCGCTAATGCATCTCTATGGGCAGTCAGCCCGATTTCTGATTGGTCGCTCTCTGCTGACGCCGACCAATCAGAATTCGAGCTCACTGCCCATAGAGATGCATTAGCGGTGTGTCCGTGATTTTAGGGCCGACAAATAGAACCAGGTGGCCGGCCTAAAATCGCCGACACACCGCTAATGTATGTCAATGGGAAATGACGGGCTCTTCTGATTGGCTGAGGGCAGTAGACAGCGACCTCTGTCTCTGCCTCAGGCTCACTTTAAATAAATAATA
The DNA here is from genome assembly GCA_033576535.1 of Allobates femoralis. NCBI lineage: Eukaryota > Metazoa > Chordata > Amphibia > Anura > Aromobatidae > Allobates > Allobates femoralis. The sequence goes on along the minus strand of JARQOC010000006.1, from coordinate 216,612,606 downwards.
AATTTAATAATAAAAAAAATAATTAAAAAATAATAAAAAAATAAATAAAAAATAATTAATAATTAAATAAAAATGATAATAAAAAAAATAAATATATGCTAATAATATCAGCCCTTTCAGCGGACCTGAAAGAGAACTGGGTCTCTGCCTCAGGCTCACTTTAAATAAATAATAAATTTAATAATAAAAAAAATAATTAAAAAATAATAAAAAAATAAATAAAAAATAATTAATAATTAAATAAAAATAATAATAAAAAAAATAAATATATGCTAATAATATCAGCCCTTTCAGCGGACCTGAAAGAGAACTGGGTCTCTGCCTCAGGCTCACTTTAAATAAATAATACATTTAATAATAAAAAAAAATAATTAAAAAATAATTAAAAAATAATTAAAAAATAAATAAAAAATAATTAATAATTAAATAAAAATAATAATAAAAAAAATAAATATATGCTAATAATATCAGCCCTTTCAGCAGACCTGAAAGAGAACTGGGTCTCTGCCTCAGGCTCACTTTAAATAAATAATAAATTTAATAATAAAAAAAATAATTAAAAAATAATTAAAAAATAATAAAAAATAATTAATAATTAAATAAAAATAATATAAAAAAAATAAATATATGCTAATAATATCAGCCCTTTCAGCGGACCTGAAAGAGAACTGGGTCTCTGCCTCAGGCTCACTTTAAATAAATAATAAATTTAATAATAAAAAAAAATAATTAAAAAAATAATAAAAAAATAAATAAAAAATAATTAATAATTAAATAAAAATAATAATAAAAAAAATAAATATATGCTAATAATATCAGCCCTTTCAGCGGATCTGAAAGAGAACTGGGTCTCTGCCTCAGGCTCACTTTAAATAAATAATAAATTTAATAATAAAAAAAATAATTAAAAAATAATTAAATAATAATAAAAAAATAAATAAAAAATAATAAATAATTAAATAAAAATAATATAATAATAAAAAAAAAAATATGCTAATAATATCAGCCCTTTCAGCGGACATGAAAGACAACTGGGTCTCTGCCTCAGGCTCACTTTAAATAAATAATAAATTTAATAATAAAAAAATAATTAAAAAATAATAAAAAAATAATAAAAAAATAATAAATAATTAAATAAAAAAAAATAATAAAAAAAATAAATGCTATTAATTGTATTATTAATTTTATTAATGCTATTAATAATGCTATTACTGCTAATAATAATGCTATTACTGCTAATAATTATGCTATTAATGCTAATATTTGTTATTAATGCTAATAATTATGCTATTAATGCTAATATTTATGCTATTAATGCTAATAATTATGCTATTAATGCTAATAATTATGCTATTAATGGTAATCATAATGTATTAATGCAAATAATATTGCTATTAATGCTAATATAATGCTAATAATTATTGCTATTAATGTAATAATTATGCTATTAATGCTAATAATTATGCTATTAATGGTAATATAATGCTATCAATGCAAATAATATTGCTATTAATGCTATTATTAATGCTATTAATGGTAATTATTATGCTATTAATGCTAATAATTAGGCTATTTAATGGTAATAAAATGCTATTAATGCAAATAATATTGCTATTAATGCTATTATTAATGCTATTAATATTAATAATTATGCTATTATGCTAATAATTATGCTATTAATGTAATAATTTGCTATTAATGCAAACAATATGCTATTAATGGTAATAATAATGCTATTAATGCAAAAATATTGCTATTAATGGTAATAATTATGCTATTAATGCTAATAATTATGCTATTAATGCTAATAATAATGCTATTAATGCTAAATATAATGCTATTAATGCTAATAATTATGCTATTAATGGTATAATGCTATTAATGCAAATATATTGCTATTAATGCTATTATTAATGCTATAATGTTAATAATTATGCTATTAATGCTAATATATATGCTATTAATGCTAATATTATTGCTATTAATGCTAATAATTATGCTATTAATGCTAATATTATCTATTAATGCTAATATTTATGCTATTAATGCTAATAATTATGCTATTAATGGTAATCATAATGGTATTAATGCAAATAATATTGCTATTAATGCTAATAATTATGCTATTATGTTAATAATTATGCTATTTAATGCAAATAATATTGCTATATAATGCTAATTATTAATGCTATTAATGGTAATGTATTATGCTATTCAATGCTAATAATTATGCTATTAATGGTAATAATAATGCTATTAATGCAAATAATTATTGCTATTTTAATGCTAATATTATATGCTATTATGCTAATATATTATGCTATTAATGCTAATATCTATATTATTCTTAATGCTAATAATTATGCTATTAATGCTAATATTTATGCTATTAATGCTAAATAATTATGCTATTAATGGTAATATAATGTATTAATGCAAATAATATTGCTATTAATGCTAATAATTATGCTATTAATGTAATAATTATGCTATTAATGCTAATAATTATGCTATTAAGGGTAATAATAATGCTATTAATGCAAATAATATTGCTATTAATGCTATTAATGTATTAATAATTATGCTATTAATGCTAATATTATGCTATTAATGTAATAATTATTGCCATTAATGCTAATAATAATACTATTAATGCTAATATTTATGCTATTAATGTTAATATATTATGCTATTAATGCTAATAATTATGCTATTAATGGTAATCATAATGGTATTAATGCAATATAATAATTGCTATTATAATTCTTATTAAATGCTAATAATTATGCTATTAATGTTAATAATTATGCTATTAATGCTAATAATTATGCTATTAATGGTAATCATAATGGTATTAATGCAAATAATATATGCTATTATAATAATGCTATTTAATTGCTAAATTAATTATGCTATTAATGTTAATAATTATGCTATTAATGCTAAATAATTATGCTATTAATGGTAATAATAATGCTATTAATTGCAAATAATATTGCTAATAATGCTATATTATTACTGCTATTAATGTTAATAATTATGCTATTAATGCTAATTATGCTATTAATGGTAATAATAATGCTATTAATGCAAATAATATTTGCTATTAATGCTATTACTGCTATTAATGCTAATAATTATGCTATTAATGCTAATAATTATGCTATTGATGGTAATAATAATGCTATTAATGCTAATAATATTGCTATTAATGCTATTAATAATGCTATTAATACTAATAATAATGCTGTTAATGCTAATATTTATGCTATTAATAGTAATAATAATGCTATGAATTCAAATAATATTGCTATTAATGCTATTATTAATGCTAATACTAATGCTATTAATGGTATTTATAATGCTATTACTCTATTCATACTGCTGTTAATAGTATTAATACTGCTATTAATGTTATTAATACTGTTATTAATGATCATAATACTGCTAATAATGCTATTAATACTGCTATTACTGTTAATAATAATGCTATTGCTAATATTGATGCTATTGATGATGTTATTGATGATGGTATGGATGATGGTATGGATGATGGTATTGATGATGGTATTGGTATTCATGCTATTGGTATTATGTATGCACATTCGATGTCCTTAAGTATTCAGTCACCTCTTACTATTATTGATATTAATGAGAAACATGTCTATATCTTTGTAATACGTCGTAGGGTACATTATAACGACATACAAAACATGATATTTAAATATGTTCATTGTCTATCTGGAACTTATTATTTTCCTTAATAATTATTCTATACTTTTCAAGAATTCTTTTCTCCCAAAAAGCTTTTGTAAAAGCTCTTACGTACCTATACCTCTCCAAGCATAGTATTACCTTTGTATGTCCTAACATGACTTCAAAGGATACTAGCAAGGATGTTGGCGGGTACAAAGCCGCATGGATGCATAAGACATGTGCTAAGGAAACTGAAGAAGAGCGACAATGTCGTTTGGATAAGTCTAAAGCTGAGTATAAGCAACGCATTGCAACGGAGTCGCTGGAACAAAAACAACTACGCTTGGGCAAAAAAGCTCAGAAGGAACGTCAACGCCGTCAAAAAAAAAAAGTAACACCACCAGTACATCACTCTGCTGATCAGACAGTAACCTCATCAGTACAACAGTCTGCTGATCAAACTGCAAGCTCACCTGTACAATACTCTGCTGATCTAACTCAGTGTGCTGATCAGACAGTAACCTCATCAGTACTACAGTCTGCTGATCCAACTGTAAGCTCACCAGTACTACAGTTTTCTCTAGCTCTTTCTAGCAGTTCACCGGATGAAAGTAGCACAATTCCTCAAGTTTCATCACCGCGCAAAGCAACAGCAAAGCGTAAACATTGTGCTCAGGAGACGTCACGCACAAAACGTTTTCGCGTTGAACAAGAACAAACTCCTTTGGAGGCACAAATTGCTCAGGAGTCTTCACAATCCAAACAGAGCCGCTTACGCAAAAGTGCTGGCTCACGTCGTACACACCGCAAAAAGACGTCTTCTACTGTTACACAAGTGGATCCTGACTCTTTTTCTGCTTTATTACTTCAACGTCTGATCTATGTCGGTTTGCAGAAACAACATCGTATTTACCTACCTACACCTCCCTCTTCATATCCACCTGGATTTACAGATAGTGATTTTGGCATTGTGGAACATACCTGTGGCTCTATGATATTCATATGTAACCATTGTGAAGCTCGACATTTCATGGATGAGATGCCATCGGATAAACAGTATACTCTCTGTTGTCACAAGGGGAAGGTCAAGGTTCCGTTACCTCAGTATCCAGAGATGTTGGAATGTATTCCTAAAGGTCAGAGTCCATACAGTCGGAATATGATGGATAACATCAGAAGTATTAATAGTTCCTTTGGTTTTGCTTCTATGGGTGCAAGTATTGCTCCTCCACCTGGACATGGCCCTTATTGCTTCAGGATTCATGGCCAAATTTATCACCGTACTGGAACACTACATCCTGCTCCAGATCAAGCTCCTGCTTATGCCCAACTCTACATTTTAGATACTGCCACTGCTAATGACCAACGTTTACAGTGTGACGAAAATAAAAAATGTCATCCTAAATTGATGCGGCTCATTGCTAACTTATTAGATCGCATCAATCCTTTTGTTTCCGCATACAAAATGTTACGTTTTGTTGAACAAGAGGAACAGGAGAAGGCAATTGAAAATGGTACTGTCATGCCTAATATCATCATGGCTCTTAAACAGGATCGAGAACAAGACCCAAGACGTTATAATAAACCAATTGTTAATGAAGTTGCTGTGGTCTTTGAAAATGCCGATGGAGAGCCACCCTTCAATAGAGACATTTTAATTCATCTCAAACCTGACCCAAATAATCCTTTAGCCCCAAAAACACAGCAAGTCAGTATTCTCCACAGTAATTTAGATGCTTTACTGTATCCGTTATTTTTTCCGCATGGAGAACAAGGCTGGCATGAGGGACTGAAGCATCAAGGTGAAAATCCACGGAGAATTACACAATTGCAGTATTACTGTTATTTGCTATCTGTACGCCCTGGGTTCAATCCTATTCTAAATGGTGGAAAACTAACACAACAGTATTTAGTGGATGCGTATATAAAAATTGAGGCTAATCGCTTAAATTTTATATGTCAACATCAAAAAGATTTAAAAGTGGAGGACTATTGCGTACTACAGGAACATCTGCAAAGAAAATCTTTCGAAAAAGGAATTCCCATTGGCAAGACGGTCATTTTACCATCGTCGTTTGAAGGTAGTCCAAGAAATATGCAGCAACGTTATCAAGATGCCATGGCTATTGTTACAAAATTTGGACGCCCAGATCTTTTTATAACAATGACCTGTAATCCCAAATGGAGCGAGATTATCCACAATTTAGAACCATGGCAGAGGGTGGAACACAGACCGGATTTAGTCGCCCGTGTCTTCAAAATAAATTTAGAAGCCCTATTAAAAGATATAAACAGTGGATTATTTGGCAAGATTTGTGCAATGGTTCATGTAATAGAATTTCAAAAGCAGGGACTACCACATGCTCACATTTTGATTATTCTGGATAGCAATTCCAAATTACGCACTGAGCTTGATGTCGATCGTACTGTTTGGGCAGAAATTCCTGATCCATCCGAGTATCCTGTGCTCCATCAAATTGTGATGCAACATATGATTCATGGACCCTGTGGACAATTCAACCCCAATTCTCCATGTATGGATATTGGAAAGTGTAAAAAAGGATTCCCAAAAGATTTCCAACCAAAAACTCTAATAGCACACGATACCTACCCAACTTATCAACGCAATGCAGGACCTTCATTTACACACCGTTCTCACATGGTTGATAATTCTTGGGTTGTTCCCTATAACCCTTTCCTACTATTAAAGTATAAGTGTCATATAAATGTGGAAATCTGTGCGTCCATTCAAAGTGTCAAGTATTTATTCAAATATGTTTACAAAGGGCATGATAAAGCCAATCTGGAAATTTCTCAAACAAACATACAACATGATGAACCTCACCAATTTATGGATTCAAGATACGTCAGTGCACCGGAGGCAGCTTGGAGAATTTTTGCCTATCCAATGCATAAACAATCACACAGCATTGTTCGCCTTGCCGTACATCTGCCACAGTCACAACCACTTTATTTTCATGAAGATGCTTCTGTAGAGAACATTGCTGCCATGACGCATAGAAAATCAACTCTTATGGCCTACTTTGAACTGAATCAGAATGACCCACATGCTCATGAATACTTCTACCGCCAAATTCCTGAGCACTATGTCTGGAAAGCTGGTGCATGGGAAATTAGGCAGAAACGTGGAACAACAGTCATTGGAAGAATGTATACGGTCAGTATGAAAGATGAAGAACGCTACTATTTACGGTTGTTGTTACTACATGTAAAAGGAGCAACAAGTTTTGAGCACATTAAGACTGTTAATGAAGTCGAGTACCCAACTTTTAAACAGGCAGCAATAGCCCTTGGATTACTTTTGGATGACAGTGTTTGGCGAAATACCTTACTGGATGGCTGTGTTCTAAACATGCCTGCACAGCTTCGGGATATGTTTGCTTACATATGTATCTTTGGTCCTCCTGCTCATCCATTGGAGTTGTGGCAAGAATTTAAAAAAGATTTTATTGAAGACTAGTGCCGTGCATATCACCCTAACAATGAGGACTGTGAGGATTGTGAAGGCTATGCAATGACAGATGTTCAAAATGTGTTAAAATTTCATGGCAAAAGCTTTACGGATTTTAATCTACCACGCCCCAAAAGAAAACAACAACTACAACCACAATACAACAAAGAGGAGGAGTTAGGAGAGCCCAAGAAATGAAAGAAACTTTAAATGAACAACAACTTTTGGCCTATAATGCCATAAATGAAGCATTACAGGATACAAGTCAGCAAGCTAAGTGCTTTTTCATTGATGGCCCAGGTGGCAGTGGGAAAACATATTTGTATGATTTGTTAATTCGTCAAATAAGAGGAGAAGGAGAAACTGTGTCACCTGCTGCCAGTACTGGGATTGCAGCCAACTTATTGGAAGGAGGAAGAACCATCCATTCACTTTACGGGATACCTATTCCAATCAATGAAACATCTGTTTCAAGAATCGAAAATGATACTGATGCTGCACACCATTTGAAGAATACTAAACTTTTCATTATTGATGAATCCACTATGCTATCTAAATACGCACTGCATGTCATTGACCAACTATTAAAGGATGTTATGACCAAAGATATCTCGAAGAAAAATAAAACACCCTTTGGAGGGAAAGTCATTGTTCTGGGAGGAGACTTTCGTCAGTGTCTTCCTATTATTCCTCATGGAACACGAACTGATATCGTAGAGAGCTGCATTAAATATTCCAGACAATGGCAGATTTTCACTCAATTGCCACTACTTGACAACATGCGCTCTGTTGATCCAGAATACAGCAATTGGATACTTCAGCTGGGAAATGGACAATTGACCAATTCTTATAACCTTGGAGATGATGTTATAGAAATCCCTGAAGATATGATTTGCACAGGCTCACTAATATTTGACATTTTTGGTGAAAACATTGTAATTGATGTCAATGACAATGAAAGCATTAATACAGCAGCATCACATGCCATTCTTTGCCCCAAAAATGATGATGTGGATCAGGTCAACTCTAAGATCATGGATTGCATTGCTGGAGAGTACACAGAATACATTAGTGATGATTCCATTGATCCGGACGAGACAGAGGACCCAGAGCAATACCCTGTTGAGTTTTTAAATTCACTTACACCCACGGGGATGCCATCTCATCGTCTGAAATTAAAAATTGGCACCATTGTAATGCTTTTGAGGAACTTCAACAGCCGAAAAGGTCTTTGTAATGGGACTCGCTTAATTGTCACTGGTTTGTTTGCCAACATGATTCAAGCAAAAGTCATTACTGGGTCTGCTGGAGGAAATGTGGTTTTCATTCCCAGGATTGATTTGTGCCCATCAGAAACCGGCTTGCCTTTTAAGTTAAGACGTCGCCAATTTCCTCTGAAGCCAGCTTTTGCCATGACAATAAACAAATCCCAAGGACAAACACTTGAGAAAGTAGGGATTTTTTTGCCAGAACCTGTTTTTGGACATGGACAATTGTATGTGGCTTTTTCAAGAGTGAGAAGACGATCTAATGTAAAAGTGAAAGTGGTGGACACTCCAATCCAAGGAAAATTGCTGCCTAACAGTGACAAAGTATTTACCAAAAATATTGTCTACAAGAATATTTTGCACTGAACTCTTCCCTATAACTATTCTTCCGTTTATTTATCTTTTGAAAAAAAAAAAAAAAAAAAAAAAAATTTTACTGTTTCACATTTTATTTTTTTATATACTGATTTCTATTATATTTTTGTGAACACACATTTAAAATAATATGAGAGATGTGTATCATCCACATTTCTACAGTGGGTGATAGAAACCACTATTTCAAGCTCCAGCACTATATGTGCTGAGAGATTTCATTCTCATTCTTTACAGGGAGAGGTTTTTTGTGAACAGCTAAGAGACGGGTGGGATGGCTGTTCACACACATCTCATTAGCAAGGTGTGTTACACATGTTTAGATAGATAGGGACAAAAATAAATTATTCATTAGATTCTATCATGCCATTTTTCTTAGATTTTTTTCACATTATTGAGGAATATACTAAATGATAATAATTGATCATGAAGGACTCACCGACAACATACTTGCTGTAATTTTCATGACTGCATGTATGCAATTTGTACTTCACTTGCGGTTTGTGCAGAGAACATAGTTGCGGCAGTGTCATCCACATCAACTACAGTCATCTGTGCTTACTTAGTGGATGCATGTTATGCACCTGCCAAAGCCACGTTCACTTCATTTACCGCAGGTTAACTACAAGTTTTTTAGGTATTGCGTGGACATTGCTGCAAGTTTGTAGTTGGTAACTCCTTTTGTATCAATTTATAACATTTATTTATTTACCACATGATCCTCAAAAAATCTAAGACAAATCCAGCCATAAAACATATTTAAATAATATCAATTCGGAATTAGTTAGATTAGGACTCACCAGGCGTAAGGGCATCTTGACGCGATTGGTGGGCTGACACAAACTGGCTGATACACATATTACTATTATTAATTCATCAATTCTAATGATTGACGCATTAATAAGTATTGCTACTTTGTGTTCTAAGACCCTTACAACATAATTGTTCAATTTTCCTTATATGATATCAACAATACAAATATATGTAGTTGCTGTAAAGATGTCATTGGAATAATTGGATTATTATTTAAAAATCTTTAAAAAAACAATAAACATATTCTAGACACCCGATGCATTTGTATCAGGCTAACAGCTATAACTACTATAATCAAATTAACGCACGTTCTAGAATCCCGATGCATTTGCATCGGGCTCACAGCTAGTTAGCTATATAAATGTCCAAAAGAACAATGAAAAGGTATATCATTGAACCCTAAACAAAAGTGGTTCTGTTAGAAATAAACCATACCAATGTCAAAGTTGCTTGAAATTAGGGTACAGGCAAACTCTGCTCATGCTAGCTGGATAAGAATCAATTGTTAGTCAGAAAAAAACAGGAGGTTACCCTGTGTACCTGGTGGCACCAAGGGGCTAAGAATTAGGGTAATGTCAAACTCTGCTCCTGCCAACTAAATGGTCATCAATTGTTAGTCAGAGATAATCCAAAAAGTTACCCTATATACCAAGGGGCACCATGCATATAAAAAAGTGGTTACAAAATCATAGAATGAGAAGCCATGAAGAGCACACTGTCTCAGGCCTTGGGATATGTCTATAAAGTCACCTAGAACCTGGATGTGAAGTCAGGGCATGGACAGCTGGCACCTTGACACCCGACGCGTGTTGCTGCCTCTGGGGACAGCTTCCTCAGGAGAAGAGTGCTGAGGGTGGGTGGTAAATTGTGCCTTAAATAGTACCTTATGGCGAATAGTAATGTGCCCGCCGGATGGCGATGTCCGGAAGTCTGTAAAGACACAGGCGCTGGTTAGGCGGGCAGTTTCTCCGGTCATCACTACTCGATGACCACGCATGCGCAGACCACCGGGTCTATTCAGTTATTGCTCTTGTCAATGGAAGCAGTTGCTTCATTACAGGCAGGCGGAGAAAGAGCATCATGAAAGTGGGCGGGAGTGAGGGAGGAATGTTTGTATGGAGTTAAGCTGGGCAGAAATACTGGTTGGTCTACTGTGGCTGCAGTATGCTAAGAAGTAGCTTATGAATTTGGTAATAAAGAAGTATTTGTGTATGATTCATGTATAGACAAGGGAGAATTTTTGGAATATACTTGGGATTTAGGGACAAAATGTGTCTATAGGGTGGCATATGTATTTAAGGGAAGATGTTCAACTGTAGTTATGCTAGAATAATCCAGCTGGAACCTCTGGAAGTCCATGGAATACCAACTAAAATTGAAAGAATAGGAAGAAGTGCGTTCCAGAGGTTAGAGCCATCCACTAGGGCACCAGTATGGTGTATGTATGAAGAAAACATTCCTTCAGGTGACCAGAAAAGGGGAATCAATCACAAATAATGTCCAAAGCTTGATGTATTAGCCATCTAGTCATGTAGCCATCTACAGGGAAATTGAAGAAGATTGATTGCACGTTTTTCGTGAGTATTATCCAGATCTTCGTCCATGCCTCATCACAGAATCATGGGGAATGTGTTTTTCATCTTATCATCCATGATCCAAGGTAGGAGACATAGACTCGTCCTCAAACCTCCTAAGGGAGATATTAACACACAATGTATAAGCATACAAAACCCAAAACCAAAAAAGAGGGTGCAGAAGTATAATATAATATCTGTTAATTTATATAGCGTTATTAATTCCATAGCAACTTACATACATCAGTTATGCTGTCTCTCTTGGAGCTCACAATCTAAACATCCTATCAGTATGTCTTTGCAATGTGGGAGGAGTGCCTGGAGGAAACCCACACAAACATGAGGAGAACATACAAACTCCTTGCAGATGTTGTCCTTGGTGGGAATTGAACCCAGGACCCCAGTGCTGCCAAGGCCTGCAGTGCTAACCACTTAAGCCACCATGCCACCCAAATATAGAATCCAGTAAATAGATTAATGAAAAGCATTAGACAGGCTCATCAGTTCTTATAAAAGCCGCTAAAAAGCTATTCCTTGTTTATTCCATTGGGAGCCATGCTATGTAAGTTGAAGATCCAGTTGCTTTCACTTCTTAGTAGTTCATCTGCTAGTCTTTCCTTGCAGATAGCTGGTGTTATGTTGTTGACTATTATAACTTTCATGAAAAAACGAAGGGGAACGGGCACTGACTTGTTGGCGATTCACGGTACTGGTTCACCAGGGTGGCGTAATCCTCTTCTTGTGGTGCTCAGCTGGAAAGCATAACAGTTCATGAATGCAATGAGTAGGCAGAAAATGGCACTCACACGAGCATGTTTGCAGTTGAGGCTACTTTATTGTAGATCCATGGGGTTAAGGTGCAGGGAGAGGGGTAACAGGACAACGGTCAACGTTTCGCGCTTATTAGCGCTTCCACAGGTCCTGGGAACAGGTGTGAGGCGTCAGTTCGGACTTGAAATAGGCGGGACCTCTGACATCACTCACTTACAATTATATTACATACAAGTGAATTAAAACCAAGAAATCAATATACAATTGCAGGAATGTGAACAATTTGACTGCTAAATTCCGTTAGGATCATCATCATGTTTTTAAATTGTCCTTACTCTGAGACGCACAGATTTTTTATGTGTATGCAGGCACAGGAGTTTGATGTGGAAGCTGGACTCCTTCGTAGATCAGACTGAAGCAATCGTAAACCCATCTAGCAGATGTAGACTAGACCAATACAATACAGATATGTAAGTCACAATTCTAAATTATCAGCCATTGCCTTTAGAGAGCAGAGAAATAAACGGAGGAGATGATTGGGAAAGGCCAATACTGTCGTCAGGCCCCCCTTTACAGGGGGTATAAAATCTAATTTTATGCCACCTATAAGTCCAGGTAAGGGCTTGGACACACTTTCCTAGTTACATCCGAATTTGACTGAGACTCTGAAAGGGCTGGAGCAGTGACCCTGAACGGCCTCTCCCTCTCTGGACGGGGAGTCTGGAGCTGCACAAAAACACAATCAGCTGACAGCCCTGTCCAGATAGGGAGAAGATGTTCAGGGTCACTGCTCCAGCCCTTCAGAGTCTCCTCAGTCAAACTCTAATAAGTGTGTCCGAGCCCTAACAGTAACAATTTATTTGCAGAGCTGGTTGATAGGGATATAAAAACCATCTTATACCCACAACCCACTAAAAATCTTACTGTAGGTGAGAGGAAAGCCCTTTCAGACATGAGTCAATGGGATAATGTTGTTTTCAGGAGGGTGGATAAAGTTGGAAGTATAGTACTACTCTCTAGAGAATTGTACATAAAAGAAGCCATGAGGCAATTAAATAATAAAACTACCTATGGCGCTCTTCCCGCTGACCCCACTTGCAAATACCAGTCAAAATTAAGGTCCCTTTTAAGAAACTTTGTGGAAAAACATGTGATTTCAAAGTCTGAAGCAGAGAAACTCTTCCCAGAATTCCCGGTTAAGCCTCATTTGTACTTTTTACCGAAAACCCACCGAACCCCTCTCCAGATACATTGACTGGTTTTTGCATCCCTATTTAGAGATGATTCCCTCTTTCATCGAGACGCAAATCACTTTGTCAATAGTAATGATCAAATAGTATGGCAAAAGAATTTTAAGCTGGTATCCATAGACATTGAAAGTCTTTATACTAGAATTCCATGAAAACCAGCAGTTGAAATAATCAGGAAAATTTTATCAGCAACTAAAGTGGATGATATGGTGACTGATTTTATCTGTGATTCCCCCAGTTTTATTCTGGGACATAATGCATTCATGTTTTTGAACAAGTGGTACTTGCAGCAGGTTGGTACCACTATGGGGACACCTGTTGCATGTACCCTGGCGAACCTGTACCTCGCAGTATTCAAGGATGATTATATCTACTCTGATAAGAATCCATAATTAAAGCATATCAGGTATTACGTGAGATATGTCGATGACATATTGATTGTATGGGATGGCGAAGAAGGTGCGTTCACTCTGTTTATAGATTACCTCAATACTCAAAATTCTTATAACATGTTTTTCCACATCCGTGTTTGGCGGACAAGAGCTGGAATTTCTCGACGTCAAGCTCAAAGTGGTGTAAGATGAAATCAGGAGGTCAATCTTTAAGAAAAAGACCGCTACAAACTCACTACTTCACTATCAAAGTGCCCATCCCCTACACACAAAAGTAGGTTTGCCATATAGCCAGTTCCTACGGGTAAAACGCATTAATAATACTCAGCAAGGTTGCATGAGACAGGCGGACAAATTGGAATTGACATTATCGCATAGGGGTTATCCATACAATGTCTTGAAAACGGCCCGCGACAGAGCACACGTGGACAAAAAAAATGAAAGACATACACAACGTAAGGTCAATTTTTAAATTTTAAATTCGGTCCCATGGATGACTTCGTTGCATCGGCTGTTAAAAGACATTGGCATGTTATTGAATCTGATCAGGGAGATTTGAGTTTGGCGCAGCCAATAATAACTTATATACGCTGTAAAAATATGGAAGATCTTTTAGTCAAGAGAAGATTGGAGATGCAAAAGCACCATTCTTGGTTAACAGAAAAGGCTGTGAAAGGCAATTACAAATGTAACTACTGCCCTTGGTGTAAATACTATAAAACAGGTTCTAGCCTACAATTGAAAGGAAAACCTTACATGATAAAATCATTTATTAATTGTAGAACTGGATAGTGTACGTTTTATTCTGTCCTCGCAAACATTTCTACATTGGTAAAACTATTTGCCCCTTGTTCAACAGCTTCAGAGAACACTACAATTCCATTGCCTCTGGAAAGGGCTGCCCACGACAATTGGCATAATGTTTGATGTTGATCATGTTTGGAAAAATCGGAAGGTCCACTTTACTGTTAGCCACTATGTATGGGCATACAGAACAGTCTCCGCAGGAATAGGCTAGTTTATTGCTTTTCATTAATCTTTTTACTGAATTCTATCTACCGCACCCTCTTTTTTGATGAGACATGGATGAAGATCTGGATAATACTCACCACTGTTGTCAAAGAAAAACGTGCAATCTATCTACTTCAATTTCCCTGTTGATGGTCTCAAAAACACGGAGAGACAATACATCAAGCTTTGGACATTATTTCGGATGGTGGATGACTCCCCTCTTCTGGTCACCTGAAGGAATTATTTCTTCATACATACACCGTAGCCCTAGGGGATGGCTCTACCCTCTGGAACGTGCTTTACACTGTTCCATCTAGTGGACTGACCAGCCTCCAACTATTAAATTTTTTATATTTCCCTCCTCTCTAACCTCCCTATTCTCTTGCAGCTTAGGTGCCTCACCGATAAACAATGGCTTCATGGCTATACCTGCCTTCTGGCATTAACAACCTGCTTCCTCCTATTCTTTCAATACTAGGTGATATTTCATGGACCTCCGGAGGTTCCAGCTGAATTGTTTTAGTACAACTACAGTTGAACATCTTAAATACACATGCCACCCTATAGACACACTTTGTCCCTAAAAGCCCAGGTGTATTCCAAAAATTCTCCCTTGTCTCTACACTGATCATACACCAATACTTCTTTATTACCAAATTTATAAGCATCTTCGCATACTGCAGCCACAGTAGCCCAATCTCTATCTCAGCCCAGCTTAACTCCACACAAACATTCCTCCCCATCTCCCGCCCACTTTCATGACGCTCTTTCTCCGCCTCCCTGTAAGGAAGCAACCGCTTCCATTGACAAGCGCAATAACTGAATAGACCGGCCGGTCTGCGCATGCGTGGTCGTCGCATAGCAATGACCGAGAAACCTCCTGCCTAACCAGCCCATGCGTCTTTACAGACTTCTGGACGCCGCAGTCCAGCAGACACAACGCAAGCACATTACTATTCGCCATAAGGTACTATTTAAGGCACAATTTACCACACACCCTCAGCGCTCTTCCCCTGAGGAAGCTATCCCCAGAGAAACATGTTGGGTGTCTGGGTGCCAGCTGCCCATGCCCTGACTTCACATCCAGGTTCTAGGTGACTTTATAGACACATCCCATGGTTCCCACACTATGAGGCCTGTTTCCCACATCCTTGACACCACGGACATGTGAGACAAGGTCATTTGTGGGCGGGGCATGTAGCCATGTGTCACGGACATGTGACACATGTTTGCTGTCCGTGTGCTATCCGTGGATAGCACACAGACAGCCTGTCCTCACATACTCACCTCTCTCCAGCGCCGCTGATCCTCTCACTTCCGGTCCGCTGCCAGGCTCAGTGAAGTGAATATTCATGAGCCTAATGAGCAGCACCAGAAGTGAGAGGAACTGTCAGTGCTGGAGGGAGGTGAGTATGAAATTCTTTATTTTTAAGTTTGTTACTTTTGTCCATGGTCCATGCACATGGATGTCACACAGATGACATCTGTGTGCATGGAAGTTTTTGCCCAAAAGCTGTCCGTGCCTCTGTAAAAAAAAAAATGCTCCCATGTGGAGCACATGGACACGCATCTACTCCACACGGCGAGATGGTCCATGCAGAGTTACGGACATGTGAAGGGGGCCATAGGGGACCATGTGTCCCCGTATGTCCGTGCCTCCGGCATGTGTTGGCACGGACCGCACACGTGCCGGACGCACGGATGTGTGAAAAGCCTGAGACAGTGTGCTCTTAATAGCTTCTCATTCTATGATTTTGACAAAAACTAATGAACCATGCACATAGTGAACACGTCTGTAGGACAGTGTTCACACCACCAAAAGACTGAATCACAAAAAACAATCAAACGTGTAAAAATGCTCTATTGTAAAAAAACACAGTAAAATGCAAGTGCTGCTGAAAAAGTAAAATACAAGGTATTTAGTTGATAAGTTTTCTTGCAAAAAATGTATACTAAGCTGCTCTACCAACTTCAAGGTAACCCGTATCAGAGCAGTCCCTATCTGATGTATTTAAAACCTGACCATGTGTATTGGTACCTAAAATGAGCAGGATCCAGACAGGTCCAATGTCTGACTTGGACTGACTGCAGAAAACAGCTTTTTATGTGCAGGGCTCAAAGGGAGGGGTGGGAGACTCCCCAATCTTGCAGAAACAAGGAATAATTTAGACAAAAACTAATGAACCATGCACACAGTGAACACGTCTGTATTACAGTGTTCACACCACAAAAAGATTGAATCACAAAAAACAGTCAAACAAAAGTGTAAAAATACTCTGTTGTAAAAAAACACTGTAAAAAGCAAGTGCTACTGAAAAAGTAAATACGGGGTATTTAGTTGATACGTTTTGAGCAGGATCCAGACAGGTCCAATGTGTTCACTGTGTGCATGGTCCATTAGTTTTTGTCTAAATTATTCCTTGTTTTTGCAAGAATGGGGAGTCTCCCACCCCTCCCCTTTGAGCCCTGCACATAAAAAGCGGTCTTCTGCAGTCAGTCCAAGTCAGACATTGGACCTGCCTGGATCCTGCTCATTTTAGGTACCAATACACATGGTCAGGTTTTAAATACATCAGATAGGGACTGCTCTGATACGGGTTACCTTGAAGTTGATAGAGCAGCTTAGCATACATTTTTTGCAAAAAACGTATCAACTAAATACCCTGTATTTTACTTTATCAGCAGCACTTGCTTTATACTGTGTTTTTTTACAACAGAGTATTTTTACACGTTTGACTGTTTTTTTGTGATTCAATCTTTTGGTGGAGTGAACACTGTCCTACAGACGTGTCCACTGTAAGCATGGCTCATTTGTTTTCCTCTAAATTGTTTCTTGTTTCTGCAAGATTGGGGAGTCTCCCACCCCTCCCCTTGAGCCCTGCACATAAAAAACCGTCATGTGTAGTCAGTCCAAGTCAGACATTGGACCTGTCTGTATCCTGCTCATTTTAGGTACCAATACACATGGTCAGGTTTTAAATACATCAGATAGGGACATACAGGTTACCTTGAAGTTGGTAGAGCAGTTTAGTATACATTTTTTGCAAAAAACGTATCAACTAAATACCATGTATTTTACTTTTTCAGCAGCACTTGCTTTTTACTGTGCTTTTTTTTACAACAGAGTATTTTTCCACGTTTGTTTGACTGTTTTTTGTGATTCATTCTATGATTTTGTAGCCACTTTTTTGCTGTAAATCTAGGCACTGCATTTATATGAATGGTGCCCCTATACCCTGGTATACAGGGTAACTTTTTGAATTATCTCTGACTAACAATCGATGACCATTCAGTTGGTAGGAGCAAAGTTTGCCTGTACCCTAATTCTTAGCCCCTTGGTGCACCCAGGTACACAGGGTAACCTCCTGTTTTTTTCTGATTAACAATTGATTTTTATCCAACTAGCAGAAGCAGAGTTTGTCTGTACCCTAATTTCAAGCAAGTTTGACATTGCTATGGTTTATTTCTAACAGAACCACATTTGTTTAAGGTTTAACAATATAACTTTTCATTGTTCTTTTGTCACCTTTCGGACATTTGTACAGCTAATGCTCTGGTATCCAACCATATACCCTGTGGTACATTTCTTTAAGTATTGTGCATTGTCTCTATTTGGTATTGCCAGTAGATCCCCACCACTGGGGTTTGAATACAGCATAGTAAGATACTCTTTGCATATTGATGTTGCCAGAATATGTCACCATAGAATTTCCTGTGTAAAAACGTATGTACTTTGCATGTTTTGCAAGCTGTTTGATTGTCACTTTTCACGGGCATGGACAATGGAAGTCTTTTGTGTGTCTACACAATTTTTAATTGGTTTTAACTAAGGCTGCGTTCACACATTGCGTATTTTGCCACGCTTTTTTACGTGCGCTTTTTCAAAATACGCAATGTGCCTTTTGTCTGCCAGCAAAGTGAATGTGAAATTCACTTTGCAGTGCAGACATTGCGCAAAAATACGCACTGCGTTTATGGGAAAAAACGCAGCTGCGTAAAGAATTGAGATGTCAATTCTTTACGCAGCTGCTCCTGCGTTTTCTCCCTGTGATGTCACAGAGGGGAGGAAGAATCCTGCTTCCTCCTCCCCTCTGTGACAACTGTCACCGCCCATTAGATTTCGCAGTGTATTAATATACACTGTGAAATCTAAATTAAAGAAAGGCAAGTGTATGAAAAATAAAAAAGAATGAATACTTTACCTCTCCAACGCCTTTTCCCGATGTCCGGTCTCTGGTGCCAAGCAATGTGTAGTGCTGCCAGGACCTGCGGTGACGTCAGAGGGGCGTTCCCGGCGCTGATTGGCTGCTCGCGGTCATGTGATATGTATCACATGACCGCGAGCACCCAATCAGCGCCGGGAACACTCCTCTGACATCACCGCAGGTCCTGGCAGCACTACACATCGCTTGGCACCGGAGACCACCGGGAAAAGGCGTCGGAGAGGTAAAGTATTCATTCTTTTTTATTTTTCATACACTTGCCTTTCTTTAATTTAGATTTCGCAGTGTATATTAATACACTGCGAAATCTAATGGGGCTGTCACAGCTGTTATAGAGGGGAGGAGGAAACAGGATTATTCCTCCCCTCTGTGACATCACTGCGCTTTCTGGGGTAAAGAAAGCGCAGTGTGTGATAGCCCCTGCATATTTTGTTGCGCTTTTTTGCGCACGCAAAAAAGCGCAATAAAATACGCAATGTGTGAAGGCAGCCTTAGTTTGTCTTTTGTGTTCCTTGAAGTGTTAAGCATAATAAAATTGAGACATTTTTAACCCAGTTATTGACTATTCCTTGATCCCGGTCTTCACAACACGTTTACGTTTCTTTATTTTTACATAATATTGCTTAACGTGTGACCAGTGGATCACGCAATTGTGCCATCCAAAACCATTTTTTAAAAATGAAGGAAAAATGAAACAAATAATTATGTAATGGCCGCTTTACACACACAGATATCTGTGACCAACTTCTGAACAGATCTCTGGTTGCAGTGAAATCATGGACACATTGTTCCATTTTGTGGCTTGTACAAATGTAACAATGTGTCCATGATTTCACTGCAACCAGAGATCTGTTCAGAAGTTGGTCACAGATATCTGTGTGTGTAAAGCAGCCCTAAAGGGCCCTTTACATGCCGCGACGGCAGGCTGGATACATCCCGCTACAGGCTACAAATGTAGCTTGTAGCGCCAATGTAGCCCGTCGTAGCGGCGTCTGAAGACGTGACGCTACAGCCGGCAACAGATACATCTGTTTCCTAGCTCTGCTCGAAAACTGATGGCTACAACGCCGATGGTAGCGAGCTGTATCGGCGTGTAAAGAGGCAACGGAAGGGAACTCGGGACAGCCTGCGATGTAGCTGCAATGTAGCTAAGGCGTGACCCTGGCTCCGTGTTACCGCGCCCCATGTGCGATCATTGGTGGAAGCTGCTGCATGACGATTGGTAGTCGCTGCATAGGGAGGCATATTTAAAGGAGCTGACGAGTCACACTACACAATCGCTCAAGCGTGCTGTATTACTCAGCCTCCTGCGTTGCCTGCCCAATCAGGATGTTATTGCTTCGTCCTATCAGCGTACGGACGGCTCGTAATCCACAATTGTGGCACGCCTTTGTGCTGTCCCTGCTGCACCAGGTACGCCCATAGTAGCTGGTTATAGCGGTGTGTAAATGAGCTACAGCTGGCTACTTGAGACACCCGGCGATGTAGCTAGCTATAGATATAGCGTGGCGTAGTGAACCTTGTGGCGGCGTGTAAAGAGGGTGCGTTGACCGTTTGTAACCGTTTGAGCGTGCTCGTGCACGTGAAGTAGCGGGATGTATCCAGCCTGCCGTTGCGGCGTGTAAAGGTACCCTAATGGTACCTTTACACGCCGCCACAACAGGATGGATACCAATGGCAACTTCACGTGCACGAGCACGGCCGAACGGTTACCAACGGGAACCGCACCCTCTTTACACGCCGCCACAAGGTGCGCCACGCTACGCCACATCTACAGCTACATACATCACCGGGTGTCGCAAGTAGCCGTCTGTAGCTCAGCGTACCAGCTTTACACACCGCCACCACAGAGTGATCTGGGAGCAACAAAGGCAGGACGTAAAACAAATAGGCGTGCCACAGACCTGTACGCCGCGCCCAAACCACAACCATTGGCCAACACTACGGAGTTGTGATTGGGCACGACGGAAAGGGCGGATGGCCGAGACGTGCCGTACTACTGATCGGAGTGTGGCACGGAATAAGCACTTGTGACATGGCGGAGCCTGGCGAATGCATCTAAATCGATGGTAATGGGTCACGCTAGAGCGGTGGCCAGTCACATATCCCGTGTGTATTAAAGTAGCGGTCCGGGGCTATGTGTGCGTAGTACAAGTGTTTGCCTTGTCACGCACGATCAGCGCTTGTGACAGCCGCGTGTGCCGATTGCACTGAGGTGCGTTTGTGTGACACACATTAGCAGCTTACATAACACAGTATGTGCGTTTTCTGTATAAATGCTATCTGTGACAACTGTGGCGAAGTATGTGTGAATACAGGCAGAATGGGGTTTAATATATGTGCTGACAGATGTGAATGTAGTGGAACAGCTTCCAAGGCAACAAGTCAAAGATCTGCGTGACAGTGCATGAGAAAACCCCTGACAAGAATATGTCCTGCATCAATGTGGTGTGTGCAGGGGACCCTCTGCCTACAACAAAAGAAAGGATCATGTACGCACAATTGCCACAAACACTGTTGGGCAAAATACTTTCAGAAAAACATGGCAACCCACACATATTGTGTGCACAAACCCAGCCAATAGGTGGCTCTGACATCCCAGGCCCCCACCCAACCCTGCATCACATTGCCCTCCTCTAGCAAGTAATCAGGCTCACACAGATGATTTTGGATCCAACAGAAAAAGGTTTAATATATTGCATGAAGCTTGGCCTTGTGTTGTGCACCCAAAATATACAGAAAGTAAAAACAATGTACTAATCAAGAGCAGGTGACATTAATCAGCCACATTAAACGGATTACCACATCAACACACATTGCAAACTGTGCATGGAAATTAAAAAAAAAAATAAATACCTAACCTAACTAACTAACTACATAATGAAACCTCATGCACATAATGAAAAAAAACAATGAAAAAGGGCAACCAAAAATTAAAGGGTGCAGCTACCCTGCTGTCACCTCCATTGAAACCACAAAAACCAACTCCCAGAGCCAGCCACATCATATGGCCTGGTCCTGCCAGCTCACTGCACCAGACCCATTGAATTAGGAGCAGTAAGCGTCTCTACTGTCCCTGGCCTCCTGCCGAGTGCGGCCATGGCTCTGCGGCTGGAGTGGCACAATCACATGGCCATCATCACGCCAAGACCCTGGACGGAGCTCCCCTGTTGTAGCGTCTGCATTATCTACATAACCTCCTGGCGTGTATGATGCTCTATCCCTACGACGCAGGAAGTTATGCAGCACACAGCAGGCCACCACTACCGCGTCAATAGACTCCGGTTTCATATGTATAGGCGTATGAAAAATCCGGAATCTATTCGCCATGATCCCAAACGCATTTTCAACTACACGGCGGGCCCGGGATAGCCGGTAGTTGAAAATGCGTCTCTCAGAAGTAAGGGCCCTCTGGGGATATGGCCGCAGTAGGTGTTCCTGAAGTGGGAATGCTTCATCCGCCACAAACGCAAAGTTGAGATGTTCGGTCGTGTGCTCATTTGAGGGTAAGTTTAGCCCACCATTCCCTAGTAGTGTTGCCAAGGAGCTTAGGGCAAACACACCCCCATCTGAGTTGCGACCAGGCATTCCAACATCCACGTAGAGGAACTCATAGTTGGCATCCACTACAGCCATGAGGATTATACTACAATACCCTTTGTAATTGAAATACAAAGAGCCAGAGTGGGCAGGTTTGGTAATCCTCACGTGCTTACCATCCAATGCCCCGCCACAGTTGGGGAAGTTCCACCGGGTTTCAAACCCTCGGGCTACTTCCAGCCATTCTGCGGCGGTTAAAGGCATTTTCATGTAGGCTGGCTGCAGAGCTCTCCAGATGGCCCAACACGTTTCAGGGATCAGGCGGCTCAGCAGGGACAGGGAGACACGTGACATGTATGTGTGTGATGTCATGGACTGCCCTGTAGCCAGGAACCGCAAAGTGATCGCCAACCGCTCAGCAGGTGATACTGATGGGCGCATTATAGTGTCCTGACGCGCTATCATAGGCCCTACACGCTCCAATAGGAAGGTGAAACAGTCCTCGGGCATACGGAGATAGTTTCAGTAATCATCAGGACAGTTAAGCTCCAGCTCCCGCAACAGCTGCATGTGGCCCCGGGTTTCCCGCCTCAGAATCCAATCACGGGTCCACAACCGCCGCTGTCTGCGCCTCATCAACCTTTCATACCGATCCTGATACCACATTTGCTCTTCCACCAACGCAAGAGCCACAATAACATTGCGGTCATGGTTATTCTGCATCCTCAATATCAGCACCTGTAGATGAGAATACACAACATGAGTACATAGACCAACATGTGGCCAAGTCAACAGGTCCAGCAACCCACACCTCTTTTCCCTTACACACTATAGCCAAGAGGATGGGATCTCTTGTGTGGGCGCAAAAAAAAACCCTGAAGCAAGGACGGCAAACACCCAGTAGTCACCCCAAACAAAATGCAACACGGCGATTGAGAGTGGCCTCCTCTACATCAACTTCAATCGGAGGGTCCCAAAGTCACACATCTGCACCTAGGTGAGTTAGAAAGGGACATGTATCACCAATAATATAGCTCAAACAGGTCCCAGAAGCCATTACACCGCCCATAATGTCACTTGATTACAGTAAAAATGAGAAGAATTAAAAATGTGACGTACCCCGATATGGAAGGTTGAGGAAAGGCTACATGAACCAAACAACATTGCACATGACTGCGGATGCGTAACCATGCTTTCATACGTTTTTGAAGGTGTCATTTGAACTACACATCTATGCTATGTCTGGAGCCCCACACCTCTAAGCCATGTGTGATCCTATTCCCGTTGGACCCAGTCTCCATTGGCCACAACCAGTATGCAGAAATCGATCCATTCGACATGAGATACACAGTTCTGTCTACAGTCATGCATCCATTCTCCTGTATGTTGTCTGGAAACAAACACAGCATTGTATCACAACCAAAGTGTCAAGGGCCACACAAAATGCTGACAACAAATCCACACAGTACACTATATCGCCCCCAACAATACATACCCCTATATAGTCCGCGACAGCAGTGGCCCGCGCTCTCCAAGAACATCAACATATGCACCCCACCCAGCGCAAATTCCATGTGTGTCCACAAACACTTACCTAATGGGTCTGGCCAGCAAGCGTAATGTTTGGTGGGCGGGCCAGCTTTTAAAGGGCCGCCAACCTATCACGATTCAGCGATCTCCACCAAGTAGCGGAAGTCTAATCCGCACCCAGGTGCCCCATCACGATTGGCATAATTGTGTCCGCTGTGATTGGTGTACCGGACTATAAAGCCAGGGCAATGGCCACTACACCTTGTCCAGACGTCGATGTGCATTGAGCTACTAGTGTCCTGTTTGACTTCTGTTGCTCTGACGGTAACCCTCTTTAGCGGTTTCTATGAAAATGTATTGAACGCAGCTGGTGCTGGCACAGGCAGCTTAGGCGATGTGTGTATGGGCATGCTTTATGCGGGCTTAACATATTTTTACAGGTAATATTAAATATGTGTACCTTATTTTGTGTCGCCCAATCGCCAGGTAGTGCCTCTACTTATATAGTGTAAGTAGGTATTGCACCTTCCGCTTTTTTGCAATGGCAACAGAGCAAGGTGTTATTTCTTTGGCTGGTACTGCACATCAACATTTCAGGGGTGGTAGAATTGTGGCGTACATTCCAGGGAAGTTGGGTACATGTGTAAAAATGGTACATCCACTTCTGGAGGAACACCAACATGATCATCTGTGTGCACATTACATGTAGTATGTGCAATGTTGGCACACACCCAGCCCTCCTTTCTCATATAGTGACCCCTAACCATATTGGACAGTGGCCAGGTACTAGTTAGCACACAATGTGTTTGGTCACATGTTTGCCTACAGGTATGTACGCACACACCGTGTCAAGGTGTGTGTCAATAGGTACATTGGGGACTTAAATCATGTTTGAAACATCTGTAGGTGGACACCGATATCCGGTGCTTGATGCTGGCTGCATACATGTGTTTGACTTTGTAGCGGTGTGAGATAGAGACAATGCCCCACTCATGCCCAGTTTCACTCCCCAAAATAGCTTTCGATAATCCCTGTAGAAAGTTAATGAGCATGTGTATCATTGTGGCAAGTTTTGAAATGTCGGTATGCCTTGTGTTGTGACTGTCTGTTTTTGGTGTATTTTGTCATCGCCAGATGCCGAGGGGTACTGTGGAATTGGAGTCCCAGCTTCTCACGGAGTATCAGCGGCACGAGTGTTTGTGGCGCAGCTCGCTGCCCGAATATAAAAATCGGGCAGCGAGGGCCGAGGCCTACAGGGCTCTTGTGGCTCTGGCAAATCGGTTGGAGCCAAGGGTAGGCAAGACGTGGGACCAGCATATGGTGGCACTTAAGATCAAAAACATGAGGTCGGCGTTCATGCGGGCTCACATTCAGTACCAGCGCCGTCGCTCAGGGGCTGGAGCAGAGGAGGTACCATCACCTACCCTATGGTACTATCCCCTGTTCACGTTCATCCTGGGCGAGGTTCGCCCGCATCGAACAACCACCAACTGCCCCGTTGCTGCGTCCCATGTAGGCCCGGCTGCATCACCATCTGCGCCACAGGAGGTGGGTAATTGTGTGGACAGTGGTGGGCCACGATGTTTCCCTCACATGTGTGCTTCTATAAATCCTTGACAACAAATTTTTTTGTATATTTTCCTCCTTGCTGTGGGAAACCTTGGGGTGTCAATCTATCTGCCCTCCTTCCATGACTTTGAAGGCTTTTCAATTCTATGCTTCCAGCCGTATTCCAATGTTGCATCTTCCACAACATCTTGGTATGTTTAGGTGACTTATTTAAGGGTTTCAAGATAGCAGGTGGTGTGTTCTCAAACAGCCACATAGTACCATGTAGTAAATGGTGCTGCCACACATGTGTGTTGGATTTGTTGCCAGTGGGTTAAAGGTAGTTGACTGTGTGGCGGATTGTCACCATAATAATAGTGCAAATGGAAAGGTGCCCAATATGTGTCATTGGCCAGCACAGCCCCCAGTATCAAGGTGTTGTGGTGGCATGTCCTAATATTGGAATACGGCTCCGTGACGAACACCTAATGATGTATTGAGCTGAGTTCCTGGAATGGTCGAGGTGAGTGTCCAGGAGAACCACTTGTGTTGTGGTCTTTAACCTTTTGTGCTTGACTGTGTTTTTCATCATTTTCCATTCTGTCACTTGGCCTTGGTGTGTGTGGGAGTGGTATCTACAGTCCTGTTGTGAATGTATAGAGTTGTTATTGCCTTTACTGATGTTGTTCTTTTTTCTCAACCCACAGGCCCCAGAAGAGGACGGCTCCATTGCTGAGGAATCTGTCGCTGATGATGCTCAGCCCATGTCATCTGGGGCTGAGCAGGAGGGCGGGGCGAGTGATGTGGGTCCAGGCCCAGGTCCCAGCTCCGGCATCCGTCGCCGCCGACGTCCTGCTCCACCAGAGACGGAGCTGGCGACCTGGGCCCGACGCGTGCTGTTGAGCGAACAGCGGACCCACATCGACAGCAACGCCCTCTACATGAGCGACAGATTGCGAGGGATGGAGCCGCTCCAAAAAAAGATCCTTCTGAGGGTCTTCAACAATGCCGATGATGGGGCCCTTCAATGGGGATGCCACGTCCCCCCCCCCATGCAACACAATGTATGGCCCCTTTCCCCTGCTGCCCCATCTCGGCCCGTGAGAAGACCGGCCCCGCCACAGTCACCCCCCCCCCCCAACACGTCGTCGTTCAACAAGACGTCCTCGGGCAGGGGGGATTCGGCATTGTCAGAGCCGACAGAGGAAGAATAATTTGGACACTAGTAGCCAATGCACAGAATTGGCTGTCTGGACTGTATAATTTGGACGATTATCCTTTGATGGTTTTTTTTTCCTGTATTGCCTTTTGGGCTAATTTTATATTTATTTTGTCCAGGAAAAACTATAATTATTTGTTATTTAATTTTATCTCTCCAGGCTGGAATAAATTTTTTTTTACGTCACACAAATGTGTATTTATTTATGAATAAGGATTGTGGGGTTTTTTGTGGGTGAATGGTAGGGTGGGCAATTATAGGTTTCCCCAAGCCACACAATATGGGCCACTGCTCGCTGAGCAGGATCACCATCGGTTCTTTTGGAATGTCTAAGCACATTCCCAAAGGGATGTTGTGATGTGCCTAACATAGTTAGGTTATGTTCATGTTTGGCCACCAAATATTAGTGAGGTCACATGAAGGAGCGTACAACAAACTTACACCAGCATTGTATTGTAAACATACATGTGTCACAGACATTTGCCATCATACACAGAATGCTTTGGCCAGATGGGGCTAGCCAGTCCACACTTGTGATGGTCCCAATGTGGGACAGTATAGGTATTGTAGGCCAGATGGGGCTAGCCAGTCCACACTTGTGATGGTCCCAATGTGGGACAGTATAGGTATTGTAGGCCAGATGGGGCTAGCCAGTCCACACTTGTGATGGTCCCAATGTGGGACAGTATAGGTATTGTAGGCCAGATGGGGCTAGGCAGTCAACACTTGTGATGGTCCCATTGTGGAACACTATAAGAAAAGAGCCCAACGGGGGCAAACACCAAAAAAAAAAAACATTTTCACTTTTGAAAGGCAACAAGCCAACGTGTGAAAATTGTATGGTCCAACAAGGACAACTGTTTGTGAGGCCATGTTTGGCCAGGATACAATGCATCCATAAAATTCATGGATGGGATCCATGTTGTGGCTGTAGGGCCCCCAGCATTTCAGACAGCCGGCCAAGGTCCTGCAGGCCACGCTGTAGAGCCGTGGTCAAACGGGCGACAAATGCCTGATGGGCCTGGATGAATTCCTCCATGGTAGGGGCACCTGTATTGGGAGTAAACACAGACTTTAGTACACAGTCGTCGCTGCTGATGGGTAGTCATGTCTGGCCACAACCATCCACTTACCCTGTTCCTCCAACTCCAGTTCACCATCAGAGGGGGAGGGAGATGGGGTCACGCTCCATCCATATGAACCCGCACGTTCTCCATCTGCAAAAATGGGGAACCAACATGGTTTACTTTGGCCCAAAACTATTTATGTAAACAATGAAATTTAAGCAACAGTGTGCAGGGTGTCTGTGGCAACATAACACACTTACCACCATAGTCACTGTGTGGGGACATGGTCACCCCAGGACTCGCCAATGAGCTCGAGACTGTGGGAGGTGGTGTTACTCCCGGGCTGGGGCTCCGTGGCCACATTATGTGGTTCAGGGGCAATAGTGGTCCTGGGCTACGGGGCAAACCCTCCTCTGGCCCGCCAGGTACTTGCAGCTCCTCGCCCTCCTGTGGGGAGGTGATGTGTTCCTCCTGCAGCCAGCCAGATGGGGACAGCTGGTCACACTCCAGCGGGCTGCCAGGTGGGGACTGGTCCTCCACGTCCTCTGTCCCGGTGGGTGAGGGCACGTCTGGCTCCTGAGGCCCGTGGGAAGGTGTTGACCCTGTGGACAAGGGTGCCACTTGAGGCTGATGTGGCGGGGTTCTTGATGGGCCACCTGGGGGTGGGCCATGGGGCCCTTCTTCTGATGAGGATTCAGCATCTAGTTGGAAATGTGAACAGAAAAGACGTTATAAGATCATGGCTACACATTGTTGTCCTACAAAGAGCTTGTGTGGCTATGTATTTGACGGCTAAGCCTGTGGTCACACACACACAGATATCTGGCCAGATATTGTTCACATTTCTCTGGTTGCAGTGAAAGCATGGACACATTGATCCATTTTGAGGGTGTCTACAAATGTACACATGTGACCATGATTTGACTGCAAACACAGATGTGAAAACAATATGTGGCCATATATCTGTGTGTGTGACGCCAGCCTTACATAGCATCAACCAGGTGATGCTGGATGCATACACTCATGTTGTATGCATGGACTGTGCGTCTGAGACATTTTTAGGGCTGACTGGATGAGCACAACACTGTGAAGGTGTGTTTGATTGTGTAGCCCACACTGTACCTTGTCATATGTTTCCATCATTTTTGGTGTATTGTGGGACATGCACATGTGGCGGTGTGTGTTTTGGGGCAACAATTACTCACCACGCAGCCTGGCAATCCTGGCACGGATGTCCAGTATGCAACCCGGGCACTTATGCTTCAAGTCAGCAATCTTTTTTTGGATCGCTTTTACTGTCCTCTGTACCCCCAGTTGGCAGAGCAGGGCCCGCTGGATCCGCCGCACGGTGCACCGATTGCGCAGCCTGGGGTGCCGGTGGTGATGGTGTCCCCAATAGTCCCGACGGTCACAATGATCAATGAGGATGATCAGCTCCGCCATCCCCCACGTTGCGGCGCGGTGAACGGCTGCCATGACTGCTATGGTGTGGGCAGAGGCGGGGCTGGCACCTTGCAGGCAGACTGAAAATGAAACCAACGTCATGACGTCATTACGGCCGCTGTCGGGGTGACGCACTTTTATAAGTAGTCCAACGCGCAGTGACCCGGCCGACACACTTATGCGGCCCCTACACACTTATGCGGCCCCTACACACTTATGCGGCCCCTACTGCAGAACACCCACAGTGCAGTCCGTACAACACGGCTATGATCTGTGTACTGAGTAAGGTCCTTCGATGTAGTATGGGATTGTGTGCATCTGTGTGCGCGCAGTGCCAGACCCGGTACACTTCTACGGCAGCTGCTGTACAATAAGCCAGAGCGGTACGTAACACACACTTGTGCGCTGTGTCCAGCATTATTCGTTATCATGTGTTGAGAGGATGTGCACAATGTATGTAGATCATGAGCCATTTATGATTTTCCGTTCAAGTGTGTGTCCGCGTAATTGTACTACTATATGATTGTGCATACGGCGCGTATGTGTAGTGCTAAAGGGACAGCTCATCCAAGATGGTGGGCTGTGAGGCAAGGGCCAATCGTAACGCAGCATGTTCCACCAATGATCGCTGAAGGGGCGCAATATCACGGAGCCTGGGTGACGCCTTAGCTACATTGCAGCTACATCGCCGGGTGTCCAAAGTTCCCTTCTGTAGCTTCTTTACACGCCGATACAGCTCGCTACAATCGGCGATGTAGCTTTCTGTTTATGGGCAGTGCACGGATACAGAGGTATCTGTGGCCGCCTGTGTCGTCCCGTCTTCAGACGCCGCTACTACGGGCGATATTGGCGCGACAAGCTACAATCGTAGCCTGTAGCGGGTTGTATGCATCCTGTTGTGGCGGCGTGTAAAGGTACCATAAGAGTCAAATCATAGGAATACTGGTCAGTCGGTCAGGTCTGTAATCTCTGATGGTACCTTTACATGCCGCTACAACATGGTGGAAACAACCGGGTAGATGAGAGAAATGTATCTTGCACTGCCAAATCAACCCGAGGTAGCGGCGTGTAAAGACGGTTGTTTCCACCCGTCACTTGCGGCACCTGTTTCAGAGCAGTGCTCTAAAACAGGTTGATTTCAAGCCGATGGTAGCGGCCTGTATTGGCGTGTAAATAAGGAACAGGAGGGTTGTTTCGACACCTTGCTATCTACCTGGGGCGTGACACAGGCTCCGGGAAACCACCCCCCTTCAGCGATCATTGGAGGAAGCTCCTGCGTTACTATTGGTAGTCGCTGCAGAGGGCGGCATATTTAATGAGCTGACCAGTCACACTACACAATTGCAATAGCGTCATGTATTAGCCATCCTTCCTGCGCTGGCTGCCAGTCATGATGCTATTGCGTTGTCCTATCAGCGTACGAAATTCTCGTAATCCACAATTCTGGCACGCCTATGTGTTGTTCCTGCTGCACCAGGTCCTCCCATATTACCCTCTGTAGTGGCGTGTAAATGAGGTAAGGTGCTCTGCAGAAGGTAACTTTAGGCACCCGGCGATGCATCCAGAGATAGATTCAACCTTCTGTAAAGCACCTTATAGCAGCGTGTAAAGACGGTGCGGGTACCGTTTGTAACCGTTCGTGCGTGCTCGTGCACGTGAAGCACCCGGTTGTTTCTACCATGTTGTAGCGGCGTGTAAAGGTACCATGACAGATGGACAGGAGGGCTGCAAATCTTCTCTTATCTTCTGCCATTTCTGGCTTCTTTGGATCGGCTGGGCTGGTGTGACATCATCATTGCAGGAGCTCAATGGTTAGCACTGCAGTCTTTCAGTGCTGGGGTCTTGGGTTCAAATCCAACCAAGCACATCATCTGCAAGGAATTTGTCTGTTCTCCCCATGTTTGTGTGGATTTTCTTTGGTTACTCCAGTTACCTCCCACACTCCAAAGTCATCCTGATAAGCAATGTAGATTGTGAGCCCCAATGGGTTGCCGATATATGTAAAGCGCTGTGCTATAATAATTATTATACTAGGGGGAGTGGCCTAACCACAGATGTGAGCGGTCGCAGCACAGAGCGCTCCCGCCTGCATACAGCTCCATAAGCCGTGACCGCCGCATCGCACAGCCCGGAGGACGCCACACTTATTGAGAGGAGGTCCCAGTGATTCTGTGGGTACCTTTCTCAGTCGCCGCAGTACCGCCATGACCCGCAGGAGACAGCGGGATCTCAGAGCAGGGGAGGAGAGCCGGACTCAAAATGGCACCGAAGCTGAGGAGGAGGCGGCCAAAGAGAACGTGGCCTGCCTGAGGAGGATGGTGGCCGCCGCTCGGCTGGAAAGGTTTGACAGAGTGGAGGAGGAGAAAGATCCCCCTGAGCAGAGGGAGAAAGGTCTGGGGGCAGAAGAGGAGGTACTGGAGCGGGATGTGGATGTAGATGGGCTGGAGGCTGCAGGAGCTCAGGACAGTACTAAGGCTGAGACCCCTGCTGAAACTGGGGAGTACAGCAAAGGAGAGCCCACAGGGGAGCCCACTATTAAAGACATCTTTAATATAGTGTCCTTCTGCAAAGAGGCCTTAAAGAGGACCTGTCACCAAACCAGGCATGGTGATCTAATTACAGCACTGGATACAGCATGTCTGCAGCATGCAGGCAAGGGGTCCCCCAGCACTTGAGCAGCCCTGTACCCCGAGATAATACACTTAGAAAACTTACATGCTACAGCCACTAAGGAGGTGGCTAGGGGCTGCAGCCAAGGGCAGATTCACACCCCCTGCCTGTGTAATCTGCCCACCACTGCCAATCATTCTCTCCCTGTCTGCAGCATTTAAAGAGAGTTTTTTTTTCTCTCTCCCTCAGGGGGCGGGGCTACACGGGAGAAAGAAAAAAAACAACCCTGGCCCAACAAGTAAATGGGATTCAGGGAGAGGTGGCTAGCTTCAGAGCTGACATGAAAAAGGCTTATATCAGGACTGGTGAGGTGAAACAAAGAAGACCAGATTGTTAAATTGCAGAAAGACCAAAAGCAATGTGTGAAACAATTCACAGACATAACTGCTAAGACTGATGAGCTAGAAAACCGTTCCAGACTGCGATTGGTTGTACTAGGTCAAGTACATTTCTTTCAGTCCCCAAAAGAAGCACTGAGTGGACTGATAGAACTGACAGGAGGCTAAGGGAGAAAGGAGGCTGAGACGGCAGTCAGTTATCTCTGGACTTCAGTTGGGAGGACTTCTGACGGCAAAGTATTTGGTGGAGGGGAGGTGGTTGGTCGAATAATTACATAAAATGTTCAATTTTATATTTGTGATGTTGACATAAGGCGGGAGGGGGAAGAGGTGCATTGTTATATCGGTTGAGTATATAATTTTTCAAAAGTTCTTGCTCTAATAAATAAGGGTAGAAAGCAGTCTACAGGTAGGAGGTAGAGTAGGAAGATGTGGGAGAGGTTAGGCGGTGATTTAACCCACTCTCAGTACAGAGAAGCTAATTAGGGAGGGTAGAAAGGGGAGGGTAGTGTAATTGGGAGGTTAGAAAGGGGGGAAGGAGATATTAGGGGAGGGGTGGAATTGTTAAGGGTGAGGTAGCTTAAAGTTTGGTTGTTCGAAATGTTTTGGGGGTGGAGGGGAGGGGATGGGGAAGAAGGGTGGGAAGGGGAGGGGAGTTGTAGACGGTGGATACAGAGGGGTTTGGAGCAATTGGTACAGTGTATGCTAGATCATGCTGGAGTTTTTAAAGTGTTAAGCTGGAATGTTAGGGGTCTGGCGGATAGAGGTAAAAGAAAGGTGGTGTTACGGCATTATCTCTCGTACAAGCCGTCTATAATATGTTTGTTGGAGACTCACTTGGCTAAAGATCAGGTTGGAGTTCTAGCCAGAAAATGGATTAGGCATGTACATCATGCTACATATTCTAACAATGCAGGGGCAATCTCATTTCTGGTCCATGTTTCATTGCCGTATGAAGAAGTGGAAGTGCGTTTGGATAAGGATGGACAGTATGTGTTTTTGGTGTGTCTTGTAGTATGGGCAATTAATGTGTTTGGTTGCGGTTTATTTTCCACCACCATACTCAGGGGAGAAACTACAAGAGATCCTGGAGTTAACTCAGCACAGGGTGGGGATACCATTATTAGTGACTAGATGGTGGCCCGATTCTAACGCATCGGGTATTCTAGAATATGTATGGAGTTTAATTTGAAAACTGCGCGGCATTCAAATTGCGCGCCAAACCGCGCGCCGCGTCTGATTGGCCGCCACGGCCACGGCTGGTGGCAACCAATCAGAGACGCGGCGAGCGGCTTGGCGTGCAATTTTAATGCTGTGCGGTTTTCAAACACGCGCCGCATCTGATTGGTCGCCGCCAGCTGTGGCAATCAGTCAGAGACTTGGCACGCGGTTTGAATGCCGCGTCTTTGATTGGTCGCCGCGTTCACCGCCGACCAATCAGAAGAGTGGCGCGCGCCAAGGCGCCATATTTAAAATACACTGAGCGGCACACAGTGTACTTTAAATATGGCGCCTTGGCGTGTGCCGATCCTCCGGTCGGTGCTGAACGCGGCGACCAATCAGAGGAGCATCGAGAGCCAAGGCGCCATATTTAAAATACACTGAGCGGCGCACAGTGTATTTTAAATATGGCACCTTGGCGCGCGCCGCTCCTCTGATTGGTAGCCGCATTTAGTCAAGGCGGTCAGTGTATTTTAAATATGGCGCCTTAGCGCGTGCCGCTCCTCTGATTAGTCGGCGCTGAACGCGGCGATCAATCAGAGGAGTGGCGCGAGCCAGGGCACTCAGTGTATGTTAAATATGGCGCCTTGGCGCGCGCCGCTCCTCTGATTGGTTGGCGCTGAATGCGGCGACCAATGAGAGAAGCGGCACACTGTTTCAATGCTGCTTCTCTCATTGGTCGCCACATTCAGCGCCTTACCTGACTCCACTCTTCTCATTCCGGCAGCTTCTTCCTCTGTGGCTCCCAGTCTTCCGCTTGCCGGCACCAGCCAGCACGTGGCACCAGCCTGCACCCGGCACCAGCCAGCACGTGGCACCAGCCATCACGTGGCACCAGCCTGCACCCGGCACCAGCCGCCGGCGATGTGCCGCTCAGGCGGCACAGGAATACACTCACACATATACATACACTCACACATATGCACACTCACATACAAATATACACGCACACACATATACACACACACACACACTCACACATACACACTCACTCACATATACACACAAATACACACACTCACTCACATATACACACAAATACTCACACATATACACACAAATACACTCACATATATACACATACACACTCACATATACACACAAATACACTCACTATTATACACATACACACTATTATACACACAAATACACTCACTATTATACACATACACACACTCACTATTATACACATACACACACTCACATATACACACAAATACACTCACTATTATACACATACACACACTCACATATACACACAAATACACTCACTATTATACACATACACACTCACATATACACACAAATACACTCACTATTATACACATACACACACTCACTATTATACACATACACACACTCAGTATTATACACATACACACTCACTCACATATACACTCACACATACACTCACACATACTCACACTCTCTCTCTAACACTCACTCATACACACCTGATGCCCCGGGCCATTATACATGCAGCCGCCGCGGTACCGCTTTATTGTGACTACTGTGACGGGTACCGCGCCGGCTCAGCTCACACAAGCGCCTTCGCGCCTGTACATTCACGGAAGCAGGCGGCCGGTGAACCAATCAGAAGCCGCCTGTGACGGCTATGATTGGCAGGCCGGCCGGAGATCCCTTAATAGGAGGAATTATTATAAACCTTTGTATTTATCTATTTTACTTTATTGAGTAAAACTATTCAGTCGTTTCAGGTCATAAAGTTTTTATGTCCATTTAACTCGTTATTGCTACTGTATTATGAGGTGAGCTCACCCATGCATCCCACCAAGTAATGATTTTCTTGCGTTTGGAGACCTCTGATGATAATATCAATTCGTATTGGAAGTGCAAGTTAAGTTGATAGGTCAAATCCTGTAATGGTTGGTAAGGTGGGATTTTTCCAATGTCTGGTTATGCAGTAGCGAGCTGCTATAAGTATGTTGGAGACCATTGGTCTAAGACAGTGTGGTAAGTCCGGGATCTCCAATCCCAGCAGAGCCATCTGCAGAGTCAGACTAAGACTGAGTCCTATAACTGTACATATCAATTGGTTGACCTGTGACCAGAAGGAGCGAACACCTGGACAGTGCCACCACACATGTGTAGTGGCGCCCACCCCTCCACAGCGTTTCCAGCATAAGTCCGCCCCCGGTGTGGAGCCTCTTTTAAATTTAGCAATCTTTTCAGGGGTCAAGTACCATCCAAATTGTAGTTTTTTTGCTTGTTCGTGATGGTTTAGGCACGACGTGAAGGATAGGGCATGAGTTGAAGCTTTCATCCATGCTTCCAGAGGTGTAGTAAAATTTAATAGTGTTTCCCATTTTGTCATGAACGGCAGCTTTGACCCTGCTTGTACCCCTGATAGAGCCCTGTAGAAGATGGAGATCCCCCTGCTGGCGGCTGCTGACTGTTTGAATATAGATATGATCTGCGGGTCGCTATCCTGGGTATCCTCTGGAGGAATAACGGTTGTTCTGAGAAAATCTTTTAATTGTAGATAGGAGAAAAGGTCGTTGTTTGATAGATTATATTTGCCTTTCAGAATAACAAATGATTGTATTTTACCACTGAACATCACGTCCGATAACTGTTTGGCCCCCGCCCTCCGTCAGTTTGCCAAGGAGAAAGCTGAGGAGTTTACACAGTACTCCACAGCCCTCAGAGTGATGTATCGGTATAAACCTCCCAATAGGGAACTGCTCACAACAGACCAAACTCCGAGCACAGCCTGCATGGATTTCAAGCTTAAATTCAGAGGCTTATGGCGGAGGAGATGGGCCTCGAGCAACAGACGAGTGGAGTTCTGAGGGGCATACCAGGACTCTATTTGCATCCACAGAGGCAGGGAGTTTATTTCGGTGCTAGATATCCACCATAATTGCGAGATTTCTAGATTGACTGCTCTGTAATAATATTGAATGTTAGGAGCTCCCATCCCACCCAGCGTAGTAGGAAGTGTCAGGGTTGAGGAACTCACTCTGTGTGGTTTGTTTATCCAAATGAAAGCTCCTAGAGTTGATTGGAAGAGATTTAGGGTCCTTCTGGGGAAATAGATAGGGATACAGCGGAGAAGATATAATATTTTCAGGAATAGTATCATTTTAGTAATTTGAATTCTGGCAATCCATGACAACTGAGAGGGGGAGTAGGATTGTATCAGAGACCGCAAGTCTTTAATTAGAAGGTCCGTATTTATTTTAATTATGTTCTTGGTGTGGGTGATTTGGATCCCCAGATATGTGAAGCTTCAGGAGATCCAAATGAAGGGCAATGAATGGCGTAAAGCCAGTTGCTCGCTTGCAGGTATATTTACTGGGAAGAAAGAGGATTTGGAAAGATTAAGTTTATAATATGAGGCCGCTGAGAATTCTTCCAAAATTGACATCAAGGCCGGTATAGTTTGTTTAATATGAGTGCATGTGAATATCACGTCATCTGCATATAAATTAATCTTGTGTTCCATCGTACCTACCCACACCCCCAAGACCTCCGCTGTGTTACGTACTATTGATGCCAAGGGTTCCATGACCAGGGCGAAAATCAATGGAGAGAGAGGGCAGCCCTGTCGTGTGCCATTAGTGATATCCAATTTCGTTGAAAGGAAACCGGAGGCACGGACTATAGCTGTGGGGAACGAGTATAAGGACATTATAGAATCCTTAAATCTTCCACCGATATGGCATCTGTCCAGGACCTCGCTGAGGAACCCCCAGTGCACTCTGTCAAACGCTTTTTCTGCATCAAGGGAGAGTAGTGCACCAGGGGCGCCCCCCCCTCTCCATGACTTCTAGCAGATTTATTAATCTTCTCGTGGCGTCCCTGGCTTGACGGCCTGGGATAAAGCCCACTTGGTCTCTTCCAATGAGGTCTGGCAGAACCAACATGAGGCGGCTGGCTAGGATCTTGGCATATAGTTTAATATCACAGTTTAACAATGCAATTGACGGAAGTTGCCCGGGGATGTGGGGGGTTTGCTCGATTTGGGGAGAGTAGAAATTACGGCTTGGAGACCTTCCTCCCTGATTTTGCCCGCGGTTTGCCAGAAGCCAAATGTCTTGGTCAGATATGGGGTTAATAGTTGGGAGAAGGAAGTGTAATATTTATATGTATAGCCATCAGGGCCTGGAGCAGTGTGGCGTTTAGATGTTTGAATAGCTTTTTGGACCTCCATTTCCGTTATAGGAATGTTTAAAGAGGCAATCTGCTGGGGGTTTAAGGACGGTAGCGTAGCCTTATCCAAGAACTTGTTAATTATTATTTTTGTTGGTTGTGGGGTGCCGGAGTTATTTTTTAGATTATACAAATCTTCGTAGTAAGTGCGAAATTGGTCTACAATTCGGATGGGATGTCTGATTTTTGTCCCATTCAGGGCAGTAAGATGGGATATTTTAGTGGAGGCTATGCGTTTGCGAACTCGTCTCGCCAATAATTTTCCTGCCCTGTCTCCCATGGAATAAAACTGGGCTTTTGATCTAGTCAGATCTTTTTGTACCTTTAGCAGCAGAGCTGCGCGGAGCTGTCTGCGTGTGTCTATTAATTCAGCAGTCAATGTTGCTGAGGGGTGGGATTTTTGCATGTGTTCCAACTTTTGGATTTGGGTTGTGAGGGCGCTAATCTTGATTGTATGTTGTTTCTTCACCCAAGCTGCCATCTTTATAAGTTTGAATGATAGAAGGAGCGGTGTTAGAATGCGGCGCTAGGTAGCACAAGATCAAGCCTTCATAGAATTACCTTAAGTTTATTACACAAAGCTGCAGGGTGCAACCACAACGCGTTTCGACACACAAATCGGCGTCTTTCTCAAGTGATCCACTTGAGAAAGACGCCGATGTGTGTGTCGAAACGCGTTGTGGTTGCACCCTGCAGCTTTGTGTAATAAACTTAAGGTAATTCTATGAAGGCTTGATCTTGTGCTACCTAGCGCCGCATTCTAACACCGCTCCTTCTATCATTCATACCTATTCTCCCTTCGGGGAGCGCGGTGTAGCGAGCAGCTTGGGCAAGTCCACAGGACCTGGCAGTACATCATCCAAACTCCACCTGTGTTCATCACATGATCAGCCGGCTCTGAGGAGACAAGCAAGTGATTTCTACCAACTCAAGGAGTGTAAAATATCCTCTCTTCACACAGAGGTCTGATGATCATCAACTTTATGGACCCTATCTCCCTATACGTTTAATCTGCTTGTGCGGATTCTTGCACAACCTGGAAAGGTTAGTGTTCATTTAATAGAACCACATTGTGGTGAAATTTAGTGGTGTGGCGCAACAGTGCTGTTTTTTTCTGTTTCATTTTTATAAGTTTACCTCTTAGGACAGCTTCGTGAGCCAACCAAAGTGTCTCTGGTGAAACGTCCTCTGTGTCATTTAAGGTGAAATATTCCTTAATTAACCCTGAGATCTCTTCCAAGTGTGCGGGAAAAGAGAGAATGTATTCATTAATTCTCCACAAACCGGTGGGGGCGACAGCCAAGGCGTCCTCAATCGTTATTGATATAGGAGCATGATCTGTCCAGGATATAGAGCCTATATCAGCCGAGAGGCACAGAGGGAGTAAGGCATCATCAGTCAGGAGGTAGTCTATTCTTGACCACGATCCATATCTGGGGGACATGTACGAGTAGTCCTTCTGCTCTGGATGAAAGCAGCGCCACACGTCATGTAGCCCAAATTGAGTGAAAATTGAGCCGAGCTCCGCCCTGTATATTCCAAATCTGGAACAGTCCATTTTTTTTATCAGCTGGAGCATTTAGGTCTCCCGCTAGTATTTTCCTACCCACCGATTGGGGAAGAAGATTCTCCAGAGTGTGAGATAGGAATTTAATTTGGCCCACATTGGGGAGTAAAGGGATATAAGTGAGTATACGACATTGTTTAGTTTGCAAATAAGCAGTAAATAGCGCCCCGCAGGGTCTACCCTGGAAGAAATGCATTCAAAAGACAATCTCTTATGTATTAATATAGCCACACCCGCCTTCTTCACATCTGCAGAAGCGAAGAAGCAATGGGGATAATGTGGTGATTTCATTCTATGTACGTCTGCCGCCAACAGGTGGGTCTCCTGCAAGAACAAGATATCATACCTGAGTTTAAGGAGTTGTTTCCAAGACATAGAGCGTTTCTCCGGACTGTTAAGTCCGTTAATATTCACAGAACCACATGTAATACTCATGTTGGGTCATGCAAAGACACTTGTAGCATTCGTTTATCATCATTAGAAGACCGACCGGCCTGGTGGGGATGGAAGAGGAGGGGGGGGGGGGAACACATTAGGAAATTTGGGAGAGCCTGTCACAGCAACAAAAGCATCAGTAACAAGGATGCTCAAACAAGAGATAAGAAAACACATATTACCAACATTCATGTAGTAATTACTACAAGTAAGTAAAAAAAAGAGTGTCAAGATTAATGCACTCATGGGGCAGTGTGATCCCAGGATAGATTAAGGCTTGAAAGTAGATAGGTTAGTGTAGGGGAATTTAAAATAATGGTAGGAAAGGAAGAAAAAAAAAATAGGATAGAGAAAGAGAGAAAATTATGAAGGACCCCAGGAGACAAGCGTTCCGAAGAGCGAAAGGGGGTGAAAGAGGTGGTGTAAGGGGGAGGGGAGAGAGAGAGAGATGTAGTAAGAGAGGGAGGGGAGGGAAGAGTATTTAAATGAGAGAGGAAAAGAGAGCCAGGAAATCTATCTGGAAATATTTAGAACCAAAAAAAGAGTAAATTCAGGAGCAGAAAAATGAAAAAGTTCCTGAGCAATACCGGGCAACCATATATAAATCTATTGTATAATCACACAGTGGACCACTCTGGGTCAATTCTGGGTCTTCCTCCTCTTTTCTTTCCATCCAGGCGAGCTTGTGAGGCAGAGATGTCAGGACCATCCGGAGGGGGGGACTGCATCAATCCCCATTGCCGTAGTAATCTTTCAGCATTTACAGGGAGTATGCAAACGAAGGGCTTGTCATCTTTTTTTATTATGAGTTTTGTGGGAAATCCCCATCTGTAAGGGATGTCATTATCCCTCAGTACTTTGGTGCAGTGTTGAAAGGCTTTATGTTGTAATAAAGTTCCTGGGGAGATATCTTGGTAGACTTCAACATGTAAGAATTTATCTGGCAATTCAGGGCGGGATCTGAGACTCCTGAGGAAATCCTCCTTTATTTCAAAATAATGCACCCTTGCTAAGACATCTCTGGGCAGGGAGGGATCCAGATTAGCTGGTTTTGGGATCCTGTGTATCCTGTCGATTTTAAACTCTCTGGGGTCTGTATCTGGCAATGCTGCAGCAAGGAATCCCTGCAGAAAATCCCGCAGGTCCCTGTTTTGTACACTCTCATCTACCTCCCTCAGCCTTACATTATTGCGGCGTGATCTGTCCTCTAGGTCCAGGTTTTTGACCTGAACCTTTGCAAGCTGTTCCTCCAGGTGCTCATTCGCATCCAGCAGGGCATTGTGAGATGCTATCAGCTCTGTGAGCTTTCTTTCCAGAGAGTCTGTGCGTGTGCCCAGCTC
Source organism: Allobates femoralis (assembly GCA_033576535.1). Lineage (NCBI taxonomy): Eukaryota > Metazoa > Chordata > Amphibia > Anura > Aromobatidae > Allobates > Allobates femoralis. The sequence goes on along the minus strand of JARQOC010000006.1, from coordinate 216,571,670 downwards.
CGCCACCTCACCCCGCACCTCTGCCACCATTGTCTTCATATCTGCGTGCAGAGAGGCGCGGAGCTCGGCCAGCAGTTCCCTCATGCTGGCATGTGTGAGCGGGATCTCAGGAGGCTGAAGCCCGCCAGACGCTCCCTGTGTTTGCGGGGCTCGTCTAGCCGCTCGTGCAGCTCTGGGGGAGGAGGGCGCCATATTGGATTCCGGCATAGAGAGAGGCTGAGGGGCCGCGAAAAAGTCTGATACCCGCCTGGGTGTTAATCCAGAGGTCGGTTTTGTCTTACCCATCGGTGCAGGGCAAGTTCCGATCTGTTGTGGAGCAGAGAGGGGTCAGTTTGCAGGCACGGGATGCTGGGTTTTGCCGCTTTTGTGCCCGGGAAGTCAGGAGCTCTGAATTATGTGGCCTCTGCCATTGCCCGCTAGGCCACGCCCTGATGGCAAAAGTTTTGAGGGAGATCCAACTAGTGGACATACGGCGCTCTAGGTTCCCCGATGTTCAACAATATTCTTGTTACTCGGCATCCTACTGCTCATTGTCGAGGATAGATTTGGCTTTGGGGAATGGGAAACTGATCTCATTGGTGACCAAAGCTGAATTCCATACTAGGTTGCTATCAGACCACTCCCCACTTTTGATCACTATTACACCAGAACAGTCCATGGTATGTTGCAGCTTCTTATGGAAATTTAATCCTTTCTGGCTGGTGGTTTTTGGAGGGTCTGTGCAACTCTCCTCTATTTTGAGTTTTTTGGTAGTAATGTGGGTTCGGCGTCTATAGTGTTGGACACAATGAAAGCGTTCCTGAGAGGCATCTTAATTAAATAAATATCACTGGTCAAATCCAAAAATAGGGCCTGTATGCAGAGTTTGCAGGCTGAGGTAGATGTTTTGGAACACACTTATGTGGCCTAACCGACTACTGATAATAAAGTAAAGTGGAAGGATGCTCAATCCAAACTGAATGACTTTGTAATACAACAGGGGGAGCACAAACGATTCTTCCTAAAACAACAATTCTATGCTGAGGGTGCGGGTCATTTGCTGGCGACAGTGGCTAGGGCACAATCTGGTGTTCCGGTGATTTCACTTATTCGGAATGCGGAGGGTGACTTGGTTACAGATGCCAGCGCGGTAGCGAGTGTTTTTTTCCAATTTTATCAACAATTATGTTCTTCTAGACTTAGAAAAACGAGTGCTGAAATAGAACAGTATGTGCGTTCAGTCTGACTGCCCGCATTAACGGATATTCAAAGGGTACTGCTTGAGAACCCAATTACTGTGGATGAATTGGCGTCAGCTTTGCGAGACTTTCAAAACAATAAGGCACCGGGGTCCGATGGTCTCACTATTGAAATTTCTAAAGACAATGCTGAGGTTGTATTACCAAGGTTGAAAGAGGTATTTGACGTGGCGTTGATTGAGGGCGTACTTCCTAGGTCAATGAGGGAGGCAGTGGTGGTTCTCCTAAACTGGGAAAGGATCCTTTGCTGCCTGAATCATACAGGCCTATATCTTTGCTGTCTACTGACGTTAAGATTCTAGCCAAGCTGCTGGCAATGCTTTTGTTGGGAGTAGTTACTCAGGTGGTGGGGGAGGACCAAACGGGGTTTATGCCAAACAGATCCACAGCCATTAATTTGCGCAGGCTGTTTCTAAATTTACAGGTGGAGTCCCGTAACAGGAGAGGTAGGGCGGTGCTCTCACTTGACGTGGCGAAAACCTTTGATAGCGTTGAGTGGGAGTACCTCTGGGTGGTATTGTGGGAGATGGGCTTTGGTGATAGATGCCCCAGCTATTATACATATTGCACAACTCTCCAGTGTGGATACCTATAAGGATTTTCTATAAATTTCAGGCGCTATTCAGGGAACTAATATGGAAAAAGGGTGTTGCTAGAATTCGCCTTGATACGCTACAGAGACCTAAGAATCGAGGGGGCCTGGAGGTTCCCAACCCGCGGATGTACTTTTTGGCATCCCAACTACAACAGCTCGCAATTATGCACGGGAATCTGAATAAATTAATGTGTGAAGTTGTTGATGATATTTCAATCACCTCTTTTTTGGAGGTGGGGTTCTTGGATGGGGATTTCTAAATGAGGATACCTACTCTTGCTCTTCTCAGGAGGGTCTCGCAGAAGGCTAAACCTCTTTTAGATATAATGGGCCATACGCCGTTTACCCCTCTTTGGGATAATTCCGCCTTGTCAGAAATATATAAACTGAAAGGTTATGGTCTGTGGAAAGGAAAGGGAGTTTCATTTGTAGCGCAAATACTTACTGGGGAGGTACTTAAGTCCTTTCAGCAATTATGTGAACAATTATTCATCCCACGGAACACGTTCTTTTTGTACCTCCAATTCCGTCATGCATGGATGAGCCAGCCGAACCACTTACAGAGTAAAATACAACATCACCTTTTATTTAACACTTTATTGAGTGGGGGTAAAGGTCTAATATCCAGGATTTACTGCATTTTAATGCAACAATTCCAATGGGACAAACCGTTATTAATTAAGGAAAAATGGGAGAGAGATGTGGGGGCTATAGACAGTGAATCTTGGGAAGATATATTGGACAGTGTTCCCATTCTATATATGTGTGAAGCACAACGATTGTCCCAATTATACCTACTACATAGAGTTTACAGAACACCGAAATTCCTGCACCGGATAGGGCTTAGAGTGGATGCATGTTGTCCAAAATGTGGGGAGGACGACGCAGACCTGTTACATATGTTTTGGAATTGTAGGCATGTTGCAGGATTCTGGAGTGAATGCGTTGGGTATGTGAATAATGTGTTTGAATCTGCTTTACTGCTCCATCCATTGGTATGTATGTTAGGATGTGTGGGTTCTGACAGGTATGAGGTCAACGAAGAACTGGCACTGAAACGCACTTTGCTCCAGATTACAAAAACGATTTCTGCGCATTGGCTCGACCCACATCCTCTCAGGTTGCGGGAATTTTTGGACAGGATGAGGATACTTATTAAAATGGAGGAGGGGGTGTATAAAAAGCGTAAAGCCATTCACAAGTTTGACAAAGTGTGGAATAAATGGTGCACCTTTCATAGGTATTACTTCTCTGCCATTCTAAATATACTGCAGACTTAATTTCCTTGGGTCTTCTTGGAAATATAAAGACTTGTTTGGATTGTCGATATTCCTTCTGGTGTGTATGATGTCATTGATTTTTGCTGTAGTATTGTGACTGGTTATTGTCATGTATAATATTATGTGCTAGCGTCTTTATATTCATATTTCATGCGTGTCCAAGGTCCTGAGTTAGGGGTTGGCTTGTATGGGGGGGGGGGGGGGGGATTGGTGGGCAATGTTGAGCCCACGGGATGCTTATGTCATTGCATTGATCAAAATTGAAGAGGAAATGGAGCACAGGTATCTCTGCTGAGCATTCAGGCTATGCCGGCTACAAAATGAGCGTAATCTGGGTGCCAAGTCCAAAAGTCAACAAGTCCATGACAAAATTCCATAGAAAAAAGACGGCACTCACCAGATTTGTGTAGTGGTGGTTCTTTATTCCAAGATTAGCGGTGATACACAGTGCAGGGAGTGAGTGGCAGGATGGACGACGGCACCGTTTTGCGCTGGTATGCGCTTCTACGGGTCCAAGCTAATGGCGGCGTGAGCTCCAAACCAATAAATAGGAGGGGCTTAAGTTGCGTGATCACGTCTCCAATAGAAAACATTCTTACAAAAAGTGACAATGTCAACATTAAAATGCAAAATACTGTACATAAACTTCACTGTTGCGAATCAACACACAATCATATAATTTTAATAATATCAGTCAAGGAGCAAATCAACACCTGCGGCATAAGGCAAGACAAATGCACTTTCCATGCTGAATGCAGAGTTAAAGGTTATTCAACAATTCAAGATACCAATGAGCGGTTCAAAGAGGCATTCTTCGCAAGCTACAACACACAGCTGAATCCTGCCTGCATGCGACTACCCAATTATGGGAAAACATCACATGCTATCCAGGAAAACAGCTTAGTGTGAACACAGTTATAAAAGTAAGTATGAGTAGTATAAGAATAGAAATTTACAAGAGAACATTAGGAATATATGGAAATCAGTTAAAAGAACTACCAGCTTATATCTAAAAGGCATACCGATGTCACTAATAAAAGATGATATACCATATAGTGCTATACTAATTAATTAAAGCCACACGTGACTAGATAATTACCAAACATCAATATGCCCCCTTATAGTATTCTAAGCTAGTATTACCAATTTACAGGGCTTCATTGCCTCTATCACAAGCTATATCAATATCCAAACACTGATTACTCATTTCCCAACTTGATAAATCATTCATTCACGCTTATTATAAAGCACTACAATAGCTATAAATATATATCTACTCAAAACTTACTATTCATTATTATAAGTTAGGCTGCGTTCACACATTTGCGTATTTTGCTGCGCTTTTTTGCGCGCGCTTTTTGCCGCGTTTTTCGGCCGCGCAAAAAAGCGCAACAAAATACGCAGGGGCTTTCACACACTGCGCTTTCTTTACTCCAGAAAGCGCAGTGATGTCACAGAGGGGAGGAAGAATCCTGCTTCCTCCTCCCCTCTGTGACAGCCCCATTAGATTTCACAGTGTATTAATATACACTGTGAAATCTAAATTAAACAGAGGCAAATGTATGTAAAATAAAAAAGAATGAATACTTCACCTGTCCGGTGCCTTCTCCCGCTGTCTGGTGCCTTCTGCCGCTCTCCGGTTCCTAGTGAGAGGTGTACTGAGAAGACCTGTGGTGACGTCAGAGGGGGGTCCTGTCAGTACACCTCTCACTTGGAATCGGAGACCAGAGCGGGAAAAGGCGTCGGACAGGTGAAGTATTCATTCTTTTTTATTTTACATACATTTGCCTCTGTTTAATTTAGATTTCGCAGTGTATATTAATACACTGTGAAATCTAATGGGCGGCCACAGCTGTCAAAGAGGGGAGGAGGAAGCAGGATTCTTCCTCCCCTCTGGGAGAATACGCAGAAGTAGCTGCGTAAACAATTGACATATCAATTGTTTACGGAGCTGCGCTTTCTCCCGGAAAACGCAGTGCGTATTTTTACGCAATGTCTGCACTGCAAAGTGAATTTCCCATTCACTTTGCAAGCAGACAAAAGGCACATTGCGTATTTTGAAAAGCGCGCGTAAAAAAACGCGGCAAAATACGCAATGTGTGAACGTAGCCTTACTGTGAATTTCCTCTCCCCTTCGCCCATAGGTGCTGATTATAAAAGAAAACAAAAGACAAAAATCGAACCGACAGATCTATACAAATAAAATCAGTAATATGTAACGAGAGGAAAGATAGAAACAATAATACACCAAAGATATAGAGGGCAAAAATAATCAACATATTTAATAGGACGTGGCTGCTTCTACCACGGGCCAGCTATTGATGGTATGGGGTTAAATTGGACGGTGACCAGCGACAGTAAACAATAAAGGTAGCTTTACACGCCGCCACTGTGCCTAGCAACAGCTTTCCACCGCACGTGCACGTTTTTGACGGTGGACACCGATCGCTGATGCCGCATGTACACGCCACCATTGCGTTGTCAACTGAAGGTATGTTTGTTCCCCGGAAGTTCCGACAATACCTGCGGATAACTTCCTGTGGAATATCTTCGCTGCATCCCACGCCGTTACCACAAAGGAATATGGGCGTACATCTTTCGCGCCGCAAGTACATAGGCGTGACAGAGTTGTGTATTCCGTGACGCTAATACGCTGATTGGACAACGCAATAGCGGCATGATTGGCCAGCCTGCACAGGAAGACTGGCTAATACATGACGCCATTGCAATTGTGTAGTGTGAATGGACAGCTCTTTAAATATGGCGCCCTGTGAAGGGACAGCCAATCGTAACACAGTAGCCCCCACCAATGATCGCTGATGGGGCGCGGTATCCATGACGCTGTGGCACGCCCCTGTGAAATCACTAGGCGACGCAACATCCATCCCTGTGCCCCGTTTAGACGCCACTACCATGGCAATTGTGCCTTTGTGTTGCCTTCGGTTTTTGAGCACGGCTCAGCAACAGGTATCTGAGTCAACTGCAGGACACCGGCAGGAATTTCCCTATTTACACGCCGCCATTTCGTAGCAATTTCATGGCAACAGGCACATATATCCCCAATGCCAGGCAGTTGCTACCTTGCAGTGGTGACGTGTAAAGGGGCCCCAAAAGAAATCACAGAAATACTGCCAGGTCTAGTTTGTCGTTCATACCCAGTGCACCTTGTGCATTGGTATTCAAAATCCAATTGGCTTCAATTTGTAAAAGTTCCATTTTGTGGCTGTGTACAAATGAAGCAATGTGTCTGTGGAGCCCACTGGGACGGGGCACTCGGTGCCGGACCGGGGTGCTGCTGGGGGATGTCACGGCGGTCCTGGTCCGAAACGTGTCCCGGGCCCGCACAATAACATGGGGGGTTATTTACAGGGGATTTGTCACTCGTGACGCCACCCACTATATGCGGCCAGTAATGGGGCCGCCGCTGCTGCAGAACCTCCGGGGATGATGGGTTAGCAGCTTGGATGGAATAGTTCCTGTGGGCAGAACTGGGTTCCCCGGGGCAGTGGTAGAGGTAGTTAAAGTCTGTGAGGATGTTATTGATGCTGCAGGAGAGTAGGGGTAGCAATAGAGATGATAAGAGTAGAGGCAATAGCAGTCTATGAGGGGAAGTGGGGCTTCAGCATAAGGATGACACACACTCGCGGTTTCTGTTGTTCTTCAAGTCTTTACTGGCAGATGGTATTACACAGTATTGTCCACGGAGTCTGTACCAGGTTACTCTCACCCTGACCGGGTCCTTGGCTTCCTACTTGAACGCTGTGTGTGGCCCTGCTGCTGCTTGTAGCTATACTGCTGGCCCTGTCTCTGCTCACGGGTACCAATATGCTGGGCAACTTGAGTCCTCTGTGTCACTGACTCCTTCGTGTTGCTTTGCTATGGTGCTGTGAAGATGGTGGACCTTCACTATGCCGGTGTTTACTGTCCTGTCTGTCTCAGGCACAGCCTCGGATCCGGTATCCGTCTTGAGCGCCTCCCCGGGGTCAAGCTTTTGGGGTAACGCTTTATCCCGGGTATGTTCCTCTGTTACTCTGTCTCCTTTCCTCAGACCTCTCAGGACCTCCACTGACACTTGGCTCTGCTCCTGCTCCAGACTCAACTCTGACTCCAACTAAAAACTGAACTAACTGTCACTTCTGCTCTGAGGTAAACAACTTAGCTCCTCCCACTAGTGCAGGTGCCAGCTAAGCTCCTCCCACTTTCTAGTGTAGTGTTGTGTGGGGATTAAACCTGTGTTGTTTCTGTGGCATATTAACCCTTGGGGTGCCACATGTCCATGATTTCACTGCAACCAGAGATCTGCGAACAATATATGCACAGATATCTGTGTGTGTGACGTGGCCCTAATACACATGTGTCGTATGGTCTTACCAATATAAAACCTGCCATAAGGGCAGAACAGAAGGTAAACTACCCACTTACTTTGACAATTAATAAACGACTGTATTGAGTGTAGCTGACCTCCAATTTTTATACATGATCCTGTTTCTAAAAACTGACACCAATTACAGTGGAAACACTTAAAATTCCCTTTTAATGATCTCATCCCTAGCCATGTTTCACACTTATCTACGGTTTTTAATCTTTTTTGTACTAACAGATCTCTAAGATTATTGCTCCGCTGATATGTCACAATGGATTGTGGGGTGATTTTAGAAAAAACTCTATCCATTTCAATTACATGCCAATGTTTTTTAATAGCTGATGTTATTGATCTAAACATAGGGCCATACTTAAAATTAAAGAATAATTTCTTAACTGAACTGTCATCACTGGTCTTACGACCCACTTCCCTGTTTTATAAAATATGGGTGCAAGCTGCTTCTCTCACTTTTTTCAGGGTCGCAGAGGGATATCCTCTTTGCAGTAAATTTGTTTCAAGCTCATTAGCCTGTTTTTCAAAGCCCTCAGTAGTATTATTAATACGCTTAATGAGTAAGAATTGGCTGACGGGTAAAGCAGATTTTGTGTGTACCGGGTGCGCACTTTCGTAGTGTAGGAGGGAATTTGTGGCTGTCGTCTTCTAAGGGTACCTTTACACGTCGCAACATTGCATCCAATTTCACTTGCAACTTACTGGTTGCAGTGAAATCATGGAAACATTGTTCCATTTTGTTGCAAGGTAGAAATGGAACAATGTGTCCATGATCTCACTGCAACCAGTAAGTTGCAGTAAGTTGCAAGTAAAATTGCATGCAATGCCGCGTTACACGTCACGATATCGCAACGCAACTACGATAAAAAGTCACATGGTAGGGGCGTTGCAGTTGATATCGTTTGTGCGTTGTGTCGTGTAAATGGGCAACACAACTCAAAAACAATGCAACTACGATATCGTTTTTGAATTGTGCATGCTCTTCAACCGTGCAATATTGGCTTGATGATTTGGCAGGATCTTGCTGTGTGACAGCGCAACTCCGATTTGGAGTGCAACTTCTCCAATGTTAATTGGTCGTTCCCTGGGTTGCTCAGACACAGTGTGCAAGAGGGGCGTACGACATCGTAGTTGCGTTGCCTGCTGATATTTCCCTGTGTAACAGCTCCTATGCGATTTTGGACAAGTGCCAAAAACGTGCGCGCTCCCGTGAAGTTGTATGCAATATCGCAATGATATTGGGACGTGTAAAGCGGCCTTTAAACACAGATCTACTAATGGCCGCTTTACACGTCCCGATATCATCGTCCAACTTCGATAAAAAGTCACGTGGTTCGTGCGTTGGCGCCGATATTCGTTCGTGCATTGTGTGGTGTGAATGTGCAATTCGATGCAAGAACGATGTCAAAACGATATCGGGGGAGAAATGAGCAGCCTCTCCAACTGCCCGATATTAAATGGACGATCTGGCAGGATCGTGCTGTGTGACAGCCCAACACCAACTTGGAGAGCAACTTCCCCTATTCACTCCTATGTTAATTGGTCGTTCCCTGGTTCGCACGTACAAGGGGGCGTATACATCGCAGTTGTGTTGATATCTCCCTGTGTGACAGCTCCTATGCGATCTTGGATTACTGCCAAAAAAGTGCGCGCTCCCGTGCCGTTGTATACAATATCGAAACGATGTTGGGACGTGTAAAGCGGCCATGAGGCTGTTATTAACCACCTCTAATTTAACATCTAGGAACTCCAAAGAAGTACCACCCACACATGAGGTAAAAAACATGTTGAAGGTGTTATCATTTAAATAAGTGACAAAATTAAAAAAATCAGCCACATTACTCTCCCACACAACTAGTACGTCGTCCACGTAGCGGATAAAATGCTTTATGTTTTTTAAGAAAGGATTCTTTTGTGTGAACACATAATCTTCTTCAAAAATTGCCAAAAAGAGATTTGCGAGGGTACACGCCACAGGTGTACCCATCGCCACTCCCTCTTTCTGTGAATACCATTGATCTAAAAAACTAAACACATTATGCTGCAAAACGAAACTTAATGAGTCGCAGATAAATTCTTTTATATCATTACTAGTAAAAAGGCCCGATGCAATTGCATCGGGAGCACGATGAAATGAATTGTGTGTATAGAGGCGGGTCAGTGGGTAGCAGAGTATAGAGGGGGCTGTGTGGGTAGCAGAGTATACAGGCGGGTGTGTGGGTAGCAGAGTATACAGGCGGCTCTGTGGGTAGCAGATTATACAGGCGGCTCTGTGGGTAGCAGAGTATACAGGCGTGTCTGTGGGTAGCAGAGTATACAGGCGGGTCTGTGGGTAGCAGAGTATACAGGCGGGTCTGTGGGTAGCAGAGTATACAGGCGGCTTTGTGGGTAGCAGAGTATACAGAAGGCTGTGTGGGTAGCAGATTATACAGGCGGCTCTGTGGGTAGCAGAGTATAGAGGCAGCTGTGTGGGTAGCAGAGTATAGAGGCGGCTCTGTGGGTAGCAGAGTATAGAGGCGGGTGTGTGGATAGCAGTGTGTGATGTGGCGGGAGGCTGGAGGGGTGAGGAGAGCAGAGGCTGGAGGGGTGAGGAGAGCATTGGTAGGGCATCACTGCCACTCTGCGCTCTTTGTGGCCTCCCTGTGCTGCCTTTGATCACCCGATGTTGTCTTTGGCCCTGTGTTGAGCCTTTTGTCTTTGCCCCCCCTTCCCTCTGTGTTGTCCCCCATGTCTTTGCCCTGTATTCCATTTCTCTTCTTCCCCGTGTCTGTGCCCCCCCTTTCCTTTCTGTGCTACCTTCTTTAGTCTCTCTGCCCCCTTCTGTTTCTCAGCTCCTCCTTTTGAGTCTGTGCCCCCCATTCCTTACTGTGCTCTGCCCTTTTGTCTCTCTATCCCCCTTTCCTTGGTGTGCAAATCTTCTGTTTCTGTGGCCCCCCTTCCCACTTTCTGCGTGACCCTTTCATATTTCTGGTCTCCCCTTACTTGTCTCTGCCCCCCCTTCAGTGTCTCTGGTCTCCTTCAGTAATTCTGGTCACCCCATGTGTCTTGGCCCCCCCCCTTCAGTCTCTCTGGCCCCCTTAAGTGTTTGTGGTCCCCCCTTGTTTATCTGTCCCCCTTCAGTCTTTCTTGTCTCACCTGGTGTTTCTGGGCCTTTCAATCTTTGTGGTCCCCCCTTCTGTCTCTCTGCCCCTTTTCATCTCAGCTCCCCTGCCCTTCGTCTCTGTGCAACCCTTCAGTGTTCCTGGTCCCCATTCTATGTCTCTGCTCCCCCTTCCCTCTGTGTGCCCCCTTTCAGTCTCTGTGGTCCCCCTTCAGTGTTTCTGCTCCCCGCTTTTTCTCTATCTGCTCCCCCTTCCCTCTCTCTGCCCCCCTTTTAGTCTCTGTGGTCCCCCTTCAGTGTTTCTGTTTTCCCTTCAGTGTTTCTGTTACCTCGTTATTTCTGTGTCCCCCCCTTTCAGGGTTTATGGTCCCCTTTATGTTTCCCTGCTCCTCTTGAGTATTTCTGCTCCCTTGGTATGTCTTTCAGGCCCCTTACCTGTGAGCTTCCCCCCTTTTGTCTTTATGGTCCCCCTTTATATCTCTGTGGCCCCCTTGAGTGTTTATTGTCCCCCTTATGTGTGTTAGCTTACCTTAATTATTTCTGGGCTCTCTTGCATCTTTGCTGCGGGCCTTTTGTCTGTATGTTGGGCCGTTTCATTTCTCTGTCCTCCCTTCAGTCTTTCTGGTAATTGGCCTTGTTTCTTAGCCTCCCCCTTTAGGGTTTGTGGTCCACCTTATGTCTCTCAGCTGGCGTAGAGTATTTCAGGTCCCCCCTTATGCGTCTCTGGTCCCCTTAAATATTTATTCCCCCCCCCCTTAATCTCTATGCCCCCCCCTCCATCTGTATTTCCCCCCCTCATCTCTCTGGCTGTCTTCAGTCTTTGTGGTCATGCTTATGTCTCTGTGCCGCCCCTTTATCTGTCTGCCCCCCCTCAGTGTTTGTGGTGGCCCCTTATGTCTCTTTGCCACCCCCCCTTTTGTGTGTATGTTACCCCCTTAATCTGTCTGGCCCCCTTCAGTATTTATGGTCCCCCCTTATATGTCTGTGCCCCCCATTTCGTGTGTATGTTACCCCCTTCATGTATGTGGCCCCCTTCAGGTTTTGTGGTCCCCCTTATGTCTCTCTGCTCCCCTTCAGTCATTCTGGTCACCTCTTATGTCTCTCTGGCCCCCTTCAGTGTTTCTGGTCCCACCTTACTTCTCTATGCCCCCTTCAGTCATTCTGGTCCCCCCTTATGCCTCTCTGCCCACCTTGAGTCATTGTGGTCACCCCTTATGTGTCTCTGCCCCCCTTTAGTCATTGTGTTCCCCCCTTATGTCTCTCTGCCCCCCTTTAGTCATTGAGGTCCCCCCTTATGTCTCTGTGGCTCCCCTTCAGTCTTTCTGGATCCCTTTATGTGTCTCTGGCTCACATCCTTCTCTGCTCCCCCTCTTTCATCTTTCTGCAGTCCCCTTCCCTCTGTGTGTCCTCTGTTCCAGTTTTCTGGTGTTCCCTTATGTGTCTGTGGTCCCCCTATTTCTGAAGCAGTCTTGTGTCTCTTCATTTTTTCAGCTCCCGTTATGTCTCAGTTTCCTCTCTAGTGTTTGAGCGACCCCCTTCGGCTTCTCTGTCTCCCCTTCCCTCCTTCCCAGCTGTGACAGCTCCTTGTCATAGCTGGGAAGCAGTGCAGAATGCAGGAGGCGGAGCCATGGTGATGTGCGGTCATGTGACTGATCACATGACTGTGACATCACCAAAGGTCCTATCCGAATAGGTAAGTATAAGTAATTTATCGGGGGTCTGGGGGCGCCGAAGGGGGGTGCGGGGGTGTCCTGCAGGGGTGTGGGGGGCCGGAGGGAGGGGTGGGGGCTCTATTGCGAGGGGGCTGCGGGCAGCAAAAGGGGGGGTGGTGGTGCGAGGGTGTACTGACGGGGTGTGTGGACACCGGAGGAGGGGGTGTACTGCAGGGGGTGTGTGGGCGGTGTGCGGGGTCAGCGGCAGGCGGTGTGGGCTTGTGTTGTGTGTGCCAGCACCATCCTGCGCCATGTTAGCATACCTATCACCTGGGTGTGCTAATATGGCGCAGCTTCCGGGGCAGCACATGGTGCAAAAGATTGTGGGATTGGGCTACAACGCCCGAAATCCCAAACTCCCGATTATATAAGTAGATCTGTCTTATAATTCAGCAAGATCCTTCTAATCATGTCAATAGCCAGTAACTGCGGGATTCTTGTGTAAAGGCTCTCTATATCTATAGAGGCCAAGATGTAATCATCTCTCCACACTATGTGATCCAACATATTAATAAATTCATAGCTATCATTTACTAAAGATGGAATGGTAGTCCAAAAAGGATGCAAAAACCAATCTAGGTATTTAGAAAGTGGTTCTGTTAGGCCGTTTTCACATCACGATTTGTGGCTGTCCGTGGGGATCCGAGTCTCAGCAGGTTCCCCACGGACAGCCACGGATCCACACGGAACTCTGCACTTGGATGGCAAATAGCCATCTGATCCGATTCTATGCAGGATCCGCGTGGATCCTGTTCTCTCTGGCTGTCCCTGCATCTTCTCTATCTGTCCCTGTCACTCCCTGTCAGTCCCTCCTCTATCTCTGCTCTCCTTCTCCTCCCCCTCGTCCTCCCCCCTGTCCTCTCCCCTCCGGTATGTGTAAAACAAATCCTCCCAGAGGATACTTTACCTTCCGTTGGCTCCATGCGACAGTCTCCTGATCTTCTGGTGGCTGCAAGGACGTCTCGTGATGTCACAGAGCCGGTCACCTGATGTGTCAGGTGACCGGCTCTGCAACATCACCACAGGCTCTTCAGCCACCAGAAGATCAGGAGACTGTCACATCCCCGCAGTCGGCGGAAGGTAAAGTATCAGGAGGGAGGACGAGGGGGAGGATAGAGGAGAGGGAGAGCAGAGATAGAGGAGGGACAGACAGGGAGAGACAGGGAGTGACAGGTTAATTATGTACAGAGCACTGCCACTGGGCATGCTCAGTACATAAGCACGGAGCTGACATCAGATCCAAATTCAACTCGGATCCGATGTCAATAGGCTCCCATGTCATCGGGGCTCGGATCGGCTCGGATCCAAGGCTGTCCGATTTCATTCTCGGACACAAAAACTCAGCAGGCTGCGTTTTTGTGTCCGTGCTGAAATCAGACAGGAGGATGGTGCCAAAATCGGTTGGCAAAAGGCACACATCCGATCTGATCCGAGCCCCACAGGAATACATGGGATCCGATTTTGGATCCAAGTGTATCCGTATTGAAACGGATACACTCGGAAGCTCCAAAATCGTGATGTGAAACCGGCCTTAAGGAACCCACTGCGGAAACAATTGGTCTCCCCAGGGAGTCCTTTTTATTTTTATGAACTTTTGACAAGTAGTACCAATGGGATCTGAGGGGATTTTCAGGAAATAATTTCTCAGCTTCTTTTAATGAGATGACATTTTTCTCTACATATGATCTCAAGAGTGACTGCAATTTCTTCTTATATGTTAAGGTTGGATCTGCTGGTAAGGCAATATATGTATTGGTCTGCCCTAACTGTCTTAAAGCTTCTTTTTCATATGCCAGCCTAGTAAGCAGCACAACGCTGCCACCTTTGTCCGCCTTGCGGAAAATGGTGTCAGACCATTGACGCATTTCCCTCAGGGCAGATAATTCCCCTTGAGTTAATTTTTTCTGTTGCTGGGTAAATTAATGCTTTTATATCTTTATCAACTAATTCAGCAAACACATCTATGCTGTCATTAGACGCCATGGGAGGCATGAAAGTGGATTTTAACCCCTTAGTGACGGAGCCAATTTCCACCTTAATGACCAGACCGTTTTTTGTAATTCTGACCAGTGTCCCTTTATGAGGTAATATCTCCGGAACGCTTAAACGGATCCTAGCGATTCTGAGATTGTTTTTTCGTGACATATTGTGCTTCATGTTAGTGGTAAATTTGGGTCGATAATCTTTGCATTTATTTGTGAAAATATAAAAAAAATGGCAAACATTTTGAAAATTTCACAATTTTCAAATTTTTTATTTTTATTCTGTTAAACCAGAGAGTTATGTGACACAAAATAGTTAATAAATAACATTTCCCACATGTCTACTTTACATCAGCACAATTTTGGAAAAAAAAAATTTTTGGGTTAGGAAGTTTAAGAGGTCATCTGCAATTTCTCATTATTCCAGCAAAATGTAAAAAAACATTTTTTTTAGTGACCACATCACATTTGAAGTCCCTTTGAGAGGTGTAAATGACAAAAAACACCCAAAAGTGACACCATTCCAAAAACTACACCCCTCAAGCTACTCAAAACTACATTCAAGAAGATTATTAACCCTTCAGGTGCTTCACAGCAACTAAAGCAAAATGGAAACAAAAAATGGACATTTTAATTTTTCCAACAAAAAAAGAGAATTTTGTTTACTTACCGTAAATTCTTTTTTCTTTAATCATCAATGGGAGACCCAGACAATGGGGTTAAGGGCACTGCCCTCCGGAGGCCACACTAGGTACTACAAGTTTGTAGACACCGCCCCCTCCGCTTATAAACCCCTACCGCAGGGAATATCCTCAGTTTGGTC
The DNA here is from genome assembly GCA_033576535.1 of Allobates femoralis. NCBI lineage: Eukaryota > Metazoa > Chordata > Amphibia > Anura > Aromobatidae > Allobates > Allobates femoralis. The sequence continues at coordinate 216,556,565 of JARQOC010000006.1, read as the reverse complement.
CATAAGCTGCGAGGAGACACAAAAGAACCACACCCGAAACCTCGGGAGAAAGGAAACCGTGAACAAACGGTCCAACAACCCGGAATAAATTGTTCCAACTGGGAACAAGTCAAATGTGACAACAACCAACGGAACACTGGGTGGGTGCTGGGTCTCCCATTGATGATTAAAGAAAAAAGAATTTACGGTAAGTAAACAAAATTCTCTTTTTTCTGGTCATCATAATGGGAGACCCAGACAATGGGGATGTCCTAAAGCAATACCCCAGGGCGGGAAGAGTTCCTCAAAAGACGGATAACACATGGTCCCCCTCTTCAAAGGTGGGCAACCGCCGCCTGGAGGACCCGCCTGCCCAGACTTGCATCCGCAGAGGCATGGGCATGCACCATATAGTGCTTAGAAAAAGTATGCAGGCTTGACCATGTGGCTGCCTGACACACCTGAAGAGCAGAAGCTCGATGTCGCAAAGCCCAGGAGGCACCGACAGCTCTAGTCGAGTGTGCCTTCAATCCCACCGGGAGAGGCAGACCGGAAGAACGGTAGGCCTCCTGAATGGGCACCTTGATCCATCTGGCCAAGGTAGATTTCGATGCCGTGGACCCCTTACAGCGACCCGCCGTAAGGACAAACAAAGAGTCAGAACTCCGGAAGGAGGCAGTTCTGGACACATAAATGCGCACAGCCCTCACGAGATCCAGAGTGTGAAGGTCGCGCTCAACCTGGTGAACGGGAGCGGGACAAAATGATGGAAGCACAATCTCTTGGTTCAGGTGAAAAGTGGACACCACCTTAGGCAAGAATTCTGGCCGTGGGCGTAAGACCACCTTGTCTTGGTGAACCACCAGGAAGGGTGACTTGCACGACAGTGCAGCCAATTCTGAGACCCTTCTCAGAGACGTAATCGCCACCAAAAAGACCACCTTCTGGGATAGACGAGAGAGAGGAACTTCTCTCAGCGGTTCAAACGGCGGCTTCTGAAGTGCCGCCAGGACTATGTTGAGGTCCCAAGGGTCCAGTGGCCGTCTATATGGCGGAACCACTCGAGACACCCCCTGTAGGAATTGACGGACCTTCGGTAGAAGCGCCAAACGTCTGTCAAACAGCACAGACAGCGCCGACACCTGACCCTTCAGAGAGCTAAGGGATAAGCCCAGCTCCAAACCCGACTGAAGGAAAGCCAACAGCGTCGGAACCGACAAGGGCCAAGGTGACCGACTACCAGAAGTACACCAGGCGAAAAAGATTTTCCACGTCCTGTGGTATATCTTCCGCGAAACAGGTTTCCTAGCCCGATTCATAGTGTCAACCACTGTAGAGGAGAAACCCCTGGATGTCAGCAGCCAGGCCTCAAGAGCCATGCAGTCAACCTGAGGGCCCTGGAATTGAGGTGGAAAAATGGGCCTTGCGCGAGAAGATCTGCGCGTTCTGGAAGAGCCCACCTGTGTCCGCCTGACAGCTGCCACAGGTCTGGATACCAGGACCTCCTGGGCCAATCCGGAGCCACTAGAATGGCCACCTTGCACTCCGTCCTGATTTTCCACAAAACCTTGGGAATCAGAGCTAGAGGCGGGAACACATATGGCAGGAGAAATCTGGACCAACTCATGATCAGAGCGTCCTCTCCCAGAGACTGAGGATCCCACGACCTCGCCATGTATTGCGGCACCTGATGATTCAGCCGTGAGGCCATCAGGTCCACATCCGGAGTGCCCCATCTGCTGCAGACGTCTCGGAAGACGTCCGGATGAGGAGACCACTCTCCGGCGTCCATCCCCTGCCGGCTCAGATAGTCGGCCTCCCAGTTTTCGACTCCTGGGATGTGAACTGCGGAAATCAGGCAGTTGTTGTCCTCCGTCCAGGATAGGATGCGGTGGACTTCGGCCAGAGCCTGTGCACTCCTGGTTCCTCCCTGATGATTTATATATGCGACGGCCGTCGCATTGTCGGACTGAACCCGAATGGGTTGTCCTGAGAGGAATTTCTGAAACGCCAGGAGCGCCAGATAGATCGCCCTGATCTCCAGCACGTTGATCTGCAACGCCGACTCCGACTGAGTCCAGAGGCCTTGGGCCCTGTGGTGTAAGAACACCGCCCCCCAGCCCGTCAGACTGGCGTCGGTGGTCACCACTACCCAAGATGGTTTGATGAAAGACCGGCCCCGAGACAAGTGATGTGGCAGTAGCCACCACTGCAGGGAATCTCTGGTCGGTTGAGAAAGAGTCACCAGCCGATTCAGAGAAATCGTCCTCTTGTCCCATCTGCGGAGAATCTCCAGCTGGAGAGGACGGAGGCGAAATTGTGCGAAAGGCACCGCCTCTATTGATGCCACCATACGTCCCACCAACTTCATCAACACCCGTATGGATGACTGTGGTGCCAGGAGGACCTGCTGTACTCCGGAATGGATGGCCAACTGTTTGGCTCGTGGCAGAGACACCAGAGCTGAGTCTGTGTGGAAGTCCATGCCCAGATATGTCAGTGACTGGGTCAGAACCAGGGTCGACTTCTGAACATTGAGAAGCCACCCAAAATGTTCCAGAGACTTCATGGTCGCCTCCAGGCTCACCCGACACAGGTGTTCCGATGGCGCCCTGACCAGAAGGTCGTCTAGATATGGGATGACGGCATGTCCCTGCACATGCAGGAGAGCCATCATAGAGGCCATCACTTTTGTGAACACCCGCGGAGCCGAGGCCAGACCGAAAGGGAGAGCCACGAACTGGTAGTGTTCGTCCCCCACTGCGAATCTTAACCAGCGTTGATGAGCTGGTGCAATGGGTACGTGAAGGTAAGCGTCCCGGATATCTATGGACGCTAGGAAGTCCCCCTGTGACACAGCCGCGATCACGGAGCGCAGGGATTCCATGCGGAACTTCCGAACCAACACGTGACGGTTGAACAACTTGAGGTCCAGAACCGGGCGAAAAGAGCCGTCCTTCTTTGGGACGATAAAGAGGTTGGAGTAAAAACCCCGGAACCTCTCCCCGGAAGGCACTGGGACCACTACTCCGTCTCTGCGGAGACCCTCCAACACCAGATGAAAAGCCTGAGCTTTTTCTGGAGACGGGACCGATCGATGGAATCGGTGTGTCGGCTGAGACGTCAGCTCTATCCTGTAGCCTCTGGAGACTATATCTCGTACCCACTGATCTTGGACCTGGAGTAGCCATCTGTCCCGAAAAAGAGACAGGCGGCCCCCCACCTGTGGGGAGGCAGGAGGAGAGCGCGAGTCATGCGGAAGTGGGTTTGGGGGTGGCTGCCCCCGCCGGCTTCTTCTGGCGACCCTTGGGACGCCACTGAGTAGAGGACTTGTTCCCTCTGTCCGCACGGGCAGACGGTGCTGATGGCTGTGAACTGGATCGAAAGGACCACTGTTTTGGGTTCCTTTTCACGGTATACCGTGGCTTAGGTTTATTCTGTGGAATCTTTGACTCAGCAGAATCCTTAATCAGCTTGTCCAGTTCGGTACCAAAAAGCCTGTCGCCAGAGAACGGAAGATTCTGTAAAATCTTAGACGTGGCATCTGAGTCCCAAAGACGCAGCCACAATAACCTGCGGATCGCTATAGCGTTGGCTGAAGCCACAGCCGAGCGATTCGCAGTTTCCAGTACTGCCGTCCTGGCGTAATCCGCATAGGCCCTTGCTCTATCAGTAAGCGCCAGGACTTCTGAACTGGACCCTGCCAGATCCGCGATACCATCCAGACAGGAGGTGATCGCCTGCAGAGTCCAGACCGTGGCAAAATTAGGGGCAAATGAAGACCCTACAGCCTCATAAGAAGACTTTGCGAGTTGCTCGACCTGTCTATCTGTCGCATCCTTTAATGAGGAGCTATCAGAGGCAGAGAATAGAGAGCGTGCAGCAATCCTGGTCATGGAAGCGTCCACCTTAGGGGACTGCGACCACTCCTGAAGCACCTCCTCAGGAAAGGGGAAGCGATTGTCCTTGGACTTACGGACATAACGCCGTCCAGGATGAATCCTGGGCGCTCTAACCACCCTTCCAAAGTTAGTGTGGTCCATAAAGGAACCACTTGGTCTAGCCTCCGGCCGCAGCCATTGATAGACCTCCTTCGGGTGAACGTTCACCTCCTCCGGGGGTGTCACGAGACGCAGAGTCTCGTTGATGGAGGACACCAGATCCTCCACCCCCTCTGGTGGTTCTGACACGGACCCGAGTAATGAGCCCCCATCATCCTCATCCCCCTCAGAGAGACCCTCCTCTTCAGAGAGTGTCTGGAGCTCGGGTGAATCCTCACGTCGAGTCCGCTTAAGGGGTCTCATAGTTGAGGCAGGGGACACTCTGGAGTAATGTGAAGGAGCCGCTGGATTGTCCAGTCTCCTGGTCAGTACCTCCAGGGATTGCGACATGGAGGACAGCTGGGATAACATAGATTCATTTATCTTGTTCTGTGTCTCCCATGGCCCTGGGCCCACATGGACCACAGGGTACAGCACCGAGGCTGTTGTCTCAGCAGTATCAGCCCGGGCCTCTGGGCGTCCGCAGTTATTGCAGGACCCCTCCACCAGTGTCCCTTTGCATGTAGCACAGGTAGTGGTGTTACTGGCCGCCTTAGCAGCGTTCTTCCCAGCTGAGGACATTCCCACAGCAGAGGGATAAGCCAATCTTTAAAGAGACAAACCGGTACAACCGGCGGCTTACCGACCGCAGTAATGCGGCGGAGGAAGCGGTGTGTGCGTGTGTGGCCTCCGCGAGTCTTCCGGTCTCCCCTGTAATGAGTGCAGCTGTGCACTTCAAGCAGATCCCAGCCGGGAAGTGAGGGGAAGATGGCTTCCGACAATGCAATTGTGGGCGGAGCCGAAGACACGCGGGAAGCCACACGCACGCCCTTAATGACGTCACCGCCGGGGCTGCTTCCATCTCCTCAGGCAGCCCCAGTAATGAAGGCGCCGAGGCCCGCAGCGCGGGAAAGTATCGTGACACACACAAAACACAATACCAAGGCTGCAGACAAAGTCTGGAGCCGACAGCCGCAGCCCCTGTGAGACACAGGGCGGTCAGCCAGAGTGGCCCCAGCACGGGGTCCACCGCCAGAACCGCGGACCCGAGGGTTGCGCGCGGTCTGAGTGTCCCAACACATATAGTGCCGACACTACCCCCAGGCACACAGGAGACACACCAGGTGCCTCAGTGCCGGTCCGGTCTGTAAGCACCTTTAGGGAGGCCTCGGACGGGGGTGCAGCACCAGTCCGGTCTGTAAGCACCATTTAGGGAGGCCTCGGACTGGGCTGGCTCCAGTCCGGTCTGTAAGCACCATTTAGGGAGGCCTCGGACGGAGCGGAGCTGTGCAAGGCTCCAGTCTCCCACTTTCCAGAGCCCCCAAACAGGGATGGGAAGGAGTGCGACAGCGTACCGGGAGACACAAAGTGTCCAGGCTCTAGGCCCTCCGGTACCTCGACCTGCGTGTTCCCAAGGGTGAGCAGGGAGACTGCCGAAGGTCCCCGACCGGGACCATATTACCTTGTCTTCAGACGCCATCACGTAAGTAGTGAGAATGCAGTGAAGTGCAAGCAAAGCGTGTGATACCTCCGAGCACACTAAGTTAAAAACTGAGGATATTCCCTGCGGTAGGGGTTTATAAGCGGAGGGGGCGGTGTCTACAAACTTGTAGTACCTAGTGTGGCCTCCGGAGGGCAGTGCCCTTAACCCCATTGTCTGGGTCTCCCATTATGATGACCAGAAAATGTTCTTTTAGCCTCAATTTTTTTCATTTTCACATGGTCAACAGGATAAAATGCATCCTAAAATTTGTTGGGCAATTTCTCCCGAATATATTGATACCTCATATGTGGTCATAAACCACTGTTTGGGCGCACGGCAGGGCTCAGAAGGGAAGGAGCGCAATTTGACTTTTGGAACTAATTTACCATTCAAAAAGTGAAATGGGGCTCCTTTCCTTTCGAGCCCAGCCGTGCGCCCAAACAGTGGTTTATGACTACATATGAGGTATCAGTGTACTCAGGAGAAATTGACCAACAAATTTTAAGATCCATTTTATCCTGTTGCTCATGTGAAAATGAAAAAATTGAGGACAAAAGAAAATGTTTGTGAAAAAAAAGTACTTTTTCATTTTTACAGATCAATTTGCAAAGCACCAGAGGGTTCACAGTGCTCACTACGCATCTAGATAAGTTCCTTGGGGGGGTCTAGTTTCCAAAATGGGGTCACTTGTTGGGAAGCTCCAATATTTAGGCACACAGGGGCTCTCCATACGCGACAAGGCGTCCGCTAACAATTTTAATGGAAAATTAGCTCCGTTAGCGGACTCCATGTCGCATATGGAGAGCCCCTGTGTGCCTAAACATTGGAGCTCCCCCACAAGTGACCCCATTTTGGAAACTAGACCCCCCAAGGAACTTATCTAGATAGATGGTGAGCACTTTGAACCCCCAGTTGCTTCACCAATGAATCCGTAAAAATGGAAAAAGAAAATTTTTGTGGAAAAGAAAGTACTTTTTCATTTTTACGGATCAATTTGTGAAGTACCTGGGGGTTCAAAGAGCTCTTTATGCATCTAGATAAGTCCCTTGGGGGGTCTAGTTTTCAAAATGGGGTCACGTGTGTGGGAGCTCCAATGTTTAGGCACACAGGGGCTCTCCATATGCGACATGGTGTCCGCTAACAATTTGAATGGAAAATTAGCACCAATTGTTAGCAGACACCATGTCACGTATGGAGAGCCCCTGTGTGCCTAAACATTTGAGCTCCCCCACAAGTGACCCCATTTTGGAAACTAGACCCCCCAAGGAACTTATCTAGATGGGTGGTGAGCACTTTAAACCCCCAGGTGCTTCACAAATGGATCCGTAAAAATGAAAAAAAAAAAATTTTTGTGGAAAAGAAAGTACTTTTTCATTTTTACGGATCAATTTGTGAAGTACCTGGGGGTTCAAAGTGCTCACTGTGCATCTAAATAAATTCCTTGGGGTGTCTAGTTTCCAAAATGGGGTCACGTGTGGGGGAGTGACAATGTTTAGGCACACAGGGGCTCTCCATATGCGACATTGTGTCCGCTAACTATTGGAGCTAATTTTCCATTCAAATTGTTAGTGCACAATGTTGCATATGGAAAGCCCCTGTGTGCCTAAACATTGGAGCTCCCCCACAAGTGACCCCATTTTGGAAATTAGACCCCCCAAGGAACATATCTAGATGCATAGTGAGCACTTTCAACCCCCAGGTGCTTCACAAATTTGTCTGTAAAAAGTAAAAAAAAGATTTTTGTGAAAAAAGTACTTTTTCATTTTTACGGATCAATTTGTGAATCACCTGGGTTTTCAAAGTGCTCACTATGCATCTAAATAAATTCCTTGGGGGGTCTAGTTTGCAAAATGGGGTCACTTGTGGGGGAGCTCCAATGTTTAGGCACACAGGGGCTCGCCATACACGACATGGTATCCACTTACCATTCCAATTGTTAGTGGACACAATGTCACGTATGGAGAGCCCCTATGTTCCTAATCATTGGAGCTCCCCCACAAATGACCCCATTTTGTAAACTAGACGCCCCAAGGAACTTATCTAGATGCATAGTAAGCACTTTGAGCCCCCAGGTGCTTCACAAACTGATCCGTAAAAATGAAAAAGTACTTTTTTTCACAAAAATCTTCTTTTTTTCCTTTTTACGGACTAATTTGTGAAGCACTTGGGGGTAAAAACTGCTCACTATGCATGTAGATATGTTCCCTGGGGGTTCTGGTTTCCAAAATGGGGTCACTTGTGGGGGAGCTCCAATGTTTAGGCACACAGGGGCTCTCCATATGTGACATGGTGTCCGCTAACAATTTGAATGGAAAATTAGCTCCAATAGTTAGCGGACACCATGTCGCGTATGGAGAGCCCATGTGTGCCTAAACATTAGCGCTCCCGCACAAGTGACCCCATTTTGGAAACTAGACGCCTCAAGGATTATATCTAGGGGTATAGTGAGCATTTAGAACCTACAGCTACTTCAAAGAATTTGATAACGTCATATTGAACATTTTCTTTTTTTCACACAATTTCTCACTTTTAGAGCATGTGCACAAGATATGGAGACACCGTGTCCTGGGCGTTTCCTCTCCTGCATTTTTTTAGTATTTCTTTATTAAATTTTTAAAAAAACGACGTGGGGCTTCGCCATATTTTTGGTCCAGCCAGGTACAGCAGGCAGCTACGGGCTGCCACCAACCCCTTCTGCCTAGTTTTACCAGGCTGGAAACCAAAAATATAGGGAAGCCCTTTTTTTTTAAAATTATTTCTTGAAATAATTTTTAAAAAAAATGGCGTGGCTTCGCATCATTTTTGGGCCAGCCAGGTACAACTAGGTAGCTGGGGACTGGAATCCTCAGCATAAGGAGGCCCAAGCTTTCTGTGCCCCCCCGCTGTGAATTGCAGATCGCAGCCGCCCCAGAAAATGGCGCATTCATAGAAGCGCCATTTTCTGGCGCTGTATCCAGCACTTCCAGCTGCCGTGTAGCGGTGGCAGACTGGGTAATAAGGGGTTAATGCCAGCTTTTTGGCAGCTGGCACTAAGCCCGAGATTCATAACGTCTGGCCAATATTAGACCGGACCATTAGGAATCTCTAGTAAATTGTAAAGAAGACACAACACAGAGAAAAATATTTTTATTGGAAAAAAAAACACAAACACATCTTTAGACCCCATCTTTATTACTGTGACATCCGACGTAGTCCAAAGGGAAGGTCCGACGTAGTCCAGTGGGAGGTCCCGCGATGATTCTCATTTAGCATGATCTGCAGTTAACCCCTATGTGGTTGCTCAGGGGTTAACTGCAGATTACCCCTGTGTTGTCACCCAGGGGTTAACTGCAGATCAGTTAACCCCTGAGTGACCACACAGGGATGAAGATCTGCAGTTAACCCTTGTGTGGTCACTCAGGGGTTAACTCATCTGCAGTTAACCCCTGTGTTACAATACAGGGGTGATCTGCAGATAGTTAACCCGAGTGTCCACACAAGGGTTAACTGCAGATGTTCATTCCTGTGTGGTCAGTCAGGGGTTAACTCATCTGCAGTTAACCCCTGTGTTACAATACAGGGGTGATCTGCAGATAGTTAACCCCTGAGTGTCCACACAAGGGTTAACTGCAGATGTTCATTCCTGTGTGGTCAGTCAGGGTTTAACTCATCTGCAGTTAACCCCTGTGTTACAAGACAGGGGTGATCTGCAGATAGTTAACCCCTGAGTGTCCACACAAGGGTTAATTGCAGATGTTCATCCCTGTGTGGTCAGTCAGGGGTTAACTCATCTGCAGTTAACCCCTGTGTTGCAATACAGGGGTGATCTGCAGATAGTTAACCCCTGAGTGTCCACACAAGGGTTAATTGCAGATGTTCATCCCTGTGTGGTCAGTCAGGGGTTAACTCATCTGCAGTTAACCCCTGTGTTACAATACAGGGGTGATCTGCAGATAGTTAACCCCTGAGTGTCCACACAAGGGTTAACTGCAGATGTTCATTCCTGTGTGGTCAGTCAGGGGTTAACTCATCTGCAGTTAACCACTGTGTTACAAGACAGGGGTGATCTGCAGATAGTTAACCCCTGAGTGTCCACACAAGGGTTAACTGCAGATGTTCATTCCTGTGTGGTCAGTCAGGGGTTAACTCATCTGCAGTTAACACCTGTGTTACAATACAGGGGTGATCTGCAGATAGTTAACCCCTGAGTGTCCACACAGGGGTTAAGTGCATATCATTATCCCTGTGTGGTGATTCAGGGGTTAACCCTGCCTCTGTCCCGGTGCACACCCACAGAGCAGAGATGCCGGGACAGAGGCAGAGAGAAGAAGCAGAGTCAGGACGCCGGGACTGAAGGCAGGTGAGTATGAGAAGCAGGGGGCAGGGGGGGTGCCCTGAGGGGTGAGGACGGGGAGGGGGGCACCCAGAGGGGGGCAGGGGGGTGCCCAGAAGGGTAAGGACATGGAGGGTTTGGGAAAACTCCATCCGATCTGATGTTTGATCAGATCGGATGGAGTTAATGGAGGAGGCACAGGGAGCATGGAGCAGGGAGGAGGGGGGGAAGTAACTGCAGAGGGGAATCATGGAGGAGGGTGGGGGGAATAATATTGGGGGGGGCACTGAGGGGACAGCCATGGATGGCATCTCCATGTGATCTGACCTGTCAGATCGCATGGAGATGCAGCGGAGGTGGAGGGTATTACCGGCCGCCACCGCCATTTTGGATGTTGTGGGGGAGGGATGGGGGTGGGGGGGGGGTGATCCCGAGTACTGGGGGTCTTTGGGCAGTGAGGGGTTAATACTTTCACTTTGATCCGACATGTGTTTTCATGTCGGATCAAAGTGAAAGTACTTTTTACCGGCATTTTCACTGTTTGTAATGTGATGATCGGTAAACGGTGTTTACCGGTCATCACATTACAGGTGCTGGTACAAAAGCAGCTAATTACTAATCTCTAGGGTGTCAGCTACAATCGGTACGCTGACACCCTAGAGATATTAGCTACAGGGGCTGCGCTACAGGGCTTTTTCCTGCCAACGTCTACAGACATCGGCTAGGCTTTAGTACCCTTTTTTTCCGACGTCTGTAGACGTAAGGCTGTCGTCTAGAGGTTAAACCCCCTGCAAAAGTTTGTTTACTCTCAGTCCCCAATTGTGGTATAATACTTTGACTTTCATTAATACCCATTAATGTTTGTACATCTATCTGTGACTGAGTACCCAAACATTCATCAGTGAAAAACGCCAATATTAGCTGTATTCACACAAATTTTAGAAGAATCCTTATCTGTATTAACTTTTAATAGATTTTTTTGGGTTTCAAAATGCTTATATAAGTGTAGTTTTTGTGTCGATTTAAATAAATTTGACCGAAATTCTGCATAATTAAAGTGCTCTGGCACACAAAAGTTCAGTCCCTTCTGTAAAACCGCAGTCATATCTTCAGTAAGGACATGATCAGCTAAATTAAAGATCCTAAGCGTTTGAGGTGTCAATCCCTCCAAGACACCTGTTTTCTTTAGTTCGGTGGAGGTAGTATGTTGTCTTCTTCTATTTCTTCCACCCCTTCTAGTTCTCCGTCTAAAGGGGCTAACTTATGTCTTGAAAGCAAGCTGCTGGTGCCTTGTTATTCTTTGATATCTTTGTCACTTGAATCATTGTCATTATCTGATGATGTTACAGGTGTCTTATTGGTTTTCCTTTTATCTCCCTTTCTATTAAACCTTTTGCCAGTTGTTGGTACTTTAGGTGTCATTGGAGTCGCTGGGGTCCTGGGAGTTTTGGGAGTTTTTGGAGTAATAGGATTCTGATTCTCTTTTTCTTCTTTTTTGGTGTATAAGAAAATTTTCCCCATGCAAAAATCCAACCACACTCGTAATCTTCTTTATCGCGTACAAATTTTTCTCTTTTCAGAGCTTTAATCTCATTTTGTAAGGGGATTAACTTTTCATCTAATTTATTTAGAAAGGACACCCATTTACTTTTCTGTGTTCTACCTTCTAATTCTTCTCTTAGGATACCTTTAAACGCCGCAATATTTTATGGCGATATGAGGCGATCTAACGTGCACATGCACGTTTTTCATGGTCGCCTCAGATCGCCGATGGTGCCATTACACGCTGCAATTTTGCCCTCAGCCTATGGCAATGTGTCGCCTCGGAAATCTCCTAACCCACAGCGGAATCAATCCGGTGGACTTCCCGCTTCACATGCCGCAATCCCCAAAGGAATGTGGGCGTACATGTTCAGCGCGGCAAGAACATAGGCGTGCCAGACTGGTTTACACCACGCCCCAAACACGGTCATTGGACAACGCAATAGCGTCATGATTGGTCAGCCTGCTCTGGAAGCCTGCTCGGTATGCCTTTTAGATATAAGCTGGTAGTTCTTTTAACTGATTTCCATATATTCCTAATGTTCTCTTGTAAATTTGTATTCTTATACTACTCATACTTACTATTATAACTGAGTTCACACTAAGCTGTTTTCCTGGATAGCATGTGATGTTTTCCCATAATTGGGTAGTCGCATGCAGGCAGGATTCAGCTGTGTGTTGTAGCTTGCGAGGAATGCCTCTTTGAACCGCTCATTGGTATCTTGAATTGTTGAATAACCTTTAACTCTGCATTCAGCATGGAAAGTGCATTTGTCTTGCCTTATGCTGCAGGTGTTGATTTGCTCCTTAATTGATATTTTTAAAATTATATGATTGTGTGTTGATTCGCAACAGTGAAGTTTATGTATTTTGCATTTTAATGTTGACATTGTCACTTTTTGTAAGAATGTTTTCTATTGGTGACGTGATCACGCAGCTTAAGCCCCTCCTATTTATTGGTTTGGAGCTCACACCGCCATTAGCTGGGACCCGTAGAAGCGCATACCAGAGCGAAACGGTGCCGTCCACTATGTATCACTGCTAATCTTGGAATAAAGAACCACAGCTACACAAATCTGATGAGTGCCGTCTTTTTTCTATGGAATTTTGTTATGTCATTGCACTGTTTGCTTTGTATTGGAAAAAAACTTTTATTCTCAAATAAAAATGATCTGATTAAAAAAAAAAAAACGGCTCTCAGCAGCGCGGGATTCATATTTTCCGCCAAGCCGCGCTGTTTGAATGCCGCGCCTCTCATTGGTCGCTGCGGCGACCAATGACAGACGTGGCATTCAAACCTCGCGCCAAGCCTTGCTATTTCTCTGATTGGTCGCCGCGGCGACCAATCAGAAAAGTACCGCGGCTTGGAGCGCAGTTTGAATCCCGTGCGGGGCACTACCGCTGCGAGCTGACACCGGTCATCTCCCGGCTGGCTTGCCGCGGACCCCTGTGGGGCATGTGGCCGCGGCTGAGCTACTGCTGCACAGAGGTTTTATCGGACAGCATCGGATTTTACTAAATCGCAATGTGAAACTAAACCTTGGTAGATTTGTGGAGGGTGATAAATTTGGATGTGAAGTGTTATTCCTGTTTCTCTGCATCTCATAACTCCATGTCACGCATTGACTTGGGGATAGATATATGGATTCATGGATTGAGAATGTAGAATATTTACTAAGGGTGGTTTCAGACCATAAGCCATTGGAAGTGGTATGGCATATTTGTACAAGATTCCAGGATTAGAAAGGGGAGTGGAAGGTGCACCCAGCCTTGTTGAAATAGATGGATATGGATAAGAGTATGGGTGAGGTAGAAGAGTTTTTCACTGATAATGTTGGGAGTGCATCTGAGGGTGTAGTCTGGGACATTATGAAAGCCTTTGTTCGGGGTTTATTTTTTAGAGACATCTTGAGGTGCAAGACAAAGTCCAGGAGGGAAGAGCTTCAGGCATTGGAGGACCTAAGTATGGCTGAGAGGGATGCAATAAGTCAACCCACCCCAGAGACGCAGGGGAGTCTTAAAAAAGCCCAGGAATTAGTGTATGAGGTACCCCTTCGCAATGCTAAAAGGAGGCAGGAATTTCAGAAAGTCTTGTTTTATGAGGATGGGGAGAAAGTTGGACATCTTTTATCGGTAGTTGCTGTTGCCCATAGACAGTGTCTATTATTGAGCGTTTTGGGACAATATCCGGGCTAAAAATAAACTGGGATAAATCCATTCTCATGAGTGTAGATAGAAGTGGGGTAGACGAAGTGGGAGATTTAGGATGTACCGGACTTAAAATTGTGGACCAATTTAAATACCTAGGTGTTCCACTTCTAGTTAAATTAAAAGAGAAGACTCAAACATGGAGTAAACTGCGTCTCTCGGTGGTAGGTAAGACAAATCTGTCCAAGATGGTACTTATGCCTAAACTTTTATATGTGCTGCATAACTCAGCGGTGTGGCTCCCTTGGGATTTATTCCAGTGCCTTAGCTCTCTATTTTGAGACTTAATATGGGGTGGAAGACAACCCCGGATAAAATTAGAGAGAATGAAGAGACCGAACGAGGAAGGAGGTATTGCTGTGCCTAATCCTTGGATTAGGTGCCAAGGGGAGAGGCGTTGTGAGCGGGAGGCCTTGGCGGTGAAGTGGGCCCTGGAAACTTTGCGTTATTATTTACTAGGTCGCTGATTCAGGCTAGAGACGGACCATTCGCCCCTGACATGGCTGTCCCGAGAAAAAGAGGGCAATGCGCGGGTGACGCGCTGGTTCTTAGCGTTGCAAAATTTTACATTTTCTGTGGAGCAAAGGGCGGGCACCACCCAAGGGAATACGGATGTGTTGTCTAGAACGTGCTGCTTTGTGGCTCACTGTGTCCGACCGCACGGGCTCGAGCAAAGGGGGAGAGTGTGTGAGGTGCCAAGGGGAGAGGTACTAGAAAAAAGGTAAGTTTCCACTCGTTTCATTTCATATGCCTCCCTGTGTTGATTGTGGAATAGTCAGCCCGTGCACATAGAAAGCTTGGGAAGTCAGATTTATCCCAGAGCAGTTGTTAAATCACTGACGCCTGGTTATTTTAGTGTAATCTGGGCCCGGTTTTCTGGATTACTCTGTGGGACTGGGTGTTCCCTCTACACATTCAGGCCAGGTTTTGTTCCTCCCTGGATCAGCTGATATAATCAGGAGAGGTTGGAGGATTCCCTCCCCCCCTGTCTGCTGGGCTGAGGAGCTGCAGTAAGGCTGTCTTCAGATTTGCAGAAGCCTCCGCAGCGTTTTGCGGAGGCATCTGCAAGCATCTGCATGCAGACCGCAGCCCCTATGTTTATAATGGAGCGCACGGCTGTCTGCAGATGTCGCGTCCCTGGTGCGGGCGGGAGTGTGTGATTTGTGCGCAGGCATCCGCCTGCGCACAGATCACATGTGACGTGCAATGGGACCGCACGGCGGTCTGCAAGCATCTGCAGACCGCCGTGCGCTCCATTATAAACATAAGGGCTGCGGTCTGCATGCAGATGCCTCCGCAAAATGCTGCGGAGGCATCTGCAAATCTGAAGGCAGCCTAAGCTACCTTTCCTTTGTTTGTTGCTAAGGGCCACGTCACACACACAGATAATTGTGCAGATATTGTTCACAGATCTGTGGTTGCAGTGAAATCATGGACACATTGTTACATTTGTACACAGCCACAAAATGGACCAATCAGTCCATGATTTCACTGCAACCACAGATCTGTGAACAATATCTGCACAGATATCTGTGTGTGTGACGTGGCCCTTAGGTTTATTTTGTAGTTAGTACTCTGTTGTTTAGTTAGTGGCCAGAGGACCGTAGACATTTATTTTCATGTTTTGCCGGTGTAACACTAATGGCCCCTTTACACGCAGCTACAGGTGACAGGTTTTCCACAGGTAACTTACTGGTTGCAGTGAATCATGGAGACATAGTTCCATTTGTACACAGCACCAAGATAGAACTATGTCTCCATTATTTCACTGCAACCAGTAAGTTACCTGTGGAAAACCTGTCACCTGTAGCTGCGTGTAAAGGGGCCATGAGTGACAAGTGTGTACAATAAACATGGCTGTGACCATACCTGTGTGAAGCCTGCCAGTCTGCCATTGTCCACCGTGATTCCACGGCCGCTCGCTTAAACCGAAGTAAAGATCCCGGCTGAGCTATATCCCTTGTCTCACAAATAGTGGAGATTGTGGGCATTAGTGGCTGTTGGACTGTGACTGCAGAGAAGCCGCTCTGTGTGCATTGTCTCTTGTTTATGTCCTGGCTGAAAGCTTCTGTGCTACTGAAGAGCCAAGAGACTAGCACTATGGAGGACCTGGTGAAACAGTTGCTGCAGGCAAATATCCAACAACAGACTAACACTTACATCCAGAAGGCGCTGGAGCAGCAGCACCAAATGCAACAAGAGCAGTTAAGTACAATAAAAGAGGCCTTGGTTCGGCGGCCTCGAGATGTGGAGGACCGTGCACAAAACGGGGATCCACAAAAGGCCTATTATGATCTATGTGGAGCTGATGCTATGGACTATGTAAAACTAAAAGGCAAAATCCTGGCAAGGCTGGGAGTAAACACCTATGTACGGGTACAGAGGGTACATCTATGGACGTTTATGGAACATCAGCCAGCCCGGTCACAAATGCATGACCTCATCCACCTGGTAAAAAAAAATGGCTGCAACCAGAAACTCTGACGCTCGCACAGATGGTGAAACGGGTTTTTATAGACAAATACCTGCGATACTTACCTGCTAAGATCCAGAGGTGGGTCGGACAGGGGGACCTAACTAGCGCCGACCAGTTGGTGAATATGGTCGAGCGTTATAGCACCTCTGAAAGCCTACTCCAAGGGACGCTACCACCTAGCTGGGGATGCAGGAAGTCGCCTGAAAGACCTGCGAAAACTACTCTTTCTACAAAAGAAGAGAATGTTGCACCTAAGGGTAGCAGGTCCACAAAGGACTATAAGAGGCGGTATGGTCTCTCAGCAAGTCAGCAGACCCAGACTAAGGTCCCCAACTGGGAAGGAAGGGCCTGTCCAGTGTCGGCGATGTCGTGGGCTTGGCTACGTAGCAGCTAACTATCCTATGACTACGGAGCCAATGGACTGTAATGCTACAAGGCGACTGTCCTTATATGCACGGTCAGTCTGTGCTGCGGAGGTCCTCACAGGAACTGAACAACACGTGTGTCGCGTCGAGGTCGATGGCTGTGGTGTGAATGCCGTCCTATACTCTGGCAGTCAAGTAACTTTGGTACATGCCAGTTTGGTGGACCCTGGAGTACTCACAGACTCAACCGTAGGCATTCGTTGAATACATGGCAATACTAAAAACTACCCCACTGCCTTGGTTACTCTTGTCATGCCAATGGGGGCCAAAAGACATCAGGAAATGGTCGTACAGTCTATGTGGCATAGTGTAATCCTGGGGAGAGTCGGTCCATTAATTAAATCTGCCAGGGGTCATCAATACATTCTGGTGGTACTGGATTATGCCACCCGTTATCCCGAGGCTGTACCCTTGCGGAATGCCAATGGAAAGGCAATTTCAAAGGAGCTTGTTAACATGTTTTCTCGCACAGGCATTCTGAAAGAGATACTTACGGATCGGGGACCCCTTTTATGTCTCGGATACTCAAGGACTTGTGTAGACTACTAAAAATCTCCCACCTGCGTACCTCCGTGTATCACCCTCAGACAGACGAGTTGGTGGAGGACTTTAATAAAACCCTAAAGGGGATGTTGAAAAGGGTGGTGGATAAGGACGGCAGGGATTGGGATGCTCTCCTGCTATATCACTTGTTCGCCATACGAGAGGTACCCCAACCCTCCACAGGCTTTTCACCGTTTGAGTTGGTTTATGGGTGGTGTCCCAGAGGCCGGTTAGATATTGCCAAGGAGACTTGGGAGCAAGAGGTAACTCCTTACCGCAGTGTAATCGAACATATAACACTTATGCGGGACAAATAGTGAAAGAATGTTTAGAGCGTGCACAACACGGCCAAAGCAGGGTGAACAATCGGGCTGCTAAAACACGAGTCTTTCAACCCGGAGACCAGGTGTTAGTGTTGGTACCTACTGTAGAAAATAAATTTCTTGCGAAGTGGCAGGGCCCATATGAGGTGCTGGATAGAATAGGTAGAGTGAATTATAGGATACATCAACCAGACAAGAGAAAGCCCGAACAAATCTACCACATAAACATACTCAAGCCCTGGCGGGACAGAGAGATTATGGCAGCAGGGGCAAACGTTGATAGTGGGCCTGGAGGGGCACCAACATCTAGGGAAACTAACCCCCTGAAAGTACTGCTAGAGTTGGGTATTGCAGACACGCTGTCCCAGAGCCAAATACAATAAACTAAGGAGTTTGTACAGAGAAAAGCAGATGTTTTCTCTGAACTTCCTGGCTGTACTCCCTTAATTATACATGACATTGTCACCGACTCTCAGAGGCGGGTCCGGTTGAAACCCTATCGAATTTCTGAGGCCCAGAGACAAGCCATTGCCCAGGAAGTAGAGAAAATGCTGGCACTCTGAGTTATTAATGAGTCCCAGAGTGAGTGGGCTAGTCTCATCGTGCTAGTGCCTAAGCTATCCGATTTTGTAATGATTTCCGCAAATTAAATGAGGTATTGAAATTCGATGCCTACCCGATGCCAAGAGTTGATGAACTTATCGAGAGACTGGATTCGGCCAGATACATATCAACTATTGATTTAACAGAAGATTATTGGCAGATTCCCCTCACTGACTTGGCCAAAGAGAAAACTGCCTTTGTTACGCCACAGGGACTGTTCCAGTATTGGGATATGCCATGTGGGTTGCATGGAGCCCCAGCCACCTTCCAACGACTAATGGATATCATCCTAAAGCCCCATCACCAGTATGCATCCGCATGCTTGGACGATATCATTGTCTTTACTGATAACTGACACACTCATTTGCCAAAGGTACAAGCCGTCTTAGACTCCCTAAGAACTGCTGGGTTGACTGCCATCCCAAGAAATGTACATTGGGGTTGGAAGTGGCTCGCTATCTGGGATACGTCATAGGTAGGGGAGTCATAAAGCCTCAGGCGAATAAAGTGGACGCCATTCGGAACTGGCCGCAACCGGTCAATAAAAGACAAGTTAGAGCCTTTTTGGGGATCATTGGTTATTACTGGTGGTTCGTCAAAAATTTTGCAACCATCGCAGCCCCACTCACAGATCTTACCAAGAGGTTGAAATCGATCACAGTAAATTGGAACGCAGAAGCAGAGAAGGCCTTTCAACGGTTGAAAACGGTTCTATGTGACCAAACGTTGTTGGTTACACCGGACTTTAAACAGGAATTTATTGTTCAGATGCATCTGGTGTTGGCCTCGGCGCAGTGTTTTCACAAGTCGTGAATGGTGGGCTATCTAAACAGAAAGCTCACAGAGGCAGAAAAGAAATACAGCGTTGTCGAGTGGGAGGCATTGGCGGTGAAGTGGGCCCTGGAAACCTTGCGTTATTGTTTACTAGGTTGCCGATTCAGGCTAGTAACGGACCATTCGCCCCTGACATGGCTGTCCCGAGCAAAAGACGGCAATGCGCGGGTGACGCGCTGGTTCTTAGCGTTGCAAAACTTTACATTTTCTGTGGAGTACAGAGCGGGCACCGCCCAAGGGAATACGGATGTGTTGTCTAGAATGAACTGCTTTGTGGCTCACTTTGTCCGACCGCACGGGCTCGAGCAAAGGGGAGGGAGTGTGTGAAGTGCCAAGGGGAGAGGTACTAGAAAATAGGTAAGTTTCCACTTGTTTCATTTCATATGCCTTCCTGTATTGATTGTGGAATAGTTAGCCCGTGCACATAGAAAGCTTGGGAAGTCAGATTTATCCCACAGCAGTTGTTAAGTCACTGACGCCTAGTTATTTCAGTTTAATCTGGGCCCGGTTTTCTGGATTACTCTGTGGGACTGGGTGTTCCCTCTACACATTCAGGCCAGGTTTTGATCCTCTCTGGATTGGCTGATATAATCAGGAGAGGTTGAAGGATTCCCTCCCCCCTGTCTGCTGGGCTGACACAGTAAGGCTGCATTCACACATTTAGTATTTTGCCGCGCTTTTTTACGCGTGCTTTTTCAAAATGCGCAATGTGCCTTTTGTCTGCCAGCAAAGTGAATGTGAATGTGAAATTCACTTTGCAGTGCAGTCATTGCGCAAAAATACGCAGTGCGTTTATGGGAGAAAACGCAGCTGCGGAAAGAATTGAGATGTCAATTCTTTACGCAGCTGCACCTGCGTTTTCTCCCTGTGATGTCATAGAGGGGAGGAAGAAGCCTGCTTCCTCCTCCCTCCTGTGACAGCTGTGACCGCCCCATTAAATTAAACAAAAGCAAGTGTATGAAAAATAAAAAAGAATGAATACTTCACCTATCTGACGCCTTTTCCCGGTGTTCGGTGCCAGGAGATCTGTCTCCTGCCAGCACCTGCGGTGACGTCAGAGGGGCGTTCCCAGCGCTGATTGGCTGCTCGCGGTCATGTGATATGTATCACATGACCGCGAGCAGCCCAATCAGCGCCGGGAACGCCCCTCTGACGTCACCACAGGTCCTGGCAGGAGACAGATCTCCTGGCACCGAACACCGGGAAAAGGCGTCAGATAGGTGAAGTATTCATTCTTTTTTATTTTTCATACACTTGCTTTTGTTTAATTTAGATTTCGCAGTGTATATTAATACACTGCGAAATAAAATGGGGCTGTCACAGAGCGGAGGAGGAAGCAGGATTCTTCCTCCCCTCTGTGACATCACTGCGCATTCTGGGATAAAGAAAGCGCAGTGTGTGAAAGCCCCTGCGTATTTTGTTGCTTTTTTTTTGCGCAGCTGAAAAACGCGGCAAAAAGCGCGCGCGCAAAAAAGCGCAACAAAATACGCTATGTGTGAACGCAGCCTAAGATACCTTTTATTTTGTTTGTTGCTTAGGTTTATTTTGTAGTTAGTACTCTGTTGTTTAGTTAGTGTCCAGACGGCCTTAGACATTTATTTTCATGTTTTGCCTGTGTAACACTGAGTGACAAGTGTGCACAATAAACATTGCTGTGACCATACCTGTGTGAAACCTGCCAGTCTGCCATTGTTCACCGTGATTCCACGGCCGCTCGCTTGTACCGAAGCAAAGATCCCGGCTGAGCTATATCCCTTGTCTCACACCTGGCATCGCAAAGTCAGCATTTTAGAGGCTGGGCATCAACAGAGGGGCGAAGTTCAGTGCAGGCATTGTTAAGCTATTTTGTACGGAGAGCTCCTTTGGTACAAGGTTTACAAGCAGGTACTTTTGGTAGGTTGGGTGGAAGGTTCCCCACACTGTGCCTTATACATAGGATCTGGAATAGGATTAAAAAATTTATGGAAGTTAATAGATTGACCATCTATTCTCCCGTATGGATGAACGATAATTTGAGTGAGTTTTATAAATTGGGGGATCAAAGAGATTGGTCTCATAAGAGGATTTGCTATGTTACACAATTGGTAGTAAATCACAATTTAAAAACGGTTGAAACTTTACAGGCTGAATTTCAGCTGCCGATCATGGATCGTTTCCGCTACATCAGGGTTCAACATGCCTATAGGTGACAAATGTGTTTAAGTGCCTTGGAGGTGCAGAGGTACATTGTTTTGGATTACATTTGCATGGAGGGGTCCACGAAAAGGGTTATTTCCACTGTTTATAAAGATCTTCTTCATACTTTTCTGTTGCGGCATCCGATTCAGGCACCAGATAAATGGGTGGAAGAAGTAGGTGTATTTGATGATGCAGTGTGGGAGTCGGTCTTAGAATATATTCCCAAATTGTCATTAAGTGAACTGGGAAGGATGTTGCAACTATATACAATTCATAGAGCTTATAGATCCCCTGAATTATTACATAGAGTTGGTGTGAGAACTACCTCTGAATGTCCGAGATGTATGACTGAGGGAGCGGGTATTTTGCATATGTTGTGGGAGTGTCCATAGTCTGATTGAAGGAAGGTATGGATGTATATTGGGTTATGCTGAAGGAATTGAAATTAATAATGCACAGAAAGTGGCAGTGGAAAGAATATTATTCATGGCTAGGAAACTGATTGCCAAGAACTGGATCAAGGCTGAGCCCCCACTAGGACAGAATATATTAAGCAAGTGGACTATACAATACAGCTTGAGGAAAGTATCTATTACAAGAGGAAGTCTATGTCAGTATTTGATAACTTATGGAAGGCATGGAGGAGGTGAGAAGTGGCAAGGGGAGTTAATACCTGGGTGATGGTGTAAAGAACAGACTCCTATTCCAGCTATATGATATGTGGTATTGGACTGTATAATGTATGGATCTGTTACTGTCTGCTCCTAATATAAGAAAATGATGTATTTGCTGTCTACAAGGGGAGGTGGAATTAACATTTGAAATATCTAAATATGAGGAAACTTGATGCTACTGTTTTGTATTAAGATTTTATTTTGGTTAATAAAAATATCTAATTTAAAAAAAAAATTATACTAGATGTGGGCCCAATGTTATCGCATCGGGAGGTCGGTGACATCACAATGGAGCTGGGAGTGGTGGCTGTCTCTCCACTGTGCTGTTTTCTCTCCTCATGTGCTCTCTCCTTTGAGCTGTCTCCCCATGTATGTGGTGTCTTCTCCTGTCTGTGCTCTCTCTCATGTATGTGACTCACCGCGGCCGGCAGACTCCGGTTTAGACAGGCGATTCTTCTCCTTCCTTGTCACGGGTGGACCGCGCCTGCCGGTAGTGGGGCCCGGTGTAGTGCAGATCAAAAGTGAAGACGTCTTGGTGGAACAGATTAAAGGGGTTTTAATTTGTTTTTCTTCGTGACGCCACCTATGAGTAGATTCGGTAAGGGCTACCGACGCTGCGGAACCCCCGGGGGATGGACAGCAGCAAGATGTTACGCTCCCCACAGGCTGAGCGGTGATCCCCGGGGGCTGGAGCTGCTCAAGATGTTGTGCGGCAGCTGCGGTTACTTTAGTGTGCGGACGGATAGTTCATAAGGAAACACGGACACAGATAGTCTCTGCAACGGGTCTTTACTGTAACCAGCAGGCAGTACATGGCTTACAGTGGTTGAGTAGTAGACCGGGTGGACTCAGCAGTGATAGTGCTCCTCAGAGATCCGCAGTGTTCCTCCATTCTACCTACTTAGTTCCTTCTTGCCAGCGTCGCCCAGGAATACCAGGTCGGGTACGGGGAGGCTGCTTCAATGCCCTATCCATGATGTACGTTCTGGATGCTTTGGGGAGCCTTGTGTCCCTCAGTGGGTACACCGCTGGTTAGACGACTGGAAACTGGCTGGTGGTGGGGTGCTCCTATAAAGCTGCTCCTCCACGGGGCTGGTTCGCGTGACAGAGGTGAACTGCTGCCAGCTTCGGTACCAGTGAACCGGCTGTAAGTTGTGGGCACGGGAGTCTTTTGGGAACCCGTGTAGATAAGCCCAATCCCGGTGGTTAAGGCCTCAGGTGCTGACACCCGACCGGTGACGGCCCAGGGGCCCGCACGGAGTGCGGAGCCCCCGCCTTTCTTTCTCTGTTCAGACTCTCTAGATTATTGTGTGTTCTACTACACTACCCTAACACTCCACCCCCCAGGACCTATGATTGGTCCCCTGTTCTAGGTGTTGCATGTTGGGTTGGATCTCAGAGTTAACTATTTCACTGCTTTGTCAGAGAATATTGCGGCTGCAATACTCCCTTGTGACGCACTCGTTGCGGGGCGCCACATATGTGGTCTCTCTACTTCCTGTGATATTTATCCCCTCTGTGCTCTCTCCTTTGAGCCGTTTCACCCCCTGCCCCTGTTTTCTCTCTCTGCCCCTCTGCCCCCCTGTGCGATCACCCCCTGTGCTTTGTCTCTTCCCCCTTGTGCTCTCTCCCTCCTGTGGTGTCCAAAGATGGCAGCCGTATAAGTGCGTATTCATGCACTGGGTCACGCCACCGTCATCTTTGTATACCCAGGCGTACAAACATGGCAGCTGCTTGAGTAAGTGCAGATGCAAGCTAGGTATACGCATGCGCACTTACTCAGAAGGTGACGTGTGGGTGGCGGTGATTTCGGGAGGCAGTGGTTGGGGCACCACTGGCAGTACTGTGCCAGTATCCCCAGTGGGTACCATATTTGCACACCTATCACTCTCTGCCTCCCTGTTTTCTCTCTGTGCCCCCTCTCTGCATCTTCTCCCACACCATGCGTCACCTGGGTGTGCAATGGTGGTAGCGGCATGACTAACTGGATCTGCGCTTACCTGGCATGAGCACGCATAGTTAGTATCCAAGGATGGTGGCGCTCTGAATAACTGCACCTGTGCCCAAGAAGGCGCATGCACAGTTAGTCATTTGGTGATGTGTGGTAGGGCGAAGTTTGCGGTCAGCGTGAGCGGCGGGTTTTGCGGCAACAGTGCTGGGTCCAGTTGTCGGCGGCATCGCTGGGTGTATTGTGCCAGGGGCATATTTGCACACCCATTACTGTGCAAGTATGACTGCCGCCGCGTAATAGGAAGACATCCCGATAGCGAAAGTGGATGACAGACCGGATAAGGTAATTATATAGATAGATATTATTATTGCAATGTAATGCTACAAAAATGGCACACTATTCTGCCTAATAAAAAGAAGAGCCAAGTATGGGGATTCGTAGGTTACTCATCCAGCGGTCACAGACTAATAATGACCTGGTCAATGGACTGAAGATCTACAAATTGATTCGCTCATCTCTAATAATCACACATCAGATGGTTTACAGGGGATGAATTAAGTACACGTCACCACTTTACCTAAATCCAATAGAGAATTTATGGAAGGAACGAAAGCTCAGAGTTCATAGAAGGAGCCCACAGAACCTTTAGGGTATGATTTGTATGGAAGAATGGGCCACACCTGCGGAATATATGCAACTAGTTTCTCCATACAGGAGGTGTCTTGAAGATGTTATCATCAACAATGGATTCTGTACAAAGCATTAAATAAAAATCAGTAAGCATGTTTATTACTTTTTTCCTGTGTCATTTCTCATTATTACATTTATGGACAGCTATAATATTTATATTTGCTCACTTATATAGCAACATTAATTCCACATTGCTTTATATACATCTGCAACACTGCTCCCATTAGGGCCAACAATCTAAGTATTTCTTTGGAGTGTGGGAGAAAACCCACACAATCACGGGGAGAACATACAAACTCCTTACAGATGTTGTCTTGATGGGATTTGATCCCAGGACCCCAGTGCTACAAAATTGCAATGCATTGCTAACCACTGAGCCACTGTGGTAACCATTACATCTGAGGGAGAAATTTGTGTCAAAACTCCTTTAGAAATATATTTACTTAAAAAATTGTTGAAATGTTCAATATCTACAGTGCTGTGCAAATTAATTGGGACAAAGCATTTTTGTAAGTAAATTCGTAAGTTGGGGTTACCAATCAGTGATTCAAACCAGTTTTAACTGCTTTGAACAGGTGTGAGTGTACAACCTTGAGTAACAAAATGTGGTTTCACTGGTTTTAGTCAGAAATAACAGCTAGCTGCCCCCTCAGCTTCAGCTGAGAGCTTGTTTCTGTGAGGAGTGGTTTATTGTACTTTTTCTCTGTGTCATTCGTGCCTGTAAAAATGGATGTTACTCCATGGAAGAGGTCTAGAATTATTACTCTTAATGAACATACAAATCTGACTGTAAAAGAAATTGCTTCCACTGTTGGTATTGGAGAATCTACTGTTTCAAGAATAATTTGCACACACAATGAAACTGGATCGTTTTCTCCAAAACGAAAAGAGAAATGTGGAAGAAAAAGGAAAACGACACCAAGAACTGATAAAACACTTATCAGAAATAGTAAATTTAATGCAAGAAAAACAAGTAAAGACTTGCTTTGTCCCAATTAACTTGCACAGCACTGTATTACACCAGCTGTATATAAAAAATTTGACAATCAACGTGTACCACTAAATTAAGGGTATGCTGAAACAGGTTTTAGAGCAGATCCACTCAATAATCCTCCTAAAAACGCTTTGTATTAATTTATATAGGAAATCCACTTTGTTGTCGACATGAGGACATCTACCGAAGTTAGGTACTGTTAAATCAAAAGGCTGAAAATAGTTCTTCAAATCCTCATTCTTAATGGACCCGACTTTTCAGCGTCACCCACTCCCACACCTCCTCTTTGCCCTACCCCCTATCTGTCGGTGTCCCCCAAGATTCGGTTCTAGGACCATTACTCTTCTCCATCTACACCCTCGGCCTAGGACAACTCATTGAGTCCCACAGCCTACAGTACCACTTCTACGCCGACGACACACAGATCTATCTGTCTGGACCTGACATCACCTCCCTACTATTCAAAATTCCACAATGCCTGTCCGCCATCTCATCCTTCTTCTCTGCTTCAGCTTGGTTCCTAAAACTGAACATGGACAAAACCGAGTTCATTGTCTTCCCCTCAAGTCAGTCTCCCCCTCTATCCATCCATGTCAACCACTGCTCACTCTCCCCAGTCCTCCACGCCAAGTGCCTCGGAGTAATCCTCGACTCTTCCCTCTCCTTCAAGTCTAATATCCAAGCCCTCGCCACCTCCTGCCGACTCCAGCTCAAAACCATCCGCACCTTCCTCGACCATGACACTGCTAAAACACTTGTTCATGCTCTCATCATTTCCCTCCCTGACTACTGCAACCTCCTGCTCACCGGCCTCCCCGCTACCTCCTTCGCACCTCCCCAATCTATCCTAAACTCCGCTGCCCGACTAATTCACCTGTCTCCCTTTAGTCTCCTGTTTCCCTCTCTTCCCTCTCTACCAAGCCCTTCACTGGCTTCCCACTTCTCAGAGATCCAGGTTCAAAACCCTAATCATGACATACAAAGCCACCCACAACCAGTCTCCTCCATACATCTCTGACCTGGTCTCCTGACACCTACCCTCATGCAACTTGCAATCCTCCAAAGAACTCCTTCTTTACTCCCCTCTTATTTCCTCACACAACTGCATATAAGATTTCTCTTGTGCATCCACTATACTCTGGAACCCTCTCCACCAACATATTAGACACTCACCTACCTTGGGAACCTTCAAAAGAAACCTGAAAACCCACCTCTTTCGACAAGCTTACAACCTACAATGAGACCCGGTCCACCGCATCATCTCACATTCAGTACTTCCCCTCTCCTACTGTATCCTCACTCATCCCTCGTAGACTGTGAGCCCTTGCGGACAGTGTCCTCTCCCCTCCTGTACCTGTACGATTCGGTTGTCCAAACATATTGTACTAAAAAACTTTGCATGAATATAGCCTTACAGATCAAAGACATACTTAAAAAAAACATGAGTGGGGCGTGGCTAAGCGCTTGATGTGAGCAGGAGCAAGGCAGAGAACCTCCGCAGCCATAGTGCTCATTTATCCTGTTTAGAGCCCAGAGCCGGTGACCAGATGGCTGTGAGTGGATGTCAGAAGGTCACTGGAGCAGGGGGAGAGCATCGGGCAGACTCCGGGAGGCAGAGATGGTCCGTAAACGACAGAAAGATGCTGGAGCAGGAGGCAGTGCGGCCGGGCAAGATGGCGCCGACAGAGGGGAGGAGGCGGGAAAAAGGAATGCAGCATTTGCCCGGAGCCTGGAAGTGGCTGAGCGGCTGCAGAGATTTGCCAGAGACCCATCTGACCCCAGTGCACAGGTACAGCTGATGGATGGTGGACAGGCAGAGGAGGAGGAGGAGGAGGCTGGGCAGCGGGAAGCTGTGGAGAACGAGTGCAGGGGAGATGTGGAGGAAGAATTAACCCCTCGGCTGAGGGAGGAAGAGGCTGAGGGTCAGCAGATTGAGCAGGCAGAGGTGGAGGAACCAACCATTAAGGACGTGTATCTCATTGTTTCATACTGTAAAACTGCACTGGCTGCCCTGACCCAGCAAGTCCATACTATGAGAGAGGAGATGGGGGGGCTTAAGGCTACAGTGCAGAAAACCACTGTGAGACTTACTGAGGTGAAGAAGAGAGTGGGAGACTCAGAGGATCATATTGTGACAGTACAAAAGACACAACTGCAGCATGGCAACAGGATCATAACAGTGGCTAACAAGGCTGATGACCTAGAGAATAGGTCACGGCGAAATAACATCCGCATGGTGGGGTTCCCAGAAAGAGTGGAGGGGTCTGATCCCACAGAATTCGCTGAAAAGTGGCTACTGGAGAAGTTTGGGGCAGCACAGCTGTCTCGTGTTTTTGCTGTGGAGAGAGCACACCGGGTCCCAATGAGACCACCAGTACCTGGAGATGACCCACGCACCTTGCTGGCTAGGATTCTTAACTGCAGGGACAGAGACACTATTCTTCGTAAAGCCACCAAAATGCCTGATCTCACCTTTGAGGGCAAACGCATAGAGCTATACCCTGACTATTCTGCAGAAGTGCAAAAATTGCGTATGCAATACAGTTCAGTGAAACGTCAGCTACGCGCTTGGAAAGTGAAATACTCCACCATATTCCCAGATAAGCTGCGTGTGGAGGCTTTGGGAAGGGTGCACTTCTTCCCCACCCCGGAGGCCGCAACTGCTTGGATGGATAGAAACCGTACCAGGCTGCAGGAGGAAGGAGACCGGGATCAAGCAACCTGAAAGGGACATGGTTACTGGTCCTGCTAGTGCGGAAAGACGGAGGGGGAAGGTGCGAGACTGGATGCTCAAATATCCCCTCGAGTTATGTTATGCCCACCATTTTTGGGCCTGATCTTTGCTTTTTTCATTCTGTATTTTCACTAGAATGTTATTTTCTGTTGGTTATCCTAGTTAACATGGGATTGATCGGTTCTGGGACTCTGAAAAGGGAAAAGTACTCTTAGTATAATCTTGTAACATGGCGCAGAGGCGATGCCAGGTCTACCTGCTAAACGGGACTACTTGCATGTGGACTGTGCTCGTACGGCGCTGGGGTCGATTGTACCCCTACTTTTATTGGTCACGGGGAGAGTTATATAGTTGGGGGAGGGGAGGGGGGAGGAGGGGGAGGGCCTGGGGAATGGTACACGAGATTTATCATATGGAAAGGGTGCTCATGGTGGTGTGACCTGGGATCCGGGTGGGTTGCATAGAAGTCTGCAGTTCTTGGATATGTATTCTAATAATGAGTGGTAGCACTTTACGTCTTCTAAGCTGGAATGTAAGGGGGATTTCCGATAAAGATAAGAGGGCTGCGGTCAAAAAGAGTGGTGCCATGGTTATGTGCTTGCAGGAGACTCACCTGGGCAAAGACACTACTAGTTGGCTAGCCAGACCCTGGATTGGGAGAGCGTACCATTCCACTTACTCATCCTACGCCAGAGGAGTGTCATTGTTGATACATACCAAGGCGCCTTATGAGGAACTGGAGGTCCAAGCGGATAAAGATGGCCAATTTGTGTGGGTAGCTTGCAAGATGTATGGAAGGGAAATGATTCTGGTGGCGTTGTATATTCCGCCGCCATATTCTAAAAAGAAATTACAAGAGGTTGTGGATCTAACCAGAGGGAGAGGGGGCACGCCAGTGCTTATTTTGGGAGATGTGAATAATGTGATGAATGAATATTGGAACTCAGGACTGGGGGGATGAATGGCACGGTGGACAGGCTGACGGCGTTTGGATGTTATGTCACGGAAATGGGCTTGATTGATGTTTGGAGAGTGAGGAATGAGAGGAGGAAGAAATTTTCCTGTCATTCGGCCACACATGGTACTCTTTCCCGAATTGACCTTGCTCTTGGGGATGTGGCCATGGACGCCATGGTTAAGGAAGTGGAATATTTGCAAAGAGTGTTGTCTGACCACAGCCCACTTCAGGTTACGTTACAATTGGGTGATAGGAGGGGAAGAAGGAATGTCTGGTCTTTGCATCCGACATGGCTGAAATCATTGGATCTGAATGGTATAGGGGAGGAATTGGAAGAGTACTTTCGTGAGAATGAGGGGAGTGCGGAGGTGACGGTTGTGTGGGATGCAATGAAAGCCTTTTTGAGGGGTATCCTAATCAGAGACATAGCACAGTGCAAGACCCGACATAGACTGGCAGATCAGGAAGTGACGGAGGCTTTGAACGAGGCGGAAGCAAATATGATACTGAATCCTACGAGGGAAATGCATGACAAACTTAAAGACGCGCAGGAAGCGGTGAACAGGGTGCATGTGGAGCGAAGTGAAAGGAAGAGGGCCTTTCAGCAATCTGTTTTCTTTGAAGAAGGAGAAAGAGTGGGGCACTTGTTAGCAGTTAACTCGACTGCGCAGAGGGAGAGCAACCGTGTATACAAAATAAGGGATGACAGGGGCAGGGTGGTTACGGAGACTCCGGAAATTTTAGCAGTCTTCCAGGATTTCTACAAGGACCTGTATACATCAGCTACGGAGGTCGGGGATGGTGAGGTGGAGGAATTCTTGGAGGGCGTGACACTTACCGCACTGACGGAGGAGGAACGGATGAGGTTGGATGGGCCAATTGAGATGGAGGAGGTGGAGGCAGCCATATTTTCTATGCCAGCGAATAAGGCGTCTGGGACCGATGGCATTCCGAGTGAGGTATATAAAGAATTCTCTGATGTGTTGGCACCCCGGTTGAAGCAGGTATTTGACAGCGCAAGGGAGAGGGGGGCTCTCGCGCGGTCTATGGAGGAGGCGGGTATAGTGGTATTGCCCAAGGACGGTAAAGATCCTGAATATGCAGAATCCTATAGGCCAATATCCCTGCTAACGTCAGACGTCAAGATACTAGCTAAAATCCTTGCCACTCGCCTCTCTGGTGTGATACAGAGCCTGATCCATACAGATCAGTCTGGATTTGTTCCGGGCCGCTCAACGGCAGTCAATTTGAGACGCTTGTTTCTCAATCTTCAATTGCCAGCTGACAACAGTGGCGGGAGGGTAGTGGTATCGCTTGATGCGAGAAAAGCATTCAATAGTGTGGAATGGAGGTATTTGTGGAAAATCCTGAAAGCGATGGGATTTGGAGACGGATTCTTGTCCTGGGTGAGGCTGCTGTATTCCTCTCCGAGAGCGACTGTTAAGGTGAATGGGGAGCGGTCGAAGTCCTTCCGGTTGCATAGGGGAACCAGACAGGGGTGTCCATTGTCCCCGCTACTCTTTGCGGTGGCGATGGAACCCCTGGCAGAGAAAATCAGAGTGTCTGGAGAGGTGGCTGGTTTCAGGTTTGGTAGAATCACGGAAAAAATTGCACTTTACGCGGATGATATTTTGCTATTTTTGGAAAACGCAGGAGAGGCATTGGGAAATGTCATGGATATCATTCAGCGGTTTGGAGATATCTCGGGCTTATGGATAAATTGGCACAAATCTTGTATCATGGCGGTGGATCGAGCAATTGAAGAGGAGGAGATAGCCGCACAGGGGAGACAGCTTCAGATGGTGACCAAATTTAAAGGGATCCTGTCACCCCCAAAACACCTATAAACCTATTAAAACCTGTCCCTACAGCATATTAACACTTTCCCTACACTCCTTTTACCTCCTAAATGCCCTTAGTCAAAGTGAAGAAAAACGTTATAATAGTACCTGCTTAGTGATGATAATGAGTGACTATGCTATTCATAGTCACTCATCAAGGCAGCCCCTCTTCTTCAGATCACGCCTGAATAGGCGTGATCTTCCTCATGGATTCAAATGTGCGCTCCCTGCGCGCCTCCCCGCGCTCCCATTACGTCCGTGCTTCAGGCTGGGGGCAGTATGACGCGATTCGCGTCATTTCCTGTCGCCGGGTGACGTCTCTACAACGGCGCAGCTTTCAGCTTCAAGTGCCGCATTGCGCATGCCTGCGGGAGCGCACTGCGCATGCGTGCGGGAGCCTACACGGCCGCTTTGTGTAGGCTCCCGCACGCATGCGCAGTGCGCTCCCGCAGGCATGCGCAGTGCGGCACTTGAAGCTGAAAGCTGCGCCGTTGTAGAGACGTCACCCGGCGACAGGAAATGACGCGAATCGCGTCATACTGCCCCCAGCCTGAAGCACGGACGTAATGGGAGCGCGGGGAGGCGCGCAGGGAGCGCACATTTGAATCCATGAGGAAGATCACGCCTATTCAGGCGTGATCTGAAGAAGAGGGGCTGCCTTGATGAGTGACTATGAATAGCATAGTCACTCATTATCATCACTAAGCAGGTACTATTATAACGTTTTTCTTCACTTTGACTAAGGGCATTTAGGAGGTAAAAGGAGTGTAGGGAAAGTGTTAATATGCTGTAGGGACAGGTTTTAATAGGTTTATAGGTGTTTTGGGGGTGACAGGATCCCTTTAAATATCTGGGGGTATGGGTGGCTCTCCCTCTGACAAAATATTGGGATTTAAATATTGTTCCTCTATTAGAGGTGTTCAAAAGGAAATTGACCGCCTGGTGTAAACTGCCTCTGTCGGTAACTGGGAGGGCCAATTTGATTAAGATGGTGCTGATGCCTCAGTTAATGTATGTGATACATAATTCCCCTGTATGGATTGCTAAAAGGAAGTTTCACGGAATTAGTGCCATCTTTAGATCTCTGATATGGGGGAAGAGATCGGCCAGGATCAAACTGGAAACCCTTCAAAGGGGAAAAGAGGAGGGGGGGTTGGCTGTACCTCATGCATGGATATACTTTTTGGCAGAGCAGGGCCAGCATATGAGGGGGTGGAGAGACAATAACATTGAGGGATCCAGCTGCAGACTCTTCTCTCACATTACAGGACGGGACCCACTAGTGCAGGGATTGGAGGATGGTACATTTGAAAAATTGCGAACACAGTATCCGACAGTTCGTCTAATACAAAAGAGCTGGAATGCGATACAGAGGGTTCGAGGGGTGACTGGGCTGACAATCTATTCGTCGGTATGGGAAAACGTGCACTTGAAGGAATTTCAGAAAATGGGGCCCATGGCTCATTGGCAAACTAAAGGAGTTATGTGTGTGGGGCAGCTGATGAAGGAGGGGAGGATGAGTTCATTTGCGGAATTGAGAGAGGAGTGCAATGTCCCAAGTTCCTGGGAGTTCCAATACGCAGGAATCAGGCACGCATGGCTAGCGCAGCAGAAACTAACAAATATGACTGTGCAGAAGGATGTGACGTTGGACTATGTCTGCATGACGGGCGACACTAAAGGGGTTATCACTGGGATCTACAAAGACTTGCTGTATGCATTTCTGGGAGGATCTGGTCTCAGGGCTAAAAGTAAGTGGGAGGAAGACGTTGGTGACTTGGCGGAGGAGCAATGGGAAACCATACTGGAGGCTGTGCCCCGACTGTCCCTGAGCGAACAGGCCAGACTCTCCCAGTTGTATATCATCCATAGGACATACAAAACGCCAAAGGTGTTGTTTAAGGCGGGCTTGAGGCAGGATTCTTGTTGTCCCAGGTGCGGCTCAGAGGAGGCTGGAATGCTACATATGCTGTGGGCGTGCTCTAAATTGACGGCATTCTGGATGGCGATTATTTCTAGACTGGAAGGGGTGTACGATTGTAAAATTGGAAGAGATCCAATTGTGTGTGTGCTGGGTGATGTGTCGTCCATCCGAACGTCGGAGGCAGACAGGTTAGCCATAGCCAGGCTGCTGTATGTAGCACGTAAATTGATAGCCAGCAAGTGGATTGACCCTGAACCTCCAACTAGAAGGGAATTTAAAAGCACAGCACGTTATCAGGCTTGAAGAAATGATATATAAGAGACGGAACAAGGAACAAATGTTCCATAAGATATGGGCTACCTGGCTGCTTAAGATGTGAGGAAGTATAGGTTAACATGCTCATTGACCACCACTAATGGGAATTGAGGGAAGTGTACCGGGATGGGGTGGGGTGGGGCAGGAGGGGGGGTATGGGCGGTTTGATTTATGTGCATACTGTAATTGAATATGTTAACGATTTAATGCTGTGTACGGGTGTTATATTTTTGAAACCAATAAAAATAACTGGTTTAAAAAAAAAAAAACATGCGTGATGCGTTTACATGAAGTGGAAAATGAGCAACCATAATTAGACTACCATGCTATAAACCTTTTGTTTCATTTGACACTGGTCACAAAATTCTAACTAAATAAGTTATTATTAAGGCAGATATATTCAGCAAATCATTTTAAAATAATGGCCAAGGCAAAAAGGTCAAAAGCTAGAGATTTTGACTGACTCATCTTATGTTTAATGTTCAAAACATGGCCGCGATGTAGAGGAAAATTATGAAGACTGAATAGAAACATTTGTTTGTGACTATTAGGTGTTTGTGTTAGTCAGGTGAACTATATATAGGATTAACCTATTAATGAAAATAGGGGTTTAGGCATCCTCACCCCATCCACCATCAGGGTATGTCTACAACTGTAAGGGTACCTTTACACGCCGCTACAGCATGGTGGAAACAACCGGGTACTTCACGTGCCACACACCAACGGTTACAAACGGTACCCGCACCGCCTTTACACGCCGCTACAAGGTGCTGTACAGAAGGTAGAAACTATCTCTCGCTGCACCGCCGGGTGCCTAAAGTTACCTTCTGAAAAGCACCTTACCTCATTTACACGCCGCTACAGAGGGTAATATGGGAGGACCTGGTGCAGCAGGGACAACACATAGGCGTGCCAGAGTTGTGGATTACGAGACGCTCGTACGGTGATTGGACAATGCAATAGCATCATGATTGGCAGCCAGCGCAAGAAGGATGGCTAATACATGACACTATTGCAATTGTGTAGTGTGACTGGTCAGCTCCTTAAATATGCCGCCCTATGCAGCGACAACCAATCGTAACGCAGGAGCTTCCTCCAATGATCGCTGAAGGGGGGTGGTTTCACGGAGGCTGTGTCACGCCCCAGGGAGTTAACTAGGTGACGAAAAAACCTTACCCTACCTTATTTAGACGCCACTACCATCGGGTTGAAATCAACCTGTTTTAGAGCACTGCTCTGAAACAGGTGCCGCAAGTGACGGGTGGCAACAACCTACTTTACAAGCCGCTACCTCGGGTTGATTTGGCGGTGCAAGATACATTTGTCTCATCAACCTGGTTGTTTCCACCATGCTGTAGCGGCGTGTAAAGGTACCCTAACAGAATGCTCTACTTACGTTGTAATCGGAGAGACCGTGGCGATACCATTACTGGGCTGTTATAAAAATCTTCATGCGCTTTATAATATTCCCACTCATCTGTTGTGAAGTACACAGCGATTTCTCCATTCTTCAGAGGGACCTGAAATAAAACAACTCCAGTCATCCTCCTATAAATGCTATACAATATAATACAATATGATATAATTATAATATCATATGTACTAGGTCATTACTTTCAAGTTGCAAGAGCAGAATGACTTGAAGTTTCACATTTTCATGTATTTCAGTTTTACAATAGTTTAAACTTAATATTAAGCACAACACATAGTGACGTTTTACATAAACATTTTCTGCATCATAAAGGTGAGATGTGATGAGCCCAGGGCAAGGGGTACTCGGATACCGGGCCTGGGTTTGATGGATTTAACTGGGGAATCAGGGGTGGTCAGGTTCCCGATTCCATGCCCTGGCTGTCATTTGTTGGAGGGGGGTAATATTTACAGGGGATAAAGAGAATGTGACGCCACCTGTGGATCCTGGTAATTTGGGTACCAGCTCTGCAGGTCGGCCGCTGAGGTGATGATGGGTGCAGCTCAGTGTGGTCCAGCTCCCCACAGGTGGAGCTTTTACCTCAGGGCAGCGGTGATGGAGGATTAGGGGAGTAGTAGTTCTTACCCCTCTGGTGAGATGCTGGTGATGCTGAAGCCCTCCGGGCACCGGTGAGAAGGGTAACAGACACCAGTTCAACTCCAACTCCACTTTACTGGGTACGGGCAAATGTTAAGGTGAAACACGGTACAGTCTGGTTTAACGGGTGATTGTTGCCGGTTCAGGGTTCCCCTATGGAGTCTCCAGATGCTCCTTCTCAAGTCTTTCGGGGTCTAATCTGTTCTTCTCTCTCTTTCACCACCCTTGCAGAGCTCTCCCGCCAGTCCCCTGGTCTCCTACGGTGGAGCACGGGTTTCCTTTACCGGTACGGACGGGAGCGGTAACTCCTCCTGCCACCGGAATCTGGACCGATGCTCCTGTGATCTAGGACCTATTTTGGTACTGAGGGGCGAGGTACCTTCTTGTGGCGCTAACGGTTACCCGGTGATTATGGGCCGGCAGCTCGTTGGTTTGCGGCCAGAGATAAACTGCTGACCGCCTCGGCTTCCCGAGTTGCCGGTGTTCCCCAGACGTTACCAGCCAGCTCCAACCGGTTCTGGTCCGTCCCCTTCTGTCCTGGGCCCCCTCTTAGAGATGGGGATCCCTCCTGTCAGCAGCCTGCCAGGCACGTCCACTCTGGCTGCCTTCCCAGCATTGTCTGCACTAACTGTCACCCTAATCTTCTTGCACTGACCTAGGCTCCACCCCCTTTTGGACCTACTGAATAATCAGTCCCTCTATACTAAGGTGGCCTAGTCGTGTGTGCGTGTGTGTGTGTGTGTGTGTGTGAAAACAGACTTCATAGGTTAAACCCTAAACCCACAACTTACAGAGGAACACATATATTTGTAAAGTGTAATACCTCTCTGTGGCGCCTAGCCAGAGGGGCGCCACACATGATAAAAGAGAGACTACTAGAAATATCAGTGGAAGTGGATGTACAGTGCTCAAGTGATGCTCCTCACCTCTCCAGTCAGCAGCTACATGATCTTGGTAGTAAGTTCTAGGATCTTCTTGTCATGGTCTCTCTCTTGTGAAGCAGATGTACTCACAATGTCCACCACGTTAGTCAAGATGTCACCAGATTTCTTCACCACAGTGTATTCCTACAAACACAGAGATTTCAGTGAAAGTAAGAATAAGGCTGTGTGGCTGTGTGCCTGCATTGAGTATTTTGCAACAAATTTATCTGCACCAAAAACCAAGTGTTTACAGAAAAAACACTGCAAAAAAGGTGCGTACTCGACTTATTTTTGCGGCCATTTTTTCACAAATCATTTGAATGAGTCAAAAATGCTGCAAGAACACTGAAAGAATTAGCATGCTGCACATTTGGAAGAACACTCTGTTACGGTAGTTCAAATTCTCAAGGAAAAAATGAGCAGCGTGATGAGAATATTTCAGAAATCTCAATCAGTTTGTGGGTACAGTAAAATGCAGTGTTTTTCAGATTTGCAAAAAGAAATGTAAACATGCGACGGCGACACTGGCGGGGCACCAAAAACGTGCGTGCTCCCGCCCGTCGCCGCCAACATCTCCAGCGACGTCACCTGGTGTGACGAGCCCCTTAGGGTGTGTGCACATGATGTCTTTTAGATGGCGGTACACCGACTTTCTTTTCCCAGGCAAAATTGCTTCAGGAAAATGCTGGCGGTCATTTTCTTGAAGCGGCATTCTTGCAGTGGCTTGACCACTGCCATCTTTTACTCTACACTTAAGCCCCTGTCACACATAACGAGATTGATAGCGAGATCGTTGTAACGTCACAGGTTTCGTGACGTAACAGCGATCTCACTAATGATCTCGCTGAAGGCCCCGTCACACGGGGCGACATCGCTGCCGATTACATAGGCAACTTAGGGGCGTGGCCTATCGGTGGCGACATCGCCCTTACGTCGCCTCATGTAAAGGGGCGATGTTGGCGGCACCGGGAGGTCGCCTGGCTTCAGAGCAGTGCTCTGAAACCAGGCAACCGATCTGGGGCGATGTGCACACATCGCCCCATGTAACCGGCCGCCTGTGTCCTGTCAGGCGATGGGAGCCATAGGCTCCCATTGTCCTGCATCACCACTGGGGTTTTCAGACACCCCGGCGGCGATGCCACCTGTCAGCTCTCCGGCGCGGGGCTGGAGATGTCGCCGCATGTAAATGGGGGACGGCGACGCTGGCGGGGCGCCAAAAACGTGCGCGCACCCGCCAGTCGCCGCCAACGTCCCCAGCCCCGTCGTCAGGTATGACGGAGCCTTAAGTGTAAAAAAATCCCTGGTCTGTGGAGCGCTAGGGCTAGAGATAAATGGCACTAGGGTTATTTTAGAAAAGGTTTCTTTATTAACCTCTTACAGGCCACTACGTGTTTCTGCAGCAGAGCGCTGCCTTCATCAGGTGATGCAAGAGGGTATTGCCAGAAAGTGACTTAATATATAAAAAAAACATCAACATATCATTGGTTGAACAATAAAACAATTAAAACAATTAATGATTACAACATTAACCCTACAGATACCAAGTTAAAACAAAGAACCCATATAAAAAATCTAAAATGACATACACTATCAATTATGCATGCATAATATTATACAGAATAATAATATTAAATATTAAAAGAGCATTATAAAATAACTTTACTACACATAATCGCACTGTATGCAATACAATGAGCGGCATCGGAAGTGAGAGGAGCAGACACCGGCAGAGCGGGGAGGGTATACAATTCTTTATTTTCTATATTTTCAGGCTTTTAGTTTTTTCCCATGAACAGTGCACACAGATGTCACAGTGTAAACATCTACGTGCAGGGCATTTTAAATAATATAATAAAGTGAGTACTAATGAGCGGCACAATAAGAGAGAGGAGCAGGCACCGCCGAAACAATCCTATATAATCTATATTTTCAAGATTTTAGGTTTTTGCCCAAGGTCAGTGCACACGGAGGTCACAGTGTGAATATCTGCGTGCAGGGCATTTTAACGGAGAAAAAAAAAATTTTTTTTTTTTTTTTTTTTTCTCCTTTCCTCCCGTGGTTCCTCGAAAAAAAAGAAAAAAAGAAAACATATCACCGCGTGGGGCACACACAGACGCGATCTGCGTGGACAAACGGACGTGTGACTGGGGCCCAAAGGATTTCATAAATTGCAAAAGATTCGTCTGTATATCCCAAACGTTTAACGTTTCGCCACATTCTCTATACTGAGATTCAAACCTTCTGGGGCCAGGGTTCCCAGTTTGAAAATCCAATAACTCTCTTTTCTTATGAGACTTGTTAGACGATCAGGATCTTTACTATCAATGTGGTCGATGATGGTCAGCCGCATTTGACCAGGGTCCCTCTGATGGACCGCATTAAAGTGTCTGGATACACTGTGTAGTTGGTATCCTATTTTTATGTTATGCCTGTGTTTGTTCAAGCGGGCATGCATGGTCTGCACTGTACGTCCAACATACTGCAGACCACACATGCATTCCAGCATGTAAACAACAAACATAGACTGACACGACAATCTATGTTTGATGGGGTACTCAATCCCCGTAGTCCTTGAGGGGAAATTGATTTCCCCATCCAGAATACTACGGCAACACAGGCATTTAGGAGTTAGACATCTGTAACAACCCCAATCTGAATTAACAGTTGTTTGTACTGATGAATCTTTATCAGATACCTTACTAGGTGCCACTAAATTACGCAGACATTTGTTCTTCCTATAAATAATCATAGGTTTATCAGGGATGTGATCCGAAAGAATAGGATCCCCCTTAAGAATAAACCAATGTTTATTAAGTAGGCCCTGTATAATATTATGGGGCTGGCAGAATGTGGTTACCAGACTCCATCTATTGAATTTCGATGTTATTGTTTTCTCCCTTCTTTTTTTAAACACTTGTTCCACACATGATTCCTGAGACAAATCGTTTGTTTTTTTAAAAGCATCCTTCAAGATTTTTTTAGGGTAACGTTTTTCCAGAAACCTGTCACGCAAAACCAATGCCTCCTTTCTATAATCGGAATCGTCTGTACAATTTTTTCGGATCCTCCAGTATTGGCCATATGGCACATTCCGAATCCAACTGGGGAGGTGCCCACTGTCGAACCTCAAATAACTGTTGACATCAACAGACTTAAAGAAGGTCGACGTGGACAACCCCCCCAGGTCATCGAAACGCACCAGCAGGTCCAAAAACTGGAGGGCCCTGTTAGAAAGGGATGCCGTAAAAGACAACCCCCAAGTAATATTATTCAGCTCATCAACAAACCTCAGGGCCTCTTCCTCCGTGCCCCCCCAGACAAAGAAGAGATCATCTATATAACGACGATATAGAACAATGTGGCCTCCAGCCGAGGTGGACTGCGCGATGTAGGCGGATTCGAAAGCACCCATGAAAAGAGCCTTAAGTGTGACACTTAGCAGCGATCAGGCCACTGCTGTGAGATTGCTGATCATTACAAAGTGCTCTGGGTCATTTTTTGAACGTTGGTCTCCCGTTGGTCAGCACGCATTGCTCCGTGTGACAACGAGAGACCAGCGATCAGCGATCTCACAGGCTGGTAACCATGGTAAACACCAGGTATCTAGGCAGCGCGCACTGCCTAGATACCCGGTGTTTATCATGGTGACCAGCGCTAAGCAGGGAGGACGCTGGTAACTATGATAAACAGTGGGTATCTAGGCAGCGACCGCTGCATGTATACCTGGTGTTTATCATAATTACCAGCGTCCTCCCTGCTTACAGGCTGTGCTAAGCAGGGAGGACGCTGGTAACTATGATAAACAGCGGGTATCTAAGCAGCGCGCACTGCCTAGATACCCGCTGTTTATCATAGTTACCAGAGTTATGGAGGTGGCTCCCTGGTTCATGGCCGCTGGAGAGATCTGCCTGTTTGACAGCTCCCTAGCGACCAGGTAACGACGCATCAACGATCCCTACAGGATCGTTATCGGGATCACTGGTGCGTCGTTGTGTGTGACGGGAGCTTTACAGTTTGGAGAGTAGGAAGATCCCAGCACAAGCCTTCTGAAATATAAGCCTGAGGCTTCTTTTAACTACTAGATGGTTTCCAAATCCTGAAGCAGTTGAGACGTTTCATAAAATAGAACATTTTGATGTGCTCTTTTTATGGGACAATTTTGAGGTGTTTTTCCCAGGATTCCAGGTGGAATCCAACTGAAAAAGACACTGTATGCACATACCCTAAATCATGTCTTCTATAGTGCTATTAAGGTAATGTTGTTCTAGACTTACATTGAGCTCATGGAGCTCTGCCTCCAAAAGGTCTCTCATTCTGGATAGTTCATTAGCGCTTTATATTTATACTAGAAATGGACCCGATGCTATTACATCTGGAGGGTGGTGACATCACGATCATGGAGGGCTCTGTGGCACTGGCAGTCTTTCCTCTGTCCATTTTCTTCCCCCCACCCCCGTGTTCTCTCCTAATGTATGTAAATACATATATTTTTACTTAAACTGTTTTTTTTGTATTAATAGTGTTTAAATTCATGGTCAGAAATGTGTATGGCTTCGCTGTATTTTATATTGGCAGCGCAGGTAAACCAAGCAGTTACTGGCTGCCGACCCCCGCTGCCTGGTGTTACCTTCACTGGCAATGAATTATACAGGGGTACCCTATTTTTTATTTTTTTATTTAAATAATTAAAAAAACAATTTGGCATGGGCTTCTCTGTATTTCCTATTGCCAGCTAAGGTAACCCAGGCAGCTAAGGGCTGGAATTCTCTGTGTGGTGAGGCCCCAGCGTTCTGGGCCCTCCACGCTGAAAATTGCAGCCAACAGCCCCCCCCCCCCCAGAATTAGCGCCTCCATGACAGACGCCAAAACTGGCGGTTACCCCGATCTTCCTGCTGCCGTGTAGCGGTGGCAGACTGGGTAATAAAGGGATTAATGTCAGCTTTTTTGGCACCTTGCGTCAAACACTATTGCTAATGTCAGTCGTCAGTATGACAGCCAGCCATTAGCAATACTTTCAGGTAGGGGTGAGTGGGGGCATTGGGGGGTGAGCGGGGGCAGTTGGGGGTGAGCGGCGGCAGTTAGGGGTGATCAGCGGCATTGCAGGGTTAGCGGGGCAGTTGGTGGGGTCAGTGGGGGATGAGTGGAGTCAGTGAGGGGTGAGCGGGGGGCATTGCAGAGTGAGAGGGGTCAGTGGGGAATAAGCAGGGGCAGTGGGGGGGTTAGCAAGAGTTGGGGGTGAGCAGGAGCAGTTGGGGGTGAGCAGTTGGATGGAGTGGCTTCAGTCCACGCTCCCTCTCACCCTGGCATTGTTCTTGCGGAATTGACATCGGAAAGTCAAAAGCTGTGGGGGTGGAGTAAACAGAGGGGGCGTGGCAATGGGCGTGACTGAGTGCACTGCTCTGATATGGTGGGCGTGTCCTCGATCATGCCCATTATGGACGTTGGAAAGTGAATAGCCATGGGGGTTGGAGTTAACAGAGGGGGTGTGACAGTGGGCATGGTCAAGCACACTACCCTGATATGGTGGGCGTGTCCTTGATCACGCCCATTATGATGCCCCCTCTGTTAATTCCGCCCCCCACGACCTTTGTCTTTCCGACATAAATTCCGCAAGAATAATGCCGGGGGGAGCGCGAGCATGGATTGGAGCATGGGGCAGGGGAGAGCGGGGGCGGGAGCGTGGACTGAAGTAAGGAGCAGGCAGCGTGTGTGGCGGGTTTCTGTTATCCGCCCCCGCCAGCCTGCGCCATCTACATACATAAACGACAGTTGGGACTTCCAGACGCTTGGGTGTGGTAATATGGCGGCGGACCGCGGTGCTTTATGGCATTTGGTTACAGCGGCCGGAAGTCCCAACTGGCGTTTATGTATGTAGATTTATACACACAAAACACATCTCAAGAGATCCATAGTTTACATTGGGAAATATTCTCAGATAAGAGTTGGTTTGAAGCCTCTGGAAACTTTTACAAAGAAGCATCATAATAACAAGTAATGTAACTCACCTCTCCAGTCAGAAGGCTGATTATTTCCATCGTAAGATTTAAGATCTTTCCAGAGATTTGGTCCAAACTTTTGGCTTCCACCGAACAAGGTGGCTGCTCCATGTTCCAGTTCCTACAGTACATGTAAAACATATGACAGGTGAAAATAATGCAGTGAACATGATAGTATATTACCAGCAAATACAAAAAGCTTGAGGAGTTAATCCATGCAAAATTGTGGTTTTGGCACAGTTACCCTCTAAAATCACACTGACCACTCCACTAATCACTAATAAGCTGCCAAAATGCTAGATCATTCAATAACGAATGGTGCATTCACACAACTAGAGAGCAACTGTATTTTACGGTCCCCGTTATGACCAAAATTTCCAGCCTGACGTTGGGTTTCCAGACCTAAACTAACAACCTTATAGTCGTATCAGGCTGTCATTCACATTAGCTAAAATCATGCCAGTAATTTCAGCCATAAGACAAAAATATAAATTATGGTCACTATGTAGTTTATGAATGTAGCCTGTAAGGTATGGTCTGACAGTGCAGTGGTGCAGCCAGAACTACATTATCTGCTTACCCTAATGGCACCTTTACACACCGCCACAGGAAGGTAGAAACCGCCAGGCATTCGACACAATTGTGCCTGATGCCTTGAAAACACCGTGAAGTGGCGGCGTGTAATTCAGGAAGTTCCTTCCTGTGTCTTCAGATACCTGTGTCAGAGCCGTGCTCAAACACAGGCAGGCATAATCCCTATGGTGACGGCGTGTAATCGGGGCACAGGCACGGTATTTGAGTTCCCTGGGGCGTGCCACAGAGTCATGTATACCACGCCCCATCAGCTATCATTGGTGGGGGCTACTGTGTACCCATTGGCTGTCCCTGCACAGGGCGGCATATTTAACGAGCTGACCAGTTACAATACACATTTGCAATAGCGTCATGTATTAGCCAGCCTTCCTGCGCTGGCTGGCCAATCATGATGCCATTGCATTGTCCAATCATCGTACGAGTGTCGCATAATACACAACTCTGGCACGCCTATGTGTTGTCCCTGCTGCCCCAGGTTCGCCCATATCCCCTTCTGGTAGCGGCGTGTAAATCAGGGAAGGTGCTCCACAGAAGGTAACCCGTGGCACCCGTCGGCACTTCCGGGAACGAAAATACCTTCTGTGGAGCACCTTGTGGCGACATGTATATGCGGCATCAGGCACCGTTAGTAACCGTTGAAAACGCGCACGTGCGGTGTCTGCCTGTTGCTGCCCTCTGTGGTGGCGTGTAAAGGTACCATTAGGGAGGTAATTCCTAGAGAGGTTGGTAATTAAAATCACTATTTGGTCGCAGGTTTCTCTTCATTCTACATTTAATTTTCTAGCAGATGTCCTAACAGGAGCACCATGTTCTTAACATGTATACATTTCTGTAAGTCGGAACCAATACAGTAAATACATAGGCTGCTGTTATGTATATGCCTGCCGTGCATTGTTCAAGAAGTGAGGGCACTAGGAGATTTGTGACTTCCACCTGCACATCAACAAGTATGTAAAATAACAAGATCAACCGGCAGATATGGGGTTTGGCTGGTTTTACACTACTGATTTTTGGAATTAGGGGGAATGCGGGTAAAACCTGCATCCCCCATATTCCTCTGCAAATGTAAAATCTGTTGCAACTGGATACACCGACATCAGTATTATAACTGATCCGTCTCATGGATCAGTGATAATACTAGTGCGCGGGCATCCAGTTGCAACAAGTTTTATTCATTTTTTTTATGGATCTGGTGGAAAATGACACGCCCTCTAGTGGATGTGTTATTTAAAGCTGGGTTCTGGGCATGCTCCGTAACAAAACCCAGATCTGGCATCTGGAGCCGGCAGGATACAGATTCTGCCATATCCAGGTTTCATAGAGCATCATTAAAATTTAACATGTAATGCCCCGGATGTGGGAGTCCACCGTTTTGAAACGATTACCGAACACTTACCAGAACACTTACCAAACTGTGTTTTTGGTTTCAGTGTAAAACCGTGGTCACCTGTTTCAGTGGGAACTGTAAACAACTGGATGCACCCACAAGTTCCTGTGGCTCCATTGAAAGTCAATGGCCTGAAAATGGACGTGGGTGCATCCAGTTTCAGCTGGATTCACACGGATACCAAAAACCGGTAATGTAAAACCACCCTTAGGGTACCTTTACACGCCGCTACTGGCGGGTGGATACAACCAGCTACTTCATGTGCACGCACAAACGGTCACAAACGGTCAACGCACCATCTTTACACGCCGCCACAAGCTACGCTACGTGACATCTATCCCCGGATACACCGCTGGGTGCCACAAGTAGCCATCTGTAGCTTAGCGTACCATCTTCAGACGCCGCCACCACAGGGTACTCT
Source organism: Allobates femoralis (assembly GCA_033576535.1). Taxonomy (NCBI): domain Eukaryota; kingdom Metazoa; phylum Chordata; class Amphibia; order Anura; family Aromobatidae; genus Allobates; species Allobates femoralis. The sequence goes on along the minus strand of JARQOC010000006.1, from coordinate 216,512,149 downwards.
GGGTGGAACAAAGACAGCAGAGAAAACATATAGGCGTGCCACAGTCCATCACGCCGCGCCCAAACCACAACCATTGGCTAACCCAACAGAGTTCTGATTGGGCAAGACGCAAAGGGCGGATGGCGGACACCTGACGTAGTAGTGATCGGACTGTGGCACGGAATAAGCGCTTGTGACATGGCGGAGTGTGCAGGAAGAGCCAATCGGTACGCAGTATCTTCCACCAATGATCGCTGATGGGGGGCGGTAACCCGGAGCCTGTGTCACGCCCCAGCTACATACCAGCTACATTGCCTGGTGTCGACACATCCCTTCTGTCGCTTCTTTACACGCCGATACAGCTCGCTACAATCGCCTGTGTAGCCACCTGTTTCCGGGCAGTGCTCGGAAACAGATGTATCTGTGGCCGGGTGCCTCCTACCGTCTTTACACGCCGCTACTACGGGGTATTTTCCCGCTACAAGCTACATTTGTAGCCTGTAGCTGGTTGTATCCACCCGCCAGTAGCGGCGTGTAAAGGTACCCTTAATCAGCAGATCAATAGTATTCTGACAGTATACGTCTGGCACAGTTAGATCCCCATTGCTGTTACAAAATTACCTTTATTCTTCTTGGCAGTCTCGGGCTTTCCGTCATAGGGTTGCAGCTGGCACCGTTTCAGTCACCACTCTATGCATATTGAGCAGCGGCTTTATTCACACTCTGGCTCTGACTGACATCCGCCGTCTTGTGATATAATGCTGAGTCGGCTGGCAGTCAGTGCCTGTGGCATGACACAAAGAGGAACTCCAGTGAGAGAAAACTTTTTAGTACAATTCCTGCCCTCCTACATGATGAAGCAGAGCTGTACACTGCAGTTCCAGGATCTATAGATCTCTTATAATTCAATAAAATCATACCTGCTTCTGTGTTCCGGCCCCACCTCAGGGAACCTAAATCTCTGCATGCCCCCTCCTCATACAGAATTGTCAGGGGGCATGAGTGTAGGCCGATCCTGCAGCTCCCAGCATCCGCACCCCTGACACACCTCCTGCTTTTTGCTCTTACATGAATCTGCCAGGCTGAAGATTCTGGGTTTCCTGAGGTGGGGGCCAGAGCAGAGGAGCAGGTATGATTTTATTGAATTAGAAGAGATCTATAGATCCTAGAACTGCAGTGTACGGCTCTGCTTCATCATTTAGGAGAGCAGGAACTGTACTAAAAAGGTTTCTCTCACTGGAGTTCCTCTTTAATCACAGTTACCACTCACTATGCACTGTTCAGTGGCTGAAACCGAGCCAGCCACGCCCTTATGGTAATCCCTGGAGCAGCCGAGAGGAATAAGGATCAGCGGGGCAGCTGCATAATGTCATAACACTAGGGACTTTCAGATAGACCCAATACCTGCAGGTTAATAGTAGTTTTCTTCTTTTACAAGACAGGTTTTCTTCTATAGGAGGTATCCAAAAGAACTCTTTTATGTGAGCGTAGCGAAACAATCCTACTCACATGAAAGAGCTTGATTGCCCATCACTATCTGGATGGCCATTGTTATGTGAATATTTTGTTCACATGGTACAGCAAAAATTCAGTGTTGCACATTGCCAGTGATTTCTGAAATCTGTCCACGCTGCTTATTTTGTTATTTTTTTCCTTGCAGATTTGAACCATCCTGTGTTTTTCAGATCTGCAGCATGCCAGATCTTTCAGCATTTCTGCATTTTTTACCCAATCAAATGAAAGGAGAAAAGTGCATCAAATACGTAGAAACTAATAAAAAAAGTGTTGATTTTATACTGTGTTTTTACTGCATAAGAAACTACTGCAAATACTCAATATGCACTCAGTGTTAATGCTCCGTCTCACACAATGATATCGCTAACGATATCGTTGAATCATCACGGGTTTCCAGTCGTACAAACGATGTCATTAAGTGTGACATGTACAAACGATCAACAATAAGTCGGCTGATCGTTGATGGGAGGTTTCTGAATCGGACCTTAAACCAAATGATGATCGTCCGTCCAACCTGCAGCATCGGTATGTGACAACTTGATAAAGATGTTGTTAACGACTTCGCATATTCAGAACTGAAGGACGTAGGCGATCAAACGAGCGCAAGTATCCCTCGCTAGTCGCGGAATCGTTGCTGCGTCGTAAAAGATATCTGTACGTGTGACATATCACCTGATGTCTACTGGCCAATCACATCTTTAAGGTCCTGGAAGCGGTCGGAAATCTTCCCCTTGGGTCCCGGACAGCCGGTGAAGAGGTGAGCACATATTTTTAATACATTTTTATTTTATTTTGCTTTCACAATGTATGTAGATACACTGGGAAAGCAAAACTTCAGCCCCGACATGTTACACGGGTGGAGAAACACAGGATTCTTCCTCCCCCCATGTGACATCACTTCCTGCATTTCCTCATGCACCTGCGTTATAGGCGCTGGAATTGTGCATTGTCTGAATGGCGATATGTAATTCCAGCGCTTATAATGGGGCTTATGAGAGAAAGTGCGCGTTATTAAGTGCAAACAATTGACATATTGATTATTTTTACGCACGCGTTTTTGGCCCCAAAACTGTGGCCGAAAAAAGCACAGCGTCTGAACTGCAAAAGTGAATTTCCATTCACTTTGCCAGGAAATGCAAAAGCAGATGCGCATTTGAGAAGAAAGCGCGGATAAAAAGACATGGGAAATACGCGCCGTGTGAACGCAGCCTAACACGCATGTTCTGTCACCTTCATGCTTTTCCAGTGGCACTCTGTTCGGTCTGCAGTGAAAAGTGACCTGTCGGCAGTGCCAGTGTTCCATGGAGGGAGGTGGAGGTCACTTTACAATATATCTGGGAGCCTCATTCTGGCTGTCATAGAGATGCATTGAGCGTCTGTGGCGTAACTTAAGATGGTGCTACAGGACTGGAATGATGTCATTAAAGCATGAAAATGCCGGAAGGTGACTATAGGAGTGGGGGCAGAGTACTTACATTTAAAAACACCCAGCTGTAGTGATGCTTCAAAATATGTGCACACATTGAATATTTAAAAAAAATTCTACACCAAAAACAAAGCTTTGGCAGGAAAAATGCTGCTTAAAAGACACCTATTTTAGATGTATTTGTGTTTTTTCCCCCATTCATTTGAATAGGTGAAAAAATGCTTCAAAGATGCTTTACGGATTCATGGGCTGCAGATTGAAAAAATACTTGGATGGATCAAATCCACTAAGGTAAAAATATGCAGCGTGTGCAGATTTCAGGGATGTAAAGAGGCGGTGTAGACTTTGTCATAGGATGATGCTGCTCTGACCACAGTGCTGGTCAGTTTACTGGAGATGACCATGGCCAGCCCTATACCACTGGGATTGTTTATGGCTCCCCTAGCCTAGCACCATATGGATTGGTGAGCACCCACATATGGGGGGTGAGCAGGTACCCCTGGGATGGACTGTAGCCTGCATTACATGGAATGACATCATGTGAGGATGAGTGACTGACCCCAACCTCCTCATGTGCAGAAGGCAATGAAGTGCTTACCTCTATGCATGCACAATGACAATGACCTGCAGCCTGCACCTAGTACTAGGATGTTCAGCCATCACTGACCTGCTCCTCACACTCCGCAGTCTTTGTTTAGTAAATGTGGGCCAGGAGATGGGGGAAGGAGGGAGCAGCTGCGCGCGCGGCGCCGACTCCAGCCTGTGGCTCCCGCACTGCGCATGCGCGGCTTAGGCTGCTGAGCCGCTTATCCTTGGTACCCGGCGTGAGGCGCAGACTGGTCCTCCTGTCACACGAGGCGACAATGGGCTGTGAGGGGAGGGAGGCGGTTATCATGGACGGCACATGACAGATAGCTACAGCCGGCATACCTGCTGCATATCCCAATAATGTACCACCATTGCCAACCTGCAACCTCCTGGTACAGCCAAGTGCCTCCCAATGCCTGATTTTAGACATTCGTTTTTCACAGAGAGACCCTGTACCCATTATAGTCTATGGGCTCTTCATATGTCTGTTTTTTTGTGACTTGAGTAGCCGGAAAATAGACTTGTCCATTTTTGATTAGTGTCACAGATCAAAATCACCCATACAAGTCTATGGCAGGTCTTCAGAAAAGCAGTTTTGCATGAATTCTGGAGCAAATCTCTTTGAGAAGTTGCAAAATTTTGTAGAAACTTTGCGTTGCACAAAAATGTTGTAATATGTGTCATTTTGAAGCCAATTTCTCCTAGTCACAATGGGCAGAGCATGACACCAAGGCCCGTCTAAGGCTCCATTCACACTATGTGGTTTTGCTCATAGATACCTTTCGCTCCATATTGTCACCTGATGACCCTACTGATATGGAACTAGTGAGAGACCACAGAGCGCTACGCCCGAAAACGTCACCAGACAAGCCTCCAAGAGATGTCATTTGCCGATTCCTGGATTACAGAACAAGGGATCTGGTCATGAAGAGGGCCAGGGAGGCGACCACCATATCCTGTAATGGCTCCTTGGTTCAGATCTACCAGGATATCTGGTCGATTTCTCTGGCCAAATGACATCTCCTAAAGCCTCTTACCACCATCTTTCATCAAAGACACTGTCCATATAGATGGCTGTTCCCCTTTGGTATATCTGTCACAGCCAAGGACAAAAGACTCCAGGGCAGAACCTCAGCCGATATCTAAGAAATGTGCCAAAAACTTGATATAGAGCTAGACCACTACCCCAACCTGGAGGAAGTCAGCGCTGCCTATCAGATGACACCTCTTCAACACCTGCTCCCATGGCAGATGAACCTGACACCTAAATCCCAGAGGTTGAAACACAAGGCCTCTAGGGCGATTGAGGCTAGAGATGGAGGTACCCCAACTGGATGAACAGATCTTATCGGTACCCCCCTTCCTCCATGATTCATGGCCCCGCAGGCCACCCAGAGAGTGGTTCGTCTATACAACACCTAACCCTTACCTGCCCCTCCCACCCTTCCCCCCCCCCCCATAACTCCCTCCCCTGATCTTACCCTACCCATCAGCAATGCAAGATGATACGACCACTCTGGGTACAGGACTATAGTCCAGAACTCTATAGGGCAACGGAATAGAACTGCACCAACAAAATGCCCTAGCGACTGGACACGGCCTCGGCCTCTATACCCCCAAACACCTTTCTAATCCTTTTTGGTTCTCGTTATTGGTCCCTTTACTAAGTAAGGTTTATATTGTCGATAATACTTGAATTATAGCAACCTGTAGTACAGTTATTAGTTAAGTTATAGTAGATCACCCCACCAGCCTCTCAGTGTGGATAATCACACTTTAGTGAGGAATGTATTGAACAACGTTGTGTTCGATAGACTATACTATATGTATCCTACAAACGTTGAATATTCGTTTCTTTCTCTATATAACTAATGTGTTTTGCTTTTTATCTCCAGAATGTCTATTCTTGTTGTCTTCCACCCCTTTTTCCACCCTTCCCTTGCCTATCCTTTCCCGAACTCCGTGAGAGGACTTCATCTACACCGATCTGACTCACCGCACCAACCGCCATGACCTCAAACTGTAAGGTACTCCACGTGGTCTCACATAATGTACACGACCTTAATTCCCCGGTCCTGAGGTCGCAAACGCTACACAAAAAAATCGGGCTACGATATCTTACTCTTACAGGAGACACACCTTCTAGAGGAGAGATCACCTAACTTTGAAAGAAACTATTGTAATATTTGGTTCCACGCATATACACCTCAAAAAAGGGCCAAAGGAGTAGCGATAGCATTGGCAAAAAATATCCCCTTTTTACTACAGGATAAACTAATAGACCCGGACGGACGATACATATTTGTGAAGGGCCTACTTGAGGGAACCCTGATTACACTAGGAAGCCTCTATGCCCCCAACAAGAAACATCTAACATGGATATGGAAGATACAACAGAAGCTCTCTTTATTTGCCGAAGGGTCCATACTACTAGGTGGAGACCTGAATGTTACATTAGACCCACTATTGGACACCTCATCTGAGAAAAGCATGGTTCCCTTACGTGACTTAGCCAAAATCAGATCTTCCTTCCATGAGGCAGATTTAATGGATGTGTGGCGATGCCTTCATCCACAAGAAAAAACATATACATATTATTCCCACCCACATAATAATTACCACAGACTAGACTACATATTTACATCTAGGACATTACTCCCCACTATTGACAATACTGACATTCAGCCAGCGCTATACTCAGATCATGCTGTGGTGTCCCTGGTTCTAGAACTTGGAGACTCAATGAATCTCTCCTCCACATGGCTGGTGTTACAGCTAAACTGCGGACAGCTATTAAGGACTACTTCTTGCTTAATTCCACTCCAGAAGTTGACGCCACCATGGTCTGGGAGGCACATAAAGCTACGATCAGGGGCACACTGATATCTATAGCATCGTACTACAATAAACAGAGGAAGGTGGAGATGGAGGCCTTATCTAAAGAAATAGCAGGACTGGAAGCCCAACATCAGAAAACACTCGCCCAGCCTACTATGCTAAAACGTACTGAATGTAGACAGCGTCTTAAAGACTTACTTAATAGACGAGCAGCAAAGTATTTTACAAATTGGCGGAACCGCCTCTTGGTCCACGGGGATAGAGCCTCTAAACTCATGGTCTCCCTGATCAAGAGGCGTCAGCAGGGCCGCACCGTCCATTGGACAGTGTGAGCCCTGTCATTCAGGCGGCAGCCGGCAGGGGGAGCGGCTGTGCAGAAGGGGGCGGCGCCTCATGCAAACAGCCTCCCCCTGTCATGGCGCCGGCGCTCGCCCCGCGCACCGCAGGTGAGCGGCGACCGCCGGGGGAGAGGCACAGAAGGGGCGGCAGCCTGGGGCTTCAGTAGCACCCCCCCCCCCCCCCCGGTACTCAGGCGGCAGTGGCGACCCGGTCACAGCAGAAGGGGCGGCAGCCCCAAACTTCACTAGCACCCCCCCCCCCCCGTGATTAGTGCCGCGGCTCAGGCGGCAGTGGGGCTCGGTGCACCCCTGGGCGTCAGTCCCGTATGGTTATCCATAAAGAGAAGACCGAATCGAGCCAACTAACGCAAAATTATGATCAAATAATTTCGGAATTCTTGACTTTCTACAAAAGCTTGTACCAGTTGAGACCACACGAATCGGAGGCAGCCTTCACCCAAAGGAGAGCAGATATTGATTCATTCCTATCCTCTCTATCCCTTCCTAAACTAAGCCTGGTTGATTAGGCCCTTTGAACCAGCGGAACTCCAGTCCATCCTGTCGAGGGGCCCGAACGGTAAATTGCTTGGGCCAGATGGTTATTCTCTCCTCTACTACAAGACATTCTACACAGAATTGGGCCCCCATCTGTTGAAAATGTGTAATGCAGTTCTGCAGGGCAGCACTCTTCCCTCCCAATCCCTTGAAGCACATGTCTCTCTCTTACATAAAGAGAGCAAAGACTCTACGCTTTGTGGGAGCTACAGGCTCATCTCCTTGCTAAATGTGGACTTGAAACTCTATGCTAGCTTGACAGCGAGGCGTTTAACGGGCCTGATCCCACAATTGGTCACTCCTGAGCAGACCGGGTTTGTGCAGGGAAGGGAGGGAAGAGACAATGCAAGCAGGATCTTACACTTAATGCAATATGCACAGTTACACAAAAAACACTGGTCCTCCTAAGTACAGACGTGGAAAAGGCTTTCGACAGGGTGGACTGGACATTCCTTCGCTGCACTCTCTCAGCCTTCCAGATCCCGCCTTCCCCCTTAATAGAAACCATATTCAAAATTTATACATCACCAACAGCAAAACTGAGAATTAATAATATACTATCAGATCCCTTTCTAATACAGAACGGTGCGAGGCAGGGATGCCCCCTGTCCCCACTCCTATTTGTGCTGGTGAAGGAACCACTACTGAGGAGCATCCAATTGAATACAGAGATTAAAGAAGTCCAACTTCACAAGACCCACCACAAGTTGGCTGCCTTCTCAGACCACTTGTTGGTAATGTTATCTGAACCGGATAGGGGCATCCCTGCCTTTGTACAAACTTTAGAGAAATACAGCCAACTCTCCAATTATAAAATCAACCTGTCAAAATCCGAAGCCTTGAGCATAAACATCCCCCAATCCATCATAACTAGATTCAAATGCAACTATGCGTTTGCATGGCTTACTAAATATATTACATATTTGGGAATCAAAATAGGCCATAAAGCAAGAGATCTTCTTACCCTCAATGTTGAACCTACGCTTGAGAGGGCAGTCGAGACGGTCAAATCATGCAGAACCCCCTTCTTATCATGGATTGGCAGGAAAAATTTACTTAAAAGTATGATCTTACCAAAATTTATATATTTATTCTCAATGCTTCCGATACATATCCCGACTCAAATCTTAAATAAAATCCACTCTTTTATTCTAAACTACATCTGGAATGACAAGAAACCTAGATTAAACTTCCAAACACTCTCACTGGCTCGTGACCACGGCGGTATGGGGGCACCGGATATACACAAGTATTATAAAGCGGCAGTGCTGTCCAGAATTGTGGACTGGGTCTGGATGACACCGCACAAACTGTGGCTAGCAATTGAAGAGTCTATGTCCCACACTCCCCTGAGATCATTAGCACTATTACCTGATTTTCATAGCAAAACACCCCTGAGCACAAATGTCTTCACAAGAGCCGTCGCTAATATTTGGAAAAAGGAGTATGTCTCACAATTGCCGCCATTATCTCCCATACTAACTCTTCAAGACCTTGTTGGCTCCACACCAAATAGAGCCTCCAAACTTAACCCCACAGCCTTAAGGCCCACGACATCAAACCCTGTCCCAATAGATCAATTAATACTAGATGGCGCGCTCCTCTCATATGGGGAAATACAACACTCTCAATCTTTACCGGACATTTCTTTTATTCAGTATAGTAAGCTTAAAGTCTATATCCATACCCATTTGAACCGTGCGAACCTAATCCGTCCTCTAACATTATTCGAGCAGCTGTGCGCATAGATGCAAATACCTAGTAAGGTGCTGTCCCTGCTCTATTAACAATTATTACTAGACTCTGCACACGTCAAAAGTGCCTTTGTAGGCCTATGGGAACGAGATCTCCAGGTCCAGTTTACAGACCAACAAATCAAACAAATATATCAAAGATCACATGGCCCTTCCCCCTGTGTGAAACTAAAGGAAAATTCCTACAAAATAGTATCGCGTTAGTATCGTACCCACATACAGCTACATAAATGGCATGCTCCGACACCAGATTCATGCTGGAGGTGTGGCTCTAAATTGGGAACCTATTCACACATATGGTGGCAGTGCCCCCTCATACAAATATACTGAGAATCGGTGACCCGTGTTCTATCTAAGGTGAGCCTGACTCCTCTTACTCCATTACTCAATCTCCCAATCTGGTCCCAAAGAGGCATCTGCCTCGAGACTGGCCTCCAATATTATAGCCGCCAGCAGACTCCTAGTCTCGGCTCACTGGAACTCCGGCCAGATTCCGACCGGGCCTCAGGTGACTCGCGAGGTGGACGCTGTGTTCCGTGCAGCCAAAATAGCAGCTCTGTCGTTTGGCTCCAGTGCTTCTTATGCCTCTTTTGAGAACACATGGACACCATGGATACTTTACAGGGCAACCCCAGAGTTCATGGCTACCTCTAATAGCACCTGAAAGGAATCGGAAACACCTCTCTCGCGGAGACATCTCTAATACGGAGACAATCTTGGGGAGGAACCCCCCATCTCCCTCCTATCACCCCTCCTTTGTGACTACTCTCTCCCTTATTTCACTCCTTATGTTTTCCTTTCTCTGGGTAGTACTTACCCAAACCCCCACCCCTTCTTACTGTCCTTCTTTCTACCTATAAAACTAAAACCGGTTGAGATGGAATAACTATATGCTATGTATTACAAATGTTTCAATGGGAGAGACACCTGTTTTTTTGTATTGTCCTAGTTTTTCTCCCACTTATGTGAACAATACACTGTTTGTTTACACTCATCTGTTTAATAAAAAGAAAATTAAAAGTAAAGACATGCGTTTTTATGCGTATGTCTGCGTATGCATACCTGCGCGTGGAATTTCCGCGCCCTTCGAACTCAACATGTTGCATTTTTGGGCGCTCAAAAAATCCGCAACCATCCGCATGCGTACATTTGCGCATAAACAATGCATTATTGTCTATAGGTACGCAAGCGTACGCATGGTCTTGCGGATGTCTGCGTTTGATACGCATGCATACAAGTCATTGCGCAAGCCCAGAAAACAGAATTGCAGTTCCTCCCATTGTCCGCCCATATCCCAGCCCACAAACAGTCTGTATAAAAAGTGGATCTGTCCATTCCATGGTGAACTCTGTAGATCTCCATGATGGACCTGTGCCTCCTGGATCTCTGACTACTGGATCTCTGACTACACAACTGGATCTCGGACTTCTGGTTCTCGGACTTCTGGATCTCTGCCTCCTGGATCAGTGCCAACTAGATGTCACTTTACCAAGACAGTAGGGAGAGCAGCAAAGTATAAAGTGCATTAATTTTTTGTCTAATTTGAACATCCTAGTGTGTAATCTTCACCTCCCCCTTGTAATGTATAATGTTTTTTAAATGTGACGCTTGTAGGTGGCAAAATATTTTTCCTATTTTATTAATTTATTTTTTTTATTTTCAAAAATTGACAAAAAATAATCTATATTGTGTCACTGCAGTTGATGTTGTTATCTTAGCAGCCTGTACTCTGTGTACAATTGTGAGTGTATTGCTTTGTAGCCTGTACTGTGTAGTGGAATATTTTCGATTGTATCATACATGACAAAGCATTGTTTTTGCTGTGGCAATACTATCCACTTATGTTGTGTTTTTTTTTCCATTCAAAAATTAATTTTCAAAGACAGTGACGTCATCATATGGGCCTGTCACCTCGTCTGTTGTCTGGCTGTTGTGGTCTGTGGTGCTGGTTCCTGCTGTTCTTGCCATTGGCTGGTGTTTCCTGTGGTAAGTTGTGACACTGTTGATGAAATTTTGTTTTTCCCTCCTCTAGTAGAAGGTAAACTGTAGCAACAGCTATTGTACTTGGTAGTCTCACCTTGGCACACTGAGGGCCCCAGAGTGTCAAAGTGACGCTACTGTGTGCAATCGCAAACTGTCATATTTATAACCATTTATTTTGCACTAGATGGTGAATCGGGTATTCTAGCCTAAGGTTAGCAGGGTATACGGGGGGTCAGTGGTTAGCAGACTATACAGCGGCTCAGTGGTTAGCAGAGTATAGAGGCGGCTCTGTGGGTAGCAGAGTATACAGGCGGCTCTGTGGGTAGCAGAGTATACAGGCGGCTCTGTGGGTAGCAGAGTATACAGGCGGCTCTGTGGGTAGCAGAGTATACAGGCGGCTCTGTGGGTAGCAGAGTATACAGGCGGCTCTGTGGGTAGCATACAGGCGGCTCTGTGGGTAGCAGAGGATACAGGCGGCTCTGTGGGTAGCAGATTATACAGTCGGCTCTGTGGGTAGCAGATCATACAGGCGGCTCTGTGGGAAGCAGATTATACAGGCGGCTCTGTGGGTAGCAGATTATACAGGCGGTTCTCTGGGTAGCAGAGTATACAGAAGGCTCTGTGGGAAGCACAGTATACAGGCGGCTCTGTGGGTAGCAGAGTATACAGGCGGCTCTGTGGGTAGCAGAGTATACAGGCGGCTCTGTGGGTAGCAGGTTATACAGTCGGCTCTGTGGATAGCAGATTATACAGGCGGCTCTGTGGGAAGCAGATTATACAGGCGGCTCTGTGGGTAGCAGATTATACAGGCGGTTCTGTGGGTAGCAGAGTATACAGAAGGCTCTGTGGGTAGCAGAGTATACAGAAGGCTCTGTGGGAAGCACAGTATACAGGCGGCTCTGTGCGTAGCAGAGTATACAGGCGACTCTGTGGGTAGCAGAGTATACAGGCCGCTCTGTGGGTAGCAGATTATACAGTCGGCTCTGTGGGTAGCAGATTATACAGGCGGCTGTGTGGGAAGCAGATTATACAGGCGGCTCTGTGGGTAGCAGATTATACAGGTGGTTCTGTGGGTAGCAGAGTATACAGAAGGCTCTGTGGGTAGCAGAGTATACAGAAGGCTCTGTGGGTAGCAGATTATACAGAAGGCTCTGTGGGTAGCAGATTATACAGGGGGCTCTAGGGGTAGCAGAGTATACAGAATGCTCTGTGGGTAGCAGATTATACAGGGGGTCTGTGGGTAGCAGAGTATACAGGCGGGTCTGTGGGTAGCAGAGTATACAGGCGGCTCTGTGGGTAGCAGATTGTACAGGCAGTTCTCTGGGTAGCGGAGTATACAGAAGGCTCTGTGGGAAACACAGTATACAGGCGGCTCTGTGGGTAGCAGAGTATACAGGCGGCTCTGTGGGTAGCAGAGTATACAGGCGGCTCTGTGGGTAGCAGATTATACAGTCGGCTCTGTGGGTAGCAGATTATACAGGCGGCTCTGTGGGAAGCAGATTATACAGGCGGCTCTGTGGGTAGCAGATTATACAGGTGGTTCTGGGGGGGGCGTGGATTGACTGCCGATGGAGCAAGTCGCATAAACCATGAGCTCCCGGACCCTGAGCCACAAAAGCGGATTTTTAAGCTGCCACATCGCTTATTTTCAGCACAAACCCTGTGCTCCCCTCCAGAATCCTCTCCTGCACTCATGGGGAAAGTCAAGAACCAACCGGCCCTCTTACCAAGACGGGTCTCGGACGTCTTCTCCTCGGGCCCCCAGGCTCCCGCGCTTTCCTCCAACATGGCGCCACAGTCTCCACGGGCTGCGCGCGCCTCACGCAGGGACCAGCAAACACAGGAGACCTCGGCCTCCTCATTGCCCCCGGAGACTCCAGTCACCCTTGCATTAATGAAGTCCTTACTGGCGGAGCTCCGGTCTTCATTACAAGAAGACATGAGGTCTATGGTCGCAGACCTACGGGGAGAAGTGACGGACCTGGGAAACCGCACAGACTCCATGGAGTCTAAAATGGCCGAATTAATCCAATCCCACAATGACCTATGGGACGAGCATGAAGCTCTCCAAACCACAATGAGTGCATCATGTACCAAACAAGCTGACTTGGAGGACCGCAACAGGCAAAACAATATTCGCCTGAGGGGCATCCCAGAATCTGTCCCACAAGAGGAACTCAGAAGCTTCCTGCAGGACTTCATGAGAGAGGTCCTTCCTGATCTTGAACTTAGGGATCTGAAAGTGGATCGCATCCACAGGGTCCCCAAACCAAAAGGGATCCGTGTGGACCTGCCTAGGGACGTCCTGAGTAGGATCCATTTCTATGAGGCTAAAGAGGAGTTCCTGCGGGCCCTACGTGCATCCCCCTCCCTCTCTCTGAAGTTCTCTGACATACAAGTCTTCCCGGATCTATCCTCTGCCACACTGGCTACCCGCAGGGCGTTCAAGCCCTTCACCATAATTTTACGAGAAAAAGACATTCCATACCGCTGGGGTCGTCCCACCCGCTTGATTGTTAGAAAGGACGATACATCATATGTCTGCCTAACCCCCCAGAGAGCGGAACATCTTCTGAAGTCATGGAATATGCTTCCCCCTGCAGATCCACTTACTTCACAAAGACCGGACTCAGGACAGCCTTCCAAGCGTGACTCTAAACCCGCAGAGTGGATCCGGATTGGAAAATCATGTGATGGATTCGTCTTTCTCTGGATGATGTGGCTACAAGTCATTTTGGACCTTATAACGCTGACGTGGCTCCTGGGACTTCCGCCTTCCTGGTCCTTTACCTAAACCTCCCAGGTCGTATCTCTACTTCTTAACCCACTTGGCTCTTTTACATTTTCCTTCTCCTTCCTTCCTCGCTTCTCTCCAATCCACCTTTACTATCATTCTTTCCTTCCTTTCTCTATCTCCTGAATCTCTCCTCTTCCCCCCCTTTTATCTTCCCTAACATTCCTTATATTACCTTTTCTCTCTCTCTCACTGCACTCTCCCTCCCCCCATCTAAACCCCTACTTTCCTTCCCTCTCTTTAAATCTTTAACATAGCTCTCACCCCTCTGTTACTACCTATCTCAGGGAGGTTTTGCCCCGCTGAGCGAATTATTTTACCTCTCTCGCTCTTTTCCCTTTGTACTAGTCCCTCACCAATTGGTTTGGACTACCCCCCCATTTTCTGGACTGCGAGTGCCTGGGAACCGGGTCCTCGGACCTCCTGTCCCTCTGCTTGGGACCCCTCCCTCGGTACTACAGGGTTCAGCCTGTTCACTTCTAAGTTTTGTTCCATGATGTGTGTGCGTTCCTCTGTTGCAGCGCATGCATTATGGTTTAATGTGTTTTGTTTTTTTTTTTACTTTATGTTTCCCTCCCTTTCTGCCCTCCCTATCTCCCTTCCACATTACTGATGCATGCAGTCATAATGTTACATTGATGTGCTTAATATTTTACCCAATGTTTGAAACTACTCTAGAATTTACCTATGGCTATATCTGTTTTATCATTGAATGTTAATGGTTTAAACTCCCCACAAAAGCGTTCCCTGTTATATAACCAACTACGAAAATCTCGAGCGGATGTTGTCTTTCTGCAAGAAACTCATTTGTTGGAGGAGGACAATGTACGCATAAAATCTCATCTATTTCCCTATCGATACTTCGCGAACGCGAAGAAAAAAGTAGCGGGAGTTGCTATATTGGTCTCTAAAAGATTGACATTTGAATTAATAACTGCTACCCCGGACCCAGAGGGCCGCTTCCTACTAGTCACATGTAAACTAAATGATGTTCTCCTTACTTGCCCTCTACGCCCCCAACCACAAACAGACCACTTTCATACGCGCTACCCTTGAATCTCTCACTCCTACTATGACTGGTCATAAACTGATTGCCGGAGACCTGAATGCCCCCCTAATACGTTCACTTGACTGCTCCTCGCCATCAACATACAGGACAGACTTGAGCCCACTGATTGACTCCTTTCATCTTCATGATGTCTGGAGATACCACCACAGTACTGAACGTGACTACTCTTTCTTCTCCCCCCGACATCGCTCATTCAGTCGAATAGACTTTATACTAGTCAGCGACTCTCTACTGCCCCTTTGCCTGAACTCAACGATTGACTTAATCACATGGTCTGACCACGCCCCTATCACCCTGACCTTTACGGACTCTACTCCACGTAACCATTTCACCTCTTGGAAGCTTAATGAACGACTCTTAATCTCACAAGACAACTGTGATACTCTATCCTCACAACTGACAGAATTCTTTCAGATAAATGATGTAGATGACGTCGCCCCGGACACGCTATGGTTCACCCATAAGGCTGCTATGAGAGGATACTTAATCAAGCTTGCAGCACTTAAGAAGAGACAGTATAACGCAACTCTGTCTTCCCTCCTAAACAAATTAAAAGAACTTGAAACTTTATACAAAACCACCCCATCCCCAAACATTCTCTCTGACCTCACGAAATCCCGCAATGATCTCAGAGCTCTTCTCCTCACCAAGGTGGAACTCCAATTGAAAAAGACGAAATCTCACTATTACAATATGGGTGACCGCGCAGGAGCACTACTGGCGCGCAGGATTAAAAAGTCTGAGGCACGCACTCGTATTTCTCAACTCACTTCACCCCAAGGTGCAGCTATCCGGAACCCAATTCACATTGCTGAACAATTCCGAGAGTTTTACAATGAACTTTATAATCTCCACTCCTCTCCCTCGACCCCACAACCCACTCAGACAATCATCTCTAACTTTCTTGCTAAAGCTGATCTCCCTTCCCTATCCCCATCACAACTAAATACTCTTAATGCTCCTTTCTCTCTACAAGAAATATTAGAGGTCATCCGCACATCCAAAAAGAGATCTGCCCCAGGTCCTGACGGCTTCTCTTTTCAATATTATTCTTCCTTTGCTCCTCTTCTTGCTCCGCGTCTCCTAGCCCTCTTTACCCATTGGCAGCGTGAGGGGAACATCAAACCCGAGGGCCTTCGAGCCTCAATCTCTACAATCCTGAAACCAGGGAAAACTCCCACCGACCCTGCTAACTACCGCCCCATAGCATTGTTGAATTGCGACTTAAAATTATATGCGAAACTGTTGGCGGACCGTCTCAAGGGGGTACTTCCGTCCTTGATCGCCATAGACCAGGTAGGTTTTATACCTGGCAGACAGGCGAGAGATGCGACAAGGCGAGTTATAGACCTCATTGAGGGCTTAGAGAAGAGAGGCACCCCCAGTGTGCTGGTCTCCCTTGACGCTGAAAAAGCTTTTGACCGTGTGCACTGGGGGTTCTTGGCAGCTGTTCTGGACAAATTCGCCTTCTCAGGAAATATAAGATCCTCTATTCTAGCTTTATACTCTTCTCCCTGTGCGTTCGTAAAGGCCGGTGGATTTACGTCCTCGGACTTTTCGATCTCAAACGGGACCAGACAAGGCTGCCCCCTCTCTCCTCTAGTTTTCGCCCTTGTCATGGAGCCGCTAGCCGTTATAATTCGCTCGCATCCTGAGATCACTGGGATTGTGGTAGGACCAATAGACCACAAAATCAGTCTCTATGCGGATGATGTTCTCCTCACATTCACCAACCCAAACACCTCTCTTCCCGCTGTACTTTCTGTTCTTTCAGACTTCTCTGCAGCTTCATACTACAAACTGAATCTTGCAAAATCCTCCGCTTTTCCTCTCAACCTCTCCACAGACTCACAACGACATCTTGCCTCTTTTTTCCCATCACTATGGTCCCCGACAGGTTTTAAATATTTAGGAGTCCAAATCACAAACTCAAATCATATTGTGCGCACGAATTGTGAGACCCTGATTTCTTCCCTCCGCAGTGCTTGCCTGGACTACTCGTCATTTCAGCTGTCCTGGGTGGCCCGCATAAACACGGTGAAAATGATGCTCCTCCCCTGGATTCTATACATTCTACGCTGCATCCCCCACCACTTCCCTAAAAAATATCTCCGCACCTTTCAATCAATACTCACCAGATTCATATGGAAAAATAAAACCCCTAGAGTAGCGATGAAAATTTCATCTCTTCCCACTAAAAGAGGAGGATTTGGAGTCCCTGATATTGCCACGTATTATGCAGCTATAGGCCTAGATTCAGCAAGATCCTGGTGGGCGCAATCTCCTTCTTCATGTTGGCTCCAGATAGAATCATATTTTGCACCGGCAGGCTCCACACGCATTTTACTGGTAATGAACCTTTTACGCTCCTCTTCCCCTACTTTCACTCTTAAGGCTGTCCAGGGCACTCTCTCTATTTGGCGGGCACTCTCCAGAACACACCTTTCATCTCTTTTCAGGTACATTACCCTACGGGCGGTGGAGCTCCTCATGGGTGACATATCCTTAATGCATTGGTGTATTCCAGGCTCCCCAGGCCCCCCCTTTCTCTGGAAGCTCCTTGAACAGAACCATCTTGCACCACATGAAACCCTCCACCGTAAATTCAATCTCCCCACGAATTCCCTCTTCCCATATATTCGTCTACGACATTTTTTAAACACTATTGATATCCCTAGTTCTGACCCTCTGAGTACTTCGCTACCTATCCAAGCTCTGTTTAAACAATCAGGCTGTGTTACTAGAGGAGTCTCTATCATATACAACGCGATACAAATTACACTATCCTCGGAGAAACTACCCTATATGTTTAAATGGGAAGACAGACTTGAATTTACTGCATCTTTAGAGGAATGGCACCACGCCTCAGCCCATGCGGCCAAATACTCTCGATGCCTCTCTCATCTGGAGCAATCCAAAAAACTGCTGTTCAACTGGTACCTGACCCCAGTGCTGCTAGCTAAATTCGGCACAAACGCCCCTCCTCCTTCCTCTCGTTGCTGGAGGGGTTGTGTGGACCCGGGCACTATGGTTCACCTGTGGTGGTCGTGCCCTCACATACACCGCCTATGGCTCCAAGTAGAATCTCTACTTACGGAATTGTTAATGGTTCCTATTAATGTGTCAGCACCTCTGGCTCTATTAGGACTAGACATCGAGAATCTCCCATCAATATTAAGACCCACTCTCACCAACGTTCTGGTAGCCACACGTTTGACAATAGCAGCTCACTGGAAATCAGCAACTCCGCCCACTATAGCAGAGGTTATCTCTCGACTAAATTCACACTGCATGTACGAATTTATGCTAGTACATGACCTTCCATCACGAACAAAAACCCTTCGGTGGTGGGACCCGTGGCTTGTCTCTTCTTACAACACAGTGCAGACCTAAATTAAGTTAAAGTGAGTTGAACCAATTTCAGATATCACATGCCACTGTTGAATGTATATTGTCTAGAAAGGAGTTGTATATCCATATGTAAGTCAGTTAACTTTGTATATTACTGTTATCCTCCTTATTTCTATTTTATCTCCAGAATGGGTACACAGACTATATCGCTCTGCTGCATTGTATTCTCCCTCCCCTCCCTTCCTCCCCCTTCCTTTTCCTTGCTTATGTCACCACAGTAAATGTATGACTTTATTATGTATGCAAATTCTTAAACTCTCAATAAAAATTTATTGGTTTAAAAAAAATACAGGTGGTTCTGTGGGTAGCAGAGTATACAGAAGGCTCTGTGGGTAGCAGAGTATACAGAAGGCTCTGTGGGTAGCAGATTATACAGAAGGCTCTGTGGGTAGCAGATTATACAGGGGGCTCTAGGGGTAGCAGAGTATACAGAAGGCTCTGTGGGTAGCAGATTATACAGGGGGCTCTGTGGGTAGCAGAGTATACAGGCGGGTCTGTGGGTAGCGGAGTATACAGGCGGGTCTGTGGGTAGCAGAGTATACAGGCGGGTCTGTGGATAGCAGAATATACAGAAGGCTCAGTGGGTAGCAGATTATACAGGCTGGTCTGTGGGTAGCAGAGTATACAGAATGCTCTGTAGGTAGCAGATTATACAGGCGGCTCTGTTGGTAGCAGAGTATAGAGCCGGGTCTTTGGGTAGCAGAGTATACAGGCGACTCTGTGGGTAGCAGAGTATACAGGCGGCTTTGTGGGTAGCAGAGTAGAGAGGGGCTCTGTGAGTAGCAGAGTATACAGGCGGCTCAGTGGGTAGCAGAGTATACAGGCGGCTCTGTGGGTAGCAGAGTATACAGGCAGCTCTGTGGGTAGCAGAGTATACAGAAGGCTCTGTGGGTAGCAGAGTATACAGGCGGGTCTGTGGGTAGCAGAGTATACAGGCGGCTCTGTGGGAAGCAGATTATACAGTCGGCTCTGTGGGTAGCAGATTATACAGGCGGCTCTGTGGGAAGCAGATTATACAGGCGGCTCTGTGGGTAGCAGATTATACAGGTGGTTCTGTGGGTAGCAGAGTATACAGAAAGCTCTGTGGGTAGCAGAGTATACAGAAGGCTCTGTGGGTAGCAGATTATACAGAAGGCTCTGTGGGTAGCAGATTATACAGGGGGCTCTAGGGGTAGCAGAGTATACAGAAGGCTCTGTGGGTAGCAGATTATACAGGGGCTCTGTGGGTAGCAGAGTATACAGGCGGGTCTGTGGGTAGCAGAGTATACAGGCGGGTCTGTGGGTAGCAGAGTATACAGGCGGGTGTGTGGATAGCAGAGTATACAGAAGGCTCTGTGGGTAGCAGATTATACAGGCGGCTCTGTGGGTAGCAGAGTATAGAGCCGGGTCTTTGGGTAGCAGAGTATACAGGCGACTCTGTGGGTAGCAGAGTATACAGGCGGCTTTGTGGGTAGCAGAGTAGAGAGGCGGCTCTGTGGGTAGCAGAGTATACAGGCGGCTCTGTGGGTAGCAGAGTATACAGGGGGCTCTGTGGGAAGCACAGTATACAGGCGGCTCTGTGGGAAGCACAGTATACAGGCGGCTCTGTGGGTAGCAGAGTATACAGGCGGCTATGTGGGTAGCAGAGTATGCAGGCGGCTCTGTGGGTAGCAGATTATACAGTCGGCTCTGTGGGTAGCAGATTATACAGGCGGCTCTGTGTGAAGCAGATTATACAGGCAGCTCTGTGGGTAGCAGATTATACAGGTGGTTCTGTGGGTAGCAGAGTATACAGTCGGCTCTGTGGGTAGCAGAGTATACAGAAGGCTCTGTGGGTAGCAGATTATACAGAAGGCTCTGTGGGTAGCAGATTATACAGGGGGCTCTAGGGGTAGCAGAGTATACAGAAGGCTCTGTGGGTAGCAGATTATACAGGGGGCTCTGTGGGTAGCAGAGTATACAGGCGGGTCTGTGGGTAGCAGAGTATACAGGCGGGTCTGTGGATAGCAGAGTATACAGAAGGCTCTGTGGGTAGCAGATTATACAGGCGGGTCTGTGGGTAGCAGAGTACACAGAATGCTCTGTAGGTAGCAGATTATACAGGCGGCTCTGTGGGTAGCAGAGTATAGAGCCGGGTCTTTGGGTAGCAGAGTATACAGGCGACTCTGTGGGTAGCAGAGTATACAAGCGGCTTTGTGGGTAGCAGAGTATACAGGCGGCTCAGTGGGTAACAGAGTATACAGGCGGCTCTGTGGGTAGCAGATTATACAGTCGGCTCTTTGGGTAGCAGATTATACAGGCGGCTCTGTGGGAAGCAGATTATACAGGCGGCTCTGTGGGTAGCAGATTATACAGGTGGTTCTGTGGGTAGCAGAGTATACAGAAGGCTCTGTGGGTAGCAGAGTATACAGAAGGCTCTGTGGGTAGCAGATTATACAGAGTGCTATGTGGGTAGCAGATTATACAGAAGGCTCTGTGGGTAGCAGATTATACAGGGGGCTCTAGGGGTAGCAGAGTATACAGAAGGCTCTGTGGGTAGCAGATTATACAGGGGGCTCTGTGGGTAGCAGAGTATACAGGGGGCTCTGTGGGTAGCAGAGTATACAGAAGGCTCTGTGGGTAGCAGATTATACAGGTGGGTCTGTGGGTAGTAGAGTATACAGAATGCTTTGTAGGTAGCAGATTATACAGGCGGCTCTGTGGGTAGCAGAGTATACAGGTGGCTTTGTGGGTAGCAGAGTAGAGAGGCGGCTCTGTGGGTAGCAGATTATACAGGCAGCTCTGTGGGTAGCAGAG
This sequence comes from Allobates femoralis, assembly GCA_033576535.1. Lineage (NCBI taxonomy): Eukaryota > Metazoa > Chordata > Amphibia > Anura > Aromobatidae > Allobates > Allobates femoralis. Next base: position 216,491,124 of record JARQOC010000006.1, on the reverse strand, counting down.
TATACAGGCGGCTCAGTGGGTAGCAAAGTATACAGGCGGCTCTGTGGGTAGCAGAGTATACAGAAGGCTCTGTGGGTAGCAGAGTATACAGGCGGCTCTGTGGGTAGCAGAGTATACAGGCGGCTCTGTGGGTAGCAGAGTATACAGGCGGCTCTGTGGGTAGCAGAGTATACAGGCGGCTCTGTGGGTAGCAGAGTATACAGGCGACTCTGTGGGTAGCAGAGTATACAGGCGGCTTTGTGGGTAGCAGAGTAGAGAGGCGGCTCTGTGGGTAGCAGAGTATACAGGCAGCTCTGTGTGTAGCAGAGTATACAGGCTGCTCAGTGGGTAATAGAATATACAGGCGGCTCTGTGGGAAGCAGAGTATACAGGCGGCTCTGTGGGTAGCAAAGTATACAGGCGGCTCTGTGGGTAGCAGAGTATACAGAAGGCTCTGTGGGTAGCAGAGTATACAGGCGGCTCTGTGGGTAGCAGAGTATACAGGCGGCTCTGTGGGTAGCAGAGTATACAGGCGGCTCTGTGGGTAGCAGAGTATACAGGCGGCTCTGTGGGTAGCAGAGTATACAGGCGGCTCTGTGGGTAGCAGAGTATACAGGCGGGTTTGTGGGTAGCAGAGTATACAGGCGGCTCTGTGGGTAGCAGAGTAATCAGGCGGCTCTGTGGGTAGCAGAGTATACAGGCGGCTCTCTGGGTAGCAGAGTATACAGGCGGCTCTGTGGGTAGCAGAGTATACAGGCGGCTCTGTGGGTAGCAGAGTATACAGGCAGGTCTGTGGGTAGCAGAGTATAGAGGCGACTCTGTGGGTAGCAGAGTATAGAGGCGACTCTGTTGGTAGCAGGATGGATGCGGGGGGGCAGGATGTATGCGGGGGGGCAGGATGGAGGCAGAAGGGCAGGATGGATGCGGGGGGGCAGGATGGAGCCGGCGGGGCAGGATGGATGCAGGGGGGCAGGATGTATGCGGGGGGGGCAGGATGTATGCGGGGGGAGGGCTGGAAGGATGCGGGGGGGCAGGATGGATGAGGGGGGGCAGGATGGATGTGGGGGGAGGCAGGATGGAGCCGGCGGAGTAGGATGGATGCGGAGGGGGAGCATGATGGATGCGGCGGGCAGGATGGATAGGGGGGTGGCAGTATGGAGGCGCTCCTGACCCCCTCGGCTCCCTGTGGCCCTCCTCCACTTCCCGCGGCCCCCTCCCTCTGCCTCTCCACACTCCCCTCCCCCTCCCCGCTCTTCCATGGTGGTAATGAAAAAAAAACAAACCCTCGTTGAGGATACTTACCCTCCGCCGGCTCGCTCCACCTGTCTTTTAGCTCCCAGGACAGGACCTGTCGTTGCCTGGGAAACCGATCAGCTGGGGGTCAGTGGGCAAAGCGGGGGTCAGTGGGCAGAGTGGGGGATCAGTGGGCAGAGCAGAGGTTAGTGGGCACAGTCATTGGGCAGAGCAGGGTTCAGTGGGCATAATCAGTAGAGCAGGGTCAGTAGGCAGGAGTGGGGGTCAGTGGGCAGAGCAGGATCAGTGGGCAGAGCTGTGGTGAGTAGGCAGAGCTGGGATCAGTAGGCAGAGCAGGGGTCAGTGGGCATGGTCAGTAGGCTGAGGGGGGGGGTCAGTGGGCACAGCAGGGTCAGTGGGCAGAGCGGGGGTCAGTGGACAGAGTGGGGGGTCAATGGGCAGGGCAGGGTCAGTGGGCAGAGCAGGGGTCAGTGGGCAGAGCGGGGGTCAGTGGGCACAGTGATTGGGCAGAGCAGGGGTGAGTGGGCACAGTCAGTAGGCACAGCAGGGGTTAGTGGGCAGAGCAGGGGTCAGTGGGCACAGTCAGTGGGCAGAGCAGTGGTCAGCGGGCAGAGCAGGGGTCACTGGGCAGAGCAGGGTTCAGTGGGCATAGCAGGGGTTAGTGGGCACAGTCAGTGGGCAGAGGGGCGGTCAGTGGGCACAGTCAGTGGGCAGAGCAGGGTCAGTGGGCAAAGCAGGGGTGAGTGGGCAGAGCGGGAGTAAATGAGCAGAGCAGGGTCAGTGGGCAGTATGAGGGGTCAGTGGGCAGAACATGGTCAATGGACAGTGTGAGGAGTCGGCAGAGCATGGTGAGTGGGCAGTATGAGGGGTGAGTGGGCAGAGCAGGGTCAGTGTGAGGGGTCAGTGGGCAGAGCAGGGTCAGTGGGCAGAGCAGGGTTAGTGGGCAGAGTGGGGGTCAGTGGACAGACCAGGGTCAGTGGGCAGAGTGGAGGTCAGTGGGCAGAGTGGGGGTCAGTGGGCAGAGAAGGGGTGAGTGGGCATAGGATAGTCAGTGGGTATAGAAGGGTCAGTGGGCAGAGCAGGGTCAGTGGGCAGAGTGGGGGTCAGTGGGCAGAGCAGGGTAAGTGTGAGGGGTCAGTGGCCAGAGCAGGGTCAGTGGGCAGAGCAGGGTCAGTGTGAGGGGTCAGTGGGCAGAGCAGGGTCAGTGGGCAGAGCAGGGACAGGGGGCAGAGAGGGGGTTAGTGGGCAGAGCGGGGGGTTAGTGGGCAGCGTGGGGGGGGGGTCAGTGGGCAGCGCGGGGGGATCAGTAGGCAGAGGAGGGTAGAGCGGGAGAGGACCTTTGATGACGTCACTGTCATGTGATGTGAGACTCCACCCATCATCGTGACGTCATTAGAGGTCCTGAACCACCATGAAAAGATATCGTGCAGCGGCGGGCAGCTGGATGGAGCAGTGGTAAGAGGCGGGGGGGATTGGGGGTGGCCGGAGAGTGGATGGGGCTGTGGAGACAGGCGGTGGGTGACTGGACAGTGGAGGGAGGCTATGGAATGGTGACAGGCAGGGGGGTGATCGGGCAGCGGAGGGGGGGTACTGTGGTGACAGGCGGGGGGTGACCGGGCAGTGTAGGTGGGCTATGGTGACAGACAGGGGGGTGATCGGGCAGGGGAGCGCGGGCAGGAGCAGGAGGTTTTTTTAAGCGCGGTGGCAGTACGGTGCCCCCCGGAGCTCAGCGTCGGATGTGTACGGCACGGAGATGAGCGGCTCAACCGCACAGCTCCGTGCCACAGGTAGCCGGGCACAGCTACCTGGCACTCGCTCCGGGCACCGAAGCTTGTCTCCCGGCTACCTTGTGCTTGGCGCTGCATCCGCCGGTCCCTGTAGCCGGACAACGACCTTCGGTCGTTGAACGGCTACGGCCGCCGCTCACCGGCATCTTGGGTCACCCTGAAGAGGTGTACCTCTGGGCAGCGTGAGCGGACGTTGGGACAAATTGACGGATGTGACGTCACAAATCCCTCCGGGATTTATATAATAGATAGGTCTTCACCTCCTTGAAACTTCTAACGCATAGCATTGTGTTGTTTTTATCGCCCTTGACAGTTTGTGAAGGTGGTCTGCCAAGTCGGATCTTTTGCGGTGCTGTACCTGTCACCTGCTGTGTCTTCTTGGTGATTGTGTTGCTGGTTCCTGGTGCTCACTGTTGTTCTGGGCATAGTTTGTTGGAGCTGTCTGTTGCTGCCTTTTGTTTGTGCTGACCTATCAAAAATGTCCGATGAAAGTGAATATGTGCCCACTGAACAGCTTGGCCAAGAAAGTGAACATGTAAGGATATAGTACACATTTATAAATTGCAATTTATGGCAAGTTGGAGGAGTACAGTTTTTTATGGATTATTAGCTGTGAGCCCGATGCAAATGCATCGGGATTCTAGAACGTGCATTAATTTGATTATAGTAGTTATAGCTGTTAGCCTGATGCAAATGCATCGGGTGTCTAGAATATGTTTATTGTTTTTTTAAAGATTTTTAAATAATAATCCAATTATTCCAATGACATCTTTACACTAACTACATATATTTGTATTGTTGATATCATTTAAGGAAAATTGAATGTCCTTATAATGTACCCTACGACATATTACAAAGATATAGACATGTTTGTTATTGATATCAATAATAGTAACAGCTCACTGAATAGTTAAGGACATCGAATGTGCATAGATAATACCAATAGCATGAATACCAATACCATCATCAATACCATCATCAATACCATCATCAATACCATCATCCATACCATCATCAATAGCATCATCAATAGCAATAATATTAGCAATAGCATTATTATCAGCAGTAATAGCAGTATTAATAGCATTATTAGCAGTATCATGAGCATTAATAACAGTATTAATAGCATTAATAGCAGTATTAATAGCATTAAGAGCAGTATTAATAGGAGTAATAGCATTATGAATAGCATTAATAGCATTAGTATGTGGATTAATGGCATTAATAATAGCATATAGCATAAATAATAACATTAATAGCATAAATAATAGCATTAATAGCATTAGTATTAGCATTAATAGCATTAAAAATAGCATTAATAGCAATATTATTTGCATTAATAGCATTATTATTACCATTAATAGCATAATTATTAGCATTAACAGCATTATTATTAGCATTAATAGCATTAATAGCATTATTAATAGCATTAATAGCATGAATATTAGCCTTAATAGCATTATTAAGAGCATTAATAGGATTATTATTAGCATTATTAGCATTAATATTAGCATTAATAGCATAATTATTAGCATTAATAGCATTATTATTAGCAGTAATAGCATTATTATTAGCATTAATAGCATTATTAATAGCATAAATAATACAATTAATAGCATTAATAATACAATTAATAGCATTAATATTAGCATTATCAGCATTAATAGCATTATTAATAGCATTAATAGCATGAATATTAGCCTTAATAGCATTATTATTAGCATTAATAGCATTATTAATAGCATTAATAGCATTAATAATATGGTGTTGGCCCCTTTAAAAATAGTCTGGGTGAAATGGTGGATGAGGATGAGGAAAAAGCCAATATGCTAAATGACTTTTTTCAACAGTATTTACACAAGAAAATCCCATGACAGACAATATGATCAGTGATAACAAAAAGTCTCAATTAAATGTCACCTGCTTAACCCAAGAGGAAGTACGGCATCGTCTAAAAATCACTAAAATTGACAAATCCCCGAGCCCGGATGGGATACACCCCAGAGTGCTGCAGGAATTAAGTACTGTCATAGATAGACCATTATTTTTAATATTTAAAGATTCCATAATAACAGGGTCTGTACCACAGGACTGGCATATAGCAAATGTGGTGCCAATATTCAAAAAGGGGACAAAAACTGAACTTGGAAATTATAGGCCAGTAAGCTTAACCTCTACTGTGGGTAAAATCCTTGAGGGTTTTCTAAGAGATGCTATACTGGAGTATCTGAAGAAAAATAACCTCATGACCCATTATCAACATGGTTTTACGAGGGACCGTTCCTGTCAAACTAATCTGATAAGCTTCTATGAAGAAGTAAGTTCTGGACTGGACCAAGGAAATGCAGTGGATGTGGTGTATATGGACTTTTCAAAAGCTTTTGATACGGTGCCACACAAAAGGTTGATACATAAAATGAGGGCAATGGGGATAGGGGAAAATATGTGTAAGTGGGTTAAGAACTGGCTTAGTGATAGGAAACAAAGGGTGGTTATTAATGGAACACACTCAGAATGGGTCACAGTTAACAGTGGGGTACCACAGGGGTCAGTGTTGGGCCCGCTTCTATTTAATATATTTATTAATGACCTTGTAGGGGGCATACAGAGTAGAATCTCAATATTTGCAGATGACACTAAACTCTGCAGGGTAATCAATACAGAGGAGGACAATTTTATATTACAGGAGGATTTATGTAAACTAGAAGCTTGGGCTGCTAAATGGCAAATGCGCTTTAATGGCGATAAATGTAAAGTTATGCACTTGGGCAGAGGAAACAAAAGGTATAATTATGTGCTTAATTGTAAAACACTGGGCAAAACTGTCACTGAAAAAGACCTGGGTGTATGGGTAGATGACAAACTCATATTTAGTGGCCAGTGTCAGGCAGCTGCTGCAAAGGCAAATAAAATAATGGGATGCATTAAAAGAGGCATAGATGCTCATGAGGAGAACATAATTTTACCTCTATACAAGTCACTAGTGCGACCACACTTAGAATACTGTGTACAATTCTGGTCTCCGGTGTATAAGAAAGACATAGCTGAACTAGAGCGGGTCCAGAGAAGAGCGACAAAAGTCATTAGAGGACTAAGGGGTCTGCAATACCAAGACAGGTTATCAAACTTGGGGTTATTTAGCTTGGAAAAACGAAGGCTTAGGGGTGATCTTATAATAATGTATAAATATATGAGGGGACAGTACAGAGACCTTTCTAATGATCTCTTTACTCTTAGGCCTGAGACTGGGACAAGGGGGCATCCTCTACATCTGGAGGAAAGAAGGTTTAATCATAATCACAGACGCGGATTCTTTACTGTAAGAGCAGTGAGACTATGGAACTCTCTGCCACATGCTGTTGTAATGAGTGAGTCACTACTAACATTTAAGAAGGGCCTGGATGCCTTTCTTGAAAACTATAATATTACCAGTTATACATACTAGATTCTTTGATAGGGCGTTGATCCAGGGAATTAGTCTGATTGCCGTATCTGGAGTCAGGAAGGAATTTTTTCCCCCAATGTGGAGCTTAGTGTTGCCACATGGGTTTTTTTTTTTGCCTTCCTCTGGATCAACATGTTAGGCTATGGGTTGAACTAGATGGACTTAAAGTCTTCCTTCAACCTTAAAAACTATGTTACTATGTAATAATAGCATTATTATTATAATTATTAGCATTAATATTACCATAAATAGCATAATTATTAGCATTAATAGCATTATTATTAGCACTAATAGCATTATTAATAGCAGTATTAGCATTAATAATAGCATTAATAGCATTATTAATAGCATTAAAAGCATGATTATTAGCTTTAATAGTATTAATAATATGATTAATAGCATTATTATTAGCATTATTAGCATTAATAGCATAATTAGTAGCATTTATAGAATTTTTAATAGCATTAATAGCATTAATATTAGCATTAATAGCATTAATAGCATAATTAATAGCATTAATAGCATTATTAATAGCATTAATAGCATTATTAATTGCAAGAATAGCATTATTAATAGCATTAATAGCATAATTAATAGCATGAATAGCATAAATAATAGCATTAATAGCATAAATAATAGCATTAATAAAATTAATAGCAATATTATTAGCATTAAGAATAGCATTAATAGCATGATTATTAGCCTTAATAGCATTAATATTAGCATTAATAGCATTATTAGCATTATTATTAGCATTAACAACATTATTATTAGCAATAATAGCATTATTAATAGCATTATTAGCATTAATAACATTATTATAGCATTAATAACATTATTTGTAGCATTAATAGAAGTATTAATAGCATTATTAGCAGTATTAGCATTAATAGCATTATTAATAGCATTAATAGCATGAATATTAGCCTTAATAGCATTAATAATAGCATTATTATTATCATTATTAGCATTAATATTACCATAAATAGCATAATTATTAGCATTAATAGCATTATTATTAGCACTAATAGCATTATTAATAGCAGTATTAGCATTAATAATAGCAATAATAGCATTATTAATAGCATTAAAAGCATGATTATTAGCTTTAATAGTATTAATAATGCTATTAATCATATTATTATTAGCATTATTAGCATTAATAGCATAATTAGTAGCATTTATAGAATTTATATTAGCAGTAATAGCATTAATAGCATTAATATTAGCATTAATAGCATAATTAATAGCATTAATAGCATAATTAATAGTATTAATAGCATTATTAATAGCATTAATAGCCTTATTAATTGCAAGAATAGCATTATTAATAGCATTAATAGCATAATTAATAGCATGAATAGCATAAATAATAGCATTAATAGCATAAATAATAGCATTAATAAAATTAATAGCAATATTAAGAGCATTAAGAATAGCATTAATAGCATGATTATTAGCCTTAATAGCATTAATATTAGCATTAATAGCATTATTAGCATTATTATTAGCATTAACAGCATTATTATTAGCATTAATAGCATTATTAATAGCATTATTAGCATTAATAACATTATTAATAGCATTAATAACATTATTGGTAGCATTAATAGAAGTATTAATAGCATTATTAGCAGTATTATTAGCATTAATAGCATTATTAATAGCATAAATAGCATGAATATTAGCCTTAATAGCATTAATAATATCATTATTATTATCATTATTACCATTAATATTACCATAAATAGCATAATTATTAGCATTAATAGCATTATTATTAGCACTAATAGCATTATTAATAGCAGTATTAGCATTAATAATAGCATTACTAGCATTATTAATAGCATTAAAAGCATGATTATTAGCTTTAATAGTATTAATAATATGGTTAATAGCATTATTATTAGCATTATTAGCATTAATAGCATAATTAGTAGCATTTATAGAATTTATATTAGCATTAATAGCATTATTAGCATTAATATTAGCATTAATAGCATTAATAGCATAATTAATAGCATTAATAGCATTATTAATAGCATTAATAGCAATATTAATTGCAAGAATAGCATTATTAATAGCATTAATAGCATAAATAATAGCATTAATAGCATAAATAATAGCATTACTAAAATTAATAGCAATAATATTAGCATTAATAGCATTAAGAATAGAATTAATAGCATGATTATTAGCCTTAATAGCATTAATATTAGCATTAATAGCATTATTAATAGCATTAATAGCATAAATAATAGAATTAATAGCATAAATAATTGCATTAATAGCATTAGTATTAGCATAAAGAGCATTAACAGCAATATTATTAGCATTAATAGCATTTTGAATAGCATAAATAGCATGATTATTAGCCTTAATAGCATTAATAATAGCCTAAATAGCATTATAATTAGCATTATTAGCATTAATATCATAATTATATAGCATTAATAGCATTATTAGCATTAATAGCATTAATAATAGCATTAATAACCTGATTAATAACATTAATAGTAACATTAATAGCAGTATTAATCGCATTATTAGCATTATTATTAGCATTAACAGCATTATTATTAGCATTAATAGCATTAATAATAGCATTTTTAGCATTAATAATAGCATTAATAACATTATTAATAGCATTAATAGCATTATTGGTAGCATTAATAACAGTATTAATAGCATTATTAGCAGTATTATTAGCATTAATAGCATTATTATTAGCATTAATAGCAGTATTAATAGCATTAATAGCATTAATAACATTATTAATAGCATTAATAGCATTATTGGTAGCATTAATAGCAGTATTAATAGCATTATTAGCAGTATTAATAGCATTAATATCATTATTATTAGCATTTTTATTTTATAGCTAGCTGTGAGGCCGATGCAAATGCATCGGGATTCTAGAACGTGCGTTAATTAGATTATAGTAGCTATTTTTTTTATTTTTTTTTTTATTTAACTTTTTTTTTAATAACTTAATGTTATGAATATTTTATTTATTTGTTTTATTTTATTAGAATTAGTTAATAGTTAATGTTATTAATTTTTATATGGAATATTTTTTTTTATTATTTATTATTTTATTATTGTAATTATTTATTATGTAATATTTTTATAATATTTTTTATTTTTTTTATTTTAATGTAATTTTTTTTTATTTGAGTAATTTGATTTTCTTAGAATTAGTTAATGTTATTAATATTTTAATTATATATATATTTATTTTATTTATTTATTTTTTTAATTTTGATTTATTTTATTATTTATTATTTTTATTATTTGTATATTAATTTTTTATTTTAATTAAATGTATTTGTATTTATTTTTTTTTATTTTAATTAGTTAATGTAAATAATATATTAATTTAATATATTAATTTTTTTATTTTTTTATTATTATTTTGTATTTGTTATTTTTTTTATTTATTTTTTTTAGTATTTTTATTATTATTAAATTTATTTATTATTTGTTATTTTAAGGGAATTTATTTGTATTTTTAAATATTTTTATTTCTTTCCTTCAAAGACTCAGTTCTCCTTCAGGTCCGCACAAAGGCCTCCTACAGATACATGGCGGATAATGCTGGACGCTGATTGGTCGCTTCTTCCCATAGAGAAACATGGCCATGTTTCTTTATGGGAAGAAGCGACCAATCAGCGTCCAGCATCATCCGCTATGTAACTCTATGAGCCCTTTGAGCGGACCTGAAGGAGAACTGAATCATTTCTAAAGACACAGTTCTCCTTCAGGTCCGCGGAAAGGGCTCATCGAGTTACATAGCGGATGATGCTGGACGCTGATTGGTCGCTTCTTCCATAGAGAAACATGTCCATGTTTCTCTATGGGAAGAAGCGACCAATCAGCGTCCAGCATCATCCGCTATGTAACTGTATGAGCCCTTTCAGCGGACCTGAAGGAGAACTGAGTCATTTCTAAAGACACAGTTCTCCTTCAGGTCCGCTGAAAGGGCTCATAGAGTTACAAAGCGGATGATGCTGGACGCTGATTGGTCGCTTCTTCCCATAGAGAAACATGGCCATGTGTCTCTATGGGAAGAAGCGACCAATCAGCGTCCAGCATCATCCGCTATGTAAGTCTATGAGCCCTTTCAGCGGACCTGAAGGAGAACTGTGTCTTTAGAAATGACTCAGTTCTCCTTCAGGTCCGCTGAAAGGGCTCATAGAGTTACATAGTGGATGATGCTGGACGCTGATTGGTCGCTTCTTCCCATAGAGAAACATGGCCATGTTTCTCTATGGGAAGAAGCGACCAATCAGCGTCCAGCATCATCCGCCATGTAACTCTATGAGCCTTTTGAGCGGACCTGAATGGAAACTGTTTGTAAAGACACAGTTTCCATTCAGGTCCGCTCAAAGGGTTCATAGAGTTACATGGCAGATGATGCTGGACGCTGATTGGTCGCGGACCTGAAGGACGACCCGGAGCTCGGTGGAGGAAGACAGAAGACCGCCGGATGGAAGACTCGTGGGCCGGGCTGAAGGAAGAGGATGCCTGGGCCGAAGGAAGGACTGGACCTGGACCTGAGGAAGCAGATGTCATGAAGACAGGTAAGTGATCTACGGCGTCGGGGGGGGGGGTGCGGACATTATGGTGGGGGGGCAGTTTGGACATTGTGGTGGGGGGGGCAGTTTGGACATTGTGTGGGGGGGGCAGTTTGGACATTGTGGGGGGGGCAGTTTGGACATTGGGGGGGGGGGCTGTGCGGACATTGTGGGGGGGGTGGGCAGTTTGGACATTGTGGGGGGGGGGCTGTGCGGACATTGTGGGGGGGGGCAGTTTGGACATTGTGGGGGGGGCAGTTTGGACATTGTGGGGGGGCAGTTTGGACATTGTGGGGGGGGGCTGTGCGGACATTGTGGTGGGGGGGCTGTGCGGACATTGTGGGGGGGGGCTGTGCGGACATGGTGGGGGGGCTGTGTGTACATGGTGGGGGGGGCTGTGCGGACATGGGGGGGGGGGGCTGTGCGTACATGGTGGGGGGGGCTGTGCGTACATGGTGGGGGGGGCTGTGCGGACATTGTGGTGGGGGGGCTGTGCGGACATTGTGGTGGGGGGGCTGTGCGGACATTGTGGTGGGGGGGCTGTGCGGACATGGTGGGGGGGGGGTGTGCGGACATGGTGGTGGGGGGGCTGTGCGGACATGGTGGTGGGGGGGCTGTGCGTACATGGTGGGGGGCTGGGCGGAGATTGTGGTGGGGGGGCTGTGTACATTGTGGGGGGTGGGGCTGTGTTGCCATTGTGGGGGGGGGCTGTGTTGAAATTGTGGGGGGGGGGCTGTGTTGAGATGGTGGGGGGGGCTGTGTGGACATGTTGGGGGGGGGGCCTGTGCGGACATGGTGGGGGGGCTGGCGGCGGAGGTGTATGGGCAGTGAGGGGGGGGCTCTGTGCGGCGTTGGTGGTGTGCGTGGCTGGGGAGCGGTGCTGGGCTGTGGATCGGTGCTGGGGGGGAGGCAGAGCTGTGGGGCGCCATGGTCCCCGGGCGAGATCGGCGGGGTGTGGGTTGCCAATGGCTCGCAATGCCCGCTACGCGGGCAATGCTTCGCCGTGTGCCTGAGACTCGCAATGGCAGCTGCGCGGGCATTGCGAGTCGAGTTAGAACGGCTCGCAATGGCCGCTTCGCGGCCAATGCTTCGCGCGTATCCGCATGACCACGCCGGAAGTACCGACGAGAGGGGCGGATTTGCGATTCACGATTATATATTAGATGTTTCTTTTTGAACAAGGAGTCCTCCGCTGAAGGTGATCAAGAAGATACTGACCAAGATTCATCCCAGAGTCTTCGCGATGAACTTGACAATGACGAAAGACCAAATGTAAGTGTATGTTTTTAAGTATACTTTGTTGGTTATCATAAACAAAAGCATGTCCATTTTTAAACATTGGGTTATTTTAACTATAGGTTCAAAGAGGAAAAGGAGATAAACCATTTATCGATATTAACAAGTTCATAACCCTCATACAAGAACGAGTTGCTATGTGAGACCCACAAGATCGTAAGCATTCGGATACACAAGTGTTGCGAAGACTTTGGGATGAAATTGGACGATCTATGTTGTGAGGCTGGGACAGTGCAACACCAAAGGACAGAAGGTTGTTTGGTAAGTTTGCTAATGTTTTTTTTGTTTTGTTTTGTTTTTTTAAATACGGTAAGTGGTTGAATTAAATATTTGTTTTTGATAATTAATGACTATCTCTGTTTGTCCGTCCTACTTTAGTCAAGAGCTTGAAAGTTCGGTGGCGCTCGATAAAAGATCGATATAACAAGGATCTTCGGAAGGAAATGAAAGTTCGTAGCGGATCCCAGCAGACGTTGAAACATTACATTTACCATCAGCAACTTTCTTTCCTGAGGCCAGCTGTCGGGCATCGATTGTAAGTATATATTTGTTTAATTGTATGTTGCTTTTTGCTCTATTTATTGTAAATTACAATTGTTTGAAAAAACAAAGATTGTTTATTTTTAAAATTATTTTTTAATTTCAGTTAAGAGTTTAAAAAAAAAAATTTTGAGATCGAAATTTTTGTTATACTTGTTGACTAATTTTTATTTTTGTTTGTGGACCTCCAAGACTTGGAGCAGCACTGCTGAGCCCGCAGCAGCGGGAATACCATCCCAAGGATTTGGGAGCGCCACCGAACTCTCTTCCCAGACCGGCAGAATAGAGGAAGCAATGCCTGACTTGTCACAATCTGGAACTCAGGCCAGGTTGCTGGCAGTCAAAGTCATCCCCTATCCCATGCCTCTGGTCCTACTTTGGTGGGTACTTCACGCCAGCGACAGAGGGCCTGGTATAGGACAGTCAAGCCTGAGTTTTTGCACTTAAGCTCAAACTTCCAGGAAGGTTTGAGTCGCCTTGGTAACTGCGTAGAAAAAGGGTTTCAGAATATGAACACTCTTTTCTGCGAAGTTAACAGCCGACTAGACCGTCTGGAAGCCAACCTAACAAGACCAGCACGACATTTTTTTTCTTGTATGGAAAAGTGCGTGACGGATACCTTATCACCTGAGTTCCAGATTGATGTCATGACTGCCTGTCAGGGTGCTTTTAGACTGGCAGTCCAGCATCAGCAACAACAACAGCAGCAGCAACAGCTACACAGCTGCCTTACCGGAACCAGCAACATGGCTTCTGCAAACAGCCTCGGAATAATGTGCAAGCCTCTGTCACATTGCCATTGGACTCGGTGGCTGGTGTTCCTGCCTCGGCTGCTGGGAGGCGCCGGATTCCTTCGGCTGATGGTGCCGGTGATAGGAGGGCCTTGTCCTTATATGGACCTGCTCCTTCGATGTCTGCTTCTGTCGCTGAATGCCGCCGTGTTTCTCCTTTGGGTGATGTTGGTCGCAGAGGAGCGGGCACTGCAGAGGTGTCTAATAGGCGCATCCTTCATTCTTCTGTCAGAAGTGGGGTGGTTGGTGCCAGTCGTGCATCACCATCTGGCCTGGTTCTAGGGGCGGTTCGGATGAGATCATCAGGCTGTGAACTCCAGCCTATGGAAGGTAACTGCGCCCTTCAAATACATTGGAGCCTGTCTTGCAGGCCGCCAGATATAGTTTTGGTTCCCCAGTGATAGTGTGTGTTTAGTTTTGTCTCTGACTTTTCCCTGGATTTCTGATTCTGCTACAGCCTGTTGATTTTGTGCCTCAGCTGCCCTCTTGGTTTGGACTTTGACCTTTGCCTGGCTTTTTGACTCTGCTACAGCCTGACGATTTTTTGCCTTCGCTGCCCTCTCGGTTTTGACTCGGACTCCTGACTACGTTTTTCAGGTCCTGATTATTCCCTTCCTGGCGACCTTCCTGCTCTGCTGCTCATAATAGGCAACTACCCCCTGGGCTCGGCTGTAATTCCAGATCCCTGTATGGGGGTTAAGGGTCTTGGGGTTTCTCGGGGTGCTGCCTTACTAGCAACTCGGCCTCACAGCGGATGGTCGTCACAGTCTTTCAATCTGCCCCAACGCAGACTCAGTGGCAAACTGCATCACAACAACAGCAAGGAACAAGTTTTCCAACACACACCAACTTGCCGCCACCACCACCAATGGACATTGTACCTGAGGTACCAAGCTACACAGCGCTGCACACTTCGTCATCACAGCTGCCTCAGGGTTGTGCGGACATGGTGGGGGGGCTGTGTGTACATGGTGGGGGGGGCTGTGCGGACATGGGGGGGGGGGCTGTGCGTACATGGTGGGGGGGGCTGTGCGTACATGGTGGGGGGGGCTGTGCGGACATTGTGGTGGGGGGGCTGTGCGGACATTGTGGTGGGGGGGCTGTGCGGACATTGTGGTGGGGGGGCTGTGCGGACATGGTGGGGGGGGGTGTGCGGACATGGTGGTGGGGGGGCTGTGCGGACATGGTGGTGGGGGGGCTGTGCGTACATGGTGGGGGGGGCTGTGCGGAGATTGTGGTGGGGGGGCTGTGCGTACATTGTGGGGGGTGGGGCTGTGTTGCCATTGTGGGGGGGGGCTGTGTTGAAATTGTGGGGGGGGGCTGTGTTGAGATGGTGGGGGGGGCTGTGTGGACATGTTGGGGGGGGGGCCTGTGCGGACATGGTGGGGGGGCTGGCGGCGGAGGTGTATGGGCAGTGAGGGGGGGGCTCTGTGCGGCGTTGGTGGTGTGCGTGGCTGGGGAGCGGTGCTGGGCTGTGGATCGGTGCTGGGGGGGAGGCAGAGCTGTGGGGCGCCATGGTCCCCGGGCGAGATCGGCGGGGTGTGGGTTGCCAATGGCTCGCAATGCCCGCTACGCGGGCAATGCTTCGCCGTGTGCCTGAGACTCGCAATGGCAGCTGCGCGGGCATTGCGAGTCGAGTTAGAACGGCTCGCAATGGCCGCTTCGCGGCCAATGCTTCGCGCGTATCCGCATGACCACGCCGGAAGTACCGACGAGAGGGGCGGATTTGCGATTCACGATTATATATTAGATGTTTCTTTTTGAACAAGGAGTCCTCCGCTGAAGGTGATCAAGAAGATACTGACCAAGATTCATCCCAGAGTCTTCGCGATGAACTTGACAATGACGAAAGACCAAATGTAAGTGTATGTTTTTAAGTATACTTTGTTGGTTATCATAAACAAAAGCATGTCCATTTTTAAACATTGGGTTATTTTAACTATAGGTTCAAAGAGGAAAAGGAGATAAACCATTTATCGATATTAACAAGTTCATAACCCTCATACAAGAACGAGTTGCTATGTGAGACCCACAAGATCGTAAGCATTCGGATACACAAGTGTTGCGAAGACTTTGGGATGAAATTGGACGATCTATGTTGTGAGGCTGGGACAGTGCAACACCAAAGGACAGAAGGTTGTTTGGTAAGTTTGCTAATGTTTTTTTTGTTTTGTTTTGTTTTTTTAAATACGGTAAGTGGTTGAATTAAATATTTGTTTTTGATAATTAATGACTATCTCTGTTTGTCCGTCCTACTTTAGTCAAGAGCTTGAAAGTTCGGTGGCGCTCGATAAAAGATCGATATAACAAGGATCTTCGGAAGGAAATGAAAGTTCGTAGCGGATCCCAGCAGACGTTGAAACATTACATTTACCATCAGCAACTTTCTTTCCTGAGGCCAGCTGTCGGGCATCGATTGTAAGTATATATTTGTTTAATTGTATGTTGCTTTTTGCTCTATTTATTGTAAATTACAATTGTTTGAAAAAACAAAGATTGTTTATTTTTAAAATTATTTTTTAATTTCAGTTAAGAGTTTAAAAAAAAAAATTTTGAGATCGAAATTTTGTTATACTTGTTGACTAATTTTTATTTTTGTTTGTGGACCTCCAAGACTTGGAGCAGCACTGCTGAGCCCGCAGCAGCGGGAATACCATCCAAGGATTTGGGAGCGCCACCGAACTCTCTTCCCAGACCGGCAGAATAGAGGAAGCAATGCCTGACTTGTCACAATCTGGAACTCAGGCCAGGTTGCTGGCAGTCAAAGTCATCCCCTATCCCATGCCTCTGGTCCTACTTTGGTGGGTACTTCACGCCAGCGACAGAGGGCCTGGTATAGGACAGTCAAGCCTGAGTTTTTGCACTTAAGCTCAAACTTCCAGGAAGGTTTGAGTCGCCTTGGTAACTGCGTAGAAAAAGGGTTTCAGAATATGAACACTCTTTTCTGCGAAGTTAACAGCCGACTAGACCGTCTGGAAGCCAACCTAACAAGACCAGCACGACATTTTTTTTCTTGTATGGAAAAGTGCGTGACGGATACCTTATCACCTGAGTTCCAGATTGATGTCATGACTGCCTGTCAGGGTGCTTTTAGACTGGCAGTCCAGCATCAGCAACAACAACAGCAGCAGCAACAGCTACACAGCTGCCTTACCGGAACCAGCAACATGGCTTCTGCAAACAGCCTCGGAATAATGTGCAAGCCTCTGTCACATTGCCATTGGACTCGGTGGCTGGTGTTCCTGCCTCGGCTGCTGGGAGGCGCCGGATTCCTTCGGCTGATGGTGCCGGTGATAGGAGGGCCTTGTCCTTATATGGACCTGCTCCTTCGATGTCTGCTTCTGTCGCTGAATGCCGCCGTGTTTCTCCTTTGGGTGATGTTGGTCGCAGAGGAGCGGGCACTGCAGAGGTGTCTAATAGGCGCATCCTTCATTCTTCTGTCAGAAGTGGGGTGGTTGGTGCCAGTCGTGCATCACCATCTGGCCTGGTTCTAGGGGCGGTTCGGATGAGATCATCAGGCTGTGAACTCCAGCCTATGGAAGGTAACTGCGCCCTTCAAATACATTGGAGCCTGTCTTGCAGGCCGCCAGATATAGTTTTGGTTCCCCAGTGATAGTGTGTGTTTAGTTTTGTCTCTGACTTTTCCCTGGATTTCTGATTCTGCTACAGCCTGTTGATTTTGTGCCTCAGCTGCCCTCTTGGTTTGGACTTTGACCTTTGCCTGGCTTTTTGACTCTGCTACAGCCTGACGATTTTTTGCCTTCGCTGCCCTCTCGGTTTTGACTCGGACTCCTGACTACGTTTTTCAGGTCCTGATTATTCCCTTCCTGGCGACCTTCCTGCTCTGCTGCTCATAATAGGCAACTACCCCCTGGGCTCGGCTGTAATTCCAGATCCCTGTATGGGGGTTAAGGGTCTTGGGGTTTCTCGGGGTGCTGCCTTACTAGCAACTCGGCCTCACAGCGGATGGTCGTCACAGTCTTTCAATCTGCCCCAACGCAGACTCAGTGGCAAACTGCATCACAACAACAGCAAGGAACAAGTTTTCCAACACACACCAACTTGCCGCCACCACCACCAATGGACATTGTACCTGAGGTACCAAGCTACACAGCGCTGCACACTTCGTCATCACAGCTGCCTCAGGGTACTAACACTTGAGAAACTTCACTACAAGAATCACGTGCAATGTTCACTTCAGCTTCCTCTGTACTGCATGATATCTTTGACCAATCCACCCACACATTCACAACAGCAACATGTACTCTAGCATCAACAGCTGTCCCTTCTGTGACTCATGGCGGTAGTAGAACGGTTGCAAAGAACACCAAAATTCAAGCTCAGACACAGGAAACACAAGGACCAGTAACCAGCACGCCAATGAGGCCCTTAAAGGTTAAGTGCAAGCAAACTGTCAAAAACAGTGCATCAGATACCACTGTTTATTCACAAACAAATCTGGAACCCTCAGCACAGCCAGTTCCAGCTGCAGTATCTGCCAAAAAAGTTGGTTGGCCAAAAAAAAAGAATGAAACCTGCACCACTATTACCACCTTCAACTTCACCAGCTAATGTCTCATTACTTCATGTCTCTAAACCTTCAGCTCTGTCTGTCCCTTCCAATATCTCCCTCCTATCCAATGTATCTTTACCTTTGAATGTCCCTTCTGGTTTCTTGGATAATCTTGGTCTATCGTCAAATGATAGTCTCACCTCAAGTCCTACTGTATGTACTGCTTTGCGATTTGAAAATGTTGGGTCTCCTACGTTCTGTCTACTCCCACTACTGGACTCTAGTATCAGTCACTCTGTTTGAACTTTTGGTGTTCATGCTCAAAGTCCTCATCCCACTCTTTCAACAAACGTTGTTCACGAACATCAACATGTACCCAACACCAGAACCAACAGCAACACGTGAGTACAAAGGCTTACACACTATTGTAAAATGTTTCCGGGTTTATAATAAAAAAAATTTCATGTAATTTAAAAAGTTTGATTACATGCATGATTGTGTCAATAAACATTTTTTGGTTTATCAAAAACTGTTTGATTTCTTGCCTATAAACATTAAATAGTAGGGTATTCATAATATGGTAACTGTAATCTAATATATAATTGCCGTAGCGCACTTCCGTCATTTTCGGCGCTACTTCTGTCGTCGTGGACGTGGCTGCCAAACTTACGGAAGTGCGTTAGGGTCATCTCCCTCCACGCTCCACGCTCTCTCCTCCACGCTCCCCGCTCTCCCCTACACGCTCCCCGCTCTCCCCTCCACGCTCCCCGCTCTCCCCTCCACGCTCCACGCTCCCCGGTCTCCCCTCCACGCTCCCCGGAGAGCTTGGTAACCAAGGCCGCGGTCGGGTAACTAAGGGGCGTGTCCGCACCACACACCCGGCCCCAGCCGCATCCATTCAGGTGTCTGCTGAGCCCAGGGGTGGCTGAAACAAGCCCAAGGGGACCACCCCAATCACACAATAATAGGCTGGATGCCACCTCCCCCTTAGATTCCTCACTGCTTCCAGGATCATAGCGTCACAAGGGAGGAACCGTGGTGCATGATGGGAGATGTAGTCTTCAGGAGACCGGAAATGCTGCAGAGCTGAGGAGACAGCTCTGATCACACACAGATAGAGAGGAGATCTGCAGCTTTTTCATACACAGTCCCTGCACATATGTGTGTGTGTGTGTTGTGTATACTGTATGTGTGTGTATACTGTATGTGTGTGTGTATACTGTATGTGTCTGTGTGTGTATACTGTATGTGTCTGTGTGTGTATACTGTGTCTGTGTGTGTATACTATATATATATATGTGTATACTGTATATGTGTAAGTGTATACTGTATATGTGTGTGTATACTGTCTGTGTGTGTATACTGTCTGTGTGTGTATACTGTATGTGTGTGTGTATACTGTATGTGTGTATACTGTATGTGTGTGTATACTGTATGTGTGTGTCTATACTGTATGTGTGTGTCTATACTGTATGTGTCTGTCTATACTGTATGTGTCTGTCTATACTGTATGTGTGTGTGTAAACTGTTTGTGTGTGTACTGTATGTGTGTGTATACTGTATGTGTGTGTATACTGTATGTGTGTGTGTATATACTGTATGTGTGTGTGTATATACTGTATGTGTGTGTATACTGTATATGTGTGTGTAAATTGTATATATGTGTATACTGTATGTGTGTGTATACTGTATGTGTGTGTGTGTAAACTGTATGTGTGTGTATAGTGTATATATGTGTGTGTATACTGTATATGTGTGTGTATATACTGTATGTGTGTGTGTATACTGTATATCTGTGTGTTTCTACTGTATATGTGTGTATACTGTATATGTGTGTGTGTGTATACTGTATATATCTGTATACTGTATATGTGTCTGTGTATACTGTATGTGTGTGTGTATACTGTATGTGTGTGTGTATACTGTATATGTGTGTGTGTATACTGTATCTGTGTGTGTATACTGTATGTGTGTGTATACTGTATGTGTGTGTATATACTGTATATGTGTGTGTGTATACTGTATGTGTGTGTAAATTGTATATATGTGTATACTGTATATGTGTGTGTATACTGTATGTGTGTGTAAACTGCATGTGTGTGTAAACTGCATGTGTGTGTATACTGTATGTGTGTGTGTACTGTATGTGTGTGTGTACTGTATGTGTGTGTGTGTATACTGTATGTGTGTGTATACTGTATATGTGTGTGTGTATACTGTATATGTGTGTATACTGTATATGTGTCTGTGTATACTGTATGTGTGTGTGTATACTGTATGTGTGTGTATACTGTATATGTGTGTATCTGTATACTGTATATATGTGTATACTGTATGTGTGTGTATACTGTATATGTGTGTATACTGTATATGTGTGTGTGTGTGTATACTGTATGTCTGTGTCTATACTGTATGTGTGTGTTATACTGTATATATGTGTATACTGTGTGTGTGTATACTGTATGTGTATACGGTCTGTGTGTGTATACTGTCTGTGTGTATACTAAATATATGTGTATACTGAATATGTGTGTGTATACTCTATGTGTCTGTGTATACTGTATGTGTCTGTGTATACTGTATGTGTGTGTGTATACTGTATGTGTGTATGTATACTGTGTGTGTGTATACTGTGTGTATATACTATATGTGTGTATACTGTATATGTGTGTTTGTACTGTATGTGTGTGTGTATACTGTATGTGTGTGTGTATAATGTGTGTGTGTGTGTATACTGTATGTGTGTGTGTATAATGTGTGTGTGTATACTGTATATGTGTGTCTGTATACTGTATGTGTGTGTATACTGTATATGTCTCTATACTGTATGTTTGTGTTTACTCTATATGTGTGTCTATACTGTATATATGTATGTGTCTGTATACTGTGTGTGTGTATACTGTATATTTGTGTGTGTGTATACTGTGTGTGTGTGTATACTGTATGTTTGTGTATACTCTATATGTGTGTGTATACTGTATATGTGTGTATATACTGTATATGTGTGCATACTGTATGTGTGTGTCTACTGGATATGTGTGTGTCTACTGGATATGTGTGTGTATATTGTATATTGTGTGTGTATATTCTATATGTGTGTATATACTATATATGTGTGTATTCTGTACGTGTGTGTGACTATACTGTATATGTGTGTATACTGTATGTGTGAGTATACTGTATATGTGTATACTGTATATATGTGTGTGAGTATACTGTATATGTGTGTATACTGTATGTGTGTGTATACTGTATGTTTGTGTATACTGTATGTGTATACTGTATATGTGTGTATACTGTGTGTGTATACTGTATATGTGTGTGTGTACTGTATGTTTGTGTATACTGTATATGTGTGTATACTGTATGTGTATACTGTGTATGTGTGTGTATACTGTATGTGTCTGTATACTGAATATGTGTGTGTATACTGTGTGTGTATACTGTGTGTGTGTATACTGTATATGTCTGTATATACTATATATGTGTACATTCTGTATGTGTGTGTATACTGTATGTGTGTGTGAGTATACTGTATGTGTGTGTATACTGTGTGTGTATACTGTATATGTGTGTGTGTATCTAATATATAAAAGCCGAAGGCCACTTCCGGAAAACCCGAAGGTTACTTCCGTGATGGCCTCCGGACCATGGTGGTGACGTCACCGCTGCGGGCTAGCCGGGCAACGCCCGGCTACAGGAAACGGCGAAAGAACGTTCCTCGGTTAACCGGTGATGTCGGTCTATCAAGCATTGCTCCCACCCAGCCAGAATCCTGCGCCACACTGATGAGGGGCAACAACCCCGAAACAGCTGTCTGTGGTTGAATACCTAGTCCATTGTAAACCCCTGGCCATATCTTCAAGCTCGCAAGGGCTGGATAGTGACTTAAAGGCTACTAATACTCTGGGCTAGGTCCTTCCCTGGTGGGATAACTGGCTGGTGTCCATGTTGTAGACTCTTAACCGAGGCTCCATGGACTTCATCTGCATATTCAAATTCTAGGGAGCAATGCACCTTGGGTTTCACTGTGTTTGAGTGCTTTAACTGGTGCCCGCAGTGTTATCCTCCACTGGTCTCCACAAGGTCAGTGGTACCTTTGTGATATACCAGCATATAGTCACTAAGATGGGGCCCCAACATGGGATATTCACCATGCACGGGGACATGTATACACACCACATGCACACAAAGAGTAACAGCAAGTGTATAGTCTCTAAAGTGCAGCCCCAACATTGGATACTCACCACGCACCCGAACAAACGCACACACACCACAAAGAGACACACACACCCCACGGACACACACACACAAACCCTATAGCGACACATGCACTCACCCCACAGGACACGCACACACACACACACCACAAAGAGACACACACAACACAGAGACACACAGACCACACAGACCCCCCCCCCACAGGGACACACACACATAGCCACCCTATAGGGACACATACACTCACCCCACAGGGACACACACACGCCACAAAGAGACAGACCACACAGACCCCCCTACAGGGACACACACACATACACACCCTATAGGCACACATGCACTCACCCCACAGGGACACACACACACCAAAAAGAGACACTCACAACACAGAGACAAACACATCCCACACGGACACCCCCCACAGGGACACACACACATACACACCCTATAGGGACACATGCACTCACCCCACAGGGACACACACACACCACAAAGACACACACACCCCACACAGACACCCCTCCACAGGGACACACACACATACACACCCTATAGGGACACATGCACTCACCCACAGGGACACACACACACACCACAAAGAGACACAGACAACACAGAGATACACACACCACACAGACCCCCCCCACACAGGGACACTCACACATACACACCCTGTAGGGACACATGCACTCACCCCACAGGGACACACACATACACCACAAAGAGACACAGACAACACAGAGACACACACACCACACAGACCCCCCCCACACAGGGACCCTCACACATACACACCCTATTGGGACACATGCACTCACCCCACAGGGACACACACATACACACACCCCAGGGTCACACACACCACACAGATACAGATGTGCACAAATCACCTCACACAACTCGCCTCATACGTGTGCTATCTTTAATTTCCAAATATAAGCATCTGATTAAAAACAGCCAATGTGCAACACATGTGCCATATGGGGAATTAAGGCAGATGTCAGTCACATGAGCTGTCTATTATGTGTATGTGTGAGGTAACATATACTGCCCGGCAGGGGGGAGGGTTTACTGTTGGCTGGAGATTTATTAGGCTGCCTATAGCAACCAATCACAGCTCAGCTTCTATTTTCCTACAGGTCATTAATATGACATATTCAAATTTTATTTTCTTATAGCTAACATCAGTTATTTATTAACCCGGGCGTAGCCGTATAGTACAGCTAGTGTATTTATACAGTTGGAAAGGTTTTTTTATTACAGATAAGTTTAATAGTCCGGTTTTGTTTTTATTTAAAGTGTTCACTCACTTTTGCTATTCATAATTTGTATAATATATTACACAAGGGTTCATTAGTAAAAATTAATTAACAACTATTTATTTTTTTATTACCGTACATCAAATGTACAGACTATGCCTTTATTGGTTGTGTATGGACACCCATACACAAACACAAAAAAAGGACGTACAGCTATAGAGTGGTAGTCCAAGATGGCATTTCAATATAGACTCAAAATTGTTGGGGTCATGGTGTGCCTTTTAATGTACACAACGGCTGTTAGGGTAGCCTGACAAATCTCGCTGTATGGTAAAAACAACTCTGAAGGGGCCCACAAATGAGAGGGTGATGAATCACAGGGCTATGGTTAGTGACCCGCTCTTTAGCGTGCTCAGCAACTTTTTGATGTGTCATTTGACTCTCCCTGTTGGACAGCTCACCAGTCTGACGGAAAAGCGATACACCAACGTAAGGTGATCACTAGAGCTGCTGTTGTGGGCATCATGTCTGTAGGGGGTGCCCACCCACCCCTAGAGACATGCTGCCCACTCCTGTGGGCATGTCCCGGGTTAATAACCCATTTACAGTAATTGCCTCCTGTTGTCGGATGTTGACAATTTTATCAATGATGCCGCGGCTACCCTGACAGTTGCTCAGATACTGTACGTAACGTACGTATAGTATATGCCGCTGTCCGAGGTCCTGTAGGTATTTACATTAGATCTATGGCAGTGTGCTGCCCATAGATCTAATGTAAATGCCTACAGGACCCTGGACAGCGGCATATACATTATCTACGCAACTGTCAGGGGAGCCGAGGCTTCATTGATAAAATTGTCCAAATACGACAATAGCTGGCTTACTGGAAACGTGTTATCAACCCCTGACATGCCTACAGGAGTGTCCAGCATGTCTCTAGGGGGGTGGGCACCCCCTACAGACATGTTGCCCACAACTAATATTAATATTTAATGTTTTATTAAGCAGTTAACACTTTGTTCATCCCTGCGGCATCAGGGATGAAAAAAAATACACGGTAAGCGCATTGCTCAGGATTACACATCCTGAGCAATGCGGTAACTGCATTGCAAGTCACAGAACCGCTCCGAAAGCTGCAGCCTGCAGGATTTTTCACACAGGCTGCAGATACGGAGCCGGTAACCAGATTGCTTATAAAGCAATCCGATTACCATAATGGGCTCCTATGGGTAGCGTTTCTTGCTCCAGTGTTGAACTTTTTGAAAGCTCAAAACCGGATCAGGTTTACAAAAATGAGCCACAAATGTGACCCTAGCCTTACTGCACAAGCGGGGAGCTGTTCCGGCTGCCGCTTGAGTTTGAAGTGGTCCATGGTAAGCCGATGTTGATGGTAGTTAACACTCAGACCAATTGCGTTCCAGTGTCCGCTAAAGCATAGCAGACGGGTAAAGGCTAACAGGGACCGCGTCAGAGGGAAGCGGCAGCAGTAACGTCTACCCACTTGAGCTGGAATTAAAAGTTTTGAGCAGGCAGAGGGCCACCGGTGGCATGTGACACCGCCCAGAGAGCAGCAGAGTAGCAGCTATACAATATTACCAGTGCAGCATCTCCTCCCCACAGGGCACAAGATACTCCACCTACTCAATTTATTAGTGTATAAGAAAGCATCACCTGAATCAATATACAATAAATAAATAATCTTTATTTTATAAATTCACACACAGAAAGCAAAAATTTAAAAACATTAAAAATGCATGGCGTGCAAGAGATGCAAAAAGGACAAACACACCCACCAAACAATATAACCTACCAATTCACAAGTAAATGGCATGTCATGCAAGAGTGCCAGGTGTATGCTATTGATGGAGATGATATGAGTCTTCCCAAAAGTAGGACATATAGGTAAGCATATCCCAGTCCGCCCATAGATGCGTCAGAGCGGGCCCAGCCAATCAGCGATTGCCTGACATGCCACCACATTGGCAACAAGGTAATAAGGTATTGCAATACCTGTTCACCGGGATGCCGGTAGTTAAATTTTAAAGTTTGCTATACTCCCACCTGTTTAGACTCCAATTAACCACTCCCCTCCATGCATTTAACACTGCAGCAGCAGTCTCATGACACACTGTTCCCCTGAGGAAGCCGCACGTGCAGCAGCGATACGCGTGGGATCCTCCCACACACCCCTCTCCCGCTTTTTGACCCGTCAGGGATGCCAAAGGGCTAAAAAAAGATCCTTGGACAAAACAGGATTCATTATATGGGCTAGGTAATGCCACTCATAGGGCTATTGTTTGGGCCTTGCAATTAAGAGGGCCAGTATTAGTTCCTATGTGGTAGTATGCCTGGGAGTAGGTAACTAAACAATCTTGGGAACAGAGTTATTTTTGGGGCTCTTGTGTATTATGTGGTACCTAGTTCATGTATATACTGTTATATTACTGTTGTATTTCTAGGGATTCATTGACCCTTGGGCTATAGGATATATAGTATACCCTGGAATTTACTTGTGAATTGGCGGGTTATATTGTTTGATGGGTGTGTTTGTCCTTTTTGCATCTCTTGCACGCCATGCATTTTTAATGTTTTTAAATTTTTGCTTTCTGTGTGTGAATTTATAAAATAAAGATTGTTATTTATTTATTGCATATTGATTCAGGTGATCCTTTCTTATATACACTGCTTTCTCTTGTAAAATGTGTTTAATGCTACAAGTGTGTTAGTGAT
This sequence comes from Allobates femoralis, assembly GCA_033576535.1. Classification (NCBI taxonomy): domain Eukaryota; kingdom Metazoa; phylum Chordata; class Amphibia; order Anura; family Aromobatidae; genus Allobates; species Allobates femoralis. The sequence goes on along the minus strand of JARQOC010000006.1, from coordinate 216,464,732 downwards.
CCCTGTACAGGAGATAGGGTGGTGCCCTCAATTTTAGATTGGCAGGTTCCTCTAGGTCAACCCGGTGTTTTTCTCTGACTTGTATAAAATTGTGAAGGACAACGCACGCTTTCACAACCTGATCAATTGTGTCTGTTTTCAAATTGATGGTAGTCCCAAGAATCTGCCATTTGGAGACAAGCAATCCAAATGCACACTCCACTGTGCGTCTGGCCCGTGTCCATCTGTAATTAAAAATCCTTTTGGTCTGAGTTAAGTCACGGGTAGAGTAGGGCTTGAGAAAGTTGGCTTACATCTGAAATGCCTCATCAGCAACAACAAAAAAGGCATTGGTGGGCCATCACAGTTCAGCAGGGGTCATGGCGGTGGAATGTTGAAATTGTTCCCATAAAGTTTTTGTCCCATGTCAGAGTCTTTAAAAGATTTGGAGTGATTAGATCGTCCAAATTGGCCAACATCCACACCAACAAAACAACAGTCAGCGTCCGCAATCGGCATCAGTACAATCGAAATTTTTTTTTATAGTTGAAGTATTGGGACCCACATCCAGCCGGCTTCAGGATCCAAACATGTTTCCCATCCACGGCCCCCACGCAGTTGGGAAATTGACAAATGTCCATAAATCTTACTGCTTTCTCAAGCCATAGTTGGGTTGTGGTGTGAGGGAGGAATTCTTCGCAGAGGTCATCACAAATTGCCTGGCAGGTCTCTTGAACTATCCCAGAAAGCGTAGACAATCCAATCCGGAACTGAAAATTAAGAGAAGATAAAGCCTCTCCAGTCACCAGGAATCTGACAAAAAACGTACAAAAAGGTGAATTATATTGCTCTTTGCAAACAATAAATGAGATTGACACCTTTTACAGGTGTTTGGTTTTAATAAGATACGTACCGCAGGGTCATCAAAAGACGTTACTCTGCAGGAATGGATCGACGAAGCTGTGCGTCCTGCCTGGTGATCGATTCTTGCACACGTCGCAGCAAATCATCGAAGCTGTCTGGGGACATCCTGGTGAAGTCGTAGAACTTTTCCGGGTCCTCTCGAAGTTCATGGTACAACGAGTGGTAGACTCCATGGGTCTTTCGAAGCTCCACGATGGGGTGTTGCCAGAAACAAAGACGATGACGTCTTCTTCTCTGTCTTTCTCTTTGACGTTCTTCTTCACAAGCAATAGCAAACGAAACTGCCATCTTCATTGATAAATCCAGTTCCGCATAGAAGCTCTCAAAGCTGAGATCCATCTTGCTTCTGTGAACAGCTGCATAGAAAGAGTTTTGACACTGGGCATGGTCTATTTATACCTTGCCCTTAACCCACTCCCCATAGGCGTGGCCAGTAAACAAAAGAAGCTTGAAAGTTGAAAAATGGTAAACATTTCTTGAACACATGTGGACGAAAAACACGTACGCATGCTGAAAACGCATGCAAACGCAAGCAAGCGCTGCATTTTTGTTAAGGATTGCGCATGTGTCTGCAAACAAAATATGCAGCATTCACATGCGTTTGCATGCATTTTTACCTGCGTATACGCATACGCAACATATGCAGCGTTCACAAACGCAAGTGTGAAGGCACCCTCAGATGAGACAGTTTCCACCCGAAACACATTAAAAAGTCCATTGTCTACAGTCAGGCCCTCAGATATAACCATATTTGCTCCAACTCAATCGACAGGGAACCCTTAAACAATCAAAAAAAGACATTTTTAAACCAAGGCTGCCACCCCACCTCCATTGATGATCAGATCATTAAGGCCACAAGAATCCCTAGAATTCAAACACTCCAACATAGAGAAAAAGAAGAAAACCATTGTGTTCCTCTGGTGGTGACCTACAACCCACAGCTTGAGGTAATGAGTAAAACTGCCAGGAAACTTAACCATATCCTACATAAGCATAACCGACTAAAAATAATATATTCAAAGACCCTCCCTTGCTGTGCTACAGGCATCCTCCCAATTTAAGAAACATTTCCTCTCCTACTAAAATATAATACAAGCCGTTCACTCTCCTTCACCCACCTGCTTCCCTTTCTCTTTTTCTTCTCAATGCTGGTGACATATCCCCCAATCCTGCACTGCCTCTCATCTCATGCGTTCCACTAATCCTCACCCCTATCTTTCTCAAACTAAGATAAACTACCTCAATCCCTCACTTGTAAAACCAATGCCACTGACCCCACTTCCCTGCTTCCGCTCTCTGGAGCACTTTGGAATGCCCGCTCCATCTGCAACAAGCTCCATGTAATCCACATTCTTTTTACTTCCCGCAACCTCTCCTTCCTGGCCCTCACTAAGACCTGGCTGATGGCCCCTGACACGGCCTCCTCTGCTGCACTGAGTTATGGTGGCCTCCACTTTTCCCGCACTCCTTGCCCTGGCAACAGACATGGTGGAGGGTTTGGTTTTTTTTCTCTCTACAAACTGCTCCTTCAACCCAATCATACCCCCACCCTCCCTTACCCTCTCTTCTTTCGAAGTTCGTATCTACTCTCCCTCTAATCTCCAAATGGCTGTCATATACTGACCACCAGGCTCAGCTTCTGCCTTCATTGACCAATTCACCTGGATTCTTCACTTTCTCTTGGCTGACATCCCCACCATCATCACATCATCATGGGTGACTTTAATATTCCTACTGACACCCGCCAGACAGCATTCTCCAAATTACTTTCACTTACCTCATCCTTTGGACTTCATCATGGGTGACTTCAACATCCCCATTGAAATCAACCAGTCAACAGCCTCCAAACTCCTGTCACTTGCTTCTTCCTTTGGTCTCTCTCAATGGTCCTCCACAACTACCCACACAGACCTCATCTTCTCTCCTCCAGATCACACCTAACTACCTGTGCACTTGACGCCATCCTTCCCATCTCCTCCCCAACCTCATCCTCCCCTAACATGCTCATTCCAGTCCTAACCCATCTCGTCAACCTTTCGCTATCTTCTGGTACCTTCCCCTCTGCTTTCAAGCATACCACCATCACACCCATCCTCAAAAAGTCAAACCTTGACCCCACTGCTATGCCCAGCTATCGCCCCATATCGCTGCTCTCGTTTGCTTCAAAACTCCTCAAACAGCATGTCCATGCTCAACTTTCCTCCCACCTCTCATCTAAGCCTCTCCTTGACAACCTCCAATGTGGCTTCTACCTCCACTACTCCACCGAAACTGCCCTCACCAAAATTACTAACGACTACTGCCAAAGCTAACAGACATTTCTCCATCCTCCTCCTTCTAGACCTGTCCTCTGCCTTAAGGTTTGACAGTGGACACCTCCCCAGTTGGATCCTTAATGTACCATATGGCCAATACTTGAGGGTGTGGAAAAATTGCACACGTGATTCTGATTTCAGAATGGAATCTCGGATTTTGAAAAAGAGGTTCCTTGAAAAAGGATATCCGAGGAGACTCCTCCAGGATGCTTTTAACAAGACCAAGTGCCTCACGCAGGAGTCGTGTGACCAAAACGTACTTGACTCCAGATCGTCTGATAATAGATCTAAAGATTTTGCAAAATGCAGTCTAGTAACTACCTTTTGCCAATCTTGGGCTATCATACAGAAACTTTTGAACAAATAATTGGTTCATATTAAAAGGTGATCCTGTATTATCTAACCACATTCCTGACAAACCAGTGGTTATTTATAGGAGAAACAGGAATCTGTATAATTTTGTGGCACCTAGTAATACTGCTCCAAAAGAGAATCATGGTCAAAATGGATAGCAATGATAAATTGGGTTGATAATCAGTGCCATGTCCCAAAGTGCCTCTGTTGCCACATCGTAGTTGATGGAGCTTTCAATTTTACATCTAGAACCACGGGTGAGATTTTCCCTATTAAATACAGTTTGACTTGCCAATCCACCTATGTGGTCTATCTTTTGGAATGCACGTGCGGCTTCCAGTATGTGGACAGCATTGTGCAAACCATGCACGCGCACCTCAACAAACACAGGCAAAATATTAGAAATAGATATCAACTACACAGTTTATCGAAACATTTTAATGCTGTGCAGCATAGGGATCCTACTAAATTGTCCCTGATCATTATTGACCATGTAGAAGGAAAAGAACCAGATCATCTGACTAGACTGATTAGAAAAGAGAGGTACTGTTTTTTTAAATTGGGCACTTTAGCACCAGAAGGTCATAATCTTACTATCGAGAATGTGGCCAAACACTAATAATATGATGTTTACTTATCTTGTGTGGCACAGTTGATGCATGTGTGACACTTTGCATGCATCAGTGGTGCTGTCCCTATTGTGGCTCATGGTCTGGATATCCTATCGGTGTGTCTTTGCAGTGTGGGGGGGCCGGGGTGCCTGGGGGGGGGGACTTATTCAGATGCCGGGGGATGTGTGGGCTCCTTGGAGGTGTTTTCCTTGATGGGAGTTGAACCCAGGGCCTCGGGACCTTAGCACTACAAGGGTTGTGGTGCTGGCCACTTGAGCCACTGTGCTATATAATTATATTTTTATTTGATTACTCTACAGTGATGGTAGGATTTTAGGGATGAGCGAGTCTTCTCGTTATTCGGCGAATAGTAGGGTACTCGCTCTACTCGTTACTCTGCGAGAGTCCTAGGGACCTTAGCACTGCAAGGGTTGTGGTGCTGGCCACTTGAGCCACCGTGCTATATGATTATATTTTTATTTGATTACTCTACAGTGATGGTAGGATTTTAGGAATGAGCGAGTCTACTCGTTACTCAAATAGTAGGGTACTTGCTCTACTCATTACTCTGCAAGTTTCCTAGCGATTATTCGCACAGTAACGAGTCCAATGTAAATCAAGGGAAATGCAATTCCTCTGCTGCTGGACCCTTTAAAGAGGTCTGGCAGCAGAGGAAAAACCTGCAATTTCATTCATCGTTGTTTAGAAGCCTGCAGTAAAAGCAGTAAACTGTAAATTAAAACCGGATTGTCCCGGATTGACCTGGTCCAGGCCAATCCGGTCCCATAGAGTCCCATGTTACCGTGCGCCGGATTTTCCCGGACCGGTTTTGTCCGATTTTTATAACCGGATCAAACCGGATTGTCCCGGTCCGGGGCAATCCGGGACAATCCGGTTTTAAAATCTGACAAAACCGATGCGGGTAAATCCGGGGCAACATAACATGGTTGTCCATGGTGCCGGATTGTCCCGGAATCGTATCTAAAACAGACAGGTTCAATAGGACACCCGATTTCAGGAGCGAGTAAGGGATGAGCGAGTCTACTCCCATATTCTGTATTCGGTACTCGCCGAATACAGAATATGTCAAATGTGAACAGCCAGCCCAGCATGTTATCCAATCATATTTAGTAATGCCGCAGCCATGTTGGTTGTGGCATTACTATGATTGGCTGCTGTCCAGAATCATGCATATGTCATGCATGACTCAGAGGCTGTATATAAGCCTTTCCCCCGCCATTTTGGGCACATTCCTTAAGAACACAGCTAGTGTAGGGAGAGTGTGAGCTGATTCTAGGGATTATCAGTGTAGGAAAATCACATCTAAAAATACCTAAAATTTAACCCAAAAGCTCTTCTGAGATCTAACCGGAGGAGTACTGTAAAGGTACCTTTACATGCCGCCACAGTGCCTAGCAACAGGTATCAACCGTACGTGCATGCACACGTTTTTGACGGTTGATACCAGTCACCAATGCCGCATGTACACGCCGCCATTGCATTGTCAACTGAAGGTATCGTGGTGCCCAGAAGTTCCCACAGATCCTTCGGATAACTGCCTGTTGAATCCCGTCGCCCCTTCACACGCCGCAATCAGTAGTGTAATGTGGGCGTACATCTTTCGTGCTGCAAGTACATAGGCGTGACAGAGTTGTGTATTCCGTGACGCTAAAGCGCTGATTGGACAACGCAATAGTGTCATGATTGGGCAGCCAGCGCAGGAAGGCTGGCTGATACATGATGCCATTCCAATTGTGGAGTGTGAATGGATAGCTCTTTAAATATGGTGCCCTGTGAAGGGAGAGCCAATGATAACATAGTAGCCTCCACCAATGATCGCTGATGGGGCGCGGTATCCATGAGGCTGTGTCACGCTCCTGGGAATTCACTAGGCGACGGTGATTCAATCCCCGTGCCCCGTTTTGATGCCACTACCATGGCAATTGTGCCTTTGTGTTGCCTTGGGTTTTTGAGCACGGCTCAGAAACAGGTATCCGAGTAAACTGTAGGAAACCCGATAACTTTCCCAATTTACACGCCGCTATTTCGTAGCAATTTCAAGGCAACAGGCACAAAAATCCCCATTGCCAGGCAGTTGCTACCACACAGTGGTGGCGTGTAAAGGTACCCTAAGGGACTGTAGGGCAGGTAGACAGGCAGGAGGGAGCATTACAGTTCCACACAGTACCTCATAGCTGAGCTTAGTCAGGTCTTCTCTGAGCTGAAATACTAAGCTTACTTTTATTTTTTTGTTTCAACAGATAATTTTGGGGTCACATTTACCCCTTCAGCATATTTTTTTTAGGGACAGTGCGTTGCTATTCCACCTAGTAGCTTGCACCGTACCTTTAATCTTTCACGCAGCCAGCACCGCAGTCCACAGTGGTATCTGGTAAAGCGTAATATATAATCTTTTTTAGGGACAGTGCGTTGCTATTCCACCCAGTAGCTCACACCGTACCTTTAAACTTTCACGCAGCCAGCACCGCAGTCTATGGTGGTGACTGGTTTTGCATTATCCCGCCTCTAACCTCTTGGCGATTGTTCTGTGCAGGATCTGTTCTGTTACTAATAAAACAAGCATTAGCCTCTACTCTCCTCCTTCTAGGAAATAGTTCCTGCTGCTACTTGTTTTACAAAAACTGTAAATAAACATCTAAAAACATGTCACAAAAACCACAACATCCAAAAAAGCTGTTGGAAAGGGACAGGGACGTGGTCGTGGCCTTGGCAGTCGTGCCAAACAAGGCACAGAGTCAGGTAGACAGATGAAGATTGATAGATCGACCTTCCTGTCGAAATTTCCCACTATAGAACGAAAACGTGTGTTGAAGCCTGAAGAGCAAGACCAGATAACGTCTTGGATGGCTGATAAGACATCAATGACTTGTTCTAGCAGCACCCAATCTTCATTGACCACACAGTCTACTTGCGCTAGAGACAACGCTGGGTCATCAAATCCTGAACATACTCCAATTACCTCACCCCATCCGCAGTCCCCGGAATTTTTGGAACACCACATTGGACACTTAGAGGATTTGTTTGGTTCGCATGATCCCTTGCTTGACTCTGGCCTTTCAGTGTCAAACCTTCACGATATACAAGAAGACGTATTCTCGATTAAGGGCCAAATTTTGGAATCACCCCGGGAAGAAGAAAGCCACTTTGAGCCACGTCATACACTGTTTCAGGAGGTGGCCGATAATGATGATGATAAGACACTATTGTCATCTGGCCAGCCTAATCCATCGCTTAATCGGGAAGAAATTGACGATGAGGTGGTAGATGATGAGACCACAAATCCGACATGGAATGCTGCCATGCATAGCTAGCACAGCAGCACGGAGGAAGACAGTGTCAATGTACCACCGACAAAGGCACCAAGGCCTACTGCTTTAAACACAATGCAAACTGTTTCACCTGTTGCCCATAGCAATCCATCTGTGCCACAAATCAAGACTAGAGCTCGTTCAGCCGCTGTGTGGAATTTTTTTAAGAATAGCCCATCTGAAGCAAATGTAGTCATCTGTATGATCTGCCATACAAAGCTAAGCAGAGGGCATGGCAAAGGCAACATGAGCATCACAAGTATGCGTAAGCACATGGCAGCTAAGCACCCTACTCGGTGGTCACAACAGCAGGGTACCAAATCATTGTCTTCGGCTAAAAACACTGCCATAAGAATTGTGATCCGTCCTTCACAATCTACTGCAGATGAAGCAGGTCCTTCTGATACTTCCTGCTCCCAACCTTTGGTTGAAGAGAGACATGACACAAGTCCAGCCAATAGTCTGTCATCGCCAAGCGTCCAGTTGTCCGTGCCACAGCTGTATGAAAGGCAGCGGAAATACCAATCTTCTCACCTACTTGCCAAAAAAATAAACGGCCACATTGCTAAGTTGCTAGCTGTGGAGATGTTGCTGTTTAGGCTTGTGGGTACTGAGTCTTTTCGGGAGCTGTTGGCTGTGGCTGCACCACGATACTCTGTTCCCAGTCGCCACTACTTCTCACGTACTGCCGTCGCCGCGTTACACCTGCACGTGTTAAACATTATAAAGCGTGCACTGATCAATGCTGTAACCGGGAAAGTCCACCTAACAACGGACACGTGGACAAGTAGTTGTGGACAGGGACGATACATCTCTATCACGGCACACTGGATCAACCTGGTGGAGAGGGTGACAAATTCTCAACGTGGACCGTGTGAGATACTACCCACTCCACGAATAGCGGGCCCAACATAAATCAGGGTGTCCGCCTCCTCATATACCTCCACTCAACACTCTTCTGCTTCCTCTGCCAATGCTGACTTGCCCTCAACATCACGGCCTAGTTGGGAGGTTTTCAGCAGCGCTTCAGCAAGGCGACAACAAGCTGTGCTGAAGCTCATATGTTTAGGTCAAACACCGCACACAGCAGCAGAGCTCTTGAAAGGTCTAAAGCAACAGACTGATGAATGGCTCTCCCCACTGCAACTGCAAACAGGTCTGGTCGTCAGCGATAATGGCCGTAACCTCGTGGTGGCTCTAAAGCTCGGTAACCTGGTACACATGCCTTACATGGCTCACGTGCTGAACCTAGTGGTTCAGAAATTTATTAAAACCTACCCGGAGTTACCAGACCTATTTGAGAAGGTGCGCCGAATTTGCGCTCATTTCCGACATTCGTCAACTGCTGTTGGAAGTCTTTTAGTGCTTCAAAAGCACTTTAATTTGCCCAACCACAGGCTAATTTGTGACATGCCCACATGCTGGAACTCAACATTTCATATGCTATCTAGGATTAATGAGCAGCAGAGGGCAATTGCAGAATATCAGCTTCAACATGCCTGTCACACAAACACTCAGCCAAGACACATATTACAACTCTCGAGTGGGTGTGGATCGCTGACATTTGTGAGGTGCTAGATAATTTTGATTACTGCACGAAGCTTGTGAGCGGTGATCAGTCAATTGTCAGCGTTACTATACCGATGCTATGCTGAAAGAATCGCTCATGAATCTTAAAAATGATTCTTTGAGGGCACAGCGGCTGGCTATGGAGCCAGATTTAAACATACCTGATCCTACCCAGCACAGCCAATCTCATCAGGCAACATTGGGTCAAGAAGAACATGATGAGGAAGACGAGGAAGAAGAGGAGTTAATTTTCAGTGGTGCATACAGGAACCCTGATGCTACCGATGGTACTCACAACACCAGTTTTATGTCGGTACACCATGGGTGGGCTGGAGAGGAGGAGGCGGACACAGACTTGGAGGCCACAATGGGTATTGGTCAGCCTTCTAGTGACACAGAACATTTGAGTCTTTGCAGCTTGGCACACATGGCTGACTTCATGTGTAATTGTCTGTCACAAGACCCACGCGTGATTCACATATTTAACAGCAACCTATACTGGTTGGCCACATTTCTGGACCCACGTTATAAGGAAAAATTTAATTTGCTGCTTTTGCAGTCACCAAGGGGCTTAACAATTGATTATTTCAAGACTGCTCTTGTTGATAATTTGTTGACAAGATCACCCTCAGATATCACTCTCCCCAGAGGTAGCAGCTCTTTACAACAGCAGCCATTGATCAGAACACACACGGCCTGCATCTCCAAAAGAGGTGGTGGGAAGGTGTCCACTAACTGGGCCATGTTCAATAAACCATCGAATCAGCAACGTCTTGTTGCTCCGGTTTCCATATCTAGGAGACAGAAATTGAACAACATGGTAAACGAGTATGTAAGTGACAGTACCGGCTTCCTTACTGACCCTTCTGTTCCGTTCAATTACTGGGTATCCAAACTTCACACTTGGACAGAGCTCTCGTTATATGCCTTGGAGGTGCTGGCCTGCCCAGCTGCTAGTGTGACTTCTGAGCGGGTTTTCAGTGCCGCTGGGGCTATCATCACTGACACACGGACACGGCTGACTCCAGACAATGCAGACAGGCTGACTCTGATAAAGTTCAATAAGGACTGGATTTCACTACAGTTTGTAAGCCCTCCAGACAGCATGCTACAAAGCTAAAGTCATGCAAGAAAAAAAAAATTTCTAGCGTGATTCAGGGGTTAACATTAATCCCTTTAAGGAAAAAATTTCAAACAGCAACAACAACACAGCCCCTTGGGCTAATTTTTGGAAACCACATGCCTATACCTGAATTATGGGCATTGCATGTACTCTGCTTGAAGTCCAAGCAAGGCTGGATTAGGGCCATGTAGGCCTACTTACTTACAAGTCTGCAACAAAGCCCTTGAGCTAATTTTTGGAAACCACATGCTTATGCCTGAACCATGGGCATTGCCTGTACTCTGCTTCAAGTACAAGCAAGGATGGATTAGGGCCATGTAGGCATGCTTATTTACAAGTCTGAAACAAAGCCCCTTGGGCTAATTTTTGGAAACCACATGCCTATGCCTGAACCATGGGCATTGCCTGTACTCTGCTTCAAGTACAAGCAAGGCTAGATTAGGGCCATGTAGCTCTGCATGATTCATGCATACACACTGTTGCAGGTGGGCAATGTAGTGAACATTTATACTTTGCGTTAAGCCACTTATTTATTAACAAATGCTGGTAGTGTGCCCTGGACGGATGACATGATTTAAAAGATTACCATTTGAATATGGCATTGTCCACACACCTGCGCTTCAGTATTTAGCGCTTCTTGCGCTAAATACTTAGATTCTGGCAGAGAAGCGCAGGTGCGTGTACGCGGCCGCTTCCAGCAGACGCTATCCCTGGTTACCCGATCTGTATCATGGTAACCAGTTCAGACAGCAGCCTGCATAGTCACCGTTTATCCCGGGCGCGCAGGGAAACGCTGCAAGCAGCGGTTCCCTGTGCACTCGCAATAAGCAGTTCAAATAGTACATGCACTATTTTTTGGTGCGGATTTCAAAACGCAGCCAAAAACGCAGGGAGCCATCACACACCTTAAAAAACTCATGATGAGATTAAAAGGCACTACAAAAACGCATGCCAACTGTGACCCCAGCCTAAAACAGTATTTTGATTTCAAATATTTTTATTGGGTTATATGGGGGTGTTTACAGGGTGTAAGACACTGCAAGCAATACTACGAAACAGGAAATTTTTCATACATTTCCTAAGGTGCATAAACAAGTCTTTCCCCCACCCCTTAGACCAATTGTGGCTGGTATAGGGTGAGTAAATGAACGTTTGTCTGAATGGATCGACAAAAAATTACAACCTTTAGTTACAAAAAATCCGGGCCACATTAAGGATACTATACACCTATTGGGGGCCTTGGAGAATATCAAATGGGAGAAGGGCTACGAATGGTTAACTTGCGATGTTATTGCACTTTATTCCTGTATCCCACACACACAGGCACTTTTGGCTATGTCGGAGGTCTTAAAAAGAACAACATTATATTCTGAGGAGGAAAAATTGTTTTTTATGATGTACATAGAACATTTGCTTAAAACCAATTTTTTTATTTTTGATTCTTCCTATTACCTCCAGGTTTGCGGTTGCCCTATGGGCGCGAGTTTTTCACCAACACTCGCTAATTTATATATGAGTATTTGGGAAAGTAAATACATATTTACCGCGGTCAATCCTTTTTTGGAGGAGATTGTATGGTGGGAACGGTACCTGGATGATGTCATCCTGATCTGGCAGACACCAGAGGTACCTCTCCCCCACCAAGAATCTAGGTTGGAGGAAGTTATATGTTATATCAATGGGAATGATATGAACATCAATTTTACTCATGAAAAACAGGGCATTTCAGCAACATATTTGGATGTAAATCTAAGGGGGGATTTAACAACAAAGGAAATTAATACCTCCTTATATAGAAAAGCTGTCAGTGGGAATTCTATCTTACACGCTGACGCTGACAACATGTTATCCGTAATCTTCCCTTAGGGGAATATATCAGAGCAAAGAGGTCCTGCTCTACCAATACCTCTTTAGAATTGGAAAATAGGCGTATAGACCGACGGCTAAAAAATAGAGGTTATAAAATATGGATGCTGAACAGGGCACGGAATATCGCTGACACAAGAACAAGGAAATCCTTACTTGACTCTAAGTATAAAAAAGGGAAGGGTGGGAACATCCCAACTTTTTCAACAGAATATACAGTTGACTACCAGGCTATTGTAGCTCTTATGCATAAATTTCTACCTATTTTACATCAGGATCAGAAATTATCCTCAATATTGGGGGAAGGTTACAGATGCGTCCCAAAGAGATTCTGCACCTTGGGTAATATTCTATCACCTAGCATTTTCAGGGAAAAGGAGTCCCAACCCACGTGGTTAAAATATACAGGTACATATAAATGCGGAGGTCGTAGGTGTACACTATGTAATCACATAGAAATAACTGATACATTCTCCAATGCTATTACTAAACAGCAATTTAGAACAAAAATGTACATAAACTGTAATTCAACCCACGTGGTTTATCTTGCTTCGTGCGAGTCATGTGATAAACATTATGTTGGCTGCACAAGCAGGGCCCTGAAAAAACATATAGGGGAACATATAACGGCAGCAAAACCAAATAATGCAGCCAGTCGTAAAAACCTCTCAGGACTATCACGACATTTCCTTGAAATACATAGAGGGGATATTAGCGCATTAAAAATCAGGGGGATCGAACGTGTGATGCGACTAAAAAGGGGCGGGGACTGGGAGCGCATATTGCTCTGTCGCGAAGCCCACTGGATATTGTCATTGAATGTACGGTATCCGGAGGGATTAAATTAACGGACGGACATATCCCACTTCTATTAAATTCATCCTATACTGTGACATAAGTGGATATGGACCCTGGACATGACTTAAAAACGTCAAAATTAAAACTGACTCTTATACTCGTTTTGCACCGGCACTGATTGCTCCTCTTATTTCCAGTGCCGCTGATTAGGCTCATGAACCTGACAGCGGCCCGGGGATGGGGAGGGCAGCTATGATTGGGGCAAGTGAGTATAATGTGATAGGCTGTCCATTTGTTATCTAATTTTTGAATAAACAACCCCTACCCCGCCCCAAAAACTTTATTATATCTTTTGTATTTTAGGTAGATTTATTCAGACATCACCTATAAAAATAATGATTGATGGGAATAATGGATAAGGAGTGTGAAAATACCAATGCAGAACATTGTGAGATTTAAAAAAACCATAGCTATCTCTCATATTTACATTCATATACAGTCATGTTCAATCATATTTATAGTTATATGAATATTACTGTATAACTATGCTCCATCTTATATGTACTAGCAAACTAATATATGATCTGTTAAATACTGGTCTGGTTGACTATTGTTTGTAATTACCGTATATACTCGTGTATAAGCCGAGTTTTTCAGCACAAAAAATGTGCTGAAAAGTCCCCCCTCGGCTTATACACGAGTATATACGGTAATAATAATAAAAAAAAAATATATATACCCGGCTGTATACAGCCCCCCCGTGGTATACCGGGCCCCCCCTGTGGCAACCTGTAAAGGAAGCGATGATTATACTTATCGGGTCGCTGTCGCCGACGCCGACGCTCTGTCACCGTCCGTCACCGCGCTCCTCCTGGTCTTCATGCTTCCTTCACCGTCGCACAGGAAATGACGTAATTTTCTGTGCGCCGGTGAAGGAAGCATGAAGACGGGAAGGAGCGCTGTGACGGACGGTGACAGAGCGTCGGCGTCGGCGACAGCGACCCGATAAGTATAATCATCGCTTCCTTTACAGGTGGCCACAGGGGGGGCCCGGTATACCAGGGGGGAGGGCTGTATACAGCCGGGTACCGCTGTATACAGCGGGGGCTGCTGTATACAGCGGGGGCTGCTGTATACCCCTCTGGGGCTGCTAAATACCCCTCTGGGGCTGCTGTATACCCCTCTGGGGCTGCTATATACCCCTCTGGGGCTGCTATATACCCCTCTGGGGCTGCTGTATACCCCTCTGGGGCTGCTGTATACAGCTCTGGGGCTGCTGTATACCCCTCTGGGGCTGCTATATACCCCTCTGGGGCTGCTGTATACCCCTCTGGGGCTGCTGTATACCCCTCTGGGGCTGCTGTATACCCCTCTGGGGCTGCTATATACCCCTCTGGGGCTGCTATATACCCCTCTGGGGATGCTGTATACCCCTCTGGGGCTGCTGTATACAGCTCTAGGGCTGCTGTATACAGCTCTGGGGCTGCTGTATACCCCTCTGGGGCTGCTGTATACCCCTCTGGGGCTGCTGTATACCCCTCTGGGGCTGCTGTATACCGCTCTGGGGCTGCTGTATACAGCTCTGGGGCTGCTGTATACCCCTCTGGGGCTGCTATATACCCCTCTGGGGCTGCTGTATACCCCTCTGGGGCTGCTGTATACAGCTCTGGGGCTGCTGTATACAGCTCTGGGGCTGCTGTATACAGCTCTAGGGCTGCTGTATACCCCTCTGGGGCTGCTCTATACCCCTCTGGGGCTGCTCTTATACCCCTCTGGGGCTGCTATATACCCCTCTGGGGCTGCTGTATACCCCTCTGGGGCTGCTGCATACAGCTCTGGGGCTGCTGTATACAGCTCTGGGGATGCTGTATACCCCTCTGGGGCTGCTATATACCCCTCTGGGGCTGCTGTATACCCCTCTGGGGCTGCTGTATACCCCTCTGGGGCTGCTGTATACCCCTCTGGGGCTGCTGTATACCCCTCTGGGGCTGCTGTTTACAGCTCTGGGGCTGCTGTATACAGCTCTGGGGCTGCTGTATACGCTCTGGGCTGCTGTATACCCCTCTGGGGCTGCTCTATACCCCTCTGGGGCTGCTATATACCCCTCTGGGGCTGCTGTATACCCCTCTGGGGCTGCTGTATACAGCTCTGGGGCTGCTGTATACAGCTCTGGGGCTGCTGTATACAGCTCTGGGCTCTTCCTCGGGGCTGCTTATACCCCTCTGGGGCTGCTGTATACCCCTCTGGGGCTGCTGTATACAGCTCTGGGGCTGCTGTATACAGCTCTGGGGCTGCTGTATACCCTCTGGGGCTGCTGTATATACCACTGGGGAGGCTACTGTATACTACCACTGGGGAGGCTGCTGTATACTACCACTGGGGAGGCTGCTGTATACCACTGAGGGGCCTGTATACCACACTGCTGGGGGCTGTATACCTGTGCTGGGGTCCACCCTCGGCTTATACACGAGTCAATAGGTTTTCCCAGGTTTTGGGGGCAAAAGTAGGGGGGTCGGCTTATACACGGGTCGGCTTATACACGAGTATATACGGTACTCTGACTGAGTAGAGTAAGACATATGTATTTTTAATTATGGATCTAAAGGAAGGTTCTGTAAAAACGAACCTGATAGAATATAGTACTCAGTCAGTAGTAAGAGATATAATGCCAACTTGTAAATGTTATAATGGTTATATTAGATTTGATTTTTTCCTGCAAAAATATTTGGAACTTTGACCTGCTCTCTGAAAAAGTTAACTCTTTGATTCTGGAATAATTGTTAAATGATTGCACATGGGTGATGGTAGGGGGTGTGTACATGTAAAGTCTCCTATATAGGTGTTGTGCAGACACTGCTGTGTATGCCTATGATTAAAGGTGCTTTAACCGAAACGCGTAAGGCGTGGGAGGGGGGCTTGTGTACCCCAGAACTTGTGTTTTATTCGTATGGATGAATAAAGAATTGGAGTTTTAAACCAGAATACCCGGTCTGTGCGGAATTTTTCTATTTCTCTTCACGGCTAATCTGGATACCAGCTTGGATTCCAGCACAAACAGCCTAGGAAGGCCATGGTGAGCTATACACTTTGAAACTATACTATGAAACAGGGTTGGAGACAAAAACATTGGGGTAGTTCGATGGTTACAAAGTTAACATAGTATTAGGCGGTTGCCTATCTCAAACAGATGAACATTTTGAATAATGAAAAATTCCAATAACTTTGGTGGAAGTAATTGTCTTCGACATTAAAGTTTGATCAACAGTGGTCGGTTCGAAGAAGGTACAAACTGTAGATATTATATACATCAAAAACACAGGATGAGTTCAACTCATCAACCTATATTATAAAGGAAAATTTTACATAAAAAAAACAACAAGGAAAGAAAGAGAAAACCTGAGATGATTAATACAGGGATATCTACTTATATAATCGGGAGTTGGGAATTTGGGCGCTGTAGCCCAATCCCAGACTCCTTTGCGCGACTGCGAGCGATGACGCGTAGCGTCATCGCGAGCCGCATCCTAGCAACCGTCGGCCCCGCAAAGCACCTCAGGGACACAGACCCGGGGAGACTGAGGGGCCCCAGACCCGCACCCCTGCACATCCACCACACAAAGCCAGCCGCTCAGGCACACAGCACACCCGGGGAAGACCCGGGGAAACAGAGGAGTGATCGCGCATCTCTGCTCTGTAACCTTGCGCTTCCGCAGCTGATGGATTTCCATTAGGGACCTGCGGTGGAGCAGGTGCGGCATTGCCTGCGGCTCTCATGTAATGGTCACTGACTGACGATCGCTCCGCTCTGCACGGTGGATGAACAAAAGGGAGGAAGCGGCGATCAGCAGGGTCCCCCGACCTCCGCTGTGCCCGGGCTCTGCCCCGTACTGCCCGCACACATAACGGCCAGTCCATGTGAAGAGCCCCGGTGTGGGCGGAGTGCAGCTGGTGCCCGGCCAGGGTGATTGTCTGATCCCCATCCGAGGCCTGCTGCTGCACCGTCTGTTCTCCTGCCTCAGGGCACTCACAGCTGCTGCACCCAGCCTGCTGCTGCAGAACCTCTTCCCAAGCTGAGCTCTTCTGTCCTGACATCTCTCTGCTCGGCTATTGAGCGCTCAGTGTGATCAGTGTGATGGGGCTGGAAGTTCCCAGCGCTGCCCGAGCTTCATGGATCCGATGTAACAAGTCTCTGCCTGTTGTTTGCGGATCAGACCCGGATCATCGCCCCATGGATGGAAACACAGCAGTAAGTCCGGCCCCTTTGTTTACTATGGAGCTGATCTGTTTTTGCGGGGACAGAGCTGTCCGAGGCACGTCACTACCTGTCTGAAGGATGGAGGATGCCTCCGCTCATATATGTGTGCCTGTGCTCTGTCTATGTTGTATATGTGTCTGTACTGTGTGTGTATATGTGCCTGTGCTGTCTACACTGTGTGTGTATATGTGCCTGTGCTGTCTACACTGTGTGTTGTATATGTGCCTGTGTGGTGTCTACACTGTGTGTTGTATATGTGCCTGTGTGGTGTCTACACTGTGTGTTGTATATGTGCCTGTGCTGTCTACACTGTGTGTTGTATATGTGCCTGTGCTGTGTCTATACTGTGTGTTGTATATGTGCCTGTGCTGTGTGTGAGGCTGGGGACAGAGACATCAATGAGGAGTAAGGCTGGGGACAGAGACATCAATGAGGAGTCAGACTGGGGACTGAGACATCAATGAGGAGTGAGACTGCAGACAGAGACATCAATGAGGGGTGAGGCTGGGGACAGAGACATCTATGGGGAGTGAGGCTGGAGACAGAGACATCAATGAGGAGTAAGGCTGGGGACAGAGACATCTATGGGGAGTGAGGCTGGGGACAGAGACATCAATGAGGAGTCAGACTGGGGACTGAGACATCAATGAGGAGTGAGACTGCGGACAGAGACATCAATGAGGAGTAAGGCTGGGGACAGAGACATCTATGGGGAGTGAGGCTGGGGACAGAGACATCTATGGGGAGTGAGGCTGGAGACATAGACATCAATGAGGGGTGAGGCTGGGGACAGAGACATCAATGAGGAGTAAGGCTGGGGACAGAGACATCTATGGGGAGTGAAGCTGGGGACAGAGACATCAATGAGGAGTCAGACTGGGGACTGAGACATCAATGAGGAGTGAGACTGCGGACAGAGACATCAATGAGGGGTGAGGCTGGGGACAGAGACATCTATGGGGAGTGAGGCTGGAGACAGAGACATCAATGAGGAGTAAGGCTGGGGACAGAGACATCTATGGGGAGTGAGGCTGGGGACAGAGACATCTATGGGGAGTGAGGCTGGAGACAGAGACATCAATGAGGAGTAAGGCTGGGGACAGAGACATCTATGGGGAGTGAGGCTGGGGACAGAGACATCAATGAGGAGTAAGGCTCGGGACAGAGACATCTATGGGGAGTGAGGCTGGAGACATAGACATCAGTGGGGAGTGAGGCTGGGGACAGAGACATCAATGAGGAGTGAGACTGGGGACAGAGACATCAATGAGGGGTGAGGCTGGGGACAGAGACATCAATGAGGGGTGAGGCTGGGGACAGAGACATCTATGGGGATTGAGGCTGGAGACAGAGACATCAATGAGGAGTAAGGCTGGGGACAGACACATCTATGGGGAGTGAGGCTGGGGACAGAGACATCAATGAGGAGTCAGACTGGGGACTGAGACATCAATGAGGAGTGAGACTGCGGACAGAGACATCAATGAGGGGTGAGGCTGGGGACAGAGACATCTATGGGGAGTGAGGCTGGAGACAGAGACATCTATGGGGAGTGAGGCTGGGGACAGAGACATCAATGAGGAGTAAGGCTCGGGACAGAGACATCTATGGGGAGTGAGGCTGCAGACATAGACATCAGTGGGGAGTGAGGCTGGGGACAGAGACATCAATGAGGAGTGAGACTGGGGACAGAAACATCAATGAGGGGTGAGGCTGGGGACAGAGACATCAATGAGGGGTGAGGCTGGGGACAGATACAGAGATCTTTATCTACTTATATAATCGGGAGTTTGAGATTCGCCCACTGTAGCCGAATCCCAAAATCCTTTGTCACACTGCGACTGATGACGCAATAGCGTCATCACGACCCGCACACGCACTAACTCACACCGCCCCCATCCTACCAACCGTCCGCCCCGCTGCAAGCGTGTCATCGCAACCGCCCTCCGCAAGGTCTACGCTGCACGGATGCCGCCGCTGCCTTCCGCCCCTCGCCGCTCTCTCACCGCTGGGGCCTCGGTGTCGTCATCCTGGTGAAGTAGCGCTGTATGAGCTGTGGCCGGGTGCCGGCAGCAAGTGACGTCGTCCTGAAGCCGGCGGCGGCGCCCGCCAATGGGAGTGAGCGCGCCGTGTCAGCCTGCAAAGCCTCACACGCCCTGCTCACTCCCATTGCCCGCCGCCCCTGCAAGCAGATTCGGCGCTGTGTTGTAACCACAGGACGCCCATCCCATTGCCCAGGACTCCGCGTCCTGGACCCATCGGATGACCCTCCTTGGTTTACCACAGAACGCCCAATCCGCTCCTTCCCCTCAGTTCACATGTGTCACCTGAGGCAAGGGACTGATCCCTCTCTTCAGCCCCCACCCCGCTGCACAGGACAATGCCGTGTGACTGCGGCTGCCATCACCCCCACCACGCTGCCACGTCCTGCCGCCAAGCGGTAATTTCGCCCCTCCAGCCGCACCTCTCCTCACACCTCCAGCCGGACCTCTCCTCACGCCTCCAGCCGGACCTCTCCTCACGCCTCCAGCTGCACCTCTCCTCAAGCCTCCAGCCGGACCTGTCCTCACGCCTCCAGCCGGACCTGTCCTCACGCATCCAGCCGGACCTGTCCTCACGCCTCCAGCTGCACCTCTCCTCAAGCCTCCAGCCGGACCTGTCCTCACGCCTCCAGCCGGACCTGTCCTCACGCCTCCAGCCGGACCTGTCCTCACGCATCCAGCCGGACCTGTCCTCACGCATCCAGCCGGACCTGTCCTCACGCATCCAGCCGGACCTGTCCTCACGCCTCCAGCCGGACCTGTCCTCACCCCTCCAGCCTCACCTCTCCTCACCGCTCCACCCTCTGCTCTCCTCACCCCTCCAGCCTCCCACCACATCATACTCTGCTACACACAGAGCCGCCTGTATACTCTACTACCCACAGAGCCGCCTGTATACTCTGCTACCCACAGAGCTGCCTGTATACTCTGCTACCCACAAAGCCGCCTGTATACTCTGCTACCCACATAGCCGCCTGTATCATCTGCTACCCTCAGACCCTCCTGTATACTCTGCTACCCACAGACCCGCCTGTATACTCTGCTACCCACAGAGCCCTCTGTATACTCTGCTACCCACTAACCCGCCTGTATACACACAATTTATTTCACCGCTCTCCGATGCAATTGCATCGGGCCTTTTTACTAGTCCTAATATAATCAGTAGTGATAGGTATGTATCCAAGACATTGAGTCGTTGGTTTTTGTCATTGAGGTTTAGGGGTTAGGAGGGTTGTTTGTCAACGGCTTTGGTCAGGTGATTCAAGGATTGTGTAGAGATCCATAGTTCCCAATTGTAGAAGTATTTATTTATACGTGTTATCTCTAACTGCGTAAGTGAAAAAGAGCAGTGATTAGAAATTCTGTCCGTTAATTCTGCGATGGTGGGAATGTCTGAGGTCTTCCATTTAGCGGCTATAAGTAGTTTAGCAGTGAGAATAATTTGGGATATTATGAATCTGAAAGTGTGGGGAATGTCTGATATGCCAATTGAGATGAGTACCAGTTGTGGGGAGAGAGTGAGTCTGAAATTGGTAGTTCTGAATATTAATTCTTGAACATTCAGCCAGAAGTTGAGAATCTTTGGGCACTTCCAGAATATATGTGTTAATGTTCCAATTTGAGAGCAATCTCTCCAGCAGTTCGGAGAGTTAAGAGGGTCTATGTGATGCATTCTGGAAGGAGTCCAATACCACCTCGTTAGGATTTTAAAGAAGGTTTCTTGGATGGAGGCGCAGTTGGTGTTTGCATAAGAATGTTCTATTGCCTTAGCTAGTTCCTCTAGTTCTATAATGTATCCTAATTCTTTCTCCCATGCTGTTATATAGGGGAGTTTATGAATAGTGAGGTCGTCAATCAGGGTACGGTATATATGACCAGTCATCCAAGTCGACTTTTTCAGTGGGTTTTCTAAAAGTTCCGTGATAGGCTTAGGGAATGTGAAGGCAGAGTTAAAATCCACATGGGAAGATTTAATCATTCTCCAAGCTGACCTGTCTAGCCAGGTGAGACCGTACTTCTGTTCCAGGACTAAAAATTGTACTAGTTTCCCCTTGGATAGTAGGTCATCTATGAATCGAATACCTCGGGCCATCCAGGAAGATAGGTCTAGGCCTGGGATGATGTATTCAAGAGTCTCTCTCGGGACTTCCCTGGGGGACGGGTTAGAAGCAAGGTGGTTCGTTTTTGTAAGGAGCATTTTCCACGCTTGTAACGTGGTTTTAACTGTTGGGAGTGATGGCAGGGTTTTTGTTGGGTTATATAGGTGCGCAATTATTAATGCTGATGGATTATTGGATTTAGTTAGTTCTAGTTCAATTTCAACCCATGCAGGAGAGTTTATTGAAGCATTGAGCCAACTCTGGGATAGTTTCAACACGGAGGCAAGATAGTAAGCATGTAGATTAGGAATCCCCATTCCTGCTCTCCTTTTGTGTTTTTTTAGAATCGTGCCAGATAACCTAGGTCTAGCCTTTTGCCAAATAAATTGTCTCAGTTGGTGTTTAAGACCATTTAGATTATTTTTGCAGATGGGGAGGGTGATTGCTCGGACCATATATATAAACTTTGGAAGTATCTTCATTTTTAGAGCTACCTGTCCAGGAGAGTTGGAGTTTAGATAGGTTTGTAATGTCTGCTTTGAAGGAGTTTTGTAGATTCAAGATGTTTCTTTTAGGCGGCCGTCACACGGTTCAATTTATTGCACGATATCGTTTAAGCGATCTGCTTTTTGATCGCTTAAGCGATATCGTTTGTGCATCGCTGCGTGCAATCAAGCGATTTTACAATGTAAAATCGCCTGATTGTGACATCGCAGATTGGTGAGCAGGAGCTCATATCAAGCGATAATCGCTTGATCAATCTGCATCATCGTGGTGTGTGACACCATGATGATCCATCTCCCAGCGGCAGAGCCTATGCTGGGAGATGGTATCTATGGTAAACGTCGGGTTACTAAGAGCCGCGCGGCGCCTAGTAACCCAATGTGTACCATAGTTACCAGCGATCTCGCTGCTCCACATCGCTGGTGAGTCTGTCTGTGTGACAGCTCACCAGCGATGTGAGCGATATCGTTAGTGATCGCGCGTGCACGTGATCGCTAACATTATCGCTAGCAATATTGAACTGTGTGACGGCCGCCTTAGTGATATCTGAAGTGGGATTCGTTAGTTGGATATCTAAGTATGAAATTGAGTTAGTTTTCCAAGAAAAGGGGAATTGCTTCTTTAGATAGGATAGGAACTTTCTCTCAATATTGAATTCTAGGACTTGTGACTTATTAGTATTTATCTTATAATGGGAGATACTTGAGAAGGTCTTGATAGTATAGGAGAGGTGGTGTAGGGATTTAAGCGGGTTTGTTATGGATATGAGTATATCGTCTGCAAAAAGTGTGATTTTGTGTTGTGAGTTTATGTGGATGCCTCTAATGTTTTCGTTTTGCCTAATTCATTCTGCTAGGGGTTCGATAAATAGGGCAAAAAGGATAGGTGACATGGGGCATCCCTGCCTGGTACCATTAGAAAGGGATATTTTACGGGAGATAGCTTGATTTGAGTAGATTTTGGCCGTGGGATTGGAGTACATTGCCGATATTGAATTAAATATACTGTATTACCTCGAAATCCGAATTTGTGTAGGGTTACAAATAGATAGTCCCAATTGACTCTGTCGAATGCCTTCTCGGCGTCTAGGGCCAAGAAGGCAGTCGGGATCTTAGAAGTTTCAGAGTGGATTAGCAGATTTATGGCTCTTCTGGTGGCGTCTGAAGTATGTCTGTTTGGGATGAAACCCACTTGATCGTTTTTAATTAATTTACTAATATGATTCTGGAGCCTGTTTGCTGTCAGTTTGGCGAGGATTTTGGTGTCACTGTTTAGGAGGGATATAAGTCTGTAGTTTTTAGGTTCAGTGGGGTCTCCTTTGTCTTTCGGAATAACTACTAGCACCGCTTCTGACATCTCCGGGGGAAGGGAGCCTGATAGTGCTATCGAATTCGCCAGTTTTAGAATAAGTAGGGAAAGAAGTTTAGCAAAAGTTTTATACAGCTCGTTTTGCAGACCATCAGGGCCAGGAGCTTTCTCTTTTTTTAAAGTTGCAATTAAAGAGTTGATTTCCAAGAGAGAATATGGGGCGTTAAGGTTTTCTATATCAAGATCTGAGAGAGAGGGTAATTGGAGAGGATCTAAGAAATTCTTGATATTTTCATGGGAGGGGATCTGAATATTTGGGTCATTTTTAAGATTATAAAGGGAGTTATAATAGTCAGCTATAGAGTGTTAACAATATCCTTGGGGTGGAAATTGCTTTTCCTGTTGAATCTTTTATCTCAGATATTCTGTTCTTTTGTCTGAGGATTTTAATTCTCGGTGCAAAAAATTTGGTCGGTTTGTTATCTGAGAAATAGAATCTAGATTTAGATTGTTGGATCATCTTAGCATAGTTTGAGGTTAAAAGAGATCTTAGTTCGGTTCTCAGTTTAAATATGTCTTCTGAAGTGTTAATGGATGGATTGTTGATTTGAATGTTTTCTAGATTTTGTATTTTGTCTATTAAGTTCTGGGTTTTTTCACGTTTTTGTCCATTTAGTCTAGAGTTTAGTTGAATTAGTTTCCCTCGTAGGACAGGTTTGAAAGCTAACCATAGAGTCGAGATGTTAATGTCGGGGGTGTCATTTTCTGCAAAGTAATATTTGATTGTGTTTTCTATTTCGGTCTTGTATTGTGGGTGTGAGTACAGAAAGCTCTTGTTCCTCCATAATTTTTCAGGACAAGTAGCTGGAGAGGGGGAGAATTCAAAGAGTATGGGTGAGTGATCAGACCAAGTTCGTGGTCCAATAGTAATTTTTCGAAATTTGTGGAGTGAAAAGATATTTGTTAGAACGAGGTCTATTCTTGCATAAGAATTAAATCTGCCCGAGTAGTGAGAGAATTCAATTGAGTTTGCATGTATACATCTGAAAACATCGTATAGCTCAGTGCGGGCAAGCCAGGGGTTGAGGGGTTTGGTATAGTGTCGTGATTTTGTGGATGAGTCGAGGATAGGGTCTGGGACAACATTAAAGTCTCCTAATATGATTAGTTCTCCTTTCTTTTGATCGTTTACGATGTTCATGAGTCTATTTAGAAATGTGATGTGGCTCTTGTTCGGGAGGTAAGCATTAACTATGGTGAAAGTGGAGTTGTTGATTTTGCACACTAGAATTATGTATCTACCCTCAGGGTCATTGGTCAGGGAAATTTCCTCGAAGGACACAGAGGATGGCTACACCTGCTTTTTTCTTTTCATTTGAGGAGAAGTAGTATTTCTGGAAAACTTTGTTTTCAAATTTTGGGGGTTTAAGTGACGAGATTCTTGTTTCTTGGAGGCAAACAATCTCCGAGTTGGATTCCTTAATGAGTTTCCAAGTATGGTACCTGCGTTGGGGAGAATTTAGGCCGTTGACATTAATGGAAAGGAACTTAAGAAACATTAAATATTTGGTTTTGATTAATTATATGTCTCGGTGTATAGGGAACGTTCTTGTAAAAGGTCATGTGGAGGTCGGGTAATTTTGAGTCTCTCAGGCAGAGGATAAGAAGGGTTAGGGGTTGAGGATTAAAGATTGGCATTTTCCAGTCGAAGAGTGGTTATCTCAAAACGCAATGTGTCGGCTGGTGAGGAGTGTAAAATGAACAAATTATTGAACTGTAATATGGAGGAATCCCAACACTGAGGATTCAGTAAATGAATGAATCTCCTGGGGGGCTACTGTTACAGCCTTTAGAGCCTAACAACTGGTCTAGTTCTTGAAATTTAGGAGATGATTAGGTTGAGTCGGTGTAGAGTTTTTAGTCCCTATGTGGAGTCATCAATTGATATAAACTTGTCTTTGTAAGTGAAAAGGACCTTGGCAGGGTTGAAGCCCCATGTGTAAAGGATGGATTTTCTGCGGAGAACTTCGGTGATTCCAGAAAGATTTTTCCTCTGAATCAGTGTCTCCTTTGAGAGGTCAATAAGTATTTTAAGGGAGTCGTATGGTTTGGGGAGCTGTTTGTGCATTTTAATATATTTCAAGAAGCGTTCCTTCGTGTGGAAAAAATGAAATCTAACTATAATGTCTCTAGGAATTTCTGGTTTTAGGTGAGTAGGTTTACTTAGTCTGTGGGCCCGGACGAGGGTCATGTCAAGTTCAGATAAGTCTGGAAGAGTTAGTTTAAGGATCTTTTTAATGTGTTGTTCGATTTGATGTGGTTTGATTGTTTCGGGTACTCCTCGGAATTTTAAGTTTAGCCTCCTGTCTCTGTCCTCCATAGCAATCATTTTAGTCTTCATTACAGAGAGGTCTCCCTTGAGTGTTTTTTGTTCTTCGGTTATTTTTTGAACTGAGGTTGTGATAGTCTTAATATCATCCTCATTTTTTTCAGTACGCATAGTTATTGATGCCATAGCGTTTTCTAGGGAATCAAAGCGACTTTCTAGGTCGGATTTGAATTTACCGAAAATTTCCAGGAAGAAGACCTTACCTGGGGGTTTATCTCCGTCTGAGATTTGATTTAGTTCTGGGTTTGACTCAGCTTTGTGGCGATGTCTTAATGGACTAGATGATGGGGTTTTATCTCCGTCAGAGTTTAGGTAGGTTTTAGAGTTGTGGAATTTGGGCCTGGATGGTGTGGTCAGGTCGAGTTCCTTTCTTTTACCTGTTCTTTGGGAGGTATCTAGTGGAGTTGTTTCATCTAGATTATTATCAGTAGAGTCAGACCAGTGGTCAGAGTGTCCAGATGTGTTAGGAGATCTCGATCTATCTCATCTCGCTATGTTCCCTGATTTAGTCTCCATATCTTGACCCTCAGATTCTATTTTTTCTTTAGAGTTTTTGTTCTTTGTGGTTGGCATTATCGTAAGATATCTGGTCTCCTAGGAGAGGGGATTGGTGGTGACTGGGGGTACAAGAATGGTAACACGTAGGTTCGTCTAGATCTGGATGACTGTAGGGGAAGTACGTGGAGTTCGGAAAGTCTAATAATGAGGACCAATGTATAGCTAAGAACAGTTATCAACAAGCTTAGTAAGGATATTGCAAATAATAGGGTTGTTACAATATGTAGTTTATCTCGGTAGTGCAATCTACATAAGCTAAACAAAAACGCATTGGGAATATATCATATTATACACATGTTAGAGGATAGGGATGAAGGAGATGGAGATATAAAGGAGAGGGGAGAGGTTTGAGATAGATTAGAAGAGGATTTTTTTTTTTTTTTTTGAATCAGTGATGAGGATTAGGTATTGATTAAGAGAATAGAGGTAAAGGGGGGGAAGTAGAGGCGGTATTTAGGGTGAATGAGAGAAGAAAGATTGTTTTGGGAGGTGTTAGAATTTGTATATCCGATGGACCTCAGAGTATTCAGCTCTGTTGTCCTTGTATATCACTTTTGGTTAGGAGGTTTAGTTAGGGAGAGGGTTATATAGAGAAGGAGTGAGAGAGGAGAGAGGGTAGAACAAGAAAGATTGTCAACAGAGTAGATAAACAGATGTAATTCACATAAATACCAGACAACTCAAGGTTAGACTTGTATCAGAGTTTTGAAGTCCTGGATTTCTCAGATAAATGCTGTCTTGATCTGTAGTTTTGTAGAGATTTCTGTGAGATCAACGAGACTACTAGTAGATGGAATAGTTCGGGTGCTCTGTGGGCTCTGCGGCTTTCAGAGATGAGGCTTCCCGGTCTGCAGAGCAAATCCGGATTTCACCGTGAGCTGCAGTGAGTGGATGAGGAGCGCGTTGTCACCTCTGGCTGCCGGATTTACTCTTTTTCGTTTGAAAGCGGTTGCAGCAGAGCCGCTTCTGCTTTCTTCCCAGCTAGGCGCGTGCTACAGGCTTGGAGCAGTGATAATCGCTCGCTCCTTCCCTCCTGATTTAACAGGCCACCTCTCCCCACCACTGGTAAACAGTCAGACCACGGTGGCCCTGATAGTCAGCGCTGCCCGGAGAAGGCTAAGGCAGCGGGGTCTGCCGGAGGCCAGTCAGACCGCAGCGGTCCGAACAGTCAAGCGCTGCCTGGAGGCGATTGATGGCAGCGGGGTCTGCCAGCGGCCAGTCAGACTGCAGAGGCCTGAGCAGTCAAGTGCCGCTCAGAAGAGGTCGATGGCAGCGGGTCCGCCGGTGGCTAGCCAGACCGCGGAGGCCCAGACAGTCAAGTGCCGCCCAGAAGAGGCCGACGGCAGCAAGGTCCTGGATGGATGGTGTCGCAGGAGCGGTATAGTCGTGGGGAAATATCAGGCTGATGGAGAGATGTTAGATGGGTCTGCTTAGAGGGGGTGGGAGGGATGGCGAGGGAGCGCCATGAGGGAGAAGAGTCACAGGGGCATCAAGGCCAAGATGTCGGGTTGGTAGAATTGAAACAAGCTCAATTCATTCTGGGGGATTAAGTGGGTGATTCCCTATTGGAATCATGGTTGGATGGCTGTTAGGAGGTCTGATGTTCGTTGGATTCCAGTCGTGAGGAGGAGAGCTCAGCATGCAGCGTCCATTCTTCTTGAGCTCCAGGCCACGCCCCCTATTAAACAGTATTTTATGCTACACTGTAGTATGACAGTTAAATAAATCAATAAAGAAAGACCTTTTGAGTAACAAGAAGTACACTTTTAATAATGATGCATTTTTTCATCAAAAAAATATTGCATATTTACGAGGCGACACAGAGGTATTACACCTGACAAAAAAGTTTTATCTGTAGAAGTAGTCAGAGATGGCTTTAACATATTGAGACTCAACGTACACATACACACAGTAGTTGGCCACCTTAGTATAGGGGGGACTGGTTTTTTATGATGTCCCAAAATGGGGTGTAGCCTACAAAACAGTGTGAAAACAATAAACCAAGGACACTTAAACCACACACAGTGCTGTGAAAGCAGTCATGAAGGACGCGCCTGACAGTAGCGCTAACAGGAGGGATACCCATCTTTAAGTGGGGGCCATGGCACAAGGGAAGTGACAAGGACTGATTGTAGCCGGCTGTCATGTTTGGTAAACAACGTCTGGACGTGAAGCTGAGTCGGTCTTTAGTTGACCTCTGTCAGCAAACCAACGAGCTGCGTGTCCATAGTAATCATGTTCACGTTACCACCACAAATGCAAGTTACCCATCTGTAATGAAAACAGTTCAGGAGACTTTAGGTGATGGCCCGCATTACATTGGCAGGAGAGAGAGCGCGTTCCTGCTGCTCCCGTATGTAACGGTAATGAACCAACCTTATCTATTAGCTACAGACCGTAGTAAGGGCAGGAGACATTTGCGAGTTTGGTAAACTCCTTGATTACTAAAGTGTAACCAGAAATACTAACAAGGAACATATGAAACCTCCATAATGGTACCTTCACACACCACTACCGAAAGGTAGAAACCACCGGGTATCGCACGTGCACGCGCGCGTTTCAACGGTTCCTAACGGTACCTGATACCGCAATTACACGCCGCCACAAGGTGCTCCACAGTAGGTATTTTCGATCCCTGGAAGTACTGACGGGTGCCGCAGGTTACCTTCTGTGGAGCACCTTCCCTGATTTACACGCCGCTACCACAAGGGAATATGGGCGGACCTGGGGAAGCAAGGACAACACATAGGCGTGCCACAGTCCGTTGACTCACCGTAGCCGGGGTGTTCACGTCGCAGGCGTTGACTCTCCTCTTGTCACGGAACCACGCCTGCGGCTGTGAGGCCCGGTGGTCCAGATCAATAGGGGGGATGGCTGAACAGTAAGGGATAAATGTCTTCGTGACGCCACTTGCGGGTGTTCGGTAACTGTACCGACGCTGCTCGGCCTCCGGGGGATGTTAGGCAGCAAGATGGAACGCTCCCCACAGGATGAGCGGGAGTCCCGGGAGCCAGGGGCTGCACAGGATGTTGTGAGGCAGCTGCGGTAGCACTGCTGTTAGGCTCAGGAGTCAGACACAGACACGCCAAAGTCTTTTAAGTACCTTTACTGGTGGTATTCAGGTACGCCAGACCGGGTTAGTGAAGTTAGCAATCCTGGAGATTCACAGCAAGCAGTTGTAGTAGTCTTCCTTTCCCTATCTCTTTGATTGAGGTCGGGTGGATGTGGAATCCAACCGGACCGGGCAGTGTGTTCGATGGAACTTGCTTCACCTGGGTAACAGCACTGAGGGCACTGTAAAAGGGTTTGAGCAGGATCAGTTCTCTTCCCTGGGCTCTCGTAGGTGGGTGCATCAGGTGGAACAGGTGGCTAAACCTCCTGTAGACGGGCTGGTTCTCTGTGGTGGCTGGGTAGCGCTCACAGCTTCGGTTCCAGTAACCAGTTTGTAAGGAAAGAGTTAGAATAACTCTGTGTTCCTTGAGAGGTGTTCTCCTTCTTCCTCTGACCCCAATTGCAAGGGTCTCCTCACTGGCTAGCTGGCTGGTTGGGCCTAGTGTGTCCCTCATAGGATGGAGGTTTCACACAGGCTGGCAGCTCTTGTAGCGACTGCACACACTCTCACAGTTCTAAAGTGACTGCACACTCTGAAGTTTCTCTCTCCAAGACTCTATTTATAGGGGGAACTGGCTCAAAGTGACCAGTGGAGCTCCCCCTAGAGGCTCGGGGTGAAACCAGGTGTACTAAGGTGTAGTAGTGTTGTTAAGTGTTTTGTGAGTATTGCTTTGCTGTTAACTCCATTCATGCCCTAAGGATTTCTGTGGTGCCCAACAAGGTGCCAGGGTGCCACATTCCCCCTTAGTTAACCTCAGTTCTCCCGGCTGAGCAAAAAGTTCTTTTTACAACTTAACACTATGCATTTTATAACATTCAATAACAGAGTCTTAAAGAAAAATACAAAAATCACTGAAAAGAAAGGAAAAAATAAGAAAAAGATGAAAAGCCGCAGGCTGGAAAAGGTAAAGTTTGAGGTCACATAAGTCCTGTGACAATTGTCCAAAGTTTATAAAGGGAAAAAGGTAAAGTCCAGAAATCCACGGGTATACATGGTAAACTTTATACATTCCCTACGGGTGTCTCTGCTTGGGAGGCCGGTACTAACTTACTATACCTTACCAGGCGCTTTCTGTCCTCAACTTGATATACTTGGGACAGAGTCCAGTTCCTCCACCCTTCTGTACACTACTTTTTACAGGTTTTGAAAACAGGGTACTATTTACAAACACTTACAGGGAATATGGTTCCACTACATCTTAAACCCATTCTCCAAGTTTGTTTGGGGGTTGTCCTAATGTACTACGTGTGGATCTGCGTAGTGTGGGTGTTTCCAAAGCTGTTGGTGTAGTGTACGAAGTGGTTGTTGGTGGTAGTGTAGGTAGTTGTCTACGAGTACTTTGTGTAAGGCCATAGTAAGTGCGTAACCGATCTACTGGACTATCCTCTGAAGGTAGTGATGTAGGAATTTGGTTTCTTACTGTGGGACTAGCAGGTTCACGGATTACAGGAATCTCAGGTTCCAATATAACAGGCTGCATATCTTGCACTTGAACTTGTTGTTGTTGAACTTGCTGGATTGGGATTGGCTGATCTTCTACAGGCTGGTAGAAATGGTATGATGTATGCACCACCGCATTGTGGCCAGTCAGCTGGTAAGTATCCAATATCTGTAAGGACTAGATTTTCTTGATTTTCTTCATCTGTAGTTACAGTAGGGTAACTGGTTGCTTGTGGGATTAACTGTGGCGGACATTTTTTAAATGGTCCCTTGAAACAATAATAGTATTCCCATTATCTTTACTGATAACGCAAGTTTTTGAGTTGTCATAGTGTGACGGCATAACGGTGTAGGGTACAGATTCCCAACTGTTATCCAATTTGTTGGTTTTTCGCTTTCTTTTTAGCACTAAGTCTCCTGTAGCTAGAGGTTCAGCTGAGGCGTGCTTGTTAAAGTCTTTCTCTTGTTTGGTTCTGCTGATTTCTAGGTTTCTTTCAACACTTTCTTGTACTTTTCTGTACTGTTCTTGCCGTTGACTGACCCAATCTTCATCAGAAGAGTCTTCTGTGGGTTCGATGGTTCCCATCTGTAAGTCAATAGGTAATTTACCTGGTCTTGCTCGCATTAAGTAAGCAGGTGTATAATTGGTTGAACTGACAGGTATGTGGTTATAGATGTCCACAAGATCTGGAAGTTTCTCAGGCCATTGATTTCTCTCATCAACTGGTGGTAAGGTCTTGAGCATGTCAATGACTATGTGGTTCATCTTCTCACATAAACCGTTCGTCTGAGGATGATAAGGTGTTGTGCGAATCTTCTTGCACCCATATAGCCCTAAGAATTCTTGGAACAGAGCTGATTCGAAGGCTGGCCCTTGGTCAGTCAAGACTTGGTCTGGATACCCATGGGGGCGACAGAAGTAACTCTGGAACGCTTTGGCTGCTACCTCAGCAGTTAAATCTTTAACTGGAACTACTACCAGGAACCTGCAGGCATAGGCTTTTTGTGCAGTACCTCTGTATGTGTTTTAGATCTTGGATGGCATATGGGTCACACAGCTGCATTCTAATTGGTGATTATATGCAATACATGTGATGCTCTCATATTGTGATATCTAACTATTCCTTTTAGAAACCTGAGGAATAATACAAACTGTTGTCTGCAAGTGATAATATACACCAGATATTAATCTTAATGATATGTAGACACTATATCTATATGACACGATAATGAGAGTAAAATATGTATGACATCATAAATAATAAATGTCACTTTTGACCCAACCTATATCCATGTATGGAGAAAAATACATATGTATATATTTATAAAATCTAGAAACTATGGTTGCATGGAGATATATAATATAATATATACTACAGTGAAGCATAACGATCCTCCTTGTTTGGACATCTATTTTAGACTATGATGGTTCAATACCCTAAATATAAATAAAAATATGTATACCTTTGATATATTAAGAAATGAATGTCTATAAATTTTGGAAGTATGCATATGGTGTAATATAATTTATATAACTATTTGTATCAGTGGAATTACTACCTTACTCTCACCCCCTGTACCGTGTAGTCTTTGAATAATAATAAATATTTATATTTTTCACATGAATGACCATATGATCGTTTTCCTTCCCTTATGGGGATAATTTGATACCAGGAACCTTGAATAGTGGTCAACAATGGTGAGAGCGTAAGTGTACCCGGTTCGACTTGGGGTAAGCTTCACATGGTCGAGAGCAACTATTTCAAGAGGTTTGGGGGTAACAATTGGCTGCAACGGAGCTTTCTGAGTTACATGGTCTTTCCTTCGAAGGTGACATGGTTCACAGTTTTTACACCACTTGTCAATTGAGCCTCGCATACTGACCCAGTAGAACCGATCCTTCAGGAGTCTCTCCAGCTTCTTCCATCCAAAGTGTCCGGCATCATCATGGTATGCTTCAAGGATCATTTGGACTTCAGTCTTGGGAACTACAATCTGCCAGATTAGTTTGTGGGTTCTTGGATTGAGGTATCTTCAACCTATTTTTCCTCGGTAGACAAACAACCTTCCTTTCTCTTTCCATAGGCGTTTAGCAGTTTGTGAGGCATCAGGGTCCATGTTGGCGTGTTCTTGAGTGATCAGATCCCTTACCAGGCTGACATCTGGATCGTTGGCTTGAACCTCCTTCCAGTCATGGTGGGGTAAAGGGTTCACGGTCCTCTCTACACGTTTCTAGTCCCTCTGATGACATGTTGCTGTACCCGTACGGTGGAAAGCAGGTAGTTCAATCTCTTCCAGGTCATCTATGTCTTCTCCCTCTTCAGGAAGGTTAGGCATTCTGGACAGGGCATCAGCATTGCCGTTCTTGTGACCTGCCCGGTACTTTACAGTGAAGTCATAATTTGAGAGTCTTGCTACCCAACGCTGTTCTAGGGCTCCCAGCTTTGCAGTCTCTAAATGTGTTAGAGGGTTGTTATCTGTGAAAGCTGTGAACGGGGCGGATGCCAGGTAATGCTTGAAACGCTCTGTGATTGCCCAGACCAGGGCCAGGAACTCTAGCTTGAAGGAGCTGTAGTTCTCCGGGTTCCTTTCCGTGGGACGGAGCTTTCTGCTGGCGTAGGCTATCACCTTCTCTTTGCCCTGCTGGCGTTGAGCTAGGACTGCTCCTAAACCTTCATTACTTTCATCAGTGTACAACAAAAATGGAAGATTGTAATCAGGATAGGTCAGGATTTCTTCTCCAGTGAGAGCGTCTTTGAGCTTCTGGAAGGATTGTTCCTGTTCTGGTCCCCAGTGGAGCGGGGGTCCCCTGATTTTGCCGTTTTTGGATTGACCTACTAAGAGATCTTGCATAGGCGCTGCTATCTTGGTATAGCCTTTGATGAATCGTCGGTAGTACCCGACCAGTCCTAGAAATTGACGTACCTCTTTGTGAGAAGTTGGGGCTGGCCAGTCCTTGATGACGGTTACTTTATCTGGATCCGGTGCTACGCCTTCAGCGCTTACCTCGTGTCCTAGGTATTGGACCTTGGGTTTCAGCAGGTGGCACTTGGATGGTTTCAGTTTCATCCCGTACTTAGACAGTGACTCGAACACTTCACTCAGGTGCTGGAGGTGATCTTCATAGGTCTGAGAGTATACAATGACATCATCAAGGTATAACAGGACAGTCTCAAAGTTTTTGTGGCCCAAACAACACTCCATCAGTCTCTGAAATGTTCCTGGGGCATTGCACAACCCGAATGGCATACTGTTGAACTCGCATAAGCCCATAGGAGTAGTGAAGGCTGTTTTCTCATGGTCCTCCTCTGCAATGGCAACCTGCCAGTACCCACTAGTAAGATCTAATGTGGAGAAGTAGTTGGCAGATTTGAGTGCAGCTAGTGACTCTTCTATGCGGGGTAATGGGTATGCATCCTTGTGTGTGACTTTGTTGATTTGCCTATAGTCTACGCACATCCTCATACTACCATCTTTCTTTTTAACCAGGACTAGTGGTGCTGCCCAGGGACTACAGCTATCCCTAATGACTCCAGCGTTTTTCATGTCCTGTAGCATCTCTTTCGCTTTTTGGTAGTGTGTGGGTGGTATAGGCCAGTACCTTTCTTTGATAGGTGCATGGTTGCCTGTGGGGATATGGTGTTGTACCCCTTTAATCCTCCCAAAGTCAAGTGGGTGTTTGCTGAACACTTGCTCATACTCCCGAACTACCCAGGATACTCCATTTTTCTGGTGAGTGGGTGTGTTGTCAGTTCCCACACTGAGCTCTTGACACCATTTCTCTAACTGATCTTTGGAGTGAGGGGGTTCATCAGTGACTGTTTGTGCAGAGGATCTTACATCAATTACAGCATCATCTTTAACCTGGTACAATTTTGCGACAGTTGCATATCTTGGCAGTCTGACCTCGTCATCACCATAATTCAATATGGGTACGGGGACTCTCCCTTTTCTCACATCGACCAACCCTCTGGCTGTCAAGAGCGTAGGACTACTATCGGACATTACAGGTTCTACTACAGCTTGGTAGTCCTGCCCTCTGAGGCCTATGGCTGCTCGACACCAGATCATCATTTCACTTCTGGGTGGTACCACAATTGGAATGGGATCTGTGACCCGTACTCTGCCAATTTCACCATTAGACAATGAGCTGTCACTTCAGCACTAGAGATATGTGCCGTATGCACGATCAGATACATTAGTACAATTACGCGGCCACACAATTGCGGAAGGCCAAAGTATAGTGCGTTATGGTCCTATGTAGTGTGTACATTCACATACCACATACAAAGGAAGTGCTGTACACAGCGCACATGCATGCCGTACGTAGCGGCCTGGGTCTTTTTATTAGGTAACGCAGAAGTGTTTTTGCCGTGTCGCACTGCGCGCACTATATAGTGTGCACATTCTCATACCACTGTGAGGTAGCGGCGGCACGGCGGAGACAAGGGATCCGGGCACCACGGGTCACTGCACACGGGTTTATTCAACCAACAGAAGAGAGGAAAAAAAAACAATAGTCCAAAAGAACATTCCGATCCCCTTCCTTCAGGGGCCGCTCCTCGCTACTTTCCCAGTAGTCTACTCGCCACTAGGTCTGCGGCCTGGCTCAGAAATTGCTTCACCACCAAAATCCCAGGGAGTTGTGCTCACTCCCAACTCAAGGAACCACACCCCGTGTTCTTGCTTCCTCTTAACGCCTTCCTCTCTTGAGAAGAGGGAAAACACCTCCAAACCCCGGACTGGAGTAATTTTCTACCCATGGAGGGCGCACAACCTGGGGGAGACGTACCGGCCGTCCATGACAACCTTGGCTACCATCTCACACACCATCCCCCCTCAGTTCAAGCGAGCGGGATTGTACTCCAGCCAGCAAACACGGACCGCGGGACAAGGCATCCGCGTTGCCCTGCAACCTCCCGGCTCGGTGTTCCACCGTGAACCAAAAGTTTTGTAGGGACAGGAACCACCGGGTAACCTGGGCGTTCCGTTCTTTGGCGGACCTCATCCAAACCAGCGGAGAGTGGTCCGTAACCAGGCGAAACTGCCGCCCCAACAGGTAGTAGCGAAGGGACTCCAAGGCCCACTTGATGGCCAGGCACTCCTTCTCCACTACGCTGTAGTTCCGTTCGGGAGGGGTGAGTTTCCGACTCAAGTATGTGACCGGGTGTTCCTCCCCCTGGATCACCTGGGACAGCACGGCCCCGAGGCCGACCTCCGAGGCATCCGTTTAGACAATGAACTCCTTCCGGAAATCAGGGTTCACGAGCACGGGCTGTCCACACAGGACCCCCTTTAGGGCCCGGAATGAGTCCTCGGCCTGTGGAGTCCAGCGCACCATGACAGACTTCTTTCCTTTTAGAAGGTCCATCAATGGGGCCGAGAGACTCGCAAAATTGGGGACAAACCTCCTATAGTACCCCACAATACCCAGGAAAGCTCGAACCTGCTTTGTGGTTAGGGGTCTAGACCACGTTTGGATTGCCTCCACTTTGTTGATTTGGGGCTTGATGACCCCTTGCCCTATCACGTACCCCAAGTAACGGGCCTCTGTAAGCCCCAATGCACATTTCTTGGGATTGGCCGTCAATCCCGCTGTTCGAAGCGCGTTCACCACCGCCTGGACCTGGTCCAAGTGGGTCTGCCACTCGGTGCTGTAAATGATGATATCGTCAAGGTACGCTGATGCATACGCCTGGTGAGGTTCCAGCACTACGTCCATCAACCTCTGGAATGTGGCTGGGGCGCCATGCAACCCAAAAGGCAAAACGACATAGTGGAAGAGACCCTCGGGCGTAACAAAAGCAGTTTTCTCCTTGGCGGACTCCGTCAGGGGCACCTGCCAGTACCCTTGGTCAGGTCAAGCGTGGTGAAATACTGCGCCTGTCCCAGCCGATCTATCAGCTCATCCACCCGGGGCATGGGGTACAGATCGAACTTGGATATGTCGTTCAGTCTCCTAAAGTCATTACAGAATCTCAAGGAACCATCGGGTTTAGGTATTAGGACAATGGGACTGGCCCATTCGCTCTTGGATTTTTCGATGACCCCAAGGCGAAGCATGTTTTTCACTTCCACGGAGATGGCTTGTCTCCAAGCCTCCGGTACCCGGTATGGCTTCAGGTGTACCTTCATCTGAGGCTAGGTGACAATGTCGTGGCATATCAGACTGGTACGACCGGGTAATTCAGAGAAAACATCTGGGTTCTGCTGAACTAGCCGTCGGGCTTCCCGCCTCTGTTGTTTGGTAAGGGTTTCTCCGATCTTGACTTCCGGTACGTCCCCTCCGGAGGTCGCGGGACCCGGGGACGAACGACCAGAAGAAGAGGGAGAGGGAAAAAGCTTCCCCATCAGGCTTACCCTGCCCTTCCAGGGCTTCAACAGATTGACATGGTAAATCTGCTCAGGTTTCCTCCTTCCGGGTTGCAACACTTTGTAGTTGACCACCCCGACTTGTTCCTTAATCTCATAAGGACCCTGCCACTTGGCTAGGAACTTGCTTTCAGCGGTGGGGACTAATACCAACACTCGATCCCCTGGGTTGAAGGACCTCACGGTGGCCTGTCTATTGTAGCGGCCGCTCTGGCCGGCCTGAGCCTCCTATAAGTGTTCTCTCACTATCGGCATGACCGCACTTATGCGGTTCTGCATCCCCAGAATGTGTTCGATCACACTTTTATGTGGGGTGGGCTCTTGCTCCCATGTATCTTTTGCCAGGTCCAACAGTCCCCGGGGATGGCGCCCGTACAATAACTCAAAAGGCGAAAACCCCGTGGAGGACTGTGGCACCTCCCGGACGGCGAACATCAAGTAGGGAAGCAACATATCCCAGTCTTTACCGTCTTTGGATATCACCCTTTTTAGCATGGTTTTGAGGGTTTTATTGAACCGCTCCACTAAACCGTCCGTTTGAGGATGATAAACAGACGTACGCAACTGCTTGATTTGGAGTAGCCGGCATAGTTCTTTGGTTACCTTGGACATGAATGGGGTCCCCTGATCCGTAAGGATCTCCTTGGGCAACCCCACCCGGCAGAACACAGCAAACAACTCCCGAGCAATCAGCTTAGCCGCCGTATGTCTGAGGGGTATCGCCTCTGGATAACGGGTGGCATAGTCCACGATCACCAGGATGTGTTGGTGCCCTCTAGCAGACTTTACGAGGTGCCCCACCAAATCCATCCCTATCCTTTCAAACGGTACCTCTATAATAGGTAATGGCACCAACGGGCTGCGGAAGTGTGCCAGGGGTGCGGTAATCTGGCACTCCGGGCAGGTTTCGCAGAACCGTTTCACCTCACCAAAAACCCCGGGCCAATAGAACCTCTGCAAGATTCGCTCTTGCGTTTTCTTGATCCCTAGGTGGCCGCTCATCAGGTGTTTGTGGGCCAGGTCGAGGACTCACCGGCGATACGGCTGGGGCACCAACAACTGTTCGATCACCTCGCCCCGTATCTCATCCACCCGGTATAGCAAGTTTTGCTTGAGAGCAAAATGGGGGTACCTTTCCTGGGGACCCGGCACCTGGGCTATCCCATCGATTACCGTCACGCGACCCCGGGCGTTTGCCAAGGTCGGATCCTGGAGTTGGGCCGTCCTGAAAGTATCCGGGGAAGCCTCCAACTCCGGGACCGGCTCGGCCGTCTCGGTCTCTCCTGCCAACACCTCTAGGGGAGCCCTATCGGGTTCACACTCTGTCCCTAACATGGTCACCCCTACGGCAGGCGTCCCGGACTCGGGATCGTCAGGCTCAGGCCCTGGACCGTCCATTACCTGAGGGGACTTAGAGGACCCCTTCCATAGAGTCCAGAACAAAGGCAGATCCCTTCCGAGGATCACATCATAGGGAAGAGAGTACACAATCCCCACCTTATGCTGCACCTGTCCGCAGGATGCCGTGAGGGTGACAACCACCGTGGGATAATCCTTACGATCCCCGTGTATGCAAACCACCCCCACAGTACGTCCGGTGACTTTTACTTTCGCCACCAGGGTGGATCGCACCAGGGTCATTAGGCTTCCGGAGTCCAACAGGCCCGTCACCAGACAACCATTAACCTGTATCTGGCATAAGTGGGGCTCGGTCTCTGGGCGAACCATGTCCGCAGTGCACACCGCCTGCGCATACAGGGAACCCCGGCGGCCAACCTCACAATCCATGGGCTCCGTCGTGAGGGGACACTGGGCTGCCATATGTCCCACCCGCTGGCACCGCAAACATCTAATAGGGATGGAAGTCCCCTGGATGGGTTGTCGTTTGGGGTACATAGCCTTCCTGACCTCAGAGACGGCTGGAGAGGCAACGGATGGGGCGGGTGCGGACTCTTGTACGGATATCGGTGGCGGGGCCCGGGCCTGAGGCTTGGAGGGGGCGGTACGACGGGTGGCACGCAAAGTCCCAGTGTCCCGGATCAAGTCCTGTGTAGCCACGTGTCGCTCTACCAAGCCCACCACTTGATCCAGAGTACTCGAGTCGCCCTGGCCTACCCATCGTTGTATGGAGACAGGTAAAGTGCGTATAAAGCGATCAACCACAACCCTCTCCACCATTTGAGCCAGGCTCAGGGTGTCAGGCTGCAACCATTTTTTTACCAAATGTAGCAAGTCATAGGCCTGGGACCGGGCGGGTTTGGTTTCGTCATAGAACATACGTATTAACCGCCGTCCGAGCAAGAATTTCGCCCTTCAAGGTCCCATAATCCAGGGCGTCCTCTGTACAGAGGTCCAGATATGCTTTCTGGGGCTCTCCAATCAAATAGGGCGACAGTACCTCGGCCCACTGAGCGACCGGCAGTCTCTCGCGCTCTGCCACTCGCTCAAACACTGCCAGGAACGCTTCCACATCCTCCCCCGGGGTCATCTTTTGCAGCGCTTGTCTTACCGCCTTCCGGACGCTGCCTTCGTCACTGGGTCCTCGGGGCGGATCCCTCGGTATGGCCCGCACAACCTCGGTCAACAGGGCCATCTGCTCCTGGTGCCTCCTCTCCTGCTGCTGCTGAGCTTCCTGTTGCTGCTGCTGGGCCAGCACCAGGTGCTTGAGCAACTCCTCCATGCTGGCAGCGGGTTTAGGTTGCAGCGTAGCTGGCCGGATCCAGGACATGGGCTCCAGGCACCCCACAAGAGACTGGCTGCTCCTCTCACTTAGCAGCCGCTCATTAGCCTCATGCAGTCACCTCCCCACCGGAACAGAGGGCAACAGTAGCGCCGGCTACATCTCACCGGGCCGCCAATGCCCGCATTCTCCACCATATGTGAGGCAGCGGCGGCACGGCGGAGACAAGGGATCCGGGCACCACGGGTCACTGCACACGGGTTAATTCAACCAACAGAAGAGAGGAAAAAAAAACAATAGTCCAAAAGAACATTCCGGTCCCCTTCCTTCAGGGGCCGCTCCTCGCTACTTTCCCAGTAGTCTACTCGCCACTAGGTCTGCGGCCTGGCTCAGAAATTGCTTCACCACCAAAATCCCAGGGAGTTGTGCTCACTCCCAACTCAAGGAACCACACCCCGTGTTCCTGCTTCCTCTTAACGCCTTCCTCTCTGAGAAGAGGGAAAACACCTCCAAACCCCGGACTGGAGTAATTTTCTACCCATGGAGGGCGCACAACCTGGGGGAGACGTAGCGGCCGTCCATGACAACCCCGGCTACCGTCTCACACCACATACAAAGGAATATTGCTGTACACAGCGCATAAGGTTGCGGTACGCAACCCCCTGGGTTATTGTTCTGTAGGTGCCGCAGAAGTGTTTCTGCCATGTCACAAGCACTTATTCCGTGTGACAATCCAAACACTACTACGTCACGTCTCCGCCATCCGCCCTTCACGCCGTGCCCAATCAGAACACTATTGTGTTGTCCAATGGTTGTCGTTTGGGCGCGGCGTGACGGACTGTGGCACGCCTATGTGTTGTCCTTGCTGCCCCAGGTCCGCCCATATTCCCTTGTGGTAGCGGCGTGTAAATCAGAGAAGGTGCTCCACAGAAGGTAACCTGCGGCACCCGTTGGCACTTCCAGGGATCGAAAATGCCTACCGTGGAGCACCTTGTGGCGGCGTGTAATTGCTGTATCAGGTACGGTTAGGAACCGGTGAAACGCGCGCGTGCACGTTCGATACCCGGTGGTTTCTACCTTTCGGTAGCGGCATGTAAAGGTACCATAAGGGTGACCCTGAACCGGTTAAACACAACCGGTAAACCAGATTGTACAGTGTATCGTTTGACATCTGTCAGTAAGCAGTAAACTGTAGTTTGAGGAGAATCGGTCTGTGTCATTCTCCTTGCGGTTGAACAGAGGGCTTCAGCACCATCTGCAGCATCTCACCAGAGGGGTAAGAATTACTCCCATCATCCCTCTCATCATCCTCGTCCTGCATCACCGTTGCACGTAGATAAAAGTTCAACTTGTGGGTAGCTGGAACACACTCTGCTGTAACCATCATCACCTCAACGCCCGGCTTTCAGCGGCGGTACATATATTACCGTAAATTAAAATAGGCGTCACGTTCCCTTGTAAATATACATGACACATTGTACCCAACATTTTAGAACAAATAATAAGACATAGCTATTTTTTAAAGCTAAGGCTACTTTCACATAACGATTTTGTAAAATCCGATGCTGTCCGATATAAATCGGACAGCATCGGATTCTTCTAATGCCTGGAATCGGGTGCCAAATAGGCATCCGATTCCGACAGAAAATAGGATGCCCGCCCTCCTGTCAGATCGCTCCCTGAGAGCTGTCAGTCTCTCCCCCGGTCCTCTTCTTTATCCCCTGTGTCTCCCTCTTGGCCCCCGGTCCTTTCCTCTTATCCCCTGTGTCTCCCCTCTTGGCCCCCGATCCTCCCCTCTTGGCCCCCGGTCCTGTGTCTCCCCTCTTGGCCCCCGGTCCTCCCCTCTTGGCCCCCGGTCCTGTGTCTCCCCTCTTGGCCCCCGGTCCTCTCATCCCCTGTGTCTCCCCTCTTGGCCCCCGGTCCTCTCATCCCCTGTGTCTCCCCTCTTGGCCCCCGGTCCTCCTATGCGTCCTCCTCCTCTCCTCTTGTCCTCCTCCTCCTCTCCTCCTCTCCTTTCTCACCTGTCCACGACTCCTGCACGGTCCCGCGCGTCTCCGGTGTCTTGCTGTTCTGTCTTCTGTGCTGCCAGGACCTCTCGTGATGTCACAATCACATGACTGCCGGCTATTGGTTCCTGGCAGTCATGTGATTGTGAGATCACGGCAGGTCTTATCAGCACAGACGGCAAGATACCTGGAGACACCGGAGATGCCGGGAGACATCGGGGGCCTCGTGGACAGGTGAGCATAGATTTTTTTATTTTTAATTAACCCATTCATTCACTTTTGGAGCGATTTTAGTGTACTGAGCATGCTCAGTACACTAAAATCGGTCCGAGGAGACATGAGATGTTTCCTCGGACCCTTCTCCATAGGGCCCCATGTTAAATTGATCAGGTCGGATCGGATGTGCACTAAATGCCATCCGATCTGGTCCGATCCGAATCTGTCCGATTTTATTTTCGGTGCAAAAATCGGAGCAAGCTCCGATTTTTGCACCGAAAAAAAAATCGGACAGATTCGGATCGGACCAGATCGGATGGCATTTAGTGCACATCCGATTCGGTCCGATGCCCATAGGGCTGCATGGGGTCCGAAAATCGGTCCGATGCTGTCCGATTTTCATCGGACAGCATCGGAAATGCTAAAATCGTTATGTGAAAGCAGCCTAACCAATTCTTACGTCAGTCAGTGTTTTCCTGTTGTTCTGTGTGATACAACATTACAGCTCAGTTAAGTCCCTTGGTGGGGTGCTGGCAACATGTTCCTCAGTTGCGGTGTCAACAGTCGTGGACACAGTTGTTGTGGTTGGCACATTGTGCCCCGCTCCAGACAAAGTACTCCACGTGCATGTAGTTACTTGTCGAATAGCACTTTCTTGCGGCCTGCACACAACAATGACTGG
Source organism: Allobates femoralis (assembly GCA_033576535.1). Taxonomy (NCBI): domain Eukaryota; kingdom Metazoa; phylum Chordata; class Amphibia; order Anura; family Aromobatidae; genus Allobates; species Allobates femoralis. Next base: position 216,422,201 of record JARQOC010000006.1, on the reverse strand, counting down.
ACTTTGGGGCACCCAAGGTGCACGTTGCAACTGCAGACCCCCATTGAAGGCTGAGCATGTATTTTTCCATAGGAAGGCATAATTTGATCCGAAGAAGCAAACTGTTGATCTGCTTTTGGTAAGTCATATGTTGGCTGTCCAAGTGGGCTGGATTCACTCCGTCGCAATCGCGCATGTTGGTGAGAATGTGTTGGCTGGTAGGGCCACTGTGATCCAGAACCTTGCCTCACTTGGTGGGAGCATGGATACACATACCCTTGGGTTGCTGGAGTACCATGGGTTGGCCGGGTGTGTGTAACGTTGTCACCTTGGATGCTTGAGCCTGTTAGAAGGGTGTGTCTTTTTCCAAAGGAAGCTGTTTGGATGTCAACAATGCTCTCCGCTGCCATGTGATGTTGCGATGTATAATGTGGCAGATGTGGCTCCCTCAAAGACTCAAGCAGGCTACGTGACTCCACAGTCGGTACAAGTGGAACATGTACCCGGCTTTCAGTGTGATCACGTAACGATGTATCAGTGCTGCCAACTGGAGGAGGACTGTGGGAGGGGTGTTGGGTAGCCTGAGTCTGTTGCTGTGGGTGCATGTTAGGACCCATCAGTTTGGCCTCCTGACAACACTGTATTATGTAAACCTGCTGCTCACTCAACATCTCTTCCATCTCCCTGCTTACTGTTTTGAAATACAAATTCGAATTACATTGCACATTTGATCTCAGATCCATCAGTTCATTTTGGACACTCTGCAAGCCCTCTTTCAACTTGAGGGTAAGCTCGTTATTCATGATCTGATGGGTCTGAGACCTATGTGCAACCTCAGGGTCAAAACTCCTATTGGAACCCCACTAGCGCTGGCGGCCAACCCAAACAGCAGGTTGAGAAGGTGCACCAGAGTCAGGTGGCTCCGATAGGGGAAGAGATGTTGGAGCGGCTTCTGCATGGCTCCCGTCTTGCCTGGAGTCTGTGCCTGTGCCAGTACGGTCGTTCTCTGATGGACCTGCAGACGTGGCCAAGTCATCACTGCTGACATGTTCCGGGACTGCTTCAGGTGGCTGGGGGACTCTTGCAATTGGTGGCTGCAGGGGTCTACGTTGGGTGCTGTGGGTGAGAGGAGTGAAAATCATGTTACCAGGTTAAATTACTTGTAATTTTTAATTGCTTTTTATCTAAGTACTAGATGGTGGCCCGATTCTAAAGAATCGGGTAGTCTAGAATCCATATATAGTTTATTTACTAATAGTTACGGGAGTGCGGTGAAATGAATTGTGTGTATACAGGCGGCTCTGTGGGTAGCACAGTATACGGTGGCTCAGTGGTTAGCAGTGAGTGCGGTGGCTCAGTGGTTAGCAGTGAGTGCGGTGGCTCAGTGGTTAGCAGTGAGTGCGGTGGCTCAGTGGTTAGCAGTGAGTGCGGTGGCTCAGTGGTTAGCAGTGAGTGCGGTGGCTCAGTGGTTAGCAGTGAGTGCGGTGGCTCAGTGGTTAGCAGTGAGTGCAGTGGCTCAGTGGTTAACAGTGAGTGCGGTGAGATTGGTCAGCGCAGCGGCGTGGGCAGAGTGGTCAGCGCAGCGGCGTGGGCAGAGTGGTCAGCGCAGTGGCGTGGGCAGAGTGGTCAGCGCAGCGGCGTGGGCAGAGTGGTCAGCGCAGCGGCGTGGGCAGAGTGGTCAGCACAGCGGCATGGGCAGAGTGGTCAGCACAGCGGCGTGGGCAGAGTGGTCAGCACAGCGGCGTGGGCAGAGTGGTCAGCACAGCGGCGTGGGCAGAGTGGTCAGCACAGCGCCGTGGGCAGAGTGGTCAGCGCAGCACCGTGGGCAGCGTGGTCAGCGCAGCGCCGTGGGCAGAGTGGTGAGCACACACATACATACACACACATAGACACACTCCGCTATACTTACCACCGACCTTGCGTTTTCCCCGCCGCCTGGATCCTGAGTCGACATGTCGCCGCCCCCGGACGACTGGATAGAATATGTCGTCTGGGTAGTTTGGCGAGACATCTTGGACGGTATATTGGATCAAGTAGTTTGGGGGCGGCGACATGTCGACTGAAGATGCAGGCAGCGGACGTAGGGCCGGTGGCAAGTATAGCGGAGTGTGTGTGTGTGTGTGTGTATGTGTGTGTACAAAGTTGAGGGAAGTGTGGACAAAGTGACGGAAGTGCCTACATATATACACATACTGTACATTGCATATGGAGGGGTGAGGAGAGCGGAGGCTGAAGGGGTGAGGAGGAGAGAGGAAGCTGGAGGGCAGAGGAGGGGTGAGGAGGAGAGAGGAAGCTGGAGGGCAGAGGAGGGGTGAGGACAGGGGAGGCTGGAGGGCAGAGGAGGGGTGAGGACAGGGGGCAGAGGACAGGGGGCAGAGGCGGCTGGGCAGAGGACAGGGGGCAGAGGAGAGGGGGCAGAGGCGGCTGGGCAGAGGAGAGGGGGCAGAGGCGGCTGGGCAGAGGAGAGGGGGCAGAGGCGGCTGGGCAGAGGACAGGGGGCAGAGGCGGCTGGGCAGAGGACAGGGGGCAGAGGACAGGGGGCAGAGGACAGAGGGCAGAGGCGGCTGGGCAGAGGACAGGGGGCAGAGGCGGCTGGGCAGAGGACAGGGGGCAGAGGCGGCTGGGCAGAGGACAGGGGGCAGAGGCGGCTGGGCAGAGGACAGGGGGCAGAGGCGGCTGGGCAGAGGACAGGGGGCAGAGGACAGGGGCAGAGGGGCTGGCAGAGGACAGGGGGCAGAGGCGGCTGGCTGGGCAGAGCGGCTGGGCAGAGGACAGGGGGCAGAGGACAGGGGGCAGAGGACAGGGGGCAGAGGTGGCTGGGCAGAAGGACAGGGGGAAGAGGCGGCTGGGCAGAGGACAGGGGGCAGAGGCGGCTGGGCAGAGGACAGGGGGCAGAGGCGGCTGGGCAGAGGACAGGGGGCAGAGGCGGCTGGGCAGAGGACAGGGGGCAGAGGCGGCTGGGCAGAGGACAGGGGGCAGAGGCGGCTGGGCAGAGGAAGGCAGGGGGGCAGAGGACAGGGGGCAGAGGACAGGGGGCAGAGGTGGCTGGGCAGAGGACAGGGGGCAGAGGTGGCTGGGCAGAGGACAGGGGGCAGAGGACAGGGGGCAGAGGACAGGGGGCAGAGGACAGGGGGCAGAGGCGGCTGGGCAGAGGACAGGGGGCAGAGGCGGCTGGGCAGAGGACAGGGGGCAAAGGACAGGGGCAGAGGCGGCTGGGCAGAGGACAGGGGGCAGAGGCGGCTGGGCAGAGGACAGGGGGCAGAGGCGGCTGGGCAGAGGACAGGGGGCAGAGGCGGCTGGGCAGAGGACAGGGGGCAGAGGACAGGGGGCAGAGGCAGCTGGGCAGAGGACAGGGGGCAGAGGCGGCTGGGCAGAGGACAGGGGCAGAGGCGGCTGGGCAGAGGACAGGGGGCAGAGGACAGGGGGCAGAGGACAGGGGGCAGAGGACAGGGGGCAGAGGCGGCTGGGCAGAGGACAGGGGGCAGAGGCGGCTGGGCAGAGGACAGGGGGCAGAGGCGGCTGGGCAGAGGACAGGGGGCAGAGGCGGCTGGGCAGAGGACAGGGGCAGAGGACAGGGGGCAGAGGCGGCTGGGCAGAGGTGGCTGGGCAGAGGACAGGGGCAGAGGACAGGGGGCAGAGGACAGGGGGCAGAGGCGGCTGGGCAGAGGACAGGGGCAGAGGCGGCTGGGCAGAGGACAGGAGCAGAGGCGGCTGGGCAGAGGACAGGGGGCAGAGGCGGCTGGGCAGAGGACAGGGGGCAGAGGACAGGGGCAGAGGACAGGGGGCAGAGGCGGCTGGGCAGAGGACAGGGGGCAGAGGCAGCTGGCAGAGGACAGGGGCAGAGGCGGCTGGCAGAGGACAGGGGCAGAGGACAGGGGCAGAGGCGGCTGGGCAGAGGACAGGGGGCAGAGGCGGCTGGCAGAGGACAAGGGGCAGAGGCGGCTGGGCAGAGGACAGGGGCAGAGGCGGCTGGGCAGAGGACAGGGGGCATTTGCGGCTGGGCAGAGGCGGCTGGCAGAGGACAGGGGGCAGAAGCGGCTGGGCAGAGGACAGGGGGCAGAGGCGGCTGGGCAGAGGCGGCTGGGCAGAGGACAGGGGCAGAGGACAGAGGACAGGGGGCAGAGGACAGGGGCAGAGGACAGGGGCAGAGGACAGAGGACAGGGGGCAGAGGACAGGGGGCAGAGGACAGGGGCAGAGGACAGAGGACAGGGGGCAGAGGCGGCTGGGCAGAGGACAGGTGGCAGAGGCGGCTGGCAGAGGACAGGGGGCAGAGGCGGCTGGGCAGAGGACAGGGGGCAGAGGCGGCTGGGCAGAGGACAGGGGCAGAGGACAGGGCAGAGGCGGCTGGGCAGAGGACAGGGGCAGAGGCGGCTGGCAGAGGACAGGGGGCAGAGGCGGCTGGGCAGAGGACAGGGGGCAAGGACAGGGGCAGAGGCGGCTGGGCAGAGGACAGGGGGCAGAGGCGGCTGGGCAGAGGACAAGGGGCAGAGGCGGCTGGGCAGAGGACAGGGGGCAGAGGCGGCTGGGCAGAGGACAGGGGGCATTTGCGGCTGGGCAGAGGCGGCTGGGCAGAGGACAGGGGGCAGAAGCGGCTGGGCAGAGGACAGGGGGCAGAGGCGGCTGGGCAGAGGCGGCTGGGCAGAGGACAGGGGGCAGAGGACAGAGGACAGGGGGCAGAGGACAGGGGCAGAGGACAGGGGGCAGAGGACAGAGGACAGGGGGGCAGAGGACAGGGGGCAGAGGACAGGGGGCAGAGGACAGGGGGCAGAGGACAGAGGACAGGGGGCAGAGGCGGCTGGAGTGGCCGCGGGCAGAGGCGGCTGGAGCGGCGCGGGCAAAGGCGGCTGGAGCGGGCACGGGCATAGGCGGCTGGAGCGGCTGTGGGCAGAGGCGGCTGGAGCGGCCGCGGGCAGAGGCGGCTGGAGCGGCCACGGGCAGAGGAGGCAGGAGCGGCCGCGGGCAGAGGAGGCAGGAGCGGCCGCGGGCAGAGGAGACAGGAGCGGCTGCGGGCAGAGGAGGCAGGAGGGGGCGCGGGCAGAGGAGGCAGGAGCGGCCGCGGGCAGAGGAGTGTGGAGCGGCGGCGGGCAGAGGAGTGTGGAGCGGCCGCGGGCAGAGGAGGCAGAGAGGGGGCGCGGGCACAGGAGTGTGGAGCGCGGCGGGCAGAGGAGTGTGGAGCGGCGGCGGGCAGAGGAGGCAGGAGCGGAGGAGAGAGGAGGCGCCGGTGCATGTAGCCGGGCGCCGTCCGGCTACAGTGCACTGGTGACGTCACCAGCCCTGGGCAAAGACCATCACGGAAGTGGGCGTGGTCTTCCCCGGAAGTGGCCTTCGGGTTTTATATATAAGACTAGCTGTGAGCCCGATGCGATTGCATCGGGATTCTAGAATCGGTGTATAGTTTATTAAATTAGAGTTTTAAGTAATAATCCTATTATTCCATGATAAATGGCGGCACAATGTTAAAGAATCAGGAATGTAGCATGCATATATACATTATTCTTTCAAATTTGACAATAATGCACATAAGACATGATATCTATCTATCAACTACCAATGTTTGTATGGTATATGTCAGTGTAGTACATGTCATGATTCTAAGGCAAGGCTTTTCGTACAGATACTGGCACTGATGTTTTGTACAGATTACGTATATTCAATTTATATATGAATATTAATAATCTATGATTTGAGCCAGTACATGTTTCCCCACCAACCATGGGAAGGTAGCCTTACAGCTGGTGGGACCTACTCTACTCTATCCCTAATAATTAATAGTTAGACTCCTTTTAAAGCAGATATTTTTTGGCTATTTGCAGAAAGTATGGAATTACCAAATACAATTTCTGAACTTGGCACAAAAGGGACTACCTACAGCTCACTTTCAGCAAGTAACATGTAATAAATATGGAACTTGCACTTAGCTTGCAGTAAATACGGCAAGCAGAGCTTTAACAGCTTGACAAAATGCAACCACTAAAAATAAGAGCTAACTGATTTTAGCGATTGAAACTGTCGAAAGCACATGTGCCGCAACTACCGCAAGTAAACGACAAATTCCATAAACATTTCATGCAACTTACATTAAGAGTACTGTAGGTCACCCTTAGGCAGCAAGTGGCAAAATTGTTTTTTTCAAACTAAAAATTCAACAAATAGCAGAATAATTCAGATTTAAAATCAAAATGTCTATTCTTTCCCTATGTGTCTAAATATGTACCTATGTGTCTAAATATGTACCTATGTGTATATATGTATTTATATGTACAGAACACACTTCAAGATACAGATGTGTGTGAACAGCCGTCCCACCCATCTCTTAGGCTGCCTTCAGACTTGCAGATGCATCTGCAGCGTTTTGCAAATGCATCTGCAAGCATGTGCATGCAGACGACAGTCCATATCTTTATAATGGAACACATGGTGTCTGCAGATTCTTGCAGACAGCCGTGCGCAGCCATTCACTCCTATATGTGATCTATGCGCAGGCAGATGCTTTTGTACAGATCACAGACTCTCCTCCACACCAGGGACGCGACATGTTGCATCCCTGGTGCAGGTGGCATTATGTGATTTGTATGCAGGCATGCGCCTGTGCAGAGATCACATATCAGAGTAAATGGGTGCGCACGGCTGTCTGCAAGCATTTGCAGAGACGAAAAGTCCCATTGTAAAGATAGGAGCTGCCGTTTGCATGCAGATGCATCTTTAAAATGCTGCACATGCATTTGCAAGTCTGAAAGCAGCCTTAGCTGTTCACAAAAACCTCACCCTGTGTAAAAAGAAAATGAAATCTCGCAGCAGCTATCCTGCTGAAGCTTCAGGTTCTTATCACTAAATGCAAGCATTTAGATGATACACATCTAGAATCTACAAAAAAAAATGTGTGTTTACATACATATACAATGAAAATTAAAAAGAAATTTTCTAAGCTAATAAAGTCATTACTATATATTTTAAATAACTATTTTATATCTAAAAAGTAATTATAATATCTTTATAACAAAACTAATATTTTTGGTATTTTTGTATATTTGTATTCCTATACATCTATAGCTAAATTAATTTATTGTAATATTTGTGTTTAATTAGAAAGTAACTATGTATCTAAATGTAATATGTATCTAAAGAATTGAAAGTAAAATATTTTTACACACTATATTTTTAGAGAAAAGTGAAAATAACGACTATATATCTGAAATAACGTTTATATCTAATAAGTAATTATAATGTCTTTATCTATAAGTAAACTAAGTTTTTAGGTATTTTGATTTATTTATATTGATATACATCTATTGCTAAACAAATTAATATAGTAATATTTGTGTCTAATCTAAAAATAACTATGTATCTAAATGTAACATGTATCTAAAGAATTTTAAGTAAAATATTTTTATACACTATATTTTTAGTAAAATTGAACAGTAACAACTATATTTCTTAAATAACTATTTTATATCTAATAACTAATTATAATATCTTTTTCTATTTCTCAAATATTATTTTTGGTCTTAATTTTTTTTCTATTCTTATACATCTATGGCTAAACTAATTTATTATAATATTTATGTTTAATTAGAAAGTAACTATATCTAAATCTAATATGTATCTAAAGAATTTAAAATAAAATATTAGAGAGATTATTTTGAGTAAAGAGTATTTCACTACTGGGCAGCAATTTGACTTGAATGGGTGTATCCAGCACTTTCACCTTAACATTGCATCGTGTTTTCACTCGTGAAAAATCCACATATAACTGTCCATGTCCAAAAACTGTTTGTGACAAAAAAATCCCTACTTTCTTCAGTGTATGGCCTTGGGATTTGTTGATGCTCATGGCAAAAGTAGACTTCACAGGAAATTGTTGACGTCTTAACTTGAAAGGTAAGGCAGTCTCTGATGGAGATAAATAAATCTTTGGAATAAACACCACATTTCCTTCTGCAGACCCAGAACTGACTTTTGCTTGAATGAGATTGTCAAACAAAGTGATGACAATGAAGCGATTCCCATTGCAAAGACCTTTTATGCTGTTAAAGGTTTGCAAAAGCATGACAATGGTACCAATGTGTAATTTGAGGCGATGATAAGGCATTCCCATTGGTGTGAGTGAATTTAAAAATTCCACTGGATATTGGTCTGAATCTTCAGTCTGAATGGAATCATCACTAATGTACTCAGTGTATTCACCAGCAATGCAATCCATAACCTGAGAGTTCACCATTTCCACATGGACATTTTTAGGGCAAAGAATGGCATGTGATGCAGCAATGTGAATGCTTTCATTGTTATATCCATCATGTATGTAAGTGTAATATATATCTAAAGAATTTAAGATAAAATATTCTTATAGACAATATTTTTAGTAAAGACTTTTTCAGAATTAGGCACCAACTTTCCTTGAATGGGTGTATCCAGCACTTTCACCTTAACATTACATCGTCTTTTCACTCGTGAAAAAGCCACATGTAACTGTCCATGTCCAAAAACGGGTTCTGGCAAAAAAATCCCTACTTTCTCCAGTGTTTGGCCTTGGGATTTGTTGATGGTCATGGCAAAAGCAGGCTTCAAGGGAAATTGTCGACGTCTTAACTTGAAAGGTAATCCAGTCTCTGATGGAGATAAATCAATCCTTGGAATAAACACCACATTTCCTTCTGCAGACCCAGTAATGACTTTTGCTTGAATCAGATTGTCAAACAAAGCAATGACAATCAAGCGAGTCCCATTGCAAAGACCTTTTCTGCTGTTAAAGTTGCGCAAAAGCATGACAATGGTACCGATTTTTAATTTGAGGCGATGAGAAGGCATTCCCGTTGGTGTGAGTGAATTTAAAAATTCCACTGGATATTGATCTGGATCTTCAGTCTGAATGGAATCATCACTAATGTACTCAGTGTATTCACCAGTAATGCAATCCATGACCTTAGAGTTCACCATATCCACATGGTCATTTTTAGGGCAAAGAATGGCATGTGATGCAGCAATCTGAATGCTTTCATTGTTATCTACATCAATGACAATGTTTTCACCAAATATAGCAAGTATGATTGAGCCAGTGCAGATCATGTCTTGTGGGATTTCAATGGTATCATCTCCAAGGTTGAAATCATTGGACAATTCACCATTTCCCAGTTGAAGTAACCAACGGCTATAATCAGGATCAATGGAGCGCATATTGTTGAAGAGTGGCAATTGAGTGAAAAGCTGCCATTGTCGTGAGTATTTAATACAACTCTCTATAATGTCAGTTCTTGTACCATGTGGGATGATAGGCAGACACTGTCGAAAGTCTCCTCCCAGAACAATGACTTTCCCTCCAAAAGGTGTTGTATTTTTCTTGGAGATATCTGTTGTCATGACATCCCGTAAAAGTTGATCTATCACATGCAATGCATATTTAGATAACAGAGTGGACTCGTCAATAATGAAAAGTTTGGTACTTTTCAAATGTTGTGCAGCATCTGTATCATTTTTAATTCTGGAAACGGATGTTTCATTTATTGGAATTGGTATGCCGTAAAGCGAATGGATGGTTCTTCCTCCTTGCAGTAAGTTAGCTGCAATCCCTGTACTGGCTGCAGGTGAGACAATTTCGCCTTCTCCTCTTAGTTCATGAATTAATAAATCATACAGATATGTTTTGCCACTGCCACCAGGACCGTCAATGAAAAAGCACTTAGGTTGTCCACTTCTATCGTGTAAAGCTTGATTGATCGCATCATAGGCCAAAAGTTGTTGGTCATTTAAAGTAGCTTTCATTTGCTGAGCTCTTCTTAACTCATCATCCTTGTTGTATAGTGGAGCGATGTATGGCTTTCTTTTTGGTCGTGGTAGATTAAAATCAGTAAAAGTTTTGCCATGAAATTTTAGAATAGTTTGGACATCAGTCATAGCATATCCTTCACAATTCTCACACTCCTCAGTGTTGGAGTGATATGCATGGCAGTAGTCTTGGATAAAGTCTTGTTTAAATTCTTTCCACAACTCCAATGGATGAGCTGGAGGACCAAAAATACATATATATGCGAACATATCACGAAGCTGTGCAGGCATGTTGAGAACACAGGCATCCAATAAAGTATTTCTCCAAACAGTGTCATCGAATAGCAATCCAAGGGCTAATGCTGCCTCTTTGAAAGTTGGGTATGTCACTTCATTAACAGTCTTAATGTTGTCAAAACTTGTTGCTCCTTTGACATGCAGTAACAACAACCTTAAATAGTACCGTTCTTGATCTTTCATACTGACAGTATACATTCTTCCAATCACTGAAGAACATCCTCGCTTTCTAATTTCCCATGCACCTTCTTTCCAAACATAGTGCTCTGGAATTTGGCGGTAGAAGTAATCATGAGCATGCGGGTCACTCTCATTCAGCTCAAAGTAGCCCATCAGAGTGGATTTTCTGTGCATTGTGTAACTGATGTCGTCAACAGAGTCATCCTCATGAAAATAAAGTGGTTGAGAATGTGGGAGATGTACAGCCAGGCGAATAATGGAGTGCGATTGTCTATGCATCGGGTAAGCAAATATTCGCCAAGCTGCCTCCGGTGCACTCACGTATCTTGAATCCATGAATTGATGTGTTTCATCATGGTGGATATTGGTTTGGCAAATTTCAAGATTGGCTTTATCATGTCCTTTGTAGACATATTTGAATAGGTATTTTACACTTTGAATGGAAGCACATACCTCAACATTAATATGACACTTGTATGTTAATAGTAGGTAAGGGTTATAGGGAACAACCCAAGAATTATCAATCATCTTTGAACGGATTTGAAAGGATGATCCTTCCTTTCTTTGATAAGTAGGGTATGCATCCTTAGCTATGAGTGTTCTTGGTTGGAAATCTTTAGGAAAACCTTTCTTACACTTGCCAAGATCCATACATGGAGAATTGGGGTTGTGTTGTCCACAGGGTCCATGAATCATGTGTTGCATCACAATGTCATGGAGCAGAGGGTATTCTTCTGGATCAGGGATTTCAGCCCAAACTATATTATCCACTTCAACCTCAGTTCTTAGTTTTGATTTGCTATCCAGAATGATCAAAATGTGAGCGTGTGGTAGGCCACGCTTTTGGAATTCAATCACATGAACCATTGCACAAACTTTGCCAAATAATCCAGTGTTCATTTCTTTTAATAGGGCTTCAAGTTTAATTCTGAAGACACGGGCGACTAAATCAGGTCTATGTTCCACACGCTGCCATGGCTCTAAATTGTTTGTAATCTCCCTCCATTTAGGATTACAGGTCATGGTTACAAAAAGATCTGGTCGTCCAAATTTAGTCACAATAGCCATGGCATCCTGATAGCGTTGCTGCATGTTTCTGGGACTGCCTTCAAAAGAAGATGGTAAAATGACCGTCTTGCCAATGGGAATACCTTTCTCAACAGATTGTTTCAGGAGATGTTCCTGGAGTACGCAATAATCCTCTACTTTTAAATCCTTTTGATGATGACGGATAAAATTTAAGCGATTAGCCTCGATTTTCACATACGCATCCACTAAGTACTGCTGTGTTAGTTTGCCACCATTCAAGACAGGATTGAACTGATTCCGTACAGACAGCAAATAGCAGTAATACTGGAGCTGTGTAACCCGGCGTTGACTTTTGCCTTGATGCTTGAGTCCCTCATGCCAGCCTTGTTCTCCATGAGGGAAAAATAAAGGATAGAGTAATGCATCTAAATTGCTGTGTAGAATACTGACTTGCTGTGTTTTTGGGGCCAAGGGGTTATTTGGATCAGGTTTCAAATGAATTAAAATGTCTCTATTGAATGGTGGCTCTCCATCAGCATTTTCAAAGACTACAGCAACTTCATTGGCAGTAGGATTGTTATAGCGTCTCGGGTCTTGGTCTCTGTCTTGTTTAATGGCCATGATAATATTTGGCATGACAGTGCCATGTTCTCTTGCCTTCTGTTCTTCTTCTAATTCAACATGACGTAACATTTTATATGCCGAAACAAAGGGATTAATATTATCCAATTGAAGAGCAATAATACTCATTAAAGTAGGATTACATTTAACATTTTCTGGAGACTGTAGCCGTTGGTCTGTAGCGCTTAGAGTATCTAAAATGTACAGTTGTGCATATGCTGGAGTTTGATCTTGAGCAGGATGGAGTGTTCCAGTGCGATGATAAATTTGCCCATGAATACGGAAGCAGTAAGGGCCGTGTCCAGGTGGTAGAGAAACATGGGCACCCATGGAGGCAAAAGCAAAAGAACTATTAATGCTCCTGTTATTCTCCATCAAATTTTGACTGTACTCACTCTCTCCTTTCAGGAAGCGTTCGAAGACGTGCGGGTATTGAGTTAATGGTACCTTTACTTTTCCCTTGTGGCAACAAAGAGTAAAGTGTTGATCTGATGGGCGTTCAGCAGGAAAATGGCGAGCCTCACAATGTTCACATATTACATTCATGAAACCACAGAAATGTTCTACAATAACATGATCCTGATCAATAAATCCCATTTGATGTATGAGAGGTGAATAGAATAAACGTAGAAGTTTATTATGTAATCCTACATAGATGAGACGTGGAAGGGATGTAGATTCCAAACATTCAATAAATGAAGAAGTGGAATATATATTCCCTTCTGACTCTTGCAATGTAGAAGTGGAAGAAATAATTTGGCGTTCTTCACGACGTAATTCAGCCAAATGGGTCAAGCGGACTTGTCTAGACGTAGGAGATTCTGTATATTGACACATCTGTCTTTTCCTTTTAAGCCTCAAAATTTTACACTGTTTGCTGTATGGCGTCTCCTCACCACAGTGTTTTCGTTTGGATGTGGCCTTGCGATGTGTTAAAGGCTGTTCAGTTGTAGTTAATGTAGTAGAAGAAGAAGTGGCAGCAGTATGAGGATCAGACGAACAGGTGGCAGCAGTATGATGGTCAGACAAAGAGGTGGCAGGAGTCTGAGGATGAGACGAAGAGGTAGCAGCAATCTGAGAATGAGACGAAGAGGTGGCAGCAGTCTGAAGATCAGACGAAGAGGTGGCAGCAGTCTGAGGATCAGACGAAGAAGTGGCAGCAGTCTGAGGATCAGACGAAGAGGTGGCAGCAGTCTGAGGATCAGACGAAGAGGTGGCAGCAGTCTGAGGATCAGACGGATCTCCTGCAGGCATTAATTTTTTCTGTTTGCGTCGTTGAGGCAGAGGCATTGATTTTTTGCCTAATCGTTCTGTCCTTCCTTCTAAAGACTGTATTGAAAGCGGTGTTTTCAAAGCAGACTTTTCCTTGTCCAAGGGAAGTCGTCTTTCTTCAGAACTCTCCTCCACACCCTTCTTGCGCATACGCACAGACACCTTGCGAACCTTTCCTTTTTTGATTTCCATTGAGGTAATGGGAGGTGTTAAAGGCAGTTCACTTGGTAGAATGTCAGTACACGAGGAGGCTGGAGTAGCATCTGTGTCAGACGGTTCTTCAGTGACTGGAATTTTTGTTTGTTTGCATGTGGAACGCGCAGTCATGGCTCTTGTTTCCATTCGTTGGCTTGTTTTTTCAGGAGACACTTCCGAAATACGTGTATGTAAAGCAGTCTTCGCAGCATCCAACCGAAAATGTCTCAGTGGAGAAGAGAGTTTAGCAAACCGTTTGAGTTTAGCAGCCTTAACCCTATCTAACCGAATACGTCTCTCTGCAGAAGTCTCATTTGCAATACGTTTGGCGTAAGCAGCCTTAAGACGATGTAAGCGAATACGTCTCCTTTCTAAGGTCTCTTCAGCAAGGCGTTTCGCCTTAGCAGCCTTATCACTATCTAAGCGAAGACACCTCTCTTCTGAAGTCTCCTTTGCAGTACGTTTCGCCTTAGCAGCCTTACGCAGATGTAACCGAACACGTTTCTCTTCCACACTCTCCTCTGCAATGCGTTTAGCTTTAGCAGCCTTATCACGATCTAACCGAAGACGTCTCTCTTCCAAAGTCTCGTCTGCACGCTTCTTCTTAGGTGTAGATGCAGCCTCCTTGGCAAGAGCGATATTTTGTGTTGGAGAGCTCATATTAGTAAGAATAAGCAGTGTTTGAAATCCAAAAAGAGCTAGAGTGTGTTAGTTAAGGAACCAATGAATAATAACTGTGTAAACATACAAAAACAATAAAACTAAAGTATGTATTTCCAAAACCTGTTAGAATGAAATGATAGACTTCTTTAAAGTAACAAACAAAGATGTAATGATGTTTACTGTATGGAGTATTGAATGGAAATGAGTGTGTTAAAATTCTTTAAAAACTGCCGTGAAGGCAAAACAAATGGATGTAATGGCCCTTTCCGATACGTGGTATGAAAGCAAATGTTCAACATTGTAAAGCGTTAATACAACCAGGATGACGTCAATTTCTGCATAACCACCAGCAAGGTTGTTGTTGCATAAGGTGTTGAAAAATGGCAGAGTTAGGGTTAATTTTTACCAAGAACTGAAGGTTTTGGTATAATAGCAAAAGTAGTGGTTTTTATATTTGTTGCTGGAGTAGGGGAAAGAGCGGCCTTAACGTGAAGTATGAAATGGCAGAATGTGACAAAGCAGGGTGAAAAAAGAAATAAAGCAACTTGCGTATGAGATATTGAAAGAGGCTGGTCAATGTAAAAAGTAACGTAAATGCGGTGATGTAGTGTAACGTTACGCAACTGCAGCCCTGGTGACAGGTATTGAGAAGTTGCATTTAAAATTTAAATCTTAGCCCATGTTATGGAAGTATGTAAATGTGCATATACAATGGACGTGTGAAAGGGGACCCAGTCAGTAATAGAGTGTAAAATATTAGGTATGTAAAAGTAGTTAATGTCCTACTGGGATGACAGGAACTTTGACATGAGCGTTAATTTCAAATAGCATCATAACCGTTGGAAAAACAGCATCTGCCGCATGTGGCGCATAGACACAGCATAACTGCAGGACTTGGGGGCGGTTGCATGAATCCCCATAGTCATTATAATCGCCATAGTAGTCAGTATCTATTTATTTGCAGCAGGTGCAGCAATTTGTGTTTTGCAGTTGTGGCAGGTGCTGTATGGAAAAAAAACGGAGGGTGACAGCGCTTTTTATGGTGGCGGGACCTGCGGCAAGTTCCCCTATACTTACAATGGGGATTAGCGGAACAACACCGCAAGTGCAGCAGTTATGCGGTGGCAATGCAGCAAACAGATCTGATGCAATTGTGTCAGCACATCTGACGCGATTTCAAATAACCACTGATGTGAACTGGCCAGGTAGCATTACCACCAAACTGTTAAATATAAGACAGGTAGTAGTGCTACAGAGTAATGACTATGAAAAATATTACAAATTGACATATAATGGGTTAACGTACTCGTAACCGTGTGATGACTGACTCCTAACTCCAAAAAAAAATCAAAGAGCCTGTAAGAAGTTAATGTAGCATTGGCACGCATAAAAAATACTGGACGATTAATAAAAATAAAAATAGTATTAAAGTGTTTAGTAATGAAATGCCAGTAGTAGACCACATAGTGACATAGACAGTGAATAGGCAAAACAATAGAAGACGTTAATGTGCCACTTACATGCTATAAAACAGTGTGGATGAGAAAATAAATAACAAATAGTATAGAAGAGGTTAATTTGCAAATGTCATGAGTACAGCACCTAGTAACACAGTTAGTGAATAGCAAACCGAAAGTAGGGGGTTAATGTAGCATTTTGAACCCTATAAAACATAGTGTCGGAAAACAAAATGGCAAATGGCATAGAAGAGGATAATGTATAAATGGCCTTAGGGGACCACATAGTGAGATAGGAAGTGGGGCAGAAATAGAATAGAAGGGGTTAATATACAAATTGCCTTAGAGCCCTATCACATGAGCTCTTTCTATAAAATTGCGGTAGATGGAGCGAAAAAAATGCATCTGCTGCGATAGCCACATTAACATTGCACTTGCGGGGCGGTAGCGGTAATCCCTATAGAAACCATAAGGGGACTTGCGGCCGGTGCGGTTTTGCACTTGCGGCAAGTGTTGCCAGAAAAAAAAACGAACTTGCCGCACCTGCCGCAAGTGTCCCTATAGTTTATATGGGGATTCCCGCAACAGCGGCGCAAGTGCAAGGTTTAATCGGCAATCGCAGCAGATGGGTTTTTTAATCACTTGTGGGGTGAAGTTGTAAAATCGCAGATGTCCAGCACATAGTGACACAGTTATTGAATAGCAAACAGAATAGAAGGGGTTAATGTATGAGTTTAAACCCTATAAAATAGTCATGCTGCAACTAAAATAGAAAAGGCATAGAAGAGGTTAATGTAAAAATGTCCTTAGTACAGCAGATAGTGAGATAGCAAGTGGAGGACAAATAGAATATAATGGGTTAATATAAAAAAGGCCGTACTACAGCACATAGTGAGATAAACAGTGTAGCACAAATAGAATGGGTTAATATAAAAAAGGCCGTAGTACAGCACATAGTGAGATAGGCAGTGTAGCACTAATAGAATAGAAGGGGTTAATATAAAAATGGCCTTAGTACAGCAGATCGTGAGATAGGCAGTGTAGCACTAATAGAATAGAAAGGGTTAATATAAAAAAGGCCGTAGTACAACACATAGTGAGATAGGCAGTGTAGCACTAATAGAATAGAAGGGGTTAATATAAAAATGGCCTTAGCACAGCAGATCGTGAGATAGGCAGTGTAGCACTAATACAATAGAAAGGGTTAATATAAAAATGGCCTTAGTACAGCAGATCGTGAGATAGGCAGTGTAGCACTAATAGAATAGAAAGGGTTAATATAAAAAAGGCCGTAGTACAGCACATAGTGAGATAGGCAGTGTAGCACTAATAGAATAAAAGGGGTTAATATAAAAATGGCCTTAGTACAGCAGATCGTGAGATAGGCAGTATGGCACTAATAGAATAGAAAGGGTTAATATAAAATGGCTAGTACAGCAGATGTGAGATAGCATGTAGACTAATAGAATAGAAGGTTAATATAAAGGCTTAGTACAGCGATGTGAATAGCATGTAGCACTAATAGAATAGAAGGGTTATTATAAAAATGGCCTTAGTACAGCAGATCGTGAGATAGGCAGTGTAGCACTAATAGAATAGAAGGGTTAATATAAAAATGGCCGTAGTACAGCAGATAGTGAGATAGGCAGTGTAGCACTAATAGAATAGAAAGGGTTAATATAAAAATGGCCGTAGTACAGCAGATAGTGAGATAGGCAGTGTAGCACTAATAGAATAGAAAGGGTTAATATAAAAATGGCCGTAGTACAGCAGATAGTGAGATAGGCATGTATGCACTAATAGAATAGAAGGGTTAATATAAAAATGGCCTAGTACAGCAGATAGTGAGATAGGCAGTGTGGCACTAATAGAATAGAAGGGTTAATATAAAAATGGCCGTTAGTACAGCAGATGTGAGATAGGCAGTGTAGCACTAATAGAATAGAAAGGGTTAATATAAAAATGGCCTTTGTACAGCAATCGTGAGATAGCAGTGTAGCATAATAGAATAGAAAGGGTTAATATAAAAATGGCCGTAGTACAGCACATAGTGAGATACGCAGTGTAGCAGTAATAGAATAGAAAGGGTTAATATTAAAAATGGCCTAGTACAGCAGATAGTGAGATAGGCAGTGTAGCACTAATAGAATAGAAAGGGTTAATATAAAAAAGGCCGTAGTACAGCACATAGTGAGATAGCAGTGTAGCACTAATAGAATAGAAAGGGTTAATATAAAAAAGGCCGTAGTACAGCACATAGTGAGATAGCAGTGTAGCACTAATAGAATAGAAAGGGTTAATATAAAAATGGCCTTAGTACAGCAGATGTGAGATAGGCAGTGTAGCACTAATAGAATAGAAGGGGTTAATATAAAAATGGCCGTTAGTACAGCAGATCGTGAGATAGGCAGTGTAGCACTAATAGAATAGAAAGGGTTAATATAAAAATGGCCGTAGTACAGCAGATAGTGAGATAGGCAGTGTAGCACTAATAGAATAGAAGGGTTAATTATAAAAATGGCCGTAGTACAGCAGATAGTGAGATAGGCAGTGTTAGCACTAATAGAATAGAAAGGGGTAATATAAAAATGGCCTTAGTACAGCAGATAGTGAGATAGGCAGTGTAGCACTAATAGAATAGAAAGGGTTAATATAAAAATGGCCTTAGTACAGCAGATAGTGAGATAGGCAGTGTAGCACTAATAGAATAGAAGGGTTAATATAAAAATGGCCGTAGTACAGCAGATGTGAGATAGGCAGTGTGGCACTAATAGAATAGAAGGGTTAATATAAAAATGGCCTAGTACAGCAGATGTGAGATAGGCAGTGTAGCACTAATAGAATAGAAGGGTTAATATAAAAATGGCCGTTAGTACAGCAGATCGTGAGATAGCAGTGTAGCATAATAGAATAGAAAGGGTTAATATAAAAATGGCCGTAGTACAGCACATAGTGAGATAGGCATGTAGCACTAATAGAATAGAAAGGGTTATAAAAAGGCCGTAGTACAGCGATGTGAGATAGGCAGTGTAGCATAATAGAATAGAAGGGTTAATATAAAAAAGGCCGTAGTACAGCAATAGTGAGATAGGGAGTGTAGCACTAATAGAATAGAAAGGGTTAATATAAAAAAGGCCGTAGTACAGCACATAGTGAGATAGGCAGTGTAGCACTAATAGAATAGAAGGGTTAATATAAAAAGGCCTAGTACAGCACATGTGAGATAGCAGTGTAGCACTAATAGAATAGAAAGGGTTAATATAAAAATGGCCGTAGTACAGCAGATAGTGAGATAGGCAGTGTAGCACTAATAGAATAGAAAGGGTTAATATAAAAAGGCCTAGTACAGCAATAGTGAGATAGGCAGTGTAGCACTAATAGAATAGAAAGGGTTAATATTAAAATGGCCGTTAGTACAGCAGATAGTGAGATAGGCATGTGAGCACAATAGAATTAAAGGAGTTAATATAAAAAAGGCCGTTAGTACAGCACATAGTGAGATAGGCAGTGTAGCACTAATTAGAATGAAGGGGTTAATATTAAGATGCTATAGACAGCAGAATAGTGAGTAGCAACTTGGAGTACAAATAGAATCTAAGGGGTTAATGTGAAAATGGCCTTAGTACAGCACATAGTGAATTAGCAAGTGGAGATATTAGAAAAAGGGTTTAATTTAATGTATGAAAAAAAGCGGCACTATGGTGAAATGTATCTAATATTAAATTAGTATAAAGAAGGGGTTTAATTATAAGCCAGGCATTAGAATTATAGTCTGATGTGAGAATGTACTGTGAAAACCTTTTTCACTTTTACATTGTCCCAATATTCAAATTTCAGCGCTCTAAGATGGCGAATCGCGAAAATGTTCATTCATAAAAAGCCGAAGCCGCCAGCTCGCGTGTATTGGGCAGCGTAAATCTCATCACATGGCGCCTGTAATCGGTTGTCGGGCTATTGTGTGAAGATGCCGTGCCCAATCACAATCAGCGGGGCGGATACAGAACTTCCAGCCGGTCGATTAACGGCATACGAAAATCGCACTAGCTCGCCCCGCAAGAAAAGTTCGAAGTCCCGCGTCGCTGACCAATCGGAATCAAAGCGCCATAAACAACATCCAATCACAATCGCGCCTCATTTCTCAATGGATGTCTATGGGAAGTCGGCATCCAATGACAATCGCGGCGCGAAAATTTTGAAAATGCACGGAACTTTCCTTGCTGAGCGCCTGGTGCGATTTTCGGACACGGCGTTCGGGAGACTGGAAGTCTATAGCTCCGCCCCGCTGAGTTGTGATAGGACAGCGGCATCTTCACACAATAGCGCCGACCAACCGGATTCACGGCGCCATGTGTATGAATTTCCGCTGGCCAATCACACCGAGGCTGGCGTCTACCAGCATTTTATGAATGAACATTTCGCGTCCGCCATATTACAGCGGCGAGTTGTACGGTCGGCGCCTGAATGCGTGTTCGGACACAGCGGTCTCATAGACCACGGAGGCCGCTAGAAGCGCCGAAGTTTGCGCTTGTAGCGCAGAAGTCGGCGCTTGCAGCGGCGAAGTGTCCGAACTGTGGCGCACGCTCCATGCAGCGCCGATTGGCGCTGCATGGCGCAAAATAATAAAAGTGGTGAAAATAAAGATAGTAAAAGAGGTGAAAATAAAACTCCACATCAGGACTATAGGCTCTGATGTGAAAAGGTAGATTGTCCAAAGGATATCTTAGCTGATCAATGGTAGATCCCGATCCGGCGCTTGCTTCCCGACGTCCCGCACGAAGGATGGATATCTCGGCTCAAATGTAGTCGAACAGACGGTCCAGCGGTAGCTTCTCGTTGTCCTTGAAAGACCCTCACGAAGGATGGATTTCTTGGCAGAAATATAATCGAACAGACGGTCCAGCGATAGGTTCTCGTTCTCCCACAAAGAGGATTCAAAGAGGTTGAAGATTCAAAATTGCCGCTATAAATAAGCGGACTTATCTGATTGGAGGGCGGCAACTTCAGAAAGCTGGCGCCATGAATGTGATTGGTCGCTATGTATTTTCAAAAAAGGCGCGGCGATTGTGATTGGACGGCGGCTTCCTATCGAGATAGATAGAATAGATAGACAAAGGAGGGGATTTTATGGCCGAGCCCCTGGTTCTATTTCCGGCCAGGCGACTCGGCTCAGAGGCATCATTCGACGGGGCCGGAAACTGGCAATCAGCGATTCGCGGCGATAGGTAGCGTATTACCAACGACTCACAATCATTGCGAGTCGTTGGTAAGACGCGAGCAATGTCCGCGAACCGCTGAATGCGAGTTTGCGGCCCCGTGGAACGACGAATAAGAGCCGACTCCCGTGACCGAAAATAGACGTAGGGGCCCGGCCATAAAATGGCCGAGACACCGCTATGTATGTGAATAGGAAGTGAGGTGCTCTTTTCATTGGTCGGTAATTCGAGCTCACTTCCTATAGACATACATTAGCGGTATGTCGGAAAATATATGGCCGGCCTTGTGGTTGTATTTTCGGACACGTGGGTCGGATATTTTCGGTAAAAATTTTTTTTATTTCTGTATGTATGTATGTTTATTTTTATGTATTTTTAAATGTATATTTGTAAATAGATAGAGGTAGGTAGATAGATGATAAAAAGAATCCAAAAATAAAAAAAATAAAATTTTTATTTTTTTTTTATTATTATTTTTTATTGAATTATTTATTATTTTTTATTATGTTTGTTATAATTTTTTAATTATTTTTTAATTCTTTTTTTTATTAATAAATTTATTATTTAGGCTGAGACACAGTTCTCATTGAGGTCCGCTGAAATTTTATTAATTTTTAATTATTTTTTAATTATTTTTTTTATTATTAAATTTATTATTTAGGCTGAGACACAGTTCTCATTCAGGTCCGCTGAAATGTAATTATTTTTAAATTATTTTGTAATTATTTTTTTTATTATTAAATTTATTATTTAGGCTGAGACACAGTTCTCATTGAGGTCCGCTGAAATTTTATTATTTTTAAATTATTTTTTAATTATTTTTTTTATTATTAAATTTAATATTTAGGCTGAGACACAGTTCTCATTCAGGTCCGCTGAAATTTTATTATTTTTAAATTATTTTTTAATTATTTTTTTTATTATTAAATTTATTATTTAGGCTGAGACACAGTTCTCATTCAGGTCCGCTGAAATTTTATTATTTTTAAATAATTTTTTAATTTTCTTTTTTATTATTAAATTTATTATTTAGGCTGAGACACAGTTCTCATTCAGGTCCGCTGAAATTTAATTATTTTTAAATTATTTTTTAATTATTTTTTTTATTATTAAATTTATTATTTAGGCTGAGACACAGTTCTCATTCAGGTCCGCTGAAATTTTATTATTTTTAATTATTTTTTAATTATTTTTTTTATTATTAAATTTATTATTTAGGCTGAGACACAGTTCTCATTCAGGTCCGCTGAAATTTTATTATTTTTTAATTATTTTTTAATTATTTTTTTTATTATTAAATTTATTATTTAGGCTGAGACACAGTTCTCATTCAGGTCTGCTGAAATTTTATTATTTTTAAATTATTTTTTAATTATTTTTTTTTATTATTAAATTTATTATTTAGGCTGAGACACAGTTCTCATTCAGGTCCGCTGAAATTTTATTATTTTTTAATTATTTTTTAATTATTTTTTTTATTATTAAATTTATTATTTAGGCTGAGACACAGTTCTCATTCAGGTCCGCTGAAATTTTATTATTTTTTAATTATTTTTTAATTATTTTTTTTATTATTAAATTTATTATTTAGGCTGAGACACAGTTCTCATTCAGGTCCGCTGAAATTTTATTATTTTTAAATTATTTTTTAATTATTTTTTTTATTATTAAATTTATTATTTAGGCTGAGACACAGTTCTCATTCAGGTCCGCTGAAATTTTATTATTTTTAAATTATTTTTTTAATTATTTTTTTTATTATTAAATTTATTATTTAGGCTGAGACACAGTTCTCATTCAGGTCCGCTGAAATTTTATTATTATTATCAGGTCCGTTTATTTTGTATTTATTTTTTAATTATTTTTTAATTATTTTTTAATTATTTTTTTATTATTAAATTAATTTGTTAGCATTGAAATACATTAGCGGTGTGTCGGCGATTTTATGGCCGCCGACCTGGTTCTATTTGTCGGCCCTAAGATCGCGGACACACCGCTAATGCATGTTTACGGGCAGTGAGCTCGAATTCTGATTGGTCTGCGTCCAATCCGAAATCGGGCGGACTGCCCATAGACATGCATTAGCGGTGTGTCCGTGATTTTAGGGCCGACAAATAGAACCAGGTGGGCGGCCATAAAATCGGCGACACACCGCTAATGTATTTGAATGGGATCTGAGGAGCTCTTCTGATTGGCTGAGGGCATTAGAGAGCGACCAATCAGAAGAGCAGCTCAGAGATAGAATGGCGGATTTCGCGTCCATTGTATCTTAATGAGAAGTGAAGAGGACGTCGGAGATGGAAGTTGGCGGAAAGAAGACAGAAGACCCCGGGGGCCGGACGAAGAGCCGGAGATGGCGGAAAGAAGAGAGAAGAGCGGCGGGGCCAGAGGAAGAGGACGGCTGGCCGGACGAATGGATTGTGGATCGGACGGACGATCAGATGACTAAGAAGGCATGTAAGTGATCGACGGGGGCGTTAGGTTAGGGGACGGCGGGGGCTTCGGGTGTAGGGCTTTAGGTGTTAGCGGTGTGAGCTTAGGAGGCGGCAGGGCTTAGGGGATAGGGGCTTAGGTGCGGCGGGGCTTAGGGGGCAGGGGGGGTAGGGGTTTAGGTGCGGAATCGGGGTTAGGGGGTTAGGTGCGGCTTAGGGGGTAGGGGCTTGCGGCAGAGGGTAGTGGCTGCGGCGGGGTAGTGGATTAGGGCGGCAGGGGGTAGGGGCTTCGCGGCGGCGGGGGTAGTGGGTTAGGGGTTAGGGCGGCAGGGGGTAGGGGCTTGCGGTGGGGTAGTGGGTTAGGGCGGCAGGGGGTAGGGGCTTCGGCAGCAGGGTAGTGGGTTAGGGGTTAGGGCGGCAGGGGGTAGGGGCTTGCGGCGGGGTAGTGGGTTAGGGCGGCAGGGGGTAGGGGCTTCGGCGGGGTAGTGGGTTAGGGCGGCAGGGGGTAGGGGCTTCAGCGGTGGGGTAGTGGGTTAGGGGTTAGGGCGGCTTAGGGTGTAGGGGTGCGGCGGACTTAGGGGGTAGGGGTTTAGGTGCGGCGGGTGGTGGCTTGGCGGCGGGAGCTTAGGAGGCTGCGGGGCTTAGGGGGTAGGGGCTTAGGTGCGGCGGGGCTTAGAGGGTAGGGGGTTAGGTGCGGCGGGGCTTACGGGGTAGGGGCATAGGTGCGGCGGGTCGGGGCTTAGGGTGTAGGGGTGCGGCGGACTTAGGGCGGCAGGGGGCTGTAGTGTACAGCGCGATGGTATACTACAGTCCCATGGCGCTTATGGGCATGGGACTGTAGTATACTATAGCGGTGTACAGGGTTAGGTGCGACGGGGCTTACGGGGTAGGGGCATAGGTGCGGCGGGTCGGGGCTTAGGGTGTAGGGGTGCGGCGGACTTAGGGGGTAGGGGTTTAGGTGCGGCGGGTGGGGGCTTGGCGGCGAGAGGTTAGGAGGCTGCGGGGCTTAGGGGGTAGGGGCATAGGTGCGGCGGGTCGGGGCTTAGGGTGTAGGGGTGCAGGGACAGGGGGCTGTAGTGTACAGCGCGTAGTGGCTTAGAGCGGCAGGGGGCTGTAGTGTACAGCGCGATGGTATACTACAGTCCCATGGCGCTTATGGGCATGGGACTGTAGTATACTATAGCGGTGTACAGGGTTAGGTGCGACGGGGCTTACGGGGTAGGGGCATAGGTGCGGCGGGTCGGGGCTTAGGGTGTAGGGGTGCGGCGGACTTAGGGGGTAGGGGTTTAGGTGCGGCGGGTGGGGGCTTGGCGGCGGGAGCTTAGGAGGCTGCGGGGCTTAGGGGGTAGGGGCATAGGTGCGGCGGGTCGGGGCTAAGGGTGTAGGGGTGCGGCGGCAGGGGGCTGTAGGGTACAGCGCGATGGTATACTACAGTCCCATGGTGCTTATGGGCATGGGAGTGTAGTATACTATAGCGGTGTACACTACAGTCGTATGGGCTTAGGGCGGCAGGGGGCTGTAGTGTACAGCGCGATGGTATACTACAGTCCCATGGCGCTTATGGGAATGGGACTGTAGTATACTATAGCGGTGTACAGGGTTAGGTGCGACGGGGCTTACGGGGTAGGGGCATAGGTGCGGCGGGTCGGGGCTTAGGGTGTAGGGGTGCGGCGGACTTAGGGGGTAGGGGTTTAGGTGCGGCGGGGTGGGGCTTGGTGGCGGGAGCTTAGGAGGCTGCGGGGCTTAGGGGGTAGGGGCATAGGTGCGGCGGGTCGGGGCTTAGGGTGTAGGGGTGCGGCGGCAGGGGGCTGTAGTGTACAGCGCGATGGTATACTACAGTCCCATGGCGCTTATGGGCATGGGAGTGTAGTATACTATAGCGGTGTACACTACAGTCGTACGGGCTTAGGGCGGCAGGGGGCTGTAGTGTACAGCGCGATGGTATACTACAGTCCCATGGCGCTTATGGGCATGGGACTGTAGTATACTATAGCGGTGTAGAGGGTTAGGTGCGACGGGGCTTACGGGGTAGGGGCATAGGTGCGGCGGGTCGGGGCTTAGGGTGTAGGGGTGCGGCGGACTTAGGGGGTAGGGGTTTAGGTGCGGCGGGTGGGGGCTTGGCGGTGGGAGGTTAGGAGGCTGCGGGGCTTAGTGGGTAGGGGCATAGGTGCGGCGGGTCGGGGCTTAGGGTGTAGGGGTGCGGGGGCAGGGGGCTGTAGTGTACAGGGCATAGGTGCGGCGGGTCAGGGCTTAGGGTGTAGGGGTGCGGCGGACTTAGGGGGTAGGGGTTTAGGTGCGGCGGGTGGGGGCTTGGCGGCGGGAGGTTAGGAGGCTGCGGGGCTTAGGGGGTAGGGGCATAGGTGCGGCGGGTCGGGGCTTAGGGTGTAGCGGTGCAGGGGCAGGGGGCTGTAGTGTACAGCGCGTAGTGGCTTAGAGCGGCAGGGGGCTGTAGTGTACAGCGCGATGGTATACTACAGTCCCATGGCGCTTATGGGCATGGGACTGTAGTATACTATAGCGGTGTACAGTACAGTAGTATGGGCTTCTGTGGCTTGGTTAGTGCTTGGTTAGTGGTAGGTGTCAGCACTAACCAAGTGACGTCACCAGCCCTGGGCGACGACCATCACGGAAGTGGGCGTGGTCTTCCCCGGAAGTGGCCTTCGGGTTTTATATATAAGATGTCTCTTGCCTTTAATAGATGACAACCTCCCACCCCTCCCCTTGAGCCCTGCACACAATAAGGTGTCTTTGCCCTTTTCGGACACTGCACCTGTTTTGACCATGCTCATTATGTATAATTTCACATGGTCATGTTTTTATTACAACAGATAGGACAGTTTTGATAAGGTTTACCGTGAACACGTGTTCGTGTTTTTGTAATTTTTTTTTTGCAAAAAATCTATCAACTAAATACACTGTTTTATTATGTATTTTAACTGCACTTGCACTTAACTTTGCTCTTTTATGCAGAGTAGTTAAGACGTTTGGTTGAGTTCGTTTTTTTTTCTCTTATTACTGTAATTGTTTTCACAGATTTAAATTTCAATATATGCATTTTGCTAACTCTGCCATTTTGTTTTTTATGAAAAGCGTAGGCCACATATGCGGTATGGCTGGTTTCACACAGAAGTTTTTCCCCTGATCATCTTCCATTTGCTTTGTGAGCCCAAACCTGGATTTTCAATAGAACCCACAGCAGGTGGAAAGTTCCTGTCCAGGTTTTTGCACAACAAAGGGATGCAATCACAGAAGGTAGTAAACTGCAGTGTGAATCCAGCCATACAAAAGTGTACTTGCTAGCCTGAATTAGACAAATGGCATTTAATATTAACATACATTAATCCTTACCCTCTTGCATACATGCATGGTCGCAGGAACTCAAGCATCTCTGAGTATTTGTAAAGTGGCCGTCACAAGTTACGATATCTTGAAAGATATCGCAGATTAAACATCGCTTGAACGATGTCCGTGCGTGTGACGGCAAGATACGACGAACGATACATGATCAAATCGCAAGATCGAGATCTGAGCCCCGGACCTCACATCTGACGATGTCGACTCATTAGATAAACAGAATCGACGTGTCTAAACAACCGATATCGTATACACGTTAGGAACTGCGCGATGGCTAAATCTAGCACGTAGGCGTGGCAGGAATTTCTCATTGTGTCGCCTCCTCAGTTGTGATTCGTTAACCTTAATGGTTTCGGATTGGCTGCTTCGACACTAGCTCGCATTGGTGGAGGATGATGCATTCCCATTGGCTGTCCTCACAGGGCGCCATTTTTGAAGAGCTGTCTTCAGCACCACACATAGGCGTCGGCTGCACTATCACGCATTTGTCATGTAGAACTTAATGTGCACCCACAAGTGCGTCAACCTGATACTAGAACCTGCGTGGTACATGAGCTTGCTATAGTGTCCACCTTGTCATACACCCAAACAATATTGCCGGACGCGGCACACACAACGCGGCGCTACGTCACGCCCATGGGATATTGTCCCATAGGTGACACAGAAGTGGTTATTGCCCTGTTACACCGCGTAGGTCGCCTTTAAGTTTTGTTACGTCACGCAAGGGGCGGTCCTGACAGAATGAAGTTAGTTTCAGTTTCATTCCGCCTGCAAGGTGCTAGCTCCTCCCATGCCCATTGCAGCTCAGTCATGGCCGCAACACGCCGCGCTGCCACGTGGGGGATGGCGGAGCTCATGATCTTAATCGATCATTGCGATCGATTAGATTATTGGGGCCACCACCCCCATCGGCATCCGAGACTGCGCAACCGCAGCACTGTGCTGAAGATTCAGCGGGCCCTGCGCCGCCAGCTGTGTGTGGAGAGGGCTGTGAAGGCGATCCAGCACAAGATTGCGGACCTAAAATATAAGTCGCCGGGCCGCATTGTGGACATCCGTGCCCGGATTGCCAGGCTGCGTGGTGAGTAAATGTTGGGGCCAAACACACACCTGCACATGTACATGTATCAAAATACACAGCAATGTCTCCCAACATATTCCAAGGATAGTGTGGTCCCCGGCCTGGCCCCACCAATGTGTTAGCATATATTCTGCCTAATTTGGATGCAGGGCCAACACTCCGGCCTGGTTGTCCAACCTAATAAAAGCTGTCCATCTCAATGTAACTCATTACCTAAAATTAGTGACAAGCTTCAGTGTGCAGTTTGAAAGAAATTCAATGCAGGTGACAGACAGCATGGCAAGGGGATGGACTGGGGAGTACAGGTGACATATAGTCCAGGGGACTGTACACTCCCTCCCCCTTGCCATGCTGCCTAAAATCTGGCAGTAAAATAAATATTTGGCCACACTGTGATTTTACATACATTTGTCCAAGGACCAATCCCAAAATAATGCTCATCAAACAACAATTGAAAACTCTGTTTGGACCCACCATGTTTATGTGACAACAAGGTGTCACCTGGTGGTTTACACACAAACACGAATAGTCCAAACTCCTAGCCAGCACAAATTGGAAAGCAGGACTCAGGCGTCACCTCACTATATTATTGGATAAGGCTACTTTCACACTTCAATTTCCAAACCAATGAGGCTGACCAATATAAATCAGCCTGCATTGGATCGAACTGATCCCTGCAGTTGGATTCAAATCACCCATCACATCCGACATTCCCCAGGATCAGTTGATGTGACTGTCCCAGCTGTTCTCTCCTGGTGCACCCCCTCATCACCCCTGTGTTGCCCCCTCCTCACACCTCTTGGCCACCCATTTTCACCCCTGTGTGTGATACCCTCAAGTCCCCTGTGTTCACCCCTTTTCTTCCGTCTGTGGGCACCTCATGTCCCCCATTACTTGTCCTCCTTTTCCCTGTTGTCCTGCTTTCCTCCCGAAAATATGTGGGTTCTCAGGTGTTCTCGAACCCCCTTCCGGTTGCTGGCGCATCATGTTTTTGCCAGAGGTTTGTTCATGTGGACAGGACCTGCGTTGATGTCACAGTCACATATCTGCAGGTGAAACCATGGTAAACTGGGGTCACGTGACTGTGACCGCACCACAGGTGCTGTACTGCAGTGGCACACCTCTTCACAAACCGTGAGGCCCTGGGAAATGGCGGGGGCTCGGTCACAGTTCTGGCAACATTTGGCTACTTAGTAAAACACTGACATTCCAGTTTGGACAAGTTTTACTGTACTGACCAGGGTCTTTTCCTTCAAATCGGGGACAAGGACACAGCCAATGTCTTCTCTGAAGCTGCTCCATAGGGACCCATGTTATGCATTTTTCAAAAACCAATATTTGGCAAGCCGATTGTGTGCCCTACAAATCCAACAGCCTTGGATCCAAATATGGCCACATGCTGCCCTATGGCCAAACGACCATATTGACAGCCCAATAAATGGCATCCAATTTTGTATCTGGAAATGTGTAATGCTGGTTTAGGGTGTGGCTAAGTTGTGTCCATGCTCCTATTGTAGCATTACTTTTTAAAAATTACACATTTGGATTGAGTAAACTTGGATGGCATTTACTGGCCATCCAATTTGGCACAATTGCAACCCTACATATTACCTAAGATCATACACTAAATAGGTACCATCTAAAGGCCACACATGCGACAATGGCCCACACATGTTGCACCCTACACAGGGGACAATTAACACCCAGCCTGAGGTTGCACCCCTAACTACAATATTACTTCAAATTTAGGTCAATGCAGCCATGGAGCAACCCACATTGGCTAATGTGTCACCCCAAAATACCAAACACATACACTGAGCATGTGTTGGTATTTTTTAAATAAGCCGACATATCTTGCCAGTGTAGTGTCCCTCGTGTAAAGAATCATTTTGTGTCCCAACCACATTACATGCATACAACATTAGTCTATGCATCCAACCTGACGTTGTAGCATTTTTTGAAAATGGGCTAAAGACAATAGGCACACAATGAACATTTGCAACCACACTGTGGAAAACCTTTCTGTTACAAACTTTGACCTTGTGCTTTCAAACCCAGATGCCGAGGAATCTTCTTCCGAGGATGATCCACACCCTGGCCCACCTGCAGTTGGCCCCCAGAACCCACCCCTACAGCAGCCAGCAGGGACACCCTCGGGCACCAGCAATGAGGAGGAGGAGGTGGCTGATGCAGCCTCATCGGAGGACTGGCTGCACTCTGATACCGACCTGCCATCACCACCCTCGACACAGGAGGCTTCTGAGGAAGAGGAATTGGCTTGTAGGGATGATGGGCCACCGTCTAGCCCGGGCCCTCTTTTGCCACCAGGCCACATTATCTGGCCACAGAGCCCTAGCTCGCCCGTTACACCACCTCCAAGCATTTCGAGCTCTGTGCCCAGCCCAGGGGTGGCCATGTCCCCAGAGCCAGCCGAGGATGATGTGCGGGCCCCAACAGGCCCTGTAGAGGAGGAGAGGGCTGAGGAGGATAGGGCCCCAGACTTCAATGACTATGGTGGTAAGTGTGTATTGATGGGTATACACCCTGCAAACTGGAGTTATTATTGTGTTAATCGACAGAGTTTTTTTTGGAGGGTCGAACTTATATGTGTTCATCAATGTTTGTGCAGATGGTGAACGTGCAGGGTCAGCTGGGTGGAGTCTGAGTCCATCCCCATCCACCCCTGATAGTGGTGAGGATGTGGAGCAAGAGCGTAAGTAGCATATTTTGCTTATTACTTTGAAAATAAAACCATGTACGTTCCCATTGTAAAAGTGTTCTTCATCAACATACAGGTGTCCCTACTGTTGCGGAAGATTTGGAGGCACAGTTCCACTTCCTACGACAGCTGCAGTCGGCCATTGACCAACATCTGCAAGAGCTGGGCCACCTACTTGACATGCTGGCTGGGCGCCATCACCAAGATGGTGGCCTCCCATAAGGGTGAGGGAATGGGACCCTGTAACGCTCCATGCGGACATGAAGGAGTGTTGTCCATGTTGGACATGAAAAAAGTTTTTTCAGCCATGTTGGCATTCTTTGTTTTTTTTTTTTTGTTTGCCCCTGTTGGGCTCTTTTCTTATAGTGTCCAACATTTGGACCATAGGGATTGTGTTGTGGCTACCACGTTGGGCTCTTTTCTTATAGTGTCCAACATTTGGACCATAGGGATTGTGTTGTGGCTACCATGTTGGGCTCTTTTCTTATAGTGTCCAACATTTGGACCATAGGGATTGTGTTGTGGCTACCACGTTGGGCTCTTTTCTTATAGTGTCCAACATTTGGACACTCACAAGCAAGTTGTGGTTCTTCCTACACTGAAACACAAATGCGTACTTGTTGTGCACGGTATTGCCCCTTTTAAACCAATTAAATGTCGAACCAAATCTGTAAGTCAGTGCCTTTATGTACGGACCCAATTATTTCAATATTATGGGAGGTTTATGCTGGTCTTTAAGGGCATCAATGCCAACTCATTGGCTCAACCGGTTGAGGCAGAGGAAGGGGTCCATAACACATGTTGTAACACAAGGTGCACATTGTGAGCATGCCGTCTGTCGACCAAGCAACCACCCATCCTTTATTGGGAAAGTGATAATGGTATTTCGGTAATGCTGTTACACCATCAACATAAAATGTTGATTTACGCTTTGAGATCTGCCGTTTACTCCTTGGTTCAATTAATATTGGGCCATTTTAGCACAACATACAATGATGGTAAGGACACCTCCGCGGCCTTGTGGGTACACCAATAAGTAGTGAAGGCTACTGCTGCATACAAAAGGTTTAAGTAGAATTGCCCTCTACATATGTAGGTGGTGCTAGATACAGCATGTGGCCTACTATAGATGGTCAGCGTCAAACATTGTTTTTTCAACTTGCAACCACAATGCCAAAATCATGGACAACATATTTAAGGTGTCTGAACATAAAGTATATTTTAATTCAAAGAAATGTCGGAATTTCCGTTCAAGAATGTGCAAAATTAAATGGGACAGTATGACAATTTCATCTCCATAAAGAAAACTTGCAGTGTTGCACAAAGGTACAAATAAACAAACTTGGGCGGTGGATAATGGCAAATTAAATTCAACATAAAACATCCTCAAAACCGGGAACCTAGACACAAAAAATTCAAACTATAAATCCTCATAATGGGGCAGGTGAAAAAAATCCCCTTCCTGGTTGAAGCGGTTGTCGGGCCGCTGAGGTGGGTACCAAGCCCCTCGCCGAGCCATGTGCTGGCCTTGCCCAGATGGAGGAGGTTGGTGCACATTTGGAGGGCCCAGGTACTGCCAGGCGGGTGGGTTGGCTGGTGGCTGGGGAACGGGAGCAGGGAAGGTGGATTCTGCCGTGAGGTTCCCCAAACGGGCCTGCTCCATCACCAGCAGGATAACTCGCTCCGCATGCTCCCTTTGCTCGGTGGAGAAAGTGGGGAGGCGCTGATTGACCACAGCAGCAAAGGGGCATTGGGGCTCACGGACCTGCTGGGTCAAGACCTGCTCTGCCAGGGACACAAGGTCACTTCCTGAGGCCGGTGGGGCATTGCGTTCCCGGCCCCGGGGCTGTGAAAAGGGCATAGGGGGACGGTTGGCCGCTGAAGCACCCTCTGGATTGGGCCGAGATGGTGGCTGGTCAGGTGCATCCAAGACAGACCCTGAAGACAGACCTTCAAGCGGATCCTACATGTTGAAAGGAAGAACACATGAGCAAACATGCCAGTACACTTTTGGTGAAAAATTTGACCTTAAGGATCAAGTTATATGTATGTCACTAACCCACATTGTGCCTGATGTCCTGCAAAAATTCCTGACAGGCCCTTACAGCTTGTGAGAATAACACAACACTCACTACTTGTGTGCAAATGGAGTGATTGCTACAATTGTAGGTGGTTGGAAAACCCTAAAGCAAGATGGGAGGCCAATCGGGTCTATTGTTGCCTTCTCTACCTTTGAAACATGGATATGATTGTTTGCAATAATGTGTATGCTGTGAGAATTTTGTTAGGATTGGGCTAGGTGACCGACTTACATTTTCGCCCTCCACGGCATCAACCACATTGTCCGGTTGTGGCTGGGCGAAGTCATCGCTATCCATGGCTGGGCGTGGCTCCTGCTGCTCCAAGGTGAATAGGAGCAGGTGGTAATACCACAGGGTGGGTGTATAGACATCCTCCGCTGCCATGCCCGACCGCCGTGACTCCACCACCTTCTTGTGTTCTTTGCCGAACACTGTTTTTAAATACTGGATTTTCTTTTTTACGTAATCAATATCCAGTTGTTGCCCTGGCAGGTATTGGCGGGCGACCAGCAGGAGTCTCTCATAGGCCGCATTGCGAGGGCCCTGTTAGTATAGCCAACACATCTTGATTGCCATAGGCACGGGTTCTCCCTGTAGGCCTGAATTAAGGCAGTTGTGTAGTCCCTATTTGGCCGGGGCATCTGCAAAACAAATAATAAATTCAATCAGTACAAATCACAGTGGCACATGGTTAAAACCATGTGTAAACTAACATCCACAGGATGATAAGTCACCTGGCATGATCAATGTGAAAAGCGCCAGCTCAATAACACAACACCACACTTGCTTAGACCAACAATGTTGCTCAAGTCACTGGGATGTGTGCTGTTGTGACAGTGACAATCCAAAATGTGTGCCTGGAGTCCCATATTATAACCTGAAGTTTAGATGGGTCTGTCTTATCTAATAATGTGAACATACCTTGCCTTTATCAAACACAGTGTGTACACTGTAAAAATTGGAAAAGCCAAAAAGATGCTGGCTGCCTGGCTGCTCTCAATCACACTTGTGTCAAGGGACACACAAAAGAGC
Source organism: Allobates femoralis (assembly GCA_033576535.1). Taxonomy (NCBI): domain Eukaryota; kingdom Metazoa; phylum Chordata; class Amphibia; order Anura; family Aromobatidae; genus Allobates; species Allobates femoralis. The sequence continues at coordinate 216,388,836 of JARQOC010000006.1, read as the reverse complement.
AGGTCCGACACACATGTTCACAATGCACTATTTATCCGAATTGATCCAACAGCTGTTGGACTCTGACAGGTGCGATATGCATATGAATCGCAATTGCCATGCCTGGTATAAAACGTAACGTCTGCGCTGGGTGTGGTCCTGCGTTTTCAGCCACGCCTGCCGTGGAACATAGCCTCAGCGTTGTGTGTGGCACAATGGTTCACCACGCCTGTTTGGAGGGCGTAACATCGTGTTGGTGTGTGGTTTAGCGTGGAGGAGACACGCCTGTTTGGGGGACGTCTCGCCTTGTCATTGGCTAGGGCTTGTATATGTAGAGTTTCCTGGAGAAACACAATGTCTTTGCTGCGGAGTTGCTGCCGGTATGTACTTGGAGATTCCGCATGTGAAACATTGTGAATGGGGGTCACTATAGCGTTGTCTAAAGACAAAAGACATATGACGGGGTTTGTGTTCTTGACCCCCCTCTGCTGTTTCGCTGATGTATTTTTTTTGTGTTTTTTTTTTGAAAATTTTCTTTATATAGCAAAATACAAGGACTGAAGCATTACCTTGTTGCATTTAATTCATCTGGACAAAGTTCATCTTTTGGGTGCCTTGACATTGGAGTGACACCCATCTCAGCAACCACTGCATGTGAGTTATTATTGTGTGTCTGTAGTGTTGCTTTTTCCATACATATGGTCCTCCATGTGTCTGATGTTTATGTTATTTGCGTTGTTAATGCTGTAGAAAGTGTGATGTTGGTTGTGATGTACATGTGTGTGTAGGGCTTTTTGTGTATTGTATTTTGGTGTGCAAGGCATTTTGCCGTGTAAAAACGTGGGCTTCCTCAACACCTTCATTAATACTGTATGTGTTGTTGGGTTTTAGTACATCATTTCCACATGTGTAGTGCACCTGAAGATATTTTGCCAATGTCATGCTCCTTTGTGGTTCCTTTTGTACAGTTCACATTGTAGTCAAAGCACCTTTGTGCGTAGGCAGCATAGTAAACATAGTTTTGCCTCTAAACAGCATGAATCCGGATGAACGTGCCGTGGTGGGTGCTGCTTTACTGGTGCAGGCAGCACGTGTGGAAGAGGAGAGGGTGGAGAGACGCAGGAGGAGACCACGACACATCTGGGCCAGGGAGTGGCTGCAGCAGTGCGATCAGCATTCACACATTCGCCTTCTGCACCAACTTCGGGACGACTTCCCACGTGACTTCCAAAATTTTCTCAGGATGACAGATGAGACCTTTCAAATCTTGTTGGCAGCAGTGTGCCCGCTCATCAGACGGCAGGATACTGTAATGCGTCCAGCAGTGCCTGCGGAGGAGAGATTGGCCGCCACACTGCGCTTTCTCGCAACAGGTCGCACCATGCAGGACTTGGTATACTCGTCTGCTATCTCACGTCCCCTCCTTAGCCAACTCATCCCGGAGACATGTGAGGCTATACTGCGGGCTCTAGCTCCTACTTACATGCGGTTGCCCCAAAACCCTGACGAATGGCTGGCCACTGCCGCAGAATTCAGCCATAAGTGGCAATTTCCAAACTGTGGTGGTGCCATAGATGGCAAACATATTAGGATCACCCAACCACACAACAATGGGTCTTATTTTTATAATTATAAATCCTATTTTAGTATTGTTTTGATGGCAGTGGTGAACGCTAATTATGTGTCGGTGTCAGTGGGCACAAATGGGAGGGTGTCCGATGGTGGGGTTTTTGACCAATCGTCGTTTGGGCAAAAACTGAAAACTGGCCGTCTCAATTTGCCGCCCACCAATCGCACCTGTGGAAACCTGAACTTTGTGTTCCTGGCGGATGAGGCCTTCCCACTACATCCAAATTTGATGAAGCCATATCCCAGAGGCATCTCAATGCCGACCAACGCATTTTCAACTATAGGCTTTCCCGGGCACGCCGAGTGGTGGAGAATGCCTTTGGCATTATGGCTAGCCATTTCCGGATTTTCCACACGGCCATTAATATGAAACTGGAATCTATTGACCTTGTAGTTATGGCCTGTTGTGTGCTCCATAATTTTCTACGACGCCGGGATCGCCAGGCCTACACACCACCAAACTATGAGGACCGCATTGACTCCAGCAATGGTGAGGTGGTGTTGGGGGGCTGGCGTGCTGATGCCCCACAGATGGCAGGACTACAGCCATTAGGGGGTGGAAGCAGCCGCCAGGGAGGCACAGGAGATGAGGGACCGGTGCTGCCAGTACTTTAATGGTCCAGGGGCTGTGAGCTGGCAACACAACCTCCCGTAATTATTAGTGTGCCATGGGGAATTTTGCATTGCACAGTTTCACTGTGTCCTGAAGCTCAAGGTTGGAGGCAGGACATGTGTCCCTTTTTATTTTTTGAAGAGGTGTGATTTTGTTTTAAAAACCCAGATTTAGGGAACACTAATTTAATGTTTTGAAGAGGGCCAGGCCTTGCCCATTTCAGGGGAGCTATGTGTTGCAGACATACCTCTTGTCTGTGACATGAGCCAGAGGATTTGGCTTCTTGGTGCATGTTGGCACTATTTTTGTAATTTGTGTTGAAGGGCCCGGCTTATGGGTCCTGTGAGAGACGGGTGGGACCAGGACCCACATACCTCCCCAAAGGCCCTTGTGACAGTGGTCACATTTTTGTATTGTAGCACCTAGGGACAGAGTTAGGACTGTCTCGACCAGGGCCTACCGTGAAGTTGGTGAGGCAGCTTAATGTGCGTTTTTTGGCTAAAACGTATAAACCAAAAGGCCCTGATTTTTGTCACAGCACTTGTTATTTGCTACAATGTTTTTGTAGGAAACCGGATTAAATACACACACGCATATGTTGGACCACATATATGGTGGTCCCAACACAAGTGATGAAAAGCACAGTAGAGAAGGACACAAACATTAGGGCACCTGGAACAATGAATGTTGAGAGGCGCTTTGCCTCCTTTGCGTTGTCATACATTTTCCCCACAATCCTGCTTGACAACACATGCGCTTTGTCACACACTTTAAATCAAACATCAGCAACAGCACACAGCAAACACACATGCGTTTCACAGGCGCTTTAAACAAAAACACTCATGCCGCACACACAGCTCGCTACAGGGTGAGTCATTAACGGATCGCCAAACCGACAACCATTGAGCAACGCATAAGTGATCGGATTCTGCACGCCGCACCAAGGGGGATAGCGGTTTTTACCTTTTTCAGTAATAAACGTATTTTTTGTGGTATAGCACATCGTGTTTATACATGTACATTGCGAGCCACATCACAGGACATTCTGGAGATGAGGCCGCCATGTTTCAAAGGACATCTGACCAATGAGGACGCAGTACTGACCACCAATGATGTAGTGAGGGGCGCGGCTTGTAAACCATGTACCACGCCTATGTGCTCCAATTAAACCTTGGAAAAAGCCCACATTTACCCCAACATTGTTTAGGAGGTTTCTGTGTGACTGTTTGCTGAACGATGTGCACAGATGATAAGTGCATCGCTCATCCGACCGCTGGATCGCTGCATCGGAGAATCGTCTGAGCGATATCTGTGGGTGTAGCGTTGTGATGAACGATCTCACACATCGTTCGGACGATGTGCAAATCCGACATCGTTTAGGACATCGTTATCTATATCGTAGCGTGTGACGGCCGCTTTAGGTGTTTTTTTTGGTCCTTAGACCCATGCGAAAATCCTCTTCTGCTCTCAGATGCTTCCGGAAGCAGTCACGGATGTTGCGCCATTTACACATCACAATGTCACCTGCATGTGTAAAAGAAAATTTTCAGTAACATACCCTAAACTATTGTGACAATGACACATTATGGCTGTGACACAACATTACTCAAGGTTTGTTTGGTTTGTTGAAGAAATTAGCAATTACAGAAGCACAACAATGGAGGAATACACAAGTTTGCATAATTTTGACAAATGCATGTATAAAGGAGGATCCCAAAATGAAAGGCAAAACGTGTGTCACACCCAGAGTGAACTGCCACAATATGATCACTAAAGGGTTAACTACCCACTCAGGACACAACACTGCAGTAGCACCTCCAGGGCTTAAGGGGTACACAAATCTGCTTCCCTTTATATATTGTGGTCTGAGTGGACAATAAACAGCCAGTGACAGTTAGTCCATTTGCACATTTGAGAGGAGCAGACCATAGCTTCTGTGGGGTTCAATGAACACTTCCAGGCCCAAAAAGCCAGAGGTCTGAGGAAGGAGACATAGAGGAAGAACATTTTTGGGCAAACAGAGCTGTGACTCACTCACCCCAGAGGAGCACAAGTACGGACGCCGGATCCGTGGCTGCGCAAGTTTAATACTGGAAAGCAAACCTGAAGAGTGAGGACTGAATGATCTTGATCTGTCCCAAGACACAGCAACACAGGAGAGTTCAGAAATACACCCGTAGAGGTTATACAGAAAGGACTCGAGTAGCCTGTCCGAACAGGACCCGGGAGGAAACATTTAACCGGAAAATAGTTTGCAGAGCCGCATTAATACACAAGGTGCAGAAAAGGAGGGCGAATGACCCGGCAGGGTATGAGAGCCCCATACTCCGGTGCAGACTCCATGGACAGTACTCTGTTAACTTTGAACAGTACAACGCGTCAAATCCTGACTGTGCCTCAGTCTCTCTCTTTGACAGCAACATGTTATCCAGCACCATGACTGTTTAAAGCTGTGGTAAACTTTTGCCTGCCAAGTAACTGACTGTGCACCTGAAAATCACATCACTAATAGCACCATCTACCACTACTGCCTAGGGAACAACAGCCCTACCCGGAGAGGGTTTACCACCTCAGCTGCCCCCAAGTCATCATCCCCATCAGCCATACAGGCAGCAGTGTCCCTTAATGGCCACATAAGTCCGGGTGGCATCACAAACTTTAACCATGTCCTCTGTTACTAACCCCCCTTTCAGTAAGTCAGCCTGTGACCAGGGCCCGGTTTGCGACCGACGTGACATCCCTAATGAAGCAAGCGACCCCACGGCCTGGTGCAGAGTACCCCGTTTCCTGTCTTGACTCCTATACCATGTGACATTATGAGCCATCAGTCACACAATTAGGTGCATTTATTGTTACCGTGAAAACAAGTAACAATAAATGCACACAAAGAAGATCAAATTACTTACAGTGACAAGCTTGGCCTGACCGATTAAGACTTCTCCATCCTCGGACCACCCCAGCACACACTTCATCCCACAGTTGAATGCTCTGTGCCATATTACTATGCTGGTGGGTGAGAGGATCCCACAAAGGAGCCCGTGCTTCCACTAGCTGGATAAGGAGTTGCTTATCCAGCACATCTTCTGTAACGGCCTTGCGAGACCTTTGGGAAGCCTGGTGGAGAAACCTAAAAATAAGAACTAAATTACAACGTTCAAACAATTGTGCATCATACACTTACCTAATATCTGTTTTGGACAACCAGTTAGTATAGATGTAACTTTCAATGATGAGATCAGGACTGCATTACAGAAAGTTTAGTGATGTTGGTCAGGTCCCACTCCAACAAGAAGATTGTGCAATGATTTTGAAGGCTGGCACATTTAGCAACATAGTGTTGCTTGTCCATTGTTATTGAACATCATATCACGATGAGTTAGGTTGGGCCTGCAGCTGAGGACACAACGTTATCCTGTGTCTGCTTTATGCCCTCTGTGTGTAACTTGTTAACCACACGATGACAAAGGGGCAATACACAGCCATCTTCAAAACACTACATCAATGTGTGGAGTAACGATAACAAGCATAGACTGTGCTGTCCACTCAACCGTCATATACTGTGTTGACCACTAAGCCACCAGAAACTATGCTAACCACTGAGCCACTGTCTAATGTGTAAAGGACTTTTGTACGGGAAGGAGGTAGCTGTGGAACAGCGGCCGGGTGTGGCCATGAGGGCCTCCCACGCCCCATCCTGGACGCAGCCAGCCGCTGTTCCCTGGGCCCCTCCTGACAGAACACGACCGCTGTCTCCTCTTTGACTCCATCACTGCTTTACACGGGTACAGGTGTGGTTAGGTACTATATAATTGTATACCTATGTGTCATTTTCTCTTACGCAAAACACACATCGCTGAATGTTCTGGCCACCCTAATGTGAACATTCAACAACAGGGACAGTCCACCGGCAAAATGGCACCAGTTTTCAACCACACTTCGATGGTTGCTGGCAAACGGCCGGTCGTAAAAAATCAGCCATATTGGGGCTGGTAGTAAACCCTGCATCGCTATGCTTTCACAAAAAAATCAACTAACATAAACTACATACATAGTCTACAATACACGTTGCTATGGAAATGTGTGGGCCATCATCTATTGACAATTGCCCTGATAATGGGCCACACACTTCCTTCTGAAACTGAACATGTGCAGTACCCTGGCTGTGGGAAGAACACATTATGTTAATATTACTTACATGGGTTCCAGCACCTCTGGCTTTGGCACGACAACTATGGGATGGACCCCCAGCCTCTTCTCCAGATGACTCTGACCCCTGCAGAAAAAAAAGGAGCAGTGTCATAAGCGAAGAACATACAGATGATGCCTTAAGGCAAAAATGTTTGAAGGCTGGATGTGTACTCACATGATCCTCTCCAGCCACCAGCACATCCTCACCCTCCGGCTCCCATTCCGATCCTGAGTCATCCTTTAAATGATAAAAAATAACAAATTAAATACTGTAAATAAACAACAGAAGATTAGCGGAAACCAAAAAAAAAAATCATAACCACCCACCTCCACGTGCCCTAAAAGCCGACGAGACATTGCAGCACATGGAAATACGAAAAACAGTCTGTGGAAATGAAAATCAAGTTTGAGAAACACAAAAAAAAAAAGATGACAAACATATCAGCCCTACACTACATATTCCAACATCCATTGAAATGCAAACACATTACAGGTGCTGGTGTGGCGACACGTGAAGCAGGCCTTACAGAGAGGTACTGCACCTGTACAAGAGTGGCAGATGCTACAGCTGCAGGTGGACCCTAGGATGGTGGGTGGTACCCATCTCAAGCAATACAACATTACCATACAGGGTGGGAGGTTAGCCAGGAGGGAATAAATTCACCTCTAGGGTGAAAAAGTTCTTTGTCTCTACGCCTTAGGTGTTAGGTCTTTGCCTTTAGATCTTGGGCCTTTTTGTTATTTGCTACTAGGTCTCTCGGCTGAGGGACCATGAGGAGAGATGGCAGAAGAATACAGTGTTTAAGGAGAAAGGAGCTTTCTAGGAGAGCAGATGGTCTGGGAAAGAGGGGCCGTTGATAGGTTCTCCCAGACAGCTTACCGGGCGACGGAGACAGCAGACTGCTGGAGCTACAAGCACGCCAGAGAATCCGGTTTCTTGGAGTCTAATAGTTTCCTGGGCACCACAGCAGTCCACAAGAAGGTTAACAGGCACCGCCAACGGAACGAGCTGCCAGTCAGTAGAGGGTTACGCAACCACAGCAAAGGTGAGAGAGGACAGTATGGCAGGCTGGATTCAAAGTCACCAGGCTTCACACCAAACTGTAAAGCAGAGAAGAACACACAGGGGTTAGCTAAAGAAAGTACACCAAGGCTTCCACCATACCACCTGGCATGTACTTGCAGACACCCGTTAAGCTACCTATTCTTGTAACATCTAAAGTGCTGAACTTGGAACTTTGTATGATGCCGATGCAAGTTAACAGTAAAGTTCCCAGAGGAAAAGTGACTTTGCCTCTGCCTGTATTTTCTTTCATGAACTTGTTCCCCATACAGGAACGCTGCCCCAGAGTTCCAGCCCTACCTGTAGAGGACTTTGCCAACTAGCCGCGATAACACCTACCTGCGGTGAACTGTGGCGGCGCTGGTGACACCTCACCAGAAACTACTGGTGGCGTCACGACAACTTGTAAATATGATCCCATGTAAATATACCCTTTTCCACTGAAGTCACCCAAGACACGGGATCAGGCGCGGACATCATTCCCCGTGACACAGGAGCGTTAACCCCTTGTTGCCTGATACCCGAGTAACACAGAGCCTAGGGCTCGACACTGGTGAACAATCCCTGTAGCTAAACTAAACACATATGAACACACATGCTGTGGAACAAGCCTTGGGCATTTAAACAACACATCTGCACACACAAACACAGTATATCCTGGCTCGCCAACACATGACTACACACCCAGCACATGCCCATGAGGGTAGCCTGGCCTTCCAGTGCATGCAGCTATTGAAAGATGTACAGGAGCATGAATGCATACTTCGACGCCTGAACCTGCTGCAAGCACGGCATGCACATGGCCATGCATGGTCATGTGCATGAATGTGCGTGCTGCAAGCACAGCATGCACATGGCCAATTGGGCATGCATGGTCACGTGCACGACGTATGTGCATGCTATAAGCACGGCATGCACATGGCCATGCATGTTCACATGCACGCATGTGCGTGCAGCAAGCATGGCATGCTCATGGTCATGCATGTTCACATACACGCATGTGCATGCTGAAAGCACGTCAGGCACATGTCCATGCATGGTAATGTATACGCATGTGCATGCTGCAAGCACGTCAGGCACATACCCATACAGACTCTATGTTTAAAATGGACAGATGATGCAATATGCGTATGACAGGACAGTTACGAATTTGCACTCACCTTAATTAGCTGATGCACTAATGATGAGCTAAATCCAGTAAAATGGCTCCAGTCCTGATGTGACTCTCAGAGTTTTCCCAAAATGGAGCCGGGAGGGAGGGTGCGAAATGCTCAGATTGTTCTGCAGCGCAGCCGCAGCCTGGAATTGCATTCCGGGAACTGGTCCGATTTTTACATTAAAGCCGGTGCAATCCGGCGCCATATACCCTCATGATAATGTTAGCTGGATTGCACCGGACCGGGTGAATCTGGTTTTGACCGATTTTTAGAATCGGTCATTAAACCGGATTGTCCCGGATTGCCCCGGTCCGGGAAAATCCGGCGACCCCTAACATGGGACTCTATGAAACCGGGTTGCACCGGACAGGGACAATCCGGGAGAATCCGGTTTTCATTTACAGTTTAGGTCTTTTTACCGCAGGCTTAGAAACAATGAATTTGGGTATTGCGTTTTATATTGGGTTTTTCCTCTGCTGCCAGACCTCTTTATAGGGTCCAGCAACAGAGGAATTAATCGCAATACTCGCTTCAGCATAGAATTCAATGGCACTCGCTATACTCGTAATGAGTAACGAATATCGGGACATACTCGTTACGAGTCTAGAGAGTCCGAATATTTTAGTACTCGCTCATCCCTATTGGTACCTTTACACGCTGCGACGGCAGGCTGGATACATACCGCTACTTCACGTGCACGAGCATGCTCAAACGGCTACAAACGGTCAACGCACCCTCTTTACATGCCGCCATAAGGTGCGCTACGCCACGCTACATCTGTAGCTAGCTACATCGCCGGGTGTGTCAAGTAGCCAGCTGTAGTTTAGCGTACCACGTTTACACAGCGCTACAATAAGCTACTATGGGCGGACCTGGTACAGCAGGGACAGCACATAGGCGTGCTACAATTGTGGATTACGAGCCGTCCGTACGCTGATAGGACGAAGCAATAACATCCTGATTGGGCAGGCATCGCAGGAGGCTGAGTAATACAGCACGCTCGAGCAATTGTGTAGTGTGACTGGTCAGCTCCTTTAAATATGCCTCCCTATGCAGCGACTACCAATCGTCATGCAGCAGCTTCCACCAATGATCGCACATGGGGCGCGGTAACACGGAGCCAGGGTCACGCCTTAGCTACATTGCAGCTACATCGTAGGCTGTCCCGAGTTCCCTTCCGTTGCTTCTTTACACGCCGATACAGCTCGCTACCATCGGCGTTGTAGCCATCAGTTTTCGAGCAGACCTAGGAAACAGATGTATGTGTTGCCGGCTGTAGCGTCACGTCTTCAGACGCCGCTACGACGGGCTACATTGGCGCTACAAGCTACATTTGTAGCCTGTAGCGGGATGTATCCAGCCTGCCGTCGCGGCGTGTAAAGGTACCATATAGGATTTTTATACATCGATTTTATAGTATTATCTTTATATATACATTTATCTTTTAGAAATCCAGCTATTATGGCTCCTTTTAATATCGATTTTGTATTGATTTTTTCATGTAACCATAAAATTTGTTTTTTACATTTGTATTTTATATGTATTCATGATTATTTATGTATTTTTGTATTTATTGTATGGGTTGTTATTTTTATTAGCACACACGAGTTTATATTTTACTAGTAAAAAGGCCCGATGCAATTGCATCGGGAGAGCAGTGAAATTAATTGTGTGTATACAGGTGGGTCAGTGGGTAGCAGAGTATACAGGGAGCTCTGTGGGTAGCAGAGTATAGAGACGGCTCTGAGGGTAGCAGAGTATACAGGCGGCTCTGTGGGTAGCAGAGTATACAGGTGGCTCTGTGGTAGCAGAGTATAGAAACGGCTCTGTGGGTAGCAGAGTATACAGGCGGCTTTGTGGGTAGCAGAGTATACAGGCGGCTAAGTGGGTAGCAGAGTATGATGTGGCGGAGGGGTGAGGAGAGCAGAGGCTGGAGGGGTGAGGAGAGGTGAGGCTGGAGGGGTGAGAAGAGGTGAGGTTGGAGGGGTGAGGAGAGCTCCGGGTGGAGGGGTGAGGAGAGGTCCGGCTGGTGGGGTGAGGAGTGGTCCGGCTGGAGGCATGAGGAGAGGTCCGGCTGGAGGCGTGAGGAGAGGTGCGGATGGAGGGGTGAGGAGAGGTGCGGCAGGTGGGCTGAGGAGAGGTCCGGATGGAGGTGTGAGGAGAGGTCCGGATGGAGGGGTGAGGAGAGATGCGGGTGGAGCAGGGACATTACCGCTCGGCGGCGAGACGTGGCAACGTGCTGGGGTGATCGTAGCCCCAGTCACATGACATTGTCCTCTGCAGCAGGGTGGGGGCTGCAGAGAGGGATTAGTCCCTACTCTCAGGTCACACATGTGAGCTGAGGGGAAGGAGTGGATTGGGTGTTCTGTGGTAAACAGAGGAGGGCCATCCGATTGGTCCGGGACTCCGAGTCCTGGGCAATGGGATGGGCGTCCTGTGTTTAGAACACAGCGCCCAATCCGCTTGCAGGGGCGGTGGGCAATGGGAGTGAGCGGGGCGTGTGAGGCTTTGCAGCCTGACAGGCCCCGCTCACACCCATTGGCCGGGGCCGCAGCCGCTCACAGGACGACGTGACAGGCTCCCGACATGCGCCCACAGCCCCTACAGCGCTACTCCACCAGCATGGCGATACCGAGGCCCCAGGGGTGAGAGAGCGGTGAGGGGCGGAAGGCACCGCCGGAATCCGGGCAGCGTAGACCTGGCGGAGGGCGCCGGCAATGAAGCGCTTGCGACGGGGCGGACGGTTGCTAGGATGGCGGAGGTGTGAGGTAGTGCGTCTGCGGCTCGCGATGACGTTATTGCGTCATCGCTGGCAGTGCGGCAAAGGATTTTGGGATTTGGCAACAGTGGCGGAATGGCAAACTCCCGATTATATAAGTAGAAGATATGTGTATAAACTGTATATCTACATCTATGTATATATGTGTATATTCTGTATATTTACATCTATATATGTGTATATACTGTATATCTATATGTATATATATATTATATATGTGTGTATATAGTGTATATATATCTGTGTGTATATACTGTATATGTATATATGTGTATATAGTGTATGTGTATATGTGGGTATATAGTGTATGTCTATCTATATGTGTATATACGGTATATCTATATAGATATATGTGTATATACTGTATATCTATGTATATGTGTCTATATAGTGTATATCGAGATATGTGTATATACTGTATATCTATGTATATATGTGTACATAGTGTATATCTATGTATATGTGTGTATATACTGTATATCTACATCTATATATATGTGTATATACTGTATATCTATGTGTGTGTATAGACTGTATATGAATATGTATGTATATATGTGTATGTACTGCATAGTTATATATGTGTACATACTATATATGTATATATGTGTGTGTATATACTGTATATGTAGATGTATGTATATATGTGTATATACAGTATATGTATATCTATCTGTGTGTAAATACTGTCTATCTATATATGTGTGTATATACTGCATATGTACATCTATCTATATATGTGTATATACTCTATTTTTCTGTGTGTATATACTGTATATTTGTGTATGTGTATATAGTGTATATCTATATGTATGTGTGTGTATATAGTGTATATAGATATATATCTATATATGTGTATATACTGTATATCTAGATGTATGTGTGTGTATATACTGTATATGTGTATATACTGTATATGGAGATGTATCTGTGTGTATATACTGTATATCTCTATATATGTATATATGTGTATATAGTGTATATGTATATGTATCTGTGTATATACTGTATATCTATATGTATCTGTGTGTATATAGTGTATGTGTGTATATATTGTATAAGTATATTTATCTGTGTGTATATACTGTCTATGTATCTGTGTGTATATAGTGTATATATATGTGTGTGTATATACAGTATATCTATCGGTGTGTATATATGTGATATTTGTGTATGTGACTTGCCCCATCCACCTTCCCTATGCCCATCCTGGATCCATCCCATCCACCTTCCCTACAGCTCCTACCCAACATCCCCACAGTCCCTATCTCTATTCCCTTTATACAATTGCTTTGGCAAAACTGAGATGTATTTGGTCCTGCCAATAAAGCTTCTTTGAATCTTGAATCTTGAATCTTGAATCTACTGTATATCTATATGTATGTGTCTGTATATACTGTATATAGATAGATATCTATAAATGTGTATATACTGTATATCTATATTTATGTGTGTGTATATACTGTATAGTGATGTATATGTGTATATACTGTATATGGAGATGTATCTGTGTATATATATGTATATATGTGTATATACTGTATACCTATATGTTTCTGTGTATATACTGTATATCTAAATGTATCTGTGTATATACTGTATATGTGTATATATTGTATAAGTATATTTATCTGTGTGTATATACTGTATATCTATGTGTGTGTATATACTGGATATCTAACAGTGTGTATATACAGTATATGTATATCTATCCATATATGTGTATATACTTTATATGTATATGTATATATACTGTATATGTATCAGTGTCTATATACTGTATATCTAAATGCATGTATATATGTGTATACACAGTATATATAACAGTATAACAGTATAGCGATATGTGTGTATATACAGTATATGTATATGTATTTCTATATGTGTATAGAATGATTAGATATAGATTATAAAAAAAAAAAAATATATATATATATATATATATATATGTGTGTGTGTATAGACTGTATATGTACGTAGATGTGTATATACTGTATATCTATATATGTGGATATACGGTATATCTATAAGTGTATATAGTGTGTGTATAGACTGTATATGTATGTAGATGTGTATATACTGTATATCTATATATGTGGATATTCTGCATATCTATAAGTGTATATACTGTATATGTACATGTATGTATATATGTGTATATAGTGTATATGTATATATGTGTATATAGTGTATATGTAGATGTATTTATATATGTGTATATACTCTATCTGTATATGTGTGTGTGTTTATGTAGTGTGTATATACATATGTAAAGAGTGTGTATGTATAAGTGTATGTTGTCCTGCAGCGTTCTCCTGTGTCTCCGGGCTTTGTCTCGCCAGTGCTGTGTCTGTGGCCAGGTGTCCTCTGTCTCTGTCTGTTACCTGGTGTCTCTGGGGGTTTGTGTGGCGGAGGTGCAGGGTGGGGGTCCGGGGCTCCTCTCTGTGCCCGGGTGTCCTCTGTCCCCGAGGTGGTGTCTCTGGGGGTTAGTGTGGCGGAGGTGCAGGGTGCGGGTCCGGGGCTTCTCTCTGTCCCCGGGTCTCCTCTTTTCCCGGAGCTGGTGTCTCTGGGGGGGGAGGATGTGGCAGGGAAGCGGGCGAGTGGCGGGGGAGCGGCAGGGGAGCTGGAGGATGTGGCGGGTGAGCAGCGGGCGGTGCGTGGAGCGGGCAGTGGTTGGTGTGTGGGGGTTTGTGGTGTCCAGCGGCAGTTGTTCAGCAAAACTGGTGATTATGTATATAGATATTCAGCAGGTTATGTTATATTTTTCCAACAGTTTTAATTGTCCTGCTTCATTCCCTGGGTAGGGATAATTACGCGGTCTGTCATGAGCGTCGAAAGTCTGAGAACCCCTGGTCTCCTTCCTCAGGGTATTTGATACCATGAGGAAGGAGGATGGGGCCTCCGAAATGCATTGAACGTAGGACTGACAGACAGTCCGCCCTTCTCAGACTTTCCCCGCTCGCCCGACAGACCACATCATCATCCAGCCCACCCGGTTATGTGACTCCTGACGTGGCAGTGATGCGAATGTCAGCTGATGCAGAACTAGGAAGTGCACGACCGCAGGCCACGGCGTGCACTCCTAGATACCGCTCAACACTACTCCATACAACAGAAAGGGAAAGAAGCATTGGTACATACGGGGCAAACGAAGAGAACACCAGGAGGTAAAGTGCTCTTACCATCTATGCCCATAACATCTACACCTAACATCTAATATATAATTCCCCTTCCGTAAGTTTCGGCTCTACTTCCGTCGTCATGGACGTGGCTGCTCAGCAGCCACGCGACCCACGATGCATTGCCCGCACAGCGGGCATTGTGAGCTGTTGCAGGGCTGCGAGCAATGGCCGCAAAGCGGCCATTGCGAGTCTCCCGCCCCGGCGACGACCGACGAGAGCCGAGCGCCGTGGCCGAAAATAGAACCAAGGGCCCGGCCATGCATAGCTCGAAACACCGCTATGTATCTCAATGGGAAGTGAGGCGCTATGCTGATTGGTCGGCGCAGCACACAGCGACCAATCAGCATAGCGCCTCACTTAAGCGGGAAATTTTAAACTCAAAGTGCTCCATTATATCTCAATGGGAAGTGAGGCGCTATTCTCATTGGTCGCTGTGTGCTGGCGCCGACCAATGAGAATTGCGCCTCACTTTCAGCGGTAAATTTGGAGCTCAAAGTGCTCCATTATATCTCAATAGGAAGTGAGGCGCTATTCTCATTGGTCGCTGTGTGCTGGCGCCGACCAATGAGAATAGCGCCTCACTTCCCATTGAGATATAATGGAGCACTTTGAGTTTAAAATTTCCCGCTTAAGTGAGGCGCTATGCTGATTGGTCGCTGTGTGCTGCGCCGACCAATCAGCATAGCGCCTCACTTCCCATTGAGATACATAGCGGTGTTTCGAGCTATGCGTGGCCGGGCCCTTGGTTCTATTTTCGGCCACGGCGCTCGCCTGTCGTCGGTCGTCGCCGAGGCATGAAACTCGCAATGGACCTACGTGCCGGAGTTACCGCGGCTGCAACGACTCGCCGATTCTAACGCATTGGTATTCTAGAATATGTGGGTGTGCAGCGGTGCGGATGTATGGTAATGCGGGTGTACGGCGGTGCGGTTGTACGAGTGTGCAGCGGTAGGCTATTCAGTTCTCACCCGCTCCAGGCTTCTGTACAGCCGCCTCTCACCCTAGCATGTCTTCTCCTTCCTCCAGCATACACGTCAACAATTCAAAGGCCTCAGGAGGTGAAGTTAACAGGGGGCAACATAGTAGGCGTGTCCAAGTGCATAGCCCTGATGTGGTGGGTGTGCCCTTGTTCACAGCCATTACGATGCCCCCTTGGGTAGCTCCACCCCCTGCAGCCTTTGAATTTCTGGAGTCTATGCCACGAAAAGAAGAAGAATGGCGGGGTGAGCGGCGGGCAGATGGAGCATGGAGCGGCGGTCGGGAGGGAGCATGGAGCGGGTGAGCAGCGGGCAGGAGACCAAGTGGAAGGGGGCTGGGAGACCAGGCAGACTGTGCCTGTTTTGCTGTAATGGAAATCCCGAGTGGCTGATGGTTTGCGATTGGCTGGGCGTGATCAATCAACGACGCAGATTTTGCATTAGAGTGAAAGGTGAGTGTAGTGCTAAGTGTGCAGGGCAGAGTGTGACGTGAGTGCAGGGCACAGTGTGTGATGTGAGTGCAAGGCACAGTGTGTGACGTGGGTGCAGGGCACAGTGTGTGACGTGGGTGCAGGGCACAGTGTGTGACGTGGGTGCAGGGCACAGTGTGTGACACGGGTGCAGGGCAGAATGTGTGATGTGGGTGCAGGGCAGAGTGTGTGACGTGGGTGCAGGACAGAGTGTGTGACGTGAGTCCAGGGCAGAGTGTGTGACGTGAGTCCAGGGCAGAGTGTGACGTGAGTCCAGGGCAGAGTGTGACGTGAGTGCAGGGTAAGTGTGAGTGGTGGGTGAGTGTAGGGTGTGTGGGTGTAAGTGGTATGCAGTACCTGGCTCCTGGTGCTGTGTGCATTTAGTTTAAGGACCTCTGGTGGTGTCACAGCCATGTGATCTTGCTCTCTGCCGCCTGAGCCTAGGTGAGGACCGGGGTGGGGTTGCTGTCGACGGCCTCAGGTGAGGAGCAGGGGGGATTGCTGTCGGCGGCCGTGGGTGGGGTGGGGTTGCTGTTGGCGGCCACAGGTGAGGAGCGGGGAGGGGGGGTGCTGTTGGTAGCCGCCCCTGGTGATTTTAACGTATGCAGCCGGCGCACGTCACACAGGGAGCCGGCTGCATGGTGCAGGCGCCACCCCCTTCTGCTCTGCGGCCCCCCCCTGCCTCCTTGCCGCCTGAGTCTAAAGGCTCATATTGACCATTGGACAGTGCAGCCCTGCCTATGCAAGGCACACGTCCACTATGCGTAGCACACGTCCACTATGCGTGGCACACGTCCCCTATGCGTGGCACACGTCCCCTATGTGTGGCACACGTCCCCTATGCGTGGCACACGTCCCCTATGCGTGGCACACGTCCCCTATGCGTGGCACACATCCCCTATGCATGGCACACATCCCCTATGCGTGGCACACATCCCCTATGCGTGGCACACATCCCCTATGCGTAGCACACGTCCCTTATGCGCTGCACACATTCCCTATGTGTGGCACATGCCCCCCTGTGTTAGATATTGCCCCCATGCTGCTCTATTCTTCCCTCCTCCAGCGCTGATCTCCCGGTCTCCCTCGTACTGCTGTGATTGGGCAGTGATGATGCTGCAGAGCTCCTCCACTTCCTGGTTCTGTGCGGTCATGTGATCGGCACAGCAGCTAGTGACATCATCTCTGCGTGTGATCACAGTAGCAACAGGGAGACTGGAGAGACACCAGGAGATCAGCACTGGAGGAGGAGCCAGTAGGTAAGTATAGAGTTTATTATTTTACTATGGCAGCAGCATGGGGGCCATATCTAACATAGGGGGGCATGTGCCATCACAGGGGGGCGCAGGTTCATATAATATGCACCGCTCCCCCAGCCCATCACCGCGGTTTCAGCACCATGGTGATGGAGAGCGGCTATGCATATTATATGAGCGGGAGCAGGAGATTTCCTGCTCCCTCCTGCAGTCTCCACCAGCCTCTCCAGCTCACATTTTCCGGTACACCGTACCGTCACAAAAAAAGCACTGTGTCGCTGTCGCCAGGTTTTGAATTTGTCTATGTCATCACATGTCCCTGTGGTAGATTTTATATTGGTAAAACCATAAGAAAACTATATATTCGGTTTAAGGAACACTTTAAATCTATAACCACAGGAATAGGATGTTCTAGATTGATAGACCATATAAGTAAGTACCACAATGGCATTACCAATGTGTTGTCCTTTGCTGGTATGTAAATATGTTTTTTACAAAAAAAGCACTGGCGACGCATAAGCGACTCGGGATTGCCGTGACAGAGATGACAGCACTACACTTACATAGCGGCGGGAAAGCCCACTTCACTGTCGGCTTTCCTGTCCCGCTATTTGAAATGAACAGCGATGTGAAAACGACCAGGCTGGGTCGGATCGGTATCGGTATCGCTATTGCTGGTGTGTAATTATGTGTGACGGGGGGGCTCTATACTTATAGGACCTCTGATGATGTCACAATCATGGCCGGAGCAAGATCACATGGCTGTGACATCACCAGAGGTCCTTAAGCTAAACGCACACACCAGGAGCCAGGTACTGCAGACCACTTACACCCACACACCTTAAGGTACCTTTACACGCCGCGACGGCAGGCTGGATACATCCCGCTACTTCACGTGCACGAGCACGCTCAAACGGCTACAAACGGTCAACGCATCTCCTTTACACGCCGCGACAAGGTGCGCTACGCCACGCTACATCTATAGCTAGCTACATCGCCGGGTGTGTCAAGTAGCCAGCTGTAGCTTAGCGTACCACGTTTACACAGCGCTACAATAAGCTAATATGGGCGGACCTGGTACAGCAGGGACAGCACATAGGCGTGCCACAATCTTGGATTACGAGCCGTCCGTACGATGATAGGACAGCGCAATATCATCATGATTGGCCAGGCATCGCAGGAGGCTGAGACATCCAGCACACTCGAGCGATTGTGTAGTGTGACTGGACAGCTCCTTAAATATGCCGCCCTAGGCAGCGACTACCAATCGTCATGCAGGAGCTTCCTCCAATGATCGGTGATGGGGCGCGGTATCCCGGAGCCTGGGTCACGCCTTAGCTACATTGCAGCTACAGCCCGGGTGTCCAGAGTTCCCTTCCGTTGCCTCTTTACACGCCGATACAGCTCGCTACCATCGGCGTTGTAGCCATCAGTTTTCGAGCAGACCTAGGAAACAGATGTATCTGTTGCCGGCTGCAGCGTCACGTCTTCAGACGCCGCTACGACGGGCTACATTGGCGCTACAAGCTACATTTGTAGCCTGTAGCGGGATGTATCCAGCCTGCCGTCGCGGCGTGTAAAGGTACCATTAGACTCACCCACCACTCACACTCTGCCCTGCACTCACGTCACACTCTGCCCTGCACTCACGTCACACTCTGCCCTGCACTCACGTCACACTCTGCCCTCGCACTCACGTCACAACTCTGCCCTGCACTCACGTCACACTCAGCCCTGCACTCACGTCACACTTAGCCCTGCACTCACGTCACGCTCACCTTGTACTCACCTCACTCTCACTTCACACTTAGCCCTGCACTCACCTTGCACTCACGTCACACTGTCTCTAATGCAAAACCCGGCGCGACCAATCAGCGACGTGGGATTTACAGCGAAACAGGCACAGTCCGCCTGGTCTCCCGGCCCCCGTCCACTGCTCACCCACTCCATTCTCCCTCTTGGCCGTCGCTCCATGCTCCATCTGCCCGCCGCTCACCCCGCCACTCTTCTTCTTTTCGTGGTATAGACTCCAGAAATTCAAAGGCCACGGGGAGTGGGGGTGGAGCTACCAAAGGGGGCATTGTAATGGCCGTGAACAAGGGCACGCCCACCACATCAGGGCTATGCGCTTGGACACGCCTACTATGACGCCCCCTGTTAACTCCGCCCCCTGAGACCTTGGAATTGTTGACGTCTATGCTGGAGGAAGAAGAAGATGACATGTTAGGGTGAGAGGCGGCTGGACAGAAGCCTGGAGCGGGTGAGAACTGAGGGGGTCACCGCTGCACATTCGCACAACCGCACCGCCGTACACCCGCACTGCTGCACACCTGATACCGAATATCCGATGCTTTAGAATCAGGTCACTATCTAGTCTATTATATAATTGTCTAAGGGTTTTTTGAGTGTGTCTGTCGCCGAAATCGCGCGCCACAAAGAGGCAGCTGATTGGTTGCTGCCGAAGGCGGCGACTAATGAGCGCAGACTATGCAAATAGGAGTGAGAATTCAAAGTTCGAATTTTGTACCTATTTGCAGCCCGGCGACAGCTGTCGCCGGGGTACACGGTGGCCGCAGTGGTGGCTCTCCTCACAGCCCCCCCGCTCCTCCTGCCCCCCTCCGCTCCTCACGGCACTCGCTCCGCGGCCTCCCTCTGACCCCAAGTTTCCGGCCACCCTCCCGCTCCTCCTGCCCCCCCCGTTCCTCATGCCTCCCCACGGCCCCCCCGCTCCTCCTGCTCCCCCCCTTCTTCATGTTCCCCCCCCCGCAACCCCTGCTCCCCCCCGCTCCTCCACGATGTAATAAAAATCAAAAAATCCCATGAGGACTCTTACCCTCTGCCGCCTCGCTGCTCCACCTCTGTTTTCTAGCTTCTAGAGGGCTTGAGGACCGGTCGTTGCCTGGGAAACCGATCAGCTGATGGGAGCTGAGTTTCCTCACATCCTGCCCCCCTGCCGGCTCCATCCTGCCCCCCCGCTGACTCCATCCTGCCCCCGCCGGCTCCAGCTAGCCCCCCCCACCATCCTGCCCCCCCCACCAGCACCATCCTGACCCCCCCCGCCGTCACCATCCTGACCCCCCCCACCGGCTCCATCCTGACCCTTCCCCCCCGTCGGCTCTATCCTGCCCCCTCGCCAGCTCCATCCTACCCCGCTCGCCACAATCCTGCCCCCCCCCACCCCCCTGCCACCATCCTGCCTCACTGGTTCCATCCTGCCCCTACACTACCAACCTGCCCCCCCTCCACCATCCTGCCCCACCAGCTCCATCCTGCCCCACCGGCTCCATCCTGCCCCGCTCGCTCCATCCTGCTCCGCTTGCTTCATCCTGCCCTCCTGCCAGCTCCATCCTGCCCCCGCCAGCTCCATCCTGCCCCGCTTGCCACCATACTGCTCCCCCGCAACCATACTGCTCCCCTGCCACCATCCTGCTCCCCCGCCACCATCCTGCTCCACCGGCTCCATCCTGCCCCCCTCGCTCCATCTTGCCCTGCTCTCTCCATCCTGCCCCCTCCACCATCCTGCCCCGCTCACTCCATCCCGCCATGCTCGCTCCATCCTGCCCCGCTCGCTCCATCCTGCCCCCCGCCACTATCCTGCCTCCCACCACCATCCTGACCCGCTCGCTCCATCTTGTCCCGCTCCCTCCACCCTGCCCCCTGCCACCATCCTGCCCCGTTCGCTCCCTCATCCTGCCCCGCTCGCCACCATCCTGCCCTCCCCACATCCTGCCCCCCCACCACCATCCTGCTCCTCCAGCTCCATCCTGCCCCGCTCGCTCCATCCTGCCCTGCTTGCTCCATCCTGCCCCGCTCCCACCATTCTGCCCCGCCGGCTCCATCCTGCCCCGCCGGCTCCATCCTGCCTCGCCGGCTCCATCCTGCCTCGCTCGCCACCATCCTGCCCTCCCCACATCCTGCCCCCCCACCACCATCCTGCTCCTCCAGCTCCATCCTGCCCCGCTCGCTCCATCCTGCCCCGCTCGCTCCATCCTGCCCCCCCACCACTATCCTGTCCCCCACCATCCTACTCCCCCGCCACCATCCTGCTCCCCCACCACCATCCTGCTCCCCCGCCACCATCCTGCCCTGCTCGCTCCATCCTGCCCCGCTCGCTCCATCCTGCCCCCCCACCACTATCCTGTCCCCCGCACCATCCTGCTCCGCCGGCTCCATTCTGCCCCGCTCGCTCCAACCTGCCCCGCTCGCTCCAACCTGCCCTGCTTGCTCCATCCTGCCCCCCCGCCACCATCCTGCCCCCCCGCCACCATCCTGCCCCGCTCACTCTATCCTGCCCTACTGGCTGCATGCTGCCCTGCCGGCTCCATGCTGCCCCGCTCACCACCATCCTGCCCCGCTCACTCCATCCTGCCCCGCTCGCTCCATCCTGCCCCCCGCCACCATCCTGCCCCGCTTGCTTCATCCTGCCCCGCTCGCTCCATCCTGCCCTGCTCGCCACCATCCTGCCACCATCCTGCTCCTCCAGCTCCATCCTGCTCCTCCGGCTCCATCCTGCCTCGCTCAGCCACCATCCTGCCCCCTCCAGCCACCATCCTGTCCCCCCAGCCACCATCTTGCCCCCCCAGCCACCATCCTCCCCCCGAGCCACCATCCTGCCCCCCCCAGCCACCATCCTACTCCTCTGACTCCACCCTGCTCCTCTGGCTCCATCCTGCCCCGCCGGCTCCATCCTGCCCCGCCGGCTCCATCCTGCCTCTCCACCACCATACTGCCCCCCGCCACCATCCTGCCCGCTCACTACATCCTGCCCCGCTCCCACCATCCTGCCCCTCTGCCACCATCCTGCTCCTCTGGCTCCATCCTGCCTCGCTAGCTCCATCCTGCCCCGCTCGCCACCATCCTGCCCCACTCGCACCATCCTGCCCCCCCACCACCATCCTGACCCGCTCACTCCATCCTGCCCTGTCGGCTCCATCCTGTCCTTCCACCACTATCCTGCCCTCCCCCCTTCCTGCCCCTCACCACCATCCTGCTTCTCCGGCTCCTCCGGCTCTATCCTGCCCCGCTCGCTCCATTCTGCCACGCTTGCTCCATCCTGCCCCCCCACCACCATCCTGCCCTGCTCGCTCCATCCTGCCCCACTCACCACCATCCTGCCCCGCTGGGCACCATCCTGCCCTCCCCCAATCCTGCCCCCCCCGCCACTATCCTGCTCCTCCGGCTCCATCCTGCTCCTCCGGCTCTATTCTGCCCTGCTCGCTCCATCCTGCCCCGCTCGCTCCATCCAGTCCCGCTGGCTCCATGCTGCCCCGCCGGCTCCATGCTGCCCCACTCGCCACCATCCTGCCCCGCTTGCTCCATCCTACCCTGCCCGCTCCATCCTGCCCCCTCGACCACCATCCTTTCCCGCTCGCTCCATACTGCCCTGCCGGCTCCATCCTGCCCCCCGCCACCATCCTGCCCCGCTCACTCCATCCTGCCCCGCTCACTCCATCCTGCCCCGCTCACCACCATCCTGCCCTCCCTCCATCCTGCCCCTCGCCACCATCCTGCTTCTCCTGCACTTCCGGCTCTAACCTGCCCCGCTCGCTCCATTCTGCCCCGCTCTCTCCATCCTGCCCCCCACCACCACCATCCTGCCCTGCTCGCTCCATCCTGCCCCGCTCACCACCATCCTGCCCCGCTCGCCACCATCCTGCCCTCCCCCCATCCTGCCTTCCACCCGCCACTATCCTGCTCCTCCGGCTCCATCCTGCCCTGCTCGCTCCATCCTGCCCCGATCGCTCCATCCAGTCCCGCTGGCTCCATACTACCCCGCTGGCTCCATGCTAACCCGCTCGCCACCATCCTGCCCCGCTCGCTCCATCCTACCCTGCCTGCTCCATCCTGCCCCCCGCCACCATCCTGTCCCGCTCGCTCCATCCTGCCCCGCTCGCCACCATCCTGCTCCTCCGGCTTCATCCTGCTCTTCCGGCTCCATCCTGCCCCGCTCAGCCACCATCCTGGCCCCCCCAGCCACCATCCTGCCCCCCAGCCACCATTCTGCCCCCTCCAGCCACCATCCTGCCCCCCCCCCCCCAGCCACCATCCTGCTCCTCCGGGTCCATCCTGCCCCGCTCGCTCCATCCTGCCCCGTTGGCTCCATCCTGCCCCTCCACCACCATCCTGCGCCCCGCCACCATCCTGCTCCGCTCACTCCATCCTGCCCCGCTCCCACCATCCTGCCCTCCCGCCACCATCCTGCCCCGCTCACTCCATCCTGCCCCGCACCCACCATCATTCTCCTCCAGCTCCATCCTGCCTCGCTTGCTCCATCCTGCCCCGCACCCACCATCATTCTCCTCCAGCTCCATCCTGCCCTGCTCGCTCCATCCTGCCCCCCCCGCCACCATCCTGCCCCGCTCGCCACCATCCTGCCACCATCCTGCTCCTCCGGCTCCATCATGCCCCGCTCACTCCATCCTGCCCCGCTCGCCACTATCCAACCCTACACCCCATCCTCCGCCACCATCCTGCTCCATCCTGCCCCGCTCCCACCATCCTGCCCCGCCGGCTCCATCCTGCCCCACTCGCTCCATCCTGCCCCGCTCACCCCATCCTGCCCCGCTCGCCCCATCCTGCCCCGCTCGTCACCATCCTGCCTCCCCCCCAGCCACCATCCTGGTCCTCCGCCTCCATCCTGCTCCTCCGCCTCCATCCTGCCCTGCTCCCTCTATTCTGCCCTGCTCCCTCCATCCTGCCCCCTGCTGTTCTTGCTCCCCTGCCTCCATCCTGCCTCCTCTCTTCCTCCATCCTGCCGCCCCTCCACCTCCATCCTGCCCCGCTCCCAGGCTCCATCCTGCCCCACTCGCTCCATCCTGCCCCCCGACACAATCCTGCCCCCCACACCACCACCCCCCCATCACCATCCTGCCCCCCGGCAGTTAGCGGTCATGTGAACGATCAGCTGATCGGTTTCCCAGGCAACAACAGGTCCTAAAGGCCTGTAGGACCTAGAAGACAGAGGTGGAGTGAGCCGGTGGACAGGTGAGTATCCTCACTGAGGATTTTTTACTTTTACTGTGGAGGAGCGGGGGGCCGCGGGGAGCGGAGTATCGCCATATACCATAGTGCTGCTATACATGTACTGTAATGTACCGCCATATACCATAGCGCTGCTATACATGTACTGTAATGTACCGCCATATACTATAGTGCTGCTATACATGTACTGTAATGTACCGCCATATACCATAGCGCTGCTATACATGTAATGTAATGTACCACCATATACCATAGCGCTGATATATATATATATATAGTTCACTCACGTTGACTGAACAAGTTCTGTCAGTCACAGCATGTCAACTACATACATACTCTAGAATACCGAATGCGTTAGAATCGGGCCACCATCTAGTTCATTATAATACTCTTCTTACTATATATAATACATTGTATGAGTCATAGACAAAATAATATGTAACATTGTTGTCAAAATTGGTTTGCAGTTATCAATTGTATGTAATTTTAATACACTCTGTTGATTGTAGGCGTTGACTGTCTGGTCACCTCCCAAATAAGGGAAAGGAATTGACGTCAGACGCCACTTGGACCCGTAGAAGCGGTAGAACACCATCGTCCACCGTCCCCCACTCCCTCTCCCTGCATCAATATACATCAGCCTGTCCGGCTAGGTGGAATAAAGGACTGTGCATCAAACCGGTGAGTGCCGCTATCTTTTTTCTACCAAAGAGAATATTCATACTGCTGTTTTAAAGCGTGCAACACGGTACACTAGGGACCAAAGGCTGATACATAGAACAGCCAGAGCCTGTTCCCATTTTCCGGAGTGCCCAGTTACTCTTCAATTTTGATATAAATAATTTTATTATAATCAGAGAAACATTGAGTACAATCTTATAACTACACCTGCACCCCAGATCTTATGAATAATCATTCTCTCACCACTTACAGAGATGGATACTTAAAACCAATTGGTCTTACAACTGATTAACAGTGCAATTCCACCAAGAATATAACAGGTATTTATTTTGCATATAGCCTTAATTATCAAAAGGTACCCCACATACACTAATACCAGCCTTTATTTTTATTTTAATTGGAAAAAGGTATATCAGGTGTGTCTTGTATCTACAAGATAAGATCACCTTTAGAAAGAACAACACAGCCCGGCATCGGAACAGCCTCCCTACCACCTTATATATCCAATCGTCACTGACAATCACAGCAACAAACATTTCAGGTAACTCTGATGAAGCTCTGTCATGGTACAATATAGTGGGAGCATTTAATACCACCAGGTTAGGACTAACCACATATCTATATTAATGTATTCTAGTACACAAAACCGTGTTTAAACGAGCCAGCTTCAAGAGACTAGGAACAAATTATAATACAACAACCTGAACAATCACTAAGCAGCCACCAGTATCTTATTACCTAGCAAATAGAACATACGGTCACAATCCACTTGCCAAGCAATGACCTCCAATAGAATAATTTAACCAATTTCCTAGAACCAGATACACCATCCGAGGGCACCCCTCAAGAGACGCCACTACAGCAATCTAAGTATAGCACCATATATCCTAGACACCATCCTCTGAAGGTAAGACAATGTTATACAACTAATGGTGGGTTTACACACACCAATCATTGTATCCAATCTCTGAACCAATCTCTGGTTGCAGTGAAATCATGGACATATGGTTCCATTTTGTGCCTGTGTACAACATGGAGCAATCTGTCCATGATTTCACTGCAACCAGAGATTGGTTCAGATATTGGATACAATGATTGGTGTGTGTAAACCCACCATAAGACATAATGCTACCCCAAAAGTAGGGTCATATACTTACAAGCTCACTTTTTATTTCCAGAGTAAAACCAATATCTACATCCTGAGGTATCCCTAGATTACCACTGATGTGGGAACCGAAAGAGCAGCAAGAATATCTACATAACAACATCGCTTATGGTACCTTTACACGCCGCTGCAGAAGGTTAGAAACAACCGAGTGTCTCACGTGCACGAGCACGTTCCAACGGTTGCTAACGGTACCTGATACCGCATTTACACGCCACTACAAGATGCTCTACAGAAGGTTTTTTCTATCCCTGGAAGCACCGACGGGTGCCACAGGTTACCTTCTGTAGAGCACTTTCCCTCATTTACACGCCGCTACCACAAGGTAATATGGGAGGACCTGAGGGAGCAGGGACAACACATAACCCGTGCCAGAGTTGTGGATTACGAAACGCTCGTACGATGATTGGACAATGCAATAGCATCATGATTGGCCAGCCAGCACAGGAAGGATGGCTAATACATGATGCTATTGCAATTGTGTAGTGTGACTGGTCAGCTCCTTAAATATGCCGCCCTTTGCAGGGACAACCAATCGTAACGCAGGAGCTTCCACCAATGATCGCTGATGGGGCGCGGTATCCCGGAGGCTGTGTCACACCCCAGGGAGTTCACTAGGTGTTGCAAAAACCTTCCTGTTCCTCGATTACACGCCGCTACCATTTGAGCACTGCTGAAAAACAGGTGTCGACAGTGACCGGTGGCAACAACCTGATTTACACGCCGCTACCTGACGGTGCAAGATACAATTGTCTCCGACACCCGGTTGTTTCTAACCTTTTTCAATTAGACTGATCCTAAATAATAAAGAATAATGGTATCAGTTACAGGTTACACAAGATCCATCATAACAATGAACAGAAACAACATCTATCGTCGATGATCACGGTATGGCCCACGTCACACACACAGATATTTGTGCAGATATTGTTCACAGATCTCTGGTTGCAGTGAAATCATGGACACATTGCTGCATTTTGTGGCCATGTACAAATGAAGCAATGTGTCCATAATTTCACTGCAACCAGAGATCTGTGAACAATATCTGCACAAATATCTGTGTGTGTGACGTGGGCCTATGACATATATACTAATTATTGCATAAATTAACATAGGTAATCAAGTACACCTAAAACAGTGCAAGAAAAAAATATTTGATCAACGGAGGTAATATATCACTCCTCTAGGTTACTTTATCTACCCCTAAGTAGAGGTATGTATCCTCACATTTCTTATATTAAGCGACAAAAAGCTTTCTCATACTGCTCTCATAAGCTTTCTCAGGGTATGTGCACACTGGGCGGGTTTTCGGCGGTTTACCTGTGTAAACCGCCGTTTTGCATACATTAGTTTTATTTAAATTTATGTTAATCCAAACCGACGTTTGGATTAACATTAAAACTAATGTACACCGCCCAAGGCTGTGCACACACCGGCGGTTACCCAGCGTCATCCGTTGCTAACCCGCAGGTTTCCCAGCGGGTTAGCAAAGAATGACCATGTTCTAAAAACCGGCCGGTTCTGCAGCGGCTGCAAGCAGAAACATGTGCTGCTTCCAGCCGCTGCAGAATCGCCGCCGAGAACACGCTGGGCAGCCGCCGGATACCGCCCGGCTCCCGCAGCTCATACCCGCCAAGAAGCCGGTGCACGGCGCCGGAGCTTCCTGGCGGGTCCCGCCAGCAGCCGCCGACAAACACGCCGGGTAAGTGTGCACTTACCCTCATACTGCTCTCATATCTTTTAGGGCCACGTCACACACACAGATAATTGTGCAGAGATTGTTCGCAGATCTCTGGTTGCAGTGAAATCATGGACACATTGCTCCATTTTGTGGCTGTATATAAATGAAGCATTGTGTCCATAATTTCACTGCAACCAGAGATCTGTGAACAATATCTGCACAAATATCTGTGTGTGTGACGTGGGCCTATTACATACGCACTAATTATTGCATAAATTAACATAGGTAATCAAGTACACCTAAAACAGTGCAAGAAAAAAATATTTGATCAACGGAGGTAATATATCACTCCTCTAGGTTACTTTATCTACCCCTAATGGTACCTTTACACGCCGCTACAACAGGATGGATACAACCCGCTACAGGCTACGATCGTAGCTTGCGTCGTCAATATAGCCCGTAGTAGTGGCGTGTGAAGACGGTAGGAGGCAGCCGGCAACAGATACATCTGTTTCCGAGCACTGCAGCGAGCTGTATCGGCGTGTAAAGAAGCTACAGAAGGGATGTCTAAACACCAGGCGATGTACCTGGTATGTAGCTGGGGCGTGACACAGGCTCCGGGATACCGCGCCCCATCAGCGATCATTGGAGGAAGCTCCTGCATGACGATTGGTAGACGCTGCATAGGGCGGCATATTTAAGGAGCTGACCAGTCACACTACACAATTGCTCGAGCGTCATGTATTAAACAGCCTCCTGCGATGCCTGCCCAATCATGATGTTCTTGCTTTGTCCTATCAGTGTACGGACGTCTCGTACTCCACAATTGTGGCACGCCTATGTGCTGTCCCTACTGCACCAGGTCCGCCCATATTAGCTTGTTGTAGCGGTGTGTAAATGAGGTAAGGTAAGCTACAGATGGCTACTTGAGACACCCGGCGATGTATCTAGCTGTAGATGTAACGTAGCGTAGCGCACCTTGTGGCGGCGTGTAAAGGTGGTGCATTTCCCGTTTGTATCCGTTTGGGCGTGCTCGTGCACGTGAAGTAGCGGGTTGTATCCATCCTGTTGTAGCGGCGTGTAAAGGTACCTTAAGGGTACCTTTACACGCCGCTACAACAGGCTGGATACAACCAGCTACACGCTACAAATGTAGCTTGTAGCGGCAATATAGCCCGTAGTAGCGGCGTGTGAAGACGGTAGGAGACAGCCGGCAGCAGATACATCTGTTTCCGAGCACTGCCCGGAAACAGATGGCTACACAGGCGGTTGTAGCGAGCTGTATCGGCGTGTAAAGAAGGAACCGAAGGGATGTCTATACACCAGGCGATGTACCTGGTATGTAGCTAGGGCGTGACACAGGCTCCGGGTTACCGCGCCCCATCAGCGATCATTGGAGGAAGCTCCTGCATGACGATTGGTAGTCGCTGCATAGGGAGGCATATTTAAGGAGCTGACCAGTCACACTACACAATTGCTCGAGCGTCATGTATTAAACAGCCTCCTGAGATGCCTGGCCAATCATGGCTTTCTTGCTTTGTCCTATCAGCGTACGGACGTCTCGTAATCCACAATTGTGGCACGCCTATGTGCTGTCCCTGCTGCACCAGGTCCGCCCATATTAGCTTGTTGTAGCGGTGTGTAAATGCGGTAAGATGAGGTACAGATGGCTACTTGAGACACCCGGCGATGTATCTAGCTGTAGATGTAACGTAACGTAGCGCACCTTGTGGCGGCGTGTAAAGGTGGTGCGTTTACCGTTTGTAACTGTTTGTGCGTGCTCGTGCACGTGAAGTAGCGGGTTGTATCCAGCCTGTTGTAGCGGCGTGTAAATGTAGCTTAAGTAGAGGTATGTATCCTCACATTTCTTATATTAAGCGACAAAAAGCTTTCTCATACTGCTCTCATAAGCTTTCTCATACTGCTCTCATATCTTTTAAGCGGCCGTCACACGCTTCCATATCGCTAGCGATATTGTTAGCGATCACGTGCACGCGCGATCGCTAACAATATCGCTCACATCGCTGGTGAGATGTCACACAAACAGACTCACCAGCGATGTGGACCAGCGAGATCGCTGGTTACTAAGGTACACATCGGGTTACTAGGCGCCGCGCGTCGCTTAGTAACCCGACGTGTACCATAGTTACCATCTCCCAGCATAGGCTCTGCCGCTGGGAGATCGTTCATCGTGGTGTTATACACCACGATGAGACAGATCGTGAAATCGTTCATCGCAAGATCTGAGCTCCGGAGCTCAGATCTCGATTTTGCGATTTCATCAATTCTCGCTCGTCGTATCTTGCCGTCACACGCACAGACATCGTTCAAGCGATGTTAAATCTGGCGCGTTCAAGCGATATCTTTCAAGATATCGTAGCTTGTGACGGCCGCTTAAGGGCCACGTCACACACAGATAATTGTGCAGAGATTGTTCGCAGATCTCTGGTTGCAGTGAAATCATGGACACATTAATCCATTTGTATACTGCCACAAAATGGAACAATATGTCAATGATTTCATTGCAACCAGAGATATGCGACCAATATCTGCACAGATATCTGTGTGTGTGACGTGGCCCTTACTCGTATGGCCACTTTATACGCGGCTACATTTCTAGCTTATCCACAGGTAACTTACTGGCTGCAGTGAAATCATGGAGACATGGTTCTATCTTGTTGCTGTGTACAAATGGAATAATGTCTCCATGATTTCACTGCAGCCAGTAAGTTACCTGTGGATAAGCTAGAAATGTAGTTGCGTGTAAAGTGGCCATTATTCTCTAAATAGACTAATTCCTGTACCTTGCGGTCAGATTTCATATCACTTGATAGTCCCTCATCAAGGCACTGTAAGCACAATAAGGTTCGAGTCCATATAGGACCATTATTTCATTAGGTATGAAAACCTATTCTCAAATTTCACTTTTTTGGTGCCTGACCACCCTTATGTACGTGTTTTCACTTATTTAAAAGAACCTCGTTGACATTAGGGGTCACATAAAGTAACCTAGAGGAGTCATATATTACCTCTGTTGATCAAATATTTTTTTTCTTGCACTGTTTTAGGTGCACTTGATTATCTATGTTAATTTATGCAATAATTAGTATGTATATCATACCGTGATCATCGACGATAGATGTTGTTTCTGTTCATTGTTATGATGGATCTTGTGAAACCTGTAACTGATACCATTATTCTTTATTATTTAGTATCAGTCTAATTGAAAAAGGCAAGCCAGCCGAAACATCTTATTTTTGACTGATGTTTTCAATAAAACCCTTTTTTGAATGCAAGAAGTTTCTCTCAATTCATATATTTTGTGTGCCAAGGTTATCTATATAGACTGTCTACCCCCCATGTAACCCAAAAAAAAATACTTTGTAAAGTTCAGAGTTAAGAGGTCCGAGGGCTTATCTGATTCTGCTGTCCCCGGCTGGCACAGTCCTCCCCGCCTCCTGGCTGTGTCTGCCGCCTCCTCTTCTGTGATGCAAGCACCAGAGCCCGCCCTGGTAAAAGTTATGCTGTATGTGTAATAGCCCACAGGTGACGGGATATGCAAGGACTGCACGGAAGACAGAGTGTTAAACAAATGCACTTTTAATACAACTGGGGGAAAAGTGCGGGAAAGAAGGGGAAGGAGCGCGAAGGTGTGCAAAAGTAAATACAATATATATAACCACTGTGACTAGTTTGTCAAGAATGCAAGGTCTCTGAATGTCTTTAAATAAAGAAATGCAAAGTCTTTATCAAGCAAGATGCAGAGTGTTTGTTTTCTTTCTATTACTTGTATATCGAACTGCAGAGTCTTTTCCTATTTGTTCCTAACTAAAACAGTGTGCACACTTTACTGCGAGTTTTACTGCAAGATTTACTGCGAAGTACCTCGTAGCCGTCGGGGCCCGTAATTCGCTGACAGGTGTCTCTCGAGTTCAGACTTTGTCCTGGATCTCTGCCTTGCTCGTGCAGTCTGGCTCCTCTCTCCACATCCAGTCTCTTTAGGTCTGTGACTCTCTCTGCAACACACGTGGAAGTTGTCTCTCTTCTCCTTGTGGAGACCCCACCCATTCATCTCCTGGACTGTTCCATGTCACTCTCAGCAGCAGGGGTTTTTATCTCTGCTATCCTTTCTTTTTGGCAGCAGGTGGCAGTATAACACAAGGAAGAGTCCACAAAACAGTCCTTCAACCATATTTATTAATGTTAACAGGTCTTACATATGCAGGATGGGCTCTGGTGCTTGCATCACAGAAGAGGAGGTAGCAGACACACAGCCAGGAGGCAAGGAGGACTGTGCTAGCTGAGGACAGCAGAAACAGATAATCCCCTCAGACCTCTTAACTCTGAACTTTACAAGATGTTTTTTTCAGGTTACGGGGGGTGTGGGGGGGGGGGGTAGAGACATGCTACACACCTTCCATGAATGCTGCATATAAAAACAATAGTACAGTGGTCTGTTTTTATGTGAGTTCTCTCTACGGAGCCAAAGCGGCAGGAGCAGCCTGGCATATCTGGAGTGTTGAGGACCTGTGGTTACCTAATTACCGGGATAAACATACTGAGGACCTGCGGTGACGTGGTATCCGGTCCGGCAGGATTACTTGAAATTCGCGGAGTACGGAGTTGTGAACGCAAACACCGGCAGGACGGCAGCACTAATAGAAAGAGGCGACCTGGAGCCCCATCACCCACACGTTTAATCTTGGTTGTGTAGAAGTACACAACCATTATGGGTGAGTGCACTGGCACTTTTTATTTATACAAATAGCCCTGTGTGTCTACACATGCGCCCTTTTCTTTTTCTTTCTGCATGAATGCTGCATACACACTGCATTCAGTGATGCTTTCACTTTGAAAAGCACCAGGGGGGGACAGGTTTTCTTTAACCACCTATAAATCAGTGCAGCTGGTGATTGACGTGTGCAGCATGACAGCACTATTTTATTTATTTATTTTTTTACTTTATTTCTCTCCTGTGGGCTTGTTTTTCTGCTGTAAATCGCCACCCCCTTGGATGAGTCTGGATGAGAGGGAGGGAGGATGGGGTTCGGCTTACAGCAGAAAGACAAGCCCACGGGGGAGAAATAAAAAAACCTAAATAGTGATGTCACGTTACACCTGCCAATCTCCTGCAGCCCTGATTTAGTGTGGTTTAATCCTGGTGGTTGGTTCCCTTTAAGGCTGCTACCTCATGCCAGGAGACCCAGTGGTTGGGCCATGAATTTTGATCTGATCAGAGTAAGGGTACCTTTACACGCCGCTACTGGCGGGTGGATACAACCAGCTACTTCACGTGCACGAGCACGCACAAACGGTTACAAACGGTCAACGCACCATCTTTACACACCGCCACAAGCTACGCTACGCTACGTTACATCTATCTCTGGATACACCGCCGGGTGCCTCAAGTCACCTTCTATAGCTCATCTTACCTCATTTACACACCGCTACAACCAGCTAATATGGGTGGACCTGGTGCAGCAGGGACAGCACATAGGCGTGCCACAATTGTGGATTACGAGACGTCCGTACTCTGATAGGACAAAGCAAGAACATCATGATTGGGCAGGCATCGCAGGAGGCTGATTAATACATGACGCTCGAGCAATTGTGTAGTGTGACTGGTCAGCTCCTTAAAATGCCGCCCTATGCAGCGTCTACCAATCGTAACGCAGGAGCTTCCACCAATGATCGCTGAAGGGGGGGGGGCGGTATCCCGGAGGCTGTGTCACGCCCCAGCTACATAACAGGTACATTGCCTGGTGTCGACACATCCCTTCTGTTGCTTCTTTACACGCCGATACAGCTCGCTACAATCGCCTGTGTAGCCACCTATTTCCGGGCAGTGCTCGGAAACAGATGTATCTGTTGCCGGGTGCCTCCTATCGTCTTCACATTCCGCTACTACGGGGTATTTTGCCGCTACAAGCTACATTTGTAGCCTGTAGCTGGTTGTATTCACCCGCCAGTAGCAGCGTGTAAAGGTACCCTTATGGTACCTTTACACGCCGCGACGGCAGGCTGGATACATCCCACTACAGGCTACAAATGTAGCTTGTAGCGCCAATGTAGCCCGTCGTAGCGGCGTCTGAAGACGTGACGATACAGCCGGCAACAGATACATCTGTTTCCTAGCTCTGCTCGAAAACTGATGGCTACAACGCCGATGGTAGCGAGCTGTATCGGCGTGTAAAGAAGCAACGGAAGGGAACTCGGGACAGCCTGCGATGTAGCTGCAATGTAGCTAAGGCGTCACCTATGCTCCGTGTTACCGCGCCCCATGTGCGATCATTGGTGGAAGATGGTGCGGTCCGATTGGTTGTCGGCGCACAGGGCGGCATATTTAAGGAGCTGACGAGTCACACTACACAATTGCTCGAGCGTCAAATATTAATCAGCCTCCTGCGATGCCTGGCCAATCATGGTCTTATTGCTTTGTCCTATCAGCGTACGGACGTCTCGTAATCCACAATTGTAGCACGCCTATGTGCTGTCCCTGCTGCACCAGGTACGCCCATAGTAGCTGGTTGTAGCGGTGTGTAAATGAGCTACAGCTGGCTACTTGAGACACCCGGCGATGTAGCTAGCTATAGATGTAGCGTGGCGTAGCGCATATTTTGTCGCGGCGTGTAAAGGTGATGCTTTGAGCGTTTGTAACTGTTTGAGCGTGCTCGTGCACGTGAAGTAGCGGATTGTATCCATCCTGTTGTAGCGGCGTGTAAAGGTACCCTTATGGTACCTTTACACGCCGCCACAACAGGATGGATACCAACGGCTACTTCACGTGCACGAGCACGCCCAAACCGTTACCAACGGGAACCGCACCCTCTTTACACGCCGCCACAAGGTGCGCTACGCTACGCTACATCTACAGCTAGCTACATCGCCGGGTGTCGCAAGTAGCCGTCTGTAGCTCAGCGTACCAGCTTTACACACCGCCACCACAGAGTGATCTGGGAGCAACAAAGGCAGGACGTAAAACAAATAGGCGTGCCACAGACCTGTACGCCGCGCCCAAACCACAACCATTGGCCAACAGTACGGAGTTGTGATTGGGCACGACGGAAAGGGCGGATGGCCGAGACGTGCCGTACTAGTGATCGGAGTGTGGCCTGGAATAAGCGCTTGTGACATGGTGGAGCATGCTGAATGCATCGAAATCGATGGTAATGGGTCACGCTAGAGCGGTGGCCAGTCACATACCCCGTGTGTATCAAAGTAGCGGTCCGGGGCTATGTGTGCGTAGTACAAGTGTTTGCCTTGTCACGCACGATCAGCGCTTGTGACAGCGGCGTGTGCCGATTGCACTGAGGTGCGTTTGTGTGACACACAGTAGCGGCTTACAACACACAGTATGTGCGTTTTCTGTAAAAATTCTATCTGTGTCAACTGTGGCGAAGTATGTGTGAATACAGGCTGAATGGGGTTTAATATATGTGCTCACAGATGTGAATGTAGTGGAACAGCTCCCAAGGCAACATGTCAAAGATCTGTGTGACAGTGTATTTGCAAACACCTGACAAGAATATGTCCTGCACCAATGTGCTGTGTGCAGGGGACCCTCTGCCTACATCAAAATAAAGGATCATGTACGCACAATGACCACAA
The DNA here is from genome assembly GCA_033576535.1 of Allobates femoralis. Classification (NCBI taxonomy): domain Eukaryota; kingdom Metazoa; phylum Chordata; class Amphibia; order Anura; family Aromobatidae; genus Allobates; species Allobates femoralis. The sequence continues at coordinate 216,353,427 of JARQOC010000006.1, read as the reverse complement.
ACACTGTTGCCCAAAATCCTTTCACAAAAACATGGCGACCCACACATATTGTGTGCACAATCCCAGCCAATAGGTGGCTCGGACATCCCAGGCCCCCACCCAACCCTGCATCACATTGCCCTCCTCCACCAAGTAATCAGGCTCACACAGATGATTTTGGATCCAACATAAAAAGGTTTAATATATAGCATGAACGGGGTGACGCACCTTTTTAAATAGCCCAACGCGCAGTGACACGACCGACACACTTATGCGGCACCTACTACAGAAGACCCACAGTGCAGTGCGTACAACATGGCTATGATCAGTATACTGAGTACTAACTTTCATTGTGGTATGGGTTTGTGTGCATCTGTGTCTGCGCTGCGCGCAGTGCCACACACGGAACACTTCTACGGCAGCTGCTGTACAAGAAGCCAGAGCGGTACGTAACACACACTTGTGCGCTGTGTACAGCATTATTCGTTATCATGTGTTGAGTGTGCACACTGTATGAAGATCATGAGGCATTTGGTAGTTTTCTTACGTCAAGTCTGTGTCCGAGTTATTGTACTAATATATGATCGTGCATACGGCGCGTATGTGTAGTGCTGAAGGGACAGCTCATCCAAGATGGAGGGCTGTGAGGCATGGGCCAATCGTAACGCAGCATCTTCCACCAATGATCGCAGAAGGGGGCGCGGTAACACGGAGCCTGGGTGACGCCTTAGCTACATTGCAGCTACATCGCCGGGTGTCCAGAGTTCCCTTCTGTAGCTTCTTTACACGCCGATTCAGCTCGCTACAATCGGCGATGTAGCCATCTGTTTATGGGCAGTGCACGGATACAGAGGTATCTGTAGCCGGCTGTGTCGTCCCGTCTTCACACGCCGCTACTACGGGCGATATTGGCGCGACAAGCTACAATCGTAGCCTGTAGCGGGTTGTATCCATCCTGTTGTAGCGGCGTGTAAAGGTACCATTAGGGATGAACGAGTACACTCGCTACTCTTCGGAACTCTCCGAATAGTAGCGGTATTCGGCTACTTGCTACTCTCCGAGTATCTTATGGTTACTCGGGAGTAGCGAGTAGTCCGATTACTTTTGCGGTGTATCTATAGATACGCTGCGAAAGTACCCTAAAAGTGAATAAAAGTTGTTTAAAAATAATAAAATTATATACTCACCTATCCGACGCCTGCACCAGAACTGTCCCAGAAGACCTGCGATCACCAGGACCTTGCAATCTGGCCAATCAGGTGGCTGCTAGCGATCATGTGGTTGTGACGTGTCGCCATCTGATTGGCCAGATTGCTACCGGCCATCTGATTGGCTGGAAATCACAAGTCCTTGTCAGGTGATCGCAGTTCTTCTGGGACGGTCCTGGTGCAGGCGTCGGATAGGTGAGTGTATCATCTTATTATTTTTAACAACTTTTATTCACTTTTAGGGTACTTTGGCAGTGTATCTATAGATACACTGCAAAAGTAATCGGACTCGCTATACTCGCAACGAGTATCGAGTACCGGTACCTACTCCTTGCGAGTATAGCGAGTCAGAATATTACGGTACTCGCTCATCCCTAATCAGAGTCCATATTTCACAGATGTAGTGGATAAAGAATTGGGTTTCCCTTAGATTTGCTGATGGCGGGACATGGATGGATAAATCCTAGGTGCCAGGTAACCAATGCCTCTAGAAATCTCTTGTCTAATATAAACATAATTCAAATATTATAATAAGTAGAACTTTCTACTAGGAAACTTTAGAGTGCTATTGACATCATATCTGGGCAGGACTATCTGCAACCTGTGAAATGAATTTTTGAAAAAAATTGCAAACCTCCAGCAAAAACGCCAATTTCATTTCTAGAGTACATCATGTGGATAGGTGAAGAGTACAGAATAGTTTTCTCTGGTAAACCCATTTGACTCCATTATGAACATATCTACAATATATGAATGATCTAAGGGCCCTTTCACATGAGTGTTTTTTTCAAATCGCGGCAGATGCGGTGAAAAAACCGCATCTGCCGTGATTACCGCATACCGGCTGCACTTGCGGCACGGTTGCGGCGCGGTTGCGGTAAACGCCATACAAGATATAGGCGGACTTGCGGCAGGTGTGGCAAGTGCGGTTTTGGCACTTGCGGCAGGTGCGGCCGCGAAAAAAACCGCGGCTGACAGCATTTTGTTTCGCGGCCTCACCTGCCGCAAGTGCCAAAACCGCACTTGCCGCAAGTCCGCCTATACCTTGTATGGCGTTTACCGCAACCGCGCTGCAACCGTGCCGCAAGTGCAGCCGGTATGCGGTAATCGCGGCAGATGCGGTTTTTTCACCGCATCTGGCGCGATTTGAAAAAAACGCTGATGTGAAAGGGCCCTTAGAAGTTCTATCACAATTGTACCCTCAGGTCATCCGCACATTCTGTGCAGGTACGTGTTTGGCATTTCCATTGTAAAGTACTTTGGACTCATGTTGTAAGATTTTATAAAAATAGAAGGCACCTGAAATTCAGAGTGTGATTTATGAGCTACAGATAAACATTTATCATCGTTCCATTCTTGGTGATGGAGTAATAGGTAAAAAGAATGCTGTAAATCACACATTATTGGCTGCAACAACTTTATGAGTGACCACAATGAGAAAAACAAACATACGGAAGGTTGTTTGGATACTTCATTGGCATTGTGTAAGTGGAAACCATATGCTTACAAAAGGGTATTTAAGAGGTAGATGGGGCATAGGTTATGAACAGCACACGAAATATCTTGTCATATTTAGACATTTGTTAATCATAACTCTTAAAGAGAAAGACACCCAAAACTGAACATCATTCAAAAAGTCTCAAAAGACAAGGGGTGAATTACAAAAAAACAATCTTTATTGATAAACTCATTAATTTTTTTTTACAAAAAGAAGTACCGTATATACTCGTGTATAAGCCGAGTTTTTCAGCCCAAAATTTGGGCTGAAAAGTCCCCTCCTCGGCTTATACACGAGTCATATACGGTGGTGGGGGCTGTGGAGGCTGGAGGAGGCGGGGGGAGGCTGCTGTATGAGCGGCCCCGTCACGTGGGGCCGCTCATTATATATGCACTGCTTCCCCCTGTCAATCAGCGGCAGGGGGAAGCAGTGCATATAGCCCCCCTAAAGCTGGCACTGTCCCCCCTTGTAAGGGCCCCCCCCGCTGCTTATACATTACCATCCCGGTGTTCTGATCGGCGCCGCTCCTCGGTGCTTCTTCATCCTCCCGTCCTCGCTGGCTGCATCCGGGATCTCCGGCTGTCGCAGCGATATGACGTCATCGTGCGACGGCCGGAGATCCCGGATGCAGCCAGCGAGGACGGGAGGATGAAGAAGAAGCACCGAGGAGCGGCGCCGATCAGAACACTGGAATGGTAATGTATAAGCAGCGGGGGGGGGGGCCCTTACAAGGGGGGACAGTGCCAGCTTTTGGGGGCTGTTGGTACCCCCAGGGGGCTGCTGGGTACCCCCTAGGGGCTGCTGGGTACCCCCTGGGGGCTGTTGGTACCCCCAGGGGGATGTTGGTACCCCCAGGGGGCTGTTGGTACCCCCAGGGGGCTGTTGGAACCCCCAGGGGGTGCTGTATAACCCCTGGGGGCTGCTGTATATACTGTTGAGGCCTGTATACCACTGGGGCTGCTGTATATACCACTGGGGCTGCTGTATATACCACTGGGGCTGCTGTATTTACCACTGGGGCTGCTGTATATACTGGTGGGGTCTGTATATACCACTGGGGAGGCTGCTGAATACCACTGGGGTTGCTGTATATACTACTGGGGCCTGTATATGCCACTGGGGAGGCTGCTGTATACTACCATTGGGGGGCCTGTATACCACACTGCTGGGGTCTGTACACCTGTGCTGGGGTCCACCCTCGGCTTATACACGAGTCAATAGGTTTTCCCAGGTTTTGGGGGCAAAAGTAGGGGGGTCGGCTTATACACGGGTCGGCTTATACACGAGTATATACGGTATGTATAATAAATAGAAACACCAAGATCAAAAATTACTTGGCTAATTGGAGATGTAAAAATGCTTTTTAAAGAGACAAGTGCCCCAGGCAGAGAAGATACATAGAAGTAACACCAAAAATCAGCATCAGTAAACCACAACTCATGAACATGGGAGAGATTGATTAATATCTGATGGGCAGGAGAATCAGATCCTGGAGACAGATCAAAGTGTCACTTATCTTCCAATGATATTCTCCAAAGATGCCCCATATGATGTTAAGAAAGATAGCCCTAAAGGCCCCTTTACACGCAGCTACAGGTAACAGGTTTTCCACAGGTAACTTACTGGTTGCAGTGAAATCATGGAGACATGGTTCTATCTTGGTGCTGTGTACAAATGGAACTATGTCTCCATGATTTCACTGCAGCCAGTAAGTTACCTGTGGAAAACCTGTCACCTGTAGCTGCGTGTAAAGGGGCCATAAGGGTACCTTTACATGTCACAACATTGCATGCAATTTCACTTGCAACTTACTGGTTGCAGTGAAATCATGGACACATTGTTCTATCTTGTTGCTGTGTACAAATTGAACAATGTCTCCATGATTTCACTGCAAACAGTAAGTTGCAAGTGAAATTCCTAGAAAAGTTGCCGTGTGTAAAGGTACCCTTAGATTCATTACAATATACAGGCATTTAAATCAAAATAGAGCCGGAATTATCTATATATCCAAGTATTAGGACACTGGGACCCTAAGGGGTGTCCTATAGAGCCTCTAATACATACAATACTTCACTGAGTAGTACCTATATAGAGGTAAAAGGGCTACTAAACACTAAAACAATAGGTTAAGGATAATCTTTAAGGAGGACTGAAATCTGTTTCTCACAACTATTAATGATAACTAAGTGGATCAGACTGCAATGAAGTTCACACTATAAGGTCACCTGAGATAGAAGGACTTTCACAAATACTCAACAATGGGAACTCCAATTGATGAGTCGCAAGTGGTAGGATAAGGAACCCAAAATTTTTAATATGTGAGGTGAGTTTGGCTAGGGTCATGCTTGAGCCATGGAAGCACTAAAAGATAACGTATTTCTCTATTGCAAATTGTGAAAAACGCAAGCCTTAATGCTTCCATAGGCTCCCATGCAAAAAATGCAGCGTCAAAATGCAATACTTTTGACACTAGGCATTTTTGCAAAAGCTCTAAAAAAAGCGGTAAGTAGCGTTTTTAGGGGTGTTTGCAAAAACGCATGCGTTTTTTTAACATGGGAGCCTATGGGGAAACGCATGCTAAAAAGGGAAAAAATGGCAAGTGAAAAAACTGCCTCCTTTAACGCATCCCTGCAAAGGACGCTCCCTCCAAATGTTACCCTAGCCATAGTGAGCTCAATAAATATCAAAGAAACGAAATAAAGTTACAAATACGGAGCCACTCCACCATCACATTAGCAGCAATGGGTCCTGGTACATACATAGACTAATACTCCACATATGTAGTACTTCAGATTCTCCAGTGAGTGGATTTGAAACTAGGACCCATTGGTGCTAATGTGATGGTGGAGTGGCTCTGTATTTGTTACTTTTATTTTGACTATGATATAGTTACAATTGCATGGCCCTAGTTTAGACTGTTGCTAAATTTACCTCTGACAGCGGCAATACACCATCTGATATTTATATGTACGATTAAGATATTCATTCTCATGGTATCAAAAAAATGATGAGTGATTTTACTATCTGTCCCTTCTGTGGATCTTTTTCCATTTGCTGCCTGCTTTTAAGGTATCAGACCTTCATGTGCAGTTTACCTCTAATATGCTGTTCAAGGATAATACTCTCTTGGCAACATGACACATTGTGAATGTATTTCCATTGCATAAAGTCCCTCCACTATAGTAGTAGCATGGCGGGCTCACGACTGTGAGGGCTGTAAGAGGTACCTTATTATAAGCCTCTCGTACACGTTCCAGACTGGTCCTTGACAATGATTTGATTATAATGTGACTTTTTTCGTTTGGGACACTTTTTTCGAGGAAGGTTTTCAGTCCTCCACTTTAGTGTGTCCATACAATGGATCGGAATGAGTTGGTTCCAGTGTCCGAGCTTATATCTTACTATAGAATACTCTGTATGATTGTTATGGTTAATCTAACCTGTATGTTTGATTTAAAAAAAGCACTAGTCATAATTTGTGTCAATATATTTCACACTGTCAAATATATTCTGCTGTCCCTTTTGTTCTTTTAAAATGTGGTAATTGACACTGAATTGCCATTGTGGTGCAGCCAATACATGGCTGTGTGCTTTGCAATGTAAAATCTGGATGCGAGTTCTTTGCTGAAGTTCTCTACAGAATAAAGGAATTTTATATTTATTTTAAAACAAAACAGAGTTGTGTTCAATAAATATTACCGTAGTTTCATCCTTGCTTTCCTAATTTAACATGTTTCAGAGTGTACCTTATATTTTAAATACCTATTTTTATATGATAATGACAAAAACACACCAGTTAGTTTTTAAACAATTTATTAGAATATATTAGAACATAACCTTTTATCTGAAATTTTGATATATTTTAATAATTGAATTTATCATCTTTTTCCTTGATATTAGTGAAGTATGTAAGATGACTCTACATAGAATCCTGTGTTGATAATGGATTGCTGACATGTTACATGTATTTTATTTCCGGCCTCCTCTTTATAGGTCTTTTGTGTGTATCTGTAATGTGATTTTAGTCTCCTGACGAAGTGTGCGGATGTGCATGAAACGCGTAGAGATCAATAAAATCAAGTGGTATATCTACATTTGTTGGTTCATTAAAGGCAGCGCAAGGTTTAATCCACCTTTTCTTTTCTTCGTACATGGTTTTCCTGCACACCTGGTGGTTCGGTACAGCCGGATACCGTCAATAATGCTTGTGTCCCACACAACCATACTAGGTGAGTGTGATCCCTAGTTACAATCCCTTTTGTTTATCACAGATAAGACCCTATGCTGCACTGTTCTTTTTTATAGCTTGCTCAGGGATTTGTGAAAGTCACAACCCCTATAATAGCATGGGAACCCTTACATCTGATGCAGCTCCACAGGGTAAAAAGTTTGAGCGGCAGAAGGGATGGATCAATACTGCACTGCCAGAGGTGAACCTTGCTTCCCTGTTGCCTGGAGAAAACTGCAAAATGACGTGCGACACCCACCAGGGTCATGGGGTACTTGGGACCAGGCTGGTTGCTTCGGTGGGAGATCACGGGGGCTCAGACCTGGCTCCGTGGACTTGGGAGTGCAGTAAAAGGAGATTATTTACAAGGGAAAGTTTGTGACGCCACCTGTGGTACTCGGCCAGGGGTGACTGATGCTGCTCGGTATGACCGCTGGGGCAGATGATAGTACAGCCAGGATGGTATGGCTCCCCACAGGTGGAGCGGGACTAAAGTCTATTGTGGGGTTGATGATTGTTGTGGTGCAGGACGGAGGGTGCATGCAATAATTAGAGGACATAAGAAGGTGCAGTTTCCGTTACCTTTACTCGATGATCAGTCAAGTTCACCCAGTCAGGTGCTGTGCTCCTCCAATGTGCAGCCAGGCTAGTTCCCAGATGATCAGGGCCACTGTGCCAAGTCACAACTCCAAACCTGTCCTGGTTGATCTTCTCCTGTGCCGAATACTCTCATTCTTTCCAGCTCATTCATGGACAGGGTCCCAGGTTGGTGGCTGTGGGGCTTGTCGGGGCGACGGCATTGGCATGTCCCCTGACACTAGTTCTAGCCACGTCCCCGGCGATTATCCACGGTAGGTAGCTACTGCTCGTGCAGAAGTCATGGCCTCTGATTTTGCTGACTGAGGCGTGCAGCATTCCCACCAGATTGGTGCCAGTCCCCTTGGGCAACCTGTCCCTTTGCCCAACTTGGGTTGGGCCAGATTCAAGGCACACGAGTGGCTTCCTCAGTCCCGTGTCCTCTGGGACCTCTTTGTCCTGCATCTGTTCCGGACGCTATCCTTCAATGTTGTCCTCCTTTCTCTCACTAACTCTCTCTGCTAACCCCTCCTCCAGCTAGGAGATGGGCCCCTCCCTCAAAAGGGTGGACTTGGGATGGTGTTGTGTGCAATTGTTGTGTCTTGGGTTTGCGACCCCTCTCACCTGGGAACGGTGACCCCACACCTGTGGAGAAGGAGCAGCATCACTGTGGCAACCAGTCCGCAGGGGTGCCACAATCCCCCTTGGCCGAGCACAGCATGTCCGCGGACTGCAAAACAAGTACAGGTTGTTATAAAAAACTGACAAAATATTTTCACGTGCACAATTCAACAGTAACAACAATGATAGCATTTTCTTCCCTTTATGGGAGGTGCTGACTTAAATGTTGCATCAGTTTCTAAAATAATATAAAATAATATAACACAAAAATAATATAACACAAAATAATATAACACAAACAGGCAAAAGTCCTCAACATTTTTCTGCAAAGGCCCATGACTCACCGTAGCCGGGGGTACACGTAGCGGGCGTTGCTTCTCCTCCAGTCACGGAACCGCGCCTGCGGTGGTGTAGGCCCAGTGGTCCAGATCAATAGGGGAAATGGCGGAACAGTAGGGGTGATTTGTCTTCGTGACGCCACCTGCGGGTGTTCTGGTAACTTTACCAGTGCTGCGGGTTCTCCAGGGATGTTAAGCAGCTAGATGGGACGCTCCCCACAGGATGAGCGGGAGTCCCCGGAGTCGGGGGCTGCGCAAGATGTTGTGAGGCAGCTGTGGGGTGCTGCGCGCTGAATCCAGGAGTAACGTACAACCACACAAAGTCTCTTTTAGGTACCTTTACTGGATGATAATCAGGTACACTCGGACTGGGATAGTAGAGTCGGCACTTCTGGAGGTTCACTGCAAGCAGTGTTAGGCTTCCTTTCTCTAGTTCTGATGCTAAGGTCGGGTGGATGTGGAATCCAGCCGGACCGGGCAGTGTGTTCAATGGAACTTGCTTCACTGAGGGCACTGTAAAAGGGTCTGAGCAGGATCAGTACTCTTCCCTGGGCTCTCGTGGGTAGGTGCATCAGGTGGGAACAGGTGGCTAAACCTCCTGTTGATGGTGCTGGTTCTCTGTGATGGCTCGGTGGCTCACCCAGCTTCGGTTCCAGTAACCGGTTATTAAGGAAAGAGTCAGAATAACTCTGTGTTCCTGAGAGGTGTTCTCCTTCTTCCTCTCATCCCAATTGCAGGGATTTCCTCACTTGCTAGCAGGCTGATTGGGCCTAGTGTGTCCCTCATAGGATGGAGGTCTCACACAGGCTGGCAGCTCTTGTAGCGACTGCACACACTCTGTGCCTGGCAGCTCTTGTAGTGTCTGCCACACTCTGAAGTTTCTCCCTCCAAGACTCTATTTATAGGGGGAACTGGTTCAAAGTCACCAGTGGAGCTCCCCCTAGAGGCTCGGGGTGAAACCAGGTGTTCTAAGGTGTTGTTGTGTTGTTTGGTGTTTTGTGAGTTTTGCTTTGCTGTTACTTACTCCATTTGTGCCTAAGGATTTCTGTGGTGCCCAACAGGTGCCAGGGTGCCACACCCATAGCCGGGAAGATCCCTCACCTGATTCAATTACAAATTGGTGGGAACCGCCTCAACCCACCTGTACTTCGTCCCCGGGCATGGCTATGGGATGCAAAGAGTATTCGCTGGACTCAAAATCTTTGGCCACACCAGAGGGTTATTTATGGGTCAAGGTGCAAAGCGCAATTTATCCTGAGTGCACTTCGCAAGGCTGGCTTTGAAACCAACTAGGAGCTTGTTAATTAGTGCTATATACAAGAAAGTTCAGATCATATCATTGTTCCATAATCATATCGTCCATTTGTCACATAAAACATCCACATACACACAATGCCTTTCCGGCTACCCATATTATTATCTACATACTACTATATACAACTCTAGTACCTAGCAAAGTAATCTACTCTGTACACGGATAATTTAACTAAACGGCTTTTAACTATTCACAGTTACAAACCAAACAAGGTCATTTACTAACTGTTTTAAATTATTCTAAACTACAGTATATAAACTCTCAAACCTTAATCAGGTAACTCTATTTACATTTGTGCAATATCTGCCCTTCTACTTCTTTTGTTTCCAGGGCAATATTTTTGCCAGCTGGTAACCTCCTCTGCAGGGGAGTACCTGTAGACCTCCGCTGTAGTCACCTGACCACAAAATTCCTCTGCCGCAGCTTCGCTCTTGAGGTGGAGGTGATTTGTTCCATGAAGACTTTATTGGTCGGCGGGAAAAGCCAGCTGATGGTGGGCTTAGCTGGTGCTGCAGGGTGTGTGGATTCTGCAGCCGGGGCTAATGCCGCAGAGAGTTCTGCAGGCTTTGCAATGGCTGGGTTCGAGGAGGGCACCTGCGCCAACACCTTCCTTCTTACATTCAGCACATACCACACGTGGTGACCTACGTGCTGGGTGTATTCTACCCACTCCCTTGGGTACAAGTCTCAGCTGGGAGACCGCCGTGGCAAATGGAACTCAATGTCTCTTCAATTTATGAAGATTTCATTAATCATGTGGGGCTCCTGAATGAAACCCCACCTTTGTGGACATCAAAATTTACCACCAAACCTCGCCTCCGCTTTAGTTAGCCGTTGGTTTGAGCCTTCCGAACCTGGATCTTGGCTTTAAGGTTTTTGTCTTTATGAGCCCGCCACCCAGCCTGGTATCTCCGCTTCTCTTCTGCTTGTTGCCAATATTCCGCCTCAGGAATTATCTCCAGTACATCACCCACGTCGGCTTCCCTTGACTGGGCCTCACCAGGAAACCACATCAGCTCTTCTCCCCGGTGTACTCAGCGTAAGTGGACCTTCTCCACTGGGTTCAGGTTTCAGCTGGGCCGGCAACTTATTTCCCAGAGCCACACTCTTGTCCCACCCCAGATCTCTGGATGCTAGGCTTCCCCACTCCCATGTCCATCCCTTCCGGACACTCTCCTCCAACGTTCTCCTCCTTTCTCTCTCACTAACTCTCTCTGCTAAACCCTCCTCCGGCTAGGAGATGGGGCCCTCCCTCAAATGGGTCCACCCGAACCCCCCAGCCTGGACTTGGGATGATGTTATGTGCAATTGTTGTGTCTTGGGTTTGCGACCCCTCACCTGGAAACGGTGACACCACACCTGTGGAGTAGGTGCAGCATCACTGTGGCAACCAGTCCGCAGGGTTGCCACAGACGCGCCCACATAGTACATTTTTAAAATCATTAGAAAGAAATCTGGTTCATACAGATTTATATCTATCCTGCAAAAATTAGTACAATAGTAGATATTTTAATTTAAAGACATAGAAAAAAAGATGTCCAATCACACAGATGTCAGCGCCATCACACGCACATACAAGAACCACACACAGAAGAATCCAGAACAAGGATTAATGGCAATGGCAGGCTTGGCACAAGCATACAGACACACAATGATGGCTAGCAGAGCTGTGGTCCTTTAGGCAGATAGTCCTGCATCCTTATAGAATACACCTCTTATCAGCTACTACAGGGGGCAGGCACTGATTGCCAACCTATTATCTCTAGCATATGCCTACACAACTTTAGGCAGCTCCAATGTGGCTGCTGCCTGGCACTAACTATAAAGACATGTCCACCATGCAGAACAGTCCACACACCACATACAACGACCTGCAGTCTGAGCATCAACAAGCAGCCACTGCTAAAGCAGGTAACATCCAGCTGGTAGCTGGACATCATGTGTAAGTTATTAGTCATGCAGTAGAGGGGTAAGTGAATGGACAATGAATCCTACACCAGGGGCATATAAAGCTCAAATCCACCTGATGTTGCTGATTCATTTCACTTCTGGACTGTGACCTGTTGTGAGCAGATGCTGATCTGAAGCTGTTTCTTTCTCAATTAAAAGCTGCTGGGTTCTGTGGTCCGTGGGTGGAGGTAAGGGCTTATGCCTAGGGCTTCTCAGGAGTTTTAGGGTCTTAGGCTGGCGGCTCGGACCTCCTCACCTTCAGAGGTACCTCTGAGTACAGGGCGAGTCAGGGATCCCAGGATCAGGGCCAGAGCAGGCTCCTCTGACTCCCTACGCCCAGCTCCGTCCTACTTCTGGGTACCCCGGCCCCTCCGCGTTACACTGGGATTCCATGACAACAAGGAGGAATTGGAGTGTCATGACTATGATTTGGTCCAGAATCAATTTTTGACGCTGTCTCACCTAAACGTACAGGTGAGCACATGATTTTAGTACATTATGTTACCTTTACACGCCGCTACTGAAGGTTAGAAATCACCGGGTGTCGCACGTGCACGCGCGCGTATCAACGGTTCCTAACGGTACCCGATACCGCAATTACACGCCGCTACAAGGTGCTCCACAGTAGGTTTTTTTGATCCCTGGAAGCACCGACGGGTGCCGCAGGTTACCTTCTGTGGAGCACCTTCCCTGATTTACACACCGCTACCACAAGGGAATATGGGAGGATCTGTGGCAGCAGGGACAACACATAGGCATGCCAGAGTTGTGGATCACGAGACGCTCATACGGTGATTGGACAAAGCAATAACATCATAATTGGGCAGCCAGCGCAGGGAGGCTGGCTAATACATGACGCTATAGCAAATGTGTAGTGACTGGTCATCTCGTTAAATATGCCGCCCTGTACAGGGACAGCCAATGGGTACACAGTACTCCCCACCAATGATAGCTGATGGAGCATGGTATACATGACGCTCAAGCACGCCCGAGGTAACTCAAATACCGTACCTGTGCCCCGATTACACGCCACTACCATAGAGTTTATACCTGCTTGTTTTTGAGCAAGGTTGAAAGACCGGTGTCCAAAGAGACAGGACAGTGCTACCTGAATTACACGCCGCAACCTCGCGGTGTTTTAAAGGTAAAAAGTACAATTGTCTCCGACACCCGGAGGTTTCTATCCTTCAGTAGCGGCGTGTAAAGGTACCATTATTGATAATTATTAATTTCTACACTTAGAGGGAGCGCCACGCTTTTCTCTGTCTCTGTCTCCCTTATAGGGTTTATATATCCCTCAACTACCCTGCCACAGTATGTTCCCCAACTCTGACCCCCGCACAGCCCTCCATGTAGTATAATGGACCTACATACAGTATAATTGCCCCTACACCTCTTCACACTGTATAATGGCCCCCAACACAGTCTTCATATAGTTCTCCATAAAGTATGAAGGCTCCCTCATAGCCCTCCAAGTATTTTCATGTACCCCACAGAGCCTTCCAAACCCTCAATATAGTATAATGCAAACCACATACTCCTCCATATATTATAATGCACCTCCATAGTCCTCCATAAAGTATACTGCACTCCCAATGTTCTCTAGATAGTATAATGCACCCCAATAGTCCTCCTTATAAAATAATGCACACCCCATAGTCCTCCATATAGTATAATGCACCCCCAAAGTCCTCCATGTGGTATATTGCACCCCAAAGTCCTCAGTATAGTATAATGCAGCCCCTAGTCCTCTATATAGTATACTGCATTCTCAAAGTCCTCCATACATTATACTACACCCCTATAGTCCTCCATATAGTGTTATGCACCCCATAATCCTACATATAGTATAATGCACCCCATATAATATATTGCATCCCCAAAGACCTCCATATTGTATAATTCACCCAAATAGTCCTCCACATAGTATAATGCACCACCATAGACCTCCATATATTATAATGCACAATCCATAGTCCTCCATATACTATAAATCACTCTCCGTAGCCTTCCATATATGATAAGGCACTCCCCATAGTCCTCATTATAGAATAATGCACTCCCCATAGTCCTCTATATATTATAGTTTCATAGAATTTTTAAGGTTGAAGGTAGACTTTAAGTTCATCTAGTTCTACCTTTAGCCATGTTAATGTTAATCATGTTAATCCCGAAAGGCATTCAGGCCATTCTTAAATTTTAATAGTGAATCACTCAACAACATCATACGACAGAAAGTTCCATAGTCTCACTGCTGTACAGTAAAGAATCCACATTTGTTTTTATGATTAAACCTTCTTTCCTCCAGTCATAGAGGATGCCCCCTTGTCCCTGTCTCAGGACTAGGTGTAAAATGAACATTAGAAAGGTCTTTTTATTGTCCCCTCATATATTTGTACATTGTCATAAGATCACTCCTAAGCCTTTGTTTTTCCAAACTAAATAACCATAAGTTTAAAGGGAACAAACCACCTAAAAATACCTATCTAACCTATAAATATCTGTCCCTGGAGCCTAAAATTACTATTCTAACCATCCCTGACTGACTAATAAATCACTTTTTATACTTACCAAATCCTTGTCTGATGGGCGTTCCTCCAGGGTCTTTGACCGATAGGCAGGGTCTTCACGCCGCGCTCGCAACCGCCTAGCTGCTGTCCATCTTTTTTCCAGGGTGGCATCTTTTGCTAGGAGGATTCAAATTACCCGCCCATCGCGTCCTTGCAATGGGCGGGTCACGTGCTGCAGGCCCCGCGTCACTTCTGCCCGCCGCGTCACTGGTACACCCAGGCCGGCTTCAGAACATGCGCAGATGGCATGCTTAAGCCGGCCTGGGCGCATCATAGACCCAGCGACGTGGCGAGCGGAAGTGCCGCGGGGCCTGCAGCACGTGACCCACCTATTGCGAAGACGCGATGGGCGGGTAATTTGAATCCTCCTAGAAGAAGATGCTGCCCTGGAAAGAAGATGGACAGCAGCGAGGTGGGTGTGAGCGCGGCCTGAAGACCCTGCCTATCGGTCAAAGATCCTGGAGGAACGCCCATCAGACAAGGATTTGGTAAGTATAAAAAGTGATTTATTGTGCATCTAGTTAGGTAGATTTAGGCTCCAGGGACAGATATTTATAGGTTAGATAGGTATTTTTAGGTGCTTGGTTCCCTTTAATAACCTGTCTTGGTATTGCACTCCACCAAGTCCTCTAATAACCTTGGTCGCTCTTCTCTGCACCCGCTCTAGTCCAGCTATGTCTTTCTTATACACTGGAGACCAGAATTGTACACAGTATTCTAATTGTGGTCGCACTAGTGACTTGTATGCACTGTGTGCAGTATTATTAGGCAAAGTTGTATTTTAGAAGATTATTTTTATTATTGATCAATAACTATGTTCTCAATCAACCCCAAAGACTCATAAATATGAAAGCTTCATTTTTTTTAGATTTGGCTATCTTAGGAGGATATCAGTTTGTGAGATGAACTATTACCGTGCATAATTATTAGGCAACTTAACAAAATCCAAATATATTCCCATCTCACTTGTTTATTTTCACCAGGTAAACTAATATAACAGCACCAAAATTTAGAAAAAAAACATTTCTGACATGCAAAAACAAAACACGAAATAAATTAGTGACCAATATAGCCACCTTTCTTTATAATGACACTCAACAGCCTTCCATCCATAGATTCTGTCAGTTGCTTGATCTGTTTACGATCAACATTGAGTGCAGCAGCCACCACAGCCTCCCATACACTGTTCCGAGAGGTGTACTATTTTCCCTCCCTGTAGCTCTCACATTTTAGGAGGGACCACAGGTTCTCTATGGGGTTCAGATCAGGTGAACAAGGGGACCATGTCATTATTTTTTCTTCTTTTAGACCTTTACTGGCCAGCCACGCTGTGGAGTAGTTGGATGCATGTGATGGAGCATTGTCCTGCATGAAAATCAAGTTTTTCTTGAATGATACCGACTTCTTCCTTTACCACTGCTTGAAAAAGTTGTCTTCCAGAAACTGGCAGTAGGTCCTGGAGTTGATCTTCACTCCATCCTCAACCCGAAAAGGTCTCACAAGTTCATCTTTGATGATACCAGCCCATACCAGTACAGCACCTCCACCTTGCTGGCGTCTGAGTCGGAGTGGAGCTCTCTGCCCTTTACTGATCCAGCCTTTGGCCATCCAACTGGCCCATCAAGTGTCACTCTCATTTCATCACTCCATAAAACCTTTGAAAATCAGTCTTAATATATTTCTTGGCCCAGTCTTGATGTTTTATCTTATGTTTCTTGTTCAAAGGTGGTCGTTTTTCAGCCTTTCTTACCTTGGTCATGTCTCTGAGTATATAGCACACCTTGTGCTTTTTGATACTCCAGTAACGTTGCAGCTCTGAAATATGGCAAAACTTTTGGCAAATGGCATCTTGGCAGCTTCACGCTTGATTTTCCTCAATTCATGGGCAGTTTTTTTGCTCCTTTTTTGCCCAACATGCTTCTTGCAACCATGTTGGCTATTTACCATTAAAGCATTAGATGAAAGGTGGTAATTCGTGTGCTGCCGTCTGTCCGTTGGTTCCAAGAAATCCAAGGAATCACAAGATGTTAAAAGCAATACCGTTAATGTCTAATTCTTACGCGTTTCGTGGTACTTCAGACCACTTGTGGATCTCTGATGAAGTGGTTTGAAGTACCACGAAACGCGTAAGAATTAGACATTAAAGGTATTGCTTTTAACATCTTGTGATTCCTTGGATTTCTTGGAACCAACGGACAGACGGCAGTACACGAATTACCACCTTTCATCTAATGCTTTAATCGGTTTCCCTTGGGCGGAGTGCTGCAAGCCGGCTTATGCTTCAATAGTTGTTGTGACTCTCACAACAACATAAGGTTAGTGCAACAGCACACAATACAACACCCCGGTTACACCCGGATAAGACCCTATGTGCGCTTTTCTACTTTTCTTCTGGCTATTTACCATGAAATGCTTGATTGTTCGGTGATCACGCTTCAATAGTTTTGCAATTTCAAGACTGCTGCATCCCTCTGCAAGACATCTCACAATTTTGCACTTTTCAGAGCCAGTCAAATCTCTCTTCTGACCCATTTTGCTTAAGCAAAGGCATTTGCCTAATAATTAAGCACATCTTATATAGGGTGTTGATGTCATTAGACCACAACCCTTCTCATTAGAGATGCACATCACCTGATTTACTTAATTGGTAGTTCAAAAAAGCCGGAATGGACAGTGTTCATGGACCTGCGCTGCGCTGTATATGCCAAAAAGGTCAAACGATGTTCATCACTAAAGCTTTATTTCTGACGCGTTTAGTGATGAACATCGTTTGACCTTTTTGGCATATACAGCGCAGGTCCATGACACTGTTCATCCAGTTTTTTTTATCACGTTGATTGTTTTGAGGTGTCGACTTTGCGGCAGCCATCTTCCATACTTTGACGCTGGTTGTGTGCTACGCAACCCCCTCAGGTGAGTGGCTAGTTAGATTTAGTCTCTTCACATTTAAAAGATAAATCTGTTTTGCGCTTCTCTTTCCCTTTTTAGAAATTAATTGGTAGTTGGCTCTCAAACCTATACAGCTTGGAGTAGGACAACATGTATAAAAACTATCATGTTATCAAAAAACTAATTTGCCTAATAATTCTGCACAGTGTAGAAGTAAAACTAAGTTCTCATGAGCATATATGCCTCTTTTAATGCATCCCATTATTTTATTTGCCTTTGCAGCAGCTGCCTGAGACTGGCTACTAAATGTGAGTTTGTCATCCACCCATACACCCAAAGTCTTTTTCAGTGACAGTTTTGCCCAGTGTTTTACAATTAAGCACATAATTATACCTTTTGTTTCCTCTGCCCAAGTGCATGACCTTACATTTATCCCCATTAGAGCTCATTTGCCATTTATCAGCCCAAGCCTCCAGCTTACATAAATCCTCCTGTAACATAAAATTGTCCTCCTCTGTATTGATTACCCTGCAGAGTTTAGTGTCATCTACAAATATTGAAATTCTATTCTGTTTGCCCCTAGTGATGGGCGAGTCCTAAATTACTCGGAATCGCTTGACTCTAGCGAGTCCGAGCCTGGGACTCGCTACTCGTTGCGAGTCTAGCGAGTTCAATGTTAATGAATGGGGAAGCGAGTAATAGCGAGTAATGTACAAATCGCAGATGTGTCTCGGAAAGCGCTCGAATTGCCGTTTTGGAAACCCTACTCGCAACAGTTTTTTTGCTGCTGTGTCCGAGGCCAAACTTAAATATAAGGAATCTTGAAGTTTCCCTACACTGACTGACACTCCCTATGATGTGCTCCAGCATCTACCTCACCCTGCACTAGCTCAGATCGTCACAGGAATGTGGAGGAAATGGCGGTGGGCAAGGCTTATATACAGCCTCGCCTCTCATACATGACATAGGCATTACGATGGACAGAAGCCAATCATAGTCCTGCCACAACCAACATGGCTGTGGCATTACTGAATATTATTGGCTAACATGCTTGTCCATCTTCACAAGTTTTCTGACCTAACACGCTAGGCTGTCTCGGAAGCTTTGTCAGAACATAACAGATTCTGTATTCGCGAGTCCCGAATACAGTATACAGCACTCGGATTCGTAGACTCGCTCAGACTCGCTCAGACTCGCTGCTGACAGCGGGTATCCGTGAAGCGGTGCGATTGTTTAAACGATTTGGGGAGATTCAAGCTACATAGCGATGTGATATAGCGAGTCTAGCGAGTGAGAAAAAGTAAACTCTGACAAAACTAGGATTGCCATCGACTTGCATTGGATTCGTTACTGTGCGAGTAATCGCTGGGAAACTCGCCGAGTACCGAGTCCTGCAATTCCCTTACTAGTCGCCGAGTAACGAGTCCTAGCGAGTAGACTCGCCCATCCCTAATGCCTACTACAAGGTCATTAATAAACATGTTAAAAAGAGGTGGGCTCAACACTGACCCCTGTGGTACCCCACTATTAACTGTGACCCATTCTGAGTGTGTTCCATTAATAACCACCCTTTGTTTTCTATCACTGAGCCAGTTCTTAACCCACTTACACATATTTTCCCCTATCCTCATTGTTCTTATTTTAAGTATCAACCTTTTGTGTGGCACCGTATCAAAAAGCTTTTGAAAAGTCCATATACACCACATCCACTGCATTTCCTTGGTCCATTTCGGGACTTACCTCTACATAGAAGCTTATTAGATTAGTATGACAGGAATGTCCGTAAACCCATGCTGGTATTAGGCAAGAAAAGAGGAAAGCTGACATGTTAAATTAAGGGCGATCACTATAATAATAAACGATCAATAGATATCAAAATCAAATATTTATTAAACACCTACAGCACAAGACAAGGACAGTATTTAAAATCAATTAAAAAGGACAAACAAAAGCTCGTACATACTGTAGATGTCCCCTTCCCCAATTTAATTATAGTAAACAAAACAGTGTAATCACGGCAGAAAATATATCCAAAAGGCTATGACACAATCTAAATAACCGTATAGCTACACGCCTTCAATCCCTGCATACAAGACTTTTAACCTTAAACCATGCGTAACAGGTTCAGCAAGGAAGGGTCTAATACCCCATTAATGAAAAATATATCCCAAGAGCTGTGTTGATTCAATACTCAAAATGCCCTATATTCATATTAAATATATACATAGTAAAAGGCACAGATTGCACAACTCACACCCCAGTTGGTACAAAAACAGTTCCTGAGGGGTACATACAACCCACCTTGCCCTGTCTGTGATTAGCGGTAGGCCATATATAATTGAAGTATAAATAAGCAGAGATGTAAAGGAGGCAGAAATCAATGTCGAACAGGTTATACCACCAGCTATGTTGAGGGGAGGGGACGCGTTCTGTCACGGGGTGACTTCCTCAGGGGTGAGTCCAACATCATTTGCTGGTTCGGTCTATAAATACCTTATATCGGGGCATAGAAAGATGAACATATGAGGAGCATCTGCGCTGTGCACGCTCCGGCATTTCCGGATCTATGGACCGGAAGTCATCATAGCCAGGACGGCGTCCCAGGATTCTATACTCCATGCGCAACATGAGGAGGGAAGGGAGGAGAGAGCACTAATATGGCGGCAGTGCATGTGCCCATCATATCAATCCAAAAGGGGGGAGTAATACAAAGAAATAGATTCCACATACATATATTTGAGAAACCCAAAAGTTTTATTAAATATTCTGTGACTGAGTGCAGGTACAGTTGGCAGAGGGCAATGTAAAGTGGTTTAATCAAATAATAGAATCCCTTAATCAATCCAAATATCTACTGACTCCAACTCAAAAGCAAAGAGAACTTAACATATTAAAGCAAGAGCACCATATGGCCAGCTGAATATCGCTGCTAAGTTTAAAAAATGAATAATAATACAGAAGTAGCAATATTTCAAATAGAAAGTGTTTAGTGTAGTTGTCAAAATAGACAACTAACACCAACCAGGATCCTGGGCATGTATATTTATCAGAACAGTTAACAATGCTTTAATATAACCCTGTGGGGGAAGAGGGAAAAAAAAAAGGGGGGGGGGGGGGAGGGAGAAAGGGTTGTTATAGTTATAAGCAACAATCCTTATTAAAAAAAATATATATATTTTATAACTTGCCAATATGTATATCAGCAAGAAGAAAGCAGTTTATAAAGGAAAAAGTTATATTAGTAAGTGACAAATAGAAATGAGAAAAATATAAAAAAATTTCTCAAAAAATAATAAACTATACTTCCTACATCACAGTGCAAAACCCAGCAACACAGCCAAGTCCATTAACATATTATGCAAACTTAACAAGCAAAGGCCCAGATCAGGGGCGTATCCAGGGGGGTGCAGCCGGACCTCTTGCTCCGGGCGCAACTCAGCTGAGGGCGCCGGCGGCACCCCCTCCCGCTCCCCTCCTCCTGCTACACCCGGCGGCCGCACACACATTACACGGGTTTACATTTCACAGTTTAGCGATGCTTCCCTGATAGGAAGCGCCCGACGTCACTTCCGCTTCCGCGCCAGTCTGGGGCCGCGGGGCCACTGAGAGACTTGGCGGCAGCGGGTCTGGTACGGGGTGACTTCAGGAGACCCCGGAAACTGGCGGCGGAGGAGAGACGGCCGGGATGGGGTGAGTGTGACCGAGGAGTCCGGGGGGGGGCACCAGGAGTGAGGAAAGCTGACAGCCGGGGGGGGGGGGGGGCGCCAAAATAGAAGTCTGCCCCGGGCGCCATCGCACCTTGGTACACCTCTGGCCCAGAACTTTTTATTTATTATTTGCCAAAAGAGTCAGGCTGATTAAGTAAATACTATAGCACAAAATGACCAATCACCATCCCTATACCCCAGCATCCTACAAGCCATCCTGAACAGATCGCACTTGCACAGACCAGAACTTTTTCTCAGAAAATATTGTGTAAAGTATGGGTCTAGTTGTATTTATGAGACCCACCTCCAAAGAAAAGGGACCTTGGTAAAAATAGTGGACAACATGACCCAATCTCCAAAAGTACTTGTCCTTGTGTTCGGGGCACAAACCCCAATGTTGTTTCTGCCATACCATGGACACAATGGGGGCAAAAAAATTATTTATATCGTCAAATGTACCACCTCACTATAGCCTGTCACGCTCTACAGATGGATCTGATGTGAGGACCCACTGGACCTCAGCCAATGCGGATGCTGATACCAGGATGAGTGAGAGAACCAGACAAGGAAGGTAATTTTCAAAGATTTATTTGCACACAATAACAGCAGTGGGCAAAACACCCCAAGGGAAGGCCACAGGGCCACCTCACCGGAAACACCTCCAAAGGAGTCCAGCAAGAGTGACCCCTATACAGGGATTTCTCCTGGACGAGGCTAAGGGGGGCCCAAGAGAGGCGGACACCCGTGTTGAACCGACCCCAGGGAAGGAACCAACAGCAGGGGGACACGGAGGTGCAGAATGGGGTCCTCTGGGAAAACCAGGAAACACGGAGGGCAGCAGGGAACAGGCACGGAGGAATCCAACTGCAAGAGAACAAAACAAGGGTAAGGAAAAGCACAAAACAGGAGAACCTTAACAAGACCTGGACTAGCAACTTCAAGAAGGTAGAAGTTGCCCAGGCAATGTCCAGAAGTGAATGAGGACCTTATATCCCCACAGCCTCTCAGTGATTGGCTGAGAGGCAGGGCAGGGCAGACTGGAACCCTGGCCCTATAAGAGTGGCTGAGAGCACGCACCCGCCCCCTACTGAGAGCTCAGGGAGGAAGTGAGACAGCAGAAGCCCCAGGAGGACGATGCAGCAGCCTGGAAGCCGAACCCTGGCCCCTTGACAAGCGGCGATGTACTCTGGAGCCCTGGGGCAGTCGCCGGCCGGCTGGAACCCTGAATCCTCGGACCAGGGCCGGTGACGGAGCAATAGGTAAGCGGGCAGGAGGGACAGTAGAGCGTGCAATGGAGGCGCCATGCCACAGGGACGCAACAGTACCCCCCCCTCCATGCCCCCCCCGGAAGCAAACCGGCATGAAACCTGCGCAGGAGGCGCGGAGCGTTGATGTTCTTTGCAGGCTCCCAGGACCGTTCCTCCGGACCGAACCCCTTCCAGTCAACCAAGTACCACGTAGAGCGGCCCCTCCTCTTCATATCTAGGATGGCGCTGACCTCCCACACGTCGGATGCAGAGGCTGGTGGAGGTTGCGCAATCGTATCCTGTGAGTAGCGGTTGAGGACCAAAGGTTTGAGGAGAGACCGGTGAAAAGAGTTGTGAATCCGTAGAGTAGGGGGTAGCCGTATCTGGTAGCACACCTCATTCAACCTGCGAATGACCTCAAAGGGACCGATGTATCGAGGACCCAGCTTGTAAGAGGGAATTTTGAGGCGGATGTATTTGGAGGAGAGCCATACCTTGTCCCCTGGCTGGAACAGGGGGGCACCCAGGCGCCGCTTGTCGGCGTGGACTTTCATCCGTCTCGATGCCTTCTCTAGGGCTGCTCGTGTCTCGTCCCAGATCTTGGAGAAGTCTCTAGCCACCGTCTCCGCCACTGGAGTAGGAGTTGTGATGGCCACGGGAGTCGGGATCCTCGGATGGTGTCCATATACTATGAAGAAAGGCGTGGAACGAGAGGACTCACCGGTGTGATTGTTGTAGGAGAACTCCGCCCAGGGTAGTAAGGTTGCCCAATCGTCGTGGTGTGCATTGGTGAAGTGTCGCAGGTAGCCGGACAACACCTGATTCACCCGTTCGACCTGCCCATTGGACTGCGGATGGTAGGCTGAGGAGAAGTCCAAGGCGACATCGAGCTTCTTGCAGAGGAACCGCCAGAACCTGGACACGAACTGAACACCCCTGTCAGAAACAATGTTAGAGGGAAGACCATGTAAGCGGAGAACGTGGAGGACGAACAGCTCAGCCAGTCTGGGTGCAGAAGGCAAACCAGGCAACGGAATGAAATGGGCCATTTTGGAGAACCTGTCCACCACGACCCACACGATGGTGTTGCCGGAGGAGGGCGGGAGGTCGGTGATAAAGTCCATGGCGATGTGTCTCCAGGGTTCACAGAGCACCGGTAAGGGCAGGAGAGGTCCGACAGGCAACCGTTTGGGTGTCTTGTTACGGGCACAGGAAGAACAAGCTGAAACGAAGTCGGTGACGTCCTGGCGCATTCGTGGCCACCAATAATGCCGACATATCACCTGCAGGGTCTTCGTTAGTCCAGCATGGCCAGCGAGTCTGGAGGAATGACCCCAGCGAAGAACACGCTCTCGATCGGCCTCGGGAACCATAGTTTTACCTGGGGGCGGCTGAGAGAAACGGAGTGGAGCCACCATGCAGAGACTAGACGGATCGATGATGGGGCGTGGCTCCTCCTCCTGATCATCGATGAGGAAGGACCGGGACAAGGCATCAGCCTTGATGTTTTTGGCTGCCGGGCGGAAGTGAAGACGGAAGTCGAAGCGGGCAAAGAACAATGACCAGCGAGCCTGTCGTGGGTTGAGTCTCTGGGCTGACTGTAGGTAGGCCAGATTTTTGTGATCGGTGTAGATCACTACAGGATGTAGTGCGCCTTCTAGGAGGTACCGCCACTCCTCCAGAGCCATTTTGATGGCAAGCAGTTCCCGGTCGCCTATGGAGTAATTCCGTTCACTGGAAGAGAAAGCCTTGGAGAAAAAAACCACAAGTTACCATGCGCCCAGTGGTGGTCTTTTGGGTGAGGACGGCTCCTGCTCCGGATGAGGATGCGTCCACCTCCAGAAAGAATTGTCTATCCGCCATAGGCCTGTGGAGGGCAGGAGCTGTGGAGAAAGCGCTTTTGAGTGACAGGAAGGCGCATTCGGCTTCTGGGGTCCATACCTTGGCTGGCGTCCCTTTCCGAGTCAACGCGGTGAGGGGTTTGACCAGATCAGAGAAATGCGGGATAAATTGCCAGTAGTAATGGGCGAAGCCCAGGAATCTCTGGATGGCCTTAAGTCCCACTGGTCGAGGCCACTTCAGGACGGCAGATACCTTCTCTGGATCCATCTCGAGACCGGCATCGGAGATCACGTATCCCAGGAAGGGCAAGGAAGTCCGTTCGAACAGGCACTTCTCGTACTTTGCGTACAACCGGTTCTCCCGTAACCGGAGTAGGACCCGCCGGACGTCTCGCCTGTGTGTAGGAAGATCAGGGGAGAACACCAGGATGTCGTCTAGGTAGACTACGACGCAGACATAGAGGAGATCTCTGAAAACGTCATTCACAAATTCTTGAAATACCGCAGGAGCATTGCACAATCCGAACGGCATTACCTTATATTCGTAGTAACAATCCCGGGTGTTGAAGGCTGTCTTCCATTCGTCGCCTGCTCGAATCCGGACAAGATTGTAGGCACCACGCAGATCCAGCTTCGTGAAGACCCGGGATCCACGCAGCCGGTCGAAGAGCTCAGGAATGAGGGGCAGCAGGTACTTGTTCTTCACGGTGATGGCATTGAGACCCCGATAATCAAAGCATGGCCGTAAGGTCCCCTCCTTCTTCTTTACGAAGAAGAACCCCGCACCCACGGGCGAAGTGGATTTCTGGATAAAACCCCGTGCCAAGCTGTCTTTAACGTAATCAGCCATTGTCTGGGTCTCGGCGGGGTTCAACGGGTAGATGCGACCCTTCGGAAGCGAAGCCCCTGGTACCAGATCGATGGGGCAGTCGTACGGTCTGTGAGGAGGAAGGGTCTCGGCCTCCTTCTTATCGAAGACATCGGCATAGGACCAGTAGGCCGATGGTAGACCGGGCAAGGCCGCCGGCGAGGGAGGCATCTGGGTTGGATGAACAGAGAGCAGACACCGACTGTGACAAGCCTGACCCCACCGCAGGACCTCTCCCCTACGCCAATCCAGGACTGGTTCATGACTGCGGAGCCATGGCAAGCCGAGCATAAACGGGGGGAAAGAGACGGCAATACGTAGAAGGAGAGCCGCTCAGTGTGGAGTGCTCTGACCTGTATCTCCACCTCACTCGTAACGCTCGCTATCGTGTCCTGTAGGGGTCTCCTATCGACAGAGGTGATGATGCGGGGATGCTGCAGGGGTAGTATGGGAATGCCATAACGTTGCGCCGTTTCCAGCTGTACAAAATTACCTGCAGACCCGGAATCCAGATAAGCCACCTCCGAATGGCGTTCGTCACCGACCTTCAACTGGATGGAAATAGTAAGTGGTAGAGAGGAGTCGCCCTCACCTAGGTTGGCCTCTCTTACCTGGCCTAGGTGGAGGAGTTTTCCGGTCTCTTGGGACATTGCCTACGGAAGTGTCCGGATCCACCGCAGTAAAGGCAAAGGCCCCGGGTGAGCTTCTCCTCCCTTGCCTGACTGCTTAACCTGACGCGGTCCACCTCCATGGGCTCAGGGGCTGACGGGGAAGCCCGGGGTACCGGAAGAAGGGGCCGCTGGAACGTGGGAGCCAAGCGGAGAGGTCTTCTCTCCTGCATCCTCTCCTGAGTCCTCTCCTTGTTCCGCTCCTGCAGACGACGGTCTATCCGGATCGCCAGGGTGATGAACTCGTCCAGGAAACCAGGGAGATCCCGTACCGCCAGTTCGTCCTTCACACGCCCGGATAACCCCCGACGGAAGACACCGATCAAGGGCTCATCGGACCAGCGAAGCTCGGAAGCCAAAGTGCGGAATTGAATTGCGTACTGACCGACAGACCGATTACCTTGCTGCAGACTGAAGAGGGCCTCGGTAGCAGAGGCGACCCGTCCGGGTTCATCGAAGATCCTGCGGAAGGTGGCCAGAAATGCCCTCAGGTCTGACACAATGGGATCCTCCCTCTCCAGGACCGGATTAAACCAAGCCAATGCCTCGCCCTCCAGATGGGACGCCAGGAACGCCACCTTGGCCTCGTCCGTAGGGTATTGGTGTGGTAACAGCCGGAAATGAAGTTGACACTGGTTGAGAAACCCCCGGCATAACTTAGGATCCCCTGAGTACCTGGTGGGCTGGCATAGCCGAGGAGAAGAAACAGCGCCTGCTGTGGCTCCGGAGGGTTACATGGAGCCAGAACCCTGGGAGGCTGTTGCCCTCTGTAAGCTGGTAAGTCGACCATCCACAGATGTCATATAGGACAGCATCCTGTTCTGTAGCTCCCTCTGGTGGTCCAGTTCTTGGTGCAGACCCAATATCTGGGAAGAAAAAGAAGGGTCAGAGGTGTGGAGTGCCTCTAAGCGGCCCTCCAATGACTGTATGAAGGACACAACGTGGTCATGGCTCTGACGGAGACCGGCAAGCTCTCTTTGGGCATCAAACCTGGCATCAGCGGGGTCCATGGCCTGGGCAAAATCTGTCACGCTCTACAGACGGATCTGATGTGAGGACCCACTGGACCGCAGGCAATGCGGATGCTGATACCAGGATGAGTGAGAGAACCAGACAAGGAAGGTAATTTTCAAATATTTATTTGCACACAATAACAGCAGTGGGCAAAACACCCCAAGGGAAGGCCACAGGGCCACCTCACCGGAAACACCTCCAAAGGAGTCCAGCAAGAGTGACCCCTATACAGGGATTTCTCCTGGACGAGGCTAAGGGGGGCCCAAGAGAGGCAGACACCCGTGTTGAACCACAATTACATAATATAAGACTGGCTTCAACCTTATGTCTAGGTGCAAGCAAGAAAAAAAACGACATTTAAAGTGCAAATCCGCTGCAACACTAGACAGTATATGTGTGGGAAATAGCATAATGGCTACATGTGAATAGCAGGGCTGTCTGCACAGCTAACAAAGACAAGGGAAAAAAACATGGCAGAAACTGCTTATGAATCTAAGAAAAATTTGAGAAATCTTAGCTTAAAGCAGCGGCCGCTGCGTTCAAGAGCCCGGTAACCTCGCCACGGTTTTTCTCATTATACCGGGTCCTAACCGTGTGCCTCTCTCATGGTATAGTGCTGTATGTGTGGGTTTATATGCCTCTATCTACAATTAAAACCAGCTGTGAGGGGTTATAATGGACATGACTACAATAAAATGGATACCAGACATGGCCACCGGGCGGGGGAAGGGAGCTCAGTCAAAAAGTCAGTACTACAATTACATAATATAAGACTGGCTTCAACCTTATGTCTATGTGCAAGCAAGAAAAAAAACGACATTTAAAGTGCAAATCCGCTGCAACACTAGACAGTATATGTGTGGGAAATAGCATAATGGCTACATGTGAATAGCAGGGCTGTCTGCACAGCTAACAAAGACAAGGGAAAAAAACATGGCAGAAACTGCTTATGAATCTAAGAAAAATTTGAGAAATCTTAGCTTAAAGCAGCGGCCGCTGCGTTCAAGAGCCCGGTAACCTCGCCACGGTTTTTCTCATTATACCGGGTCCTAACCGTGTGCCTCTCTCATGGTATAGTGCTGTATGTGTGGGTTTATATGCCTCTATCTACAATTAAAACCAGCTGTGAGGGGTTATAATGGACATGACTACAATAAAATGGATACCAGACATGGCCACCGGGCGGGGGAAGGGAGCTCAGTCAAAAAGTCAGTACTACAATTACATAATATAAGACTGGCTTCAACCTTATGTCTAGGTGCAAGCAAGAAAAAAAAACGACATTTAAAGTGCAAATCCGCTGCAACACTAGACAGTATATGTGTGGGAAATAGCATAATGGCTACATGTGAATAGCAGGGCTGTCTGCACAGCTAACAAAGACAAGGGAAAAAAACATGGCAGAAACTGCTTATGAATCTAAGAAAAATTTGAGAAATCTTAGCTTAAAGCAGCGGCCGCTGCGTTCAAGAGCCCGGTAACCTCGCCACGGTTTTTCTCATTATACCGGGTCCTAACCGTGTGCCTCTCTCATGGTATAGTGCTGTATGTGTGGGTTTATATGCCTCTATCTACAATTAAAACCAGCTGTGAGGGGTTATAATGGACATGACTACAATAAAATGGATACCAGACATGGCCACCGGGCGGGGGAAGGGAGCTCAGTCAAAAAGTCAGTACTACAATTACATAATATAAGACTGGCTTCAACCTTATGTCTAGGTGCAAGCAAGAAAAAAAACGACATTTAAAGTGCAAATCCGCTGCAACACTAGACAGTATATGTGTGGGAAATAGCATAATGGCTACATGTGAATAGCAGGGCTGTCTGCACAGCTAACAAAGACAAGGGAAAAAAACATGGCAGAAACTGCTTATGAATCTAAGAAAAATTTGAGAAATCTTAGCTTAAAGCAGCGGCCGCTGCGTTCAAGAGCCCGGTAACCTCGCCACGGTTTTTCTCATTATACCGGGTCCTAACCGTGTGCCTCTCTCATGGTATAGTGCTGTATGTGTGGGTTTATATGCCTCTATCTACAATTAAAACCAGCTGTGAGGGGTTATAATGGACATGACTACAATAAAATGGATACCAGACATGGCCACCGGGCGGGGGAAGGGAGCTCAGTCAAAAAGTCAGTACTACAATTACATAATATAAGACTGGCTTCAACCTTATGTCTAGGTGCAAGCAAGAAAAAAAACGACATTTAAAGTGCAAATCCGCTGCAACACTAGACAGTATATGTGTGGGAAATAGCATAATGGCTACATGTGAATAGCAGGGCTG
Organism: Allobates femoralis; assembly: GCA_033576535.1. NCBI lineage: Eukaryota > Metazoa > Chordata > Amphibia > Anura > Aromobatidae > Allobates > Allobates femoralis. The sequence continues at coordinate 216,324,620 of JARQOC010000006.1, read as the reverse complement.
TCTGCACAGCTAACAAAGACAAGGGAAAAAAACATGGCAGAAACTGCTTATGAATCTAAGAAAAATTTGAGAAATCTTAGCTTAAAGCAGCGGCCGCTGCGTTCAAGAGCCCGGTAACCTCGCCACGGTTTTTCTCATTATACCGGGTCCTAACCGTGTGCCTCTCTCATGGTATAGTGCTGTATGTGTGGGTTTATATTTATATACATGTGAATAGCAGGGCTGTCTGCACAGCTAACAAAGACAAGGGAAAAAAACATGGCAGAAACTGCTTATGAATCTAAGAAAAATTTGAGAAATCTTGTCTTTGTTAGCTGTGCAGACAGCCCTGCTATTCACATGTAGCCATTATGCTATTTCCCACACATATACTGTCTAGTGTTGCAGCGGATTTGCACTTTAAATGTCGTTTTTTTTCTTGCTTGCACCTAGACATAAGGTTGAAGCCAGTCTTATATTATGTAATTGTAGTACTGACTTTTTGACTGAGCTCCCTTCCCCCGCCCGGTGGCCATGTCTGGTATCCATTTTATTGTAGTCATGTCCATTATAACCCCTCACAGCTGGTTTTAATTGTAGATAGAGGCATATAAACCCACACATACAGCACTATACCATGAGAGAGGCACACGGTTAGGACCCGGTATAATGAGAAAAACCGTGGCGAGGTTACCGGGCTCTTGAACGCAGCGGCCGCTGCTTTAAGCTAAGATTTCTCAAATTTTTCTTAGATTCATAAGCAGTTTCTGCCATGTTTTTTTCCCTTGTCTTTGTTAGCTGTGCAGACAGCCCTGCTATTCACATGTAGCCATTATGCTATTTCCCACACATATACTGTCTAGTGTTGCAGCGGATTTGCACTTTAAATGTCGTTTTTTTTCTTGCTTGCACCTAGACATAAGGTTGAAGCCAGTCTTATATTATGTAATTGTAGTACTGACTTTTTGACTGAGCTCCCTTCCCCCGCCCGGTGGCCATGTCTGGTATCCATTTTATTGTAGTCATGTCCATTATAACCCCTCACAGCTGGTTTTAATTGTAGATAGAGGCATATAAACCCACACATACAGCACTATACCATGAGAGAGGCACACGGTTAGGACCCGGTATAATGAGAAAAACCGTGGCGAGGTTACCGGGCTCTTGAACGCAGCGGCCGCTGCTTTAAGCTAAGATTTCTCAAATTTTTCTTAGATTCATAAGCAGTTTCTGCCATGTTTTTTTCCCTTGTCTTTGTTAGCTGTGCAGACAGCCCTGCTATTCACATGTAGCCATTATGCTATTTCCCACACATATACTGTCTAGTGTTGCAGCGGATTTGCACTTTAAATGTCGTTTTTTTTTCTTGCTTGCACCTAGACATAAGGTTGAAGCCAGTCTTATATTATGTAATTGTAGTACTGACTTTTTGACTGAGCTCCCTTCCCCCGCCCGGTGGCCATGTCTGGTATCCATTTTATTGTAGTCATGTCCATTATAACCCCTCACAGCTGGTTTTAATTGTAGATAGAGGCATATAAACCCACACATACAGCACTATACCATGAGAGAGGCACACGGTTAGGACCCGGTATAATGAGAAAAACCGTGGCGAGGTTACCGGGCTCTTGAACGCAGCGGCCGCTGCTTTAAGCTAAGATTTCTCAAATTTTTCTTAGATTCATAAGCAGTTTCTGCCATGTTTTTTTCCCTTGTCTTTGTTAGCTGTGCAGACAGCCCTGCTATTCACATGTAGCCATTATGCTATTTCCCACACATATACTGTCTAGTGTTGCAGCGGATTTGCACTTTAAATGTCGTTTTTTTTCTTGCTTGCACCTAGACATAAGGTTGAAGCCAGTCTTATATTATGTAATTGTAGTACTGACTTTTTGACTGAGCTCCCTTCCCCCGCCCGGTGGCCATGTCTGGTATCCATTTTATTGTAGTCATGTCCATTATAACCCCTCACAGCTGGTTTTAATTGTAGATAGAGGCATATAAACCCACACATACAGCACTATACCATGAGAGAGGCACACGGTTAGGACCCGGTATAATGAGAAAAACCGTGGCGAGGTTACCGGGCTCTTGAACGCAGCGGCCGCTGCTTTAAGCTAAGATTTCTCAAATTTTTCTTAGATTCATAAGCAGTTTCTGCCATGTTTTTTTCCCTTGTCTTTGTTAGCTGTGCAGACAGCCCTGCTATTCACATGTAGCCATTATGCTATTTCCCACACATATACTGTCTAGTGTTGCAGCGGATTTGCACTTTAAATGTCGTTTTTTTTCTTGCTTGCACCTAGACATAAGGTTGAAGCCAGTCTTATATTATGTAATTGTAGTACTGACTTTTTGACTGAGCTCCCTTCCCCCGCCCGGTGGCCATGTCTGGTATCCATTTTATTGTAGTCATGTCCATTATAACCCCTCACAGCTGGTTTTAATTGTAGATAGAGGCATATAAACCCACACATACAGCACTATACCATGAGAGAGGCACACGGTTAGGACCCGGTATAATGAGAAAAACCGTGGCGAGGTTACCGGGCTCTTGAACGCAGCGGCCGCTGCTTTAAGCTAAGATTTCTCAAATTTTTCTTAGATTCATAAGCAGTTTCTGCCATGTTTTTTTCCCTTGTCTTTGTTAGCTGTGCAGACAGCCCTGCTATTCACATGTAGCCATTATGCTATTTCCCACACATATACTGTCTAGTGTTGCAGCGGATTTGCACTTTAAATGTCGTTTTTTTTTCTTGCTTGCACATAGACATAAGGTTGAAGCCAGTCTTATATTATGTAATTGTAGTACTGACTTTTTGACTGAGCTCCCTTCCCCCGCCCGGTGGCCATGTCTGGTATCCATTTTATTGTAGTCATGTCCATTATAACCCCTCACAGCTGGTTTTAATTGTAGATAGAGGCATATAAACCCACACATACAGCACTATACCATGAGAGAGGCACACGGTTAGGACCCGGTATAATGAGAAAAACCGTGGCGAGGTTACCGGGCTCTTGAACGCAGCGGCCGCTGCTTTAAGCTAAGATTTCTCAAATTTTTCTTAGATTCATAAGCAGTTTCTGCCATGTTTTTTTCCCTTGTCTTTGTTAGCTGTGCAGACAGCCCTGCTATTCACATGTAGCCATTATGCTATTTCCCACACATATACTGTCTAGTGTTGCAGCGGATTTGCACTTTAAACCCATGTTGAACCGACCCCAGGGAAGGAACCAACAGCAGGGGAACACGGAGGTGCAGAATGGGGTCCTTTGGGAAAACCAGGAAACATGGACGGCAGCAGGGAACAGGCACGGAGGAATCCAACTGCAAGAGAACAAAACAAGGGTAAGGAAAAGCACAAAACAGGAGAACCTTAACAAGACCTGGACTAGCAACTTCAAGAAGGTAGAAGTTGCCCAGGCAATGTCCAGAAGTGAATGAGGACCTTATATCCCCACAGCCTCTCAGTGATTGGCTGAGAGGCAGGGCAGGGCAGACTGGAACCCTGGCCCTATAAGAGTGGCTGAGAGCACGCGCCCGCCCCCTACTGAGAGCTCAGGGAGGAAGTGAGACAGCAGAAGCCCCAGGAGGACGATGCAGCAGCCTGGAAGCCGAACCCTGGCCCCTTGACAAGCGGCGATGCACTCTGGAGCCCTGGGGCCGTCGCCGGCCGGCTGGAACCCTGAATCCTCGGACCAGGGCCGGTGACGGAGTAATAGGTAAGCGGGCAGGAGGGACAGTAGAGCGTGCAATGGAGGCGCCATGCCGCAGGGTACGCAACATAGCCCATACCCATAATAGGAATATTTATGTCTATACAGATAACCTGCCCAATAAGGCCCCAAGCTATCTTAATCACTCAGGAGGGATGCCCCCCTAGTTTGAGTCCCCAAACGCCAATCGTCAAAACCGACCTCCAGCACTATCAGATAATTAAAAAATGTTTTCTTTATATACTATACATGTCGTCGGCATCACTCAAAGTATAGTGTCCATATATACGCCCACAAACACGAGTCCATTTCACGATGAGTTGTTGTTGAGATGTAGTTCTATAAAACTCCCAAAATCATATCCCAATAATGGGGATGCCGAAATAGTCCAATAGAAGTCCAAAGATCTTTGACTAGGGCAGGTAGAGAAGTGGACCAAACCATAGGAAAACCTTGCAACCTTAGACAGCTTCACTTCTCCAGGTATACGCACACAATCAAGAGGGAGCTGTCCGATGAAAATACCACACATCCTCACAGATCAAGCCTCAAGGAAGTCCGACCCTGCACATATGACAGATGTTTTTCATTCTGTGGACGTCTACTGGGGAAGAAGACAGAGAAGAGAAAACAGAGGAAATTAAAATTCAGAGTCATACACAACATAATGCAAATCAATGGGTAAGCCTTTAAATCTCAGGTCTGCTTGTAGAAAATCGTATAAAGTAACTCCTCGTTCAGACCATGAGGGGAGACGCTTTTTAGATTATAAATCTACCTCGATTGCTTCCTCAACAGTTCCTGTGAGATATTGCCACCTCTAATATTTATATTAAGGCCTTGTAAAACCAGGACCCTAATACTGGGTGAAATGGTGGATGAGGATGAGGAAAAAGCTAATATGCTAAATGACTTTTTGTCAACAGTATTTACACAAGAAAATCCCATGACAGACAATATGATCAGTGATAACAAAAATTCTCAATTAAATGTAACCTGCTTAACACAGCAGGAAGTACTGCATCATCTAAAAATCACTAAAATTGACAAATCCCCGGGCCTGGATGGGATACACCCCATGGTGCTGCAGGAATTAAGTACTGTCATAGATAGACCATTATTTTTAATATTTAAAGATTCCATAATAACAGGGTCTGTACCACAGGACTGGCATATAGCAAATGTGGTACCAATATTCAAAAAGGGGACAAAAACTGAACTTGGAAATTATAGGCCAATAAATGTCACCTCTTGAAACCTAAGGTGCAGTACCTAGGCCACGTGGTAAGTGCAGAAGGCGTAGCACCAGACCCTGACAAAGTCATTGTCATCAGGGACTGGCAAATACACAACACCATCAGTGAAGTACTCGGGTTGGTAGGCTCCTACCGGAGATTCATCAAGGGCTTCACCAAGATAGCAGCACCCCTGCAAGACCTCCTAATAGGCCAATCTAAGAAGGCCAAGAACAAGGGTCCTCCAATCGAGTGGGAGAGTAGAGTGGAAGAATCCTTCACCCGGTTGAAGTTGGCTCTCACGGGAGACAAGATCCTGGCCTATCCTGACTATGGCCAATCATTTATACTATACACAGATGCCAGCAACGTGGGATTGGGAGCAGTGTTGTCCCAAGTACAGAAAGTCAGAGAAAGAGTGATCACCTTTGCAAGTAGGAAGCTTCGTCCCACTGAAAGGAACCATGACAACTATAGTTCTTTCAAGCTGGAGTTCTCGCCATAGTCTGAGACGTGACCGAGCGATTCAAAAACTACCTGGATTCAGCGAAATTCACCATCTTCACAGACAATAATCCATTGACACACCTTGAAATGGCGAACCTAGGTGCGCTACAACAGCGATGGATGACCCTGCTGTCCAATTATGAGTTTGTAATCAAATACAGAGGGGGAAATAACGCCAAAGCAGATGTGCTGTCCAGAACACCCAATTTACCAGCATAGCTACCACACCAACTTGCAGCAGCATGCAATTCCATCCGGATTGCGTTTAGTTGGACCATCATTTATTTGTCAACAGGAGAATGAGCCCAAACACACCTCCAGGCTGTGTAAGGGCTATTTGACCAAGAAGGAGAATGATGGGGTGCTACGCCAGATGACCTGGCCACCACAGTCACCAGACCTGAACCCAATCGACATGGTTTGGGGTGAGCTCGACCGCAGACTGAAGGCAAAAAGGCCAACAAGTGCTAAGCATTTCTGGGAACTCCTTCAAGACTGTTGGAAGACCATTTCCGGTGACTACCTCTTGAAGCTCATCAAGAGAATGCCAAGAGTGTGCAAAGCAGTAATCAAAGCAAAAGGTGGCTACTTTGAAGAACCTAGAATATAACACATCTTTTCAGTTGTTTCACACTTTTTTGTTAAGTAAATAATTCCACATTTGTTAATTCATAGTTGTGATGCCTTCAGTGTGAATCTACAATTTTCATAGTCATGAAAATAAAGAAAACTCTTTGAATGAGAAGGTGTGCCCAAACGTTTGGTCTGTACTGTAGATACCCTCCTCTTGCCGGACATTTACTACCACTCTGGCTGTTAGGATAGTGGGTCTGCTGTCGGAGTACCCAGGTTTTACCAGGGCCTGGTAATCTTGACCCCTGATACCTATAGCAGCTTTACACCAAATCATCATTTCGGTTTTGGGAGATATTAAGGGCAAGGGCATTGCCTTCTGGTTGTACATGATGGCTGGGTGCCTAGGGGGCGCTGTGTCACTAGGGGTCGCCTCTCGCAGCACACGAATGGCCTGTTCTTTAAATTGCACAAAGTTCATATTTGAATTTTCTGGGGCCATAATGTGCAGCTGTGTTCAGTGTGTGCTGGACAGGAGCCCCTCGGTGAAATGTTCTGTTAGCAGTCTATCCTTGTCCTGCATACTATCGGGGTCAACCTGTTTAATGGCCTGCAGCGCCTCCTGAAGGCTGTCCTGAACCCCATGTTTGCTCCTGAAGAATCTCATTTTAATCTATGCCGCAGTGCGGGTGTCGAAGGTGGTTTTCAGTCTGGCCAGAATGTTCTTAACTGTCTTATCAACGTCTGGCCAGGACTTTACTTCCCTCTGAGCCACACGGGTTAACTGTCCAATGAGAGTGCTAACTTTTTGTCCTTCCGTTAGGAGATACACTTCAAACAGGCTGTGCAGTCTCTCCTTGAAGTCGCATAGTGTACGCAACACCCTTGAGTGTTGCAGTAACCAGGCCACTCCCAGGATATACGGCATTGATAGGGGCTTTATGGGGGCCACATCTTCTCCAGCCGCCGGGTCTTCACCTGGGTTGGACATCTTCCTCCCGCTAGTGAACCTCAGCCAGGTTCTGAGTTTCTGTTCGCTTATCAGTCTGCTGCTTTGCAGGTGGGATGAATCGAGCTTGCAGGGGTTTCTGGGTCAGGGCTTCCTGCTTCTCACCGGCTGACGTCAGAGCGCAGGGCAGTGTTTCGCTTCGCTCTCTTTATAGGGTTCCGCCCACGATGACATACTCTTTCTGCTTCACACGCGGTGAGTGGCATGATAATGGCAGCTATTATACAGTTCAATACAGTCTATGGCACACAGGACACAGTGGTACCGGGCTACAAAATCCTGTTCGTGATGCCAGTTGCGACGCCCACTGGGCCGGGGTACTCGGTAACCGGGCCGGTCGGTTCGGTGGGAGGTTACTGTGGCGGTGACCCGGCTCCGTGGCCCTAGGCGTGCAGTAAAAATGAATTATTTACTACATTAGTTCATGATGCCACCTGTGGTACTCGGCCAGGGGTGGCCGACGCTGCAGGATATAACCGCTGGGGTAGATGGTAGTGCAGCCAAGGTGGTAAAACTCCCCACAGGTGGAGCTGGGCCCCAGGGATGGTGTGAACAGTTTATAGTGGTGGTGGGTGAAGGTCTTTGGGGTGTAGGACTGAGGGCACAGGCAATACTTGGAGGACACAAAAGGGCACAGTTTCCATTACCTTTACTCGGTAGACAGTACACAAAATATCCCAAAGGGAGAAAAAACGATTTTTGGTCCAATATTTATATATAACAAATACAAATTTTATTGATAGACAAAAGTGATACAAAGGTAAGGAAGGGTGATAATCCCATAGCACAAGAATCGTACAGGTTCATCAGGAATACATTTTATACGTTATAAATCTAGATAATATTAGATTTTGTGTGCGTGTTCTAATGAGATTGGTCCAAGTATAATGGGTCCGTTATTTTCCCCCACCAAGGAATAAATTGATATAAGGTATATTTTGACGTACTTTGGTAGTGGAGATGGTTTCGTGGTTTTTTCTCTCGGTAAACAGTATTACAGTCCAGGTCACTGGTTACAGGGGTTAGACACAAGCATTCGTGCGCACTCTCAAATGTACACAAGAGGGACCTCCAAAATTTCTAGAGGAGGGAATTTTTAAATGTATATAACAGAGCCACATAAGGGCTCTCACTAAATTCAAATTGCCTGCCTACTGCAAACCCACTGAAAATGTGAATTTGGGGCCGCAAAATGTAATGGAGGTAGAGGAGGAGGAGGAGGAGGAGGGTGAAGCCCAAGGCTAAAATGGGCACATTGTAAACTGCTATGGAATATGTATTCCAATATCTAAGTGTCAATGAAGAAGGGACCGGACAAATGTATAAGTAAGAGCGGTCCCTCCAAAACATAGGTCAGAGGGCCATCTCTGGGACCTCAGGAATCTCAAGTCTCTGGTCTACTGCAGGCCCTCTGAACATTTGAGTTTAGGACCACAAATATCATGGAGGTGGAGGAGAAAGAGGAGGAGGGTTTTGCCCAACACTAAAATGGGCACTTTGTAAACTGCTATGGAATATGTATTCCACTATCTGTGTCTCAATGAGGTTGTGACCGGTCAAATTTCAAAGTAAGAATGGTCCCTCCAAAACGTATGTTACAGGACTACATGAGGCCTCTGAGGTCAAAGATCAATACACCTACTGGTATGTTGTAGCTGGCCTTGTAAAGTGGTGAAAATAAATGTAAACTAAAAATGATGTATAACAGAGGGACCCACAAAATGTATGAGTCAGGACCCTCCCAATTGTAAAAGGTGAAAAAAAGCTACAACAGTACATGTGAACAAACGCTAAAAGTAGTGATGGGCGAATCCTAAATTACTCGGAATCGCTTGACTCTAGCGAGTCCGAGCACAGGACTCGCTACTCGTTGCGAGTCTAGCGAGTCCAATGTTAATGAATGGGGAAGCGAGTAATAGCGAGTAGTGTGAGATTTACAAATCGCAGATGTGTCTCGGAAGCTTCAGCCTGAAGCAATCCTAGTTTTGTCATTTATTTGCATTGGACTCGTTTACTTTGCAACTGTAATCGCTGGGAAACTCGCACAGATAAGAGTCCTGTCTGCTCTGTGTGCTGGCTGCCGCAGCTCCAGGGTCCTAGAGCCTGCCTGCTGCCTGATGTAGCAGAGTTGAGATTGTTCTCAGTCTGCTCATTCCCTGTGCATAGACATCTATATCTATGCACAGGGATGAGCAGAGAGGACATCGCGTTTTGGACTGCGTCGGACAGAAGAGGATTTTTTTAAATTAAAGATGGCTTTTTTTTTTATTTCTAATAAAAGATTTTCTCTGTGTTGTGTTTTTTTTTAAAACAATTTAATAGAAATTCATGGCGGTCATGTCTAATATTGGCGTGACCGCCATAAATTTCGGGCTTAGGGCCAGCTGATAATACAAAGCTGGCCCTAACCTCTTTATTACCCAGCATGCCACCGCCACCAGGGCCGCTGGAAGAGTGGGGTTCAGCGCCAGAGGATGGCGCTTCAATGAACGCGCCATCTTCTGGGGCGGCTGCTGGCTGCAATTTGCAGCGGGGGGTGCCCAGAAAGCTTGGGCATCCCTGCGCTGCGGATTCCAGCCCCCAGCTGCTTAGCTGTACCTGGCTAGAAATAGAAATTGCGCGGAGCCCCACGCATTTTTTTTAAATTATTTCATGAAATTCTGAGACTCTGACTCTGAGACTCTGACTCTGAGACTCTGACTCTGAGACTTTGACTCTGAGACTCTGACTCTGACTCCGAGACTCTGAGTCTGACTCTGAGACTCTGAGACTCTGACTCTGAGACTCTGAGACTCTGACTCTGAGACTCTGAGTCTGACTCTGAGACTCTGACTCTGACTCTGAGACTCTGACTCTGACTCTGAGACTCTGACTCTGACTCTGAGACTCTGACTCTGAGACTCTGAGACTCTGACTCTGACTCTGAGACTCTGACTCTGAGACTCTGACTCTGAGGACTCTGAGACTCTGAGTCTGACTCTGAGACTCTGACTCTGAGACTCTGACTCTGAGACTCTGAGACTCTGAGTCTGACTCTGAGACTCTGACTCTGAGACTCTGAGACTCTTACTCTGAGACTCTGACTCTGAGACTCTGACTCTGAGACTCTGACTCTGAGATTCATTAAATAATTTAAAAAAAATGCGTGGGGCTCCGCGCAATTTCTATGTCTAGCCAGGTACAGCTAAGCAGCTGGGGGCTGGAATCCGCAGCGCAGGGATGCCCAAGCTTTCTGGGCACCCCCCGCTGCAAATTGCAGCCCGCAGCCGCCCCAGAAGATGGCGCGTTCATTGAAGCGCCATCCTCTGGTGCTGAACCCCGCTCTTCCAGCGGCCCTGGTGGCGGTGGCACACTGGGTAATAAAGGGGTTAATACCAGCTTTGTTATACAAGCTGGTATTAAGCCCGAGATTCTTAATGTCAGGCCACGTTTGACCCAGTCACTAAGAATCTCCAATAAAGGGTTAAAAAAACACAGAGAAAAATTTTTATTTGAAATAAAAAAAAAGCCATTAGGGACTCCATCTTTAATTAAAAAAATCCCCTTCCGTCCGACGTAGTCCAAAACGCGATCTCCTCTCTGCTCATCCCTGTGCATAGATATAGATGTCTATGCACAGGGAATGAGCAGACTGAGAACAATCTCAGCACTGCTACATCATCTCTGTGAGCAGGCGGGCTCTAGGACCCTGGAGCTGCATAGAGAAGACAGCTGGACTCGGCTCGCAATGTAACAGCAGTTATTTGCGAGTTTCCCTGCTATCACAGTAGCCGAGTCTAATGCAAACAATGGCAATCCTAGTTTTGTCAGCGTTTGCAATTGATTTGCATTGGACTCGTGCGAGTAAACGCTGGGAAACTCGCAGAGTACCGAGTCCTGCGAGTCCCTTACTACTCGCCGAGTAACGAGTCCTAGCGAGTAGATTCGCCCATCCCTAGCTAAAAGCAATATTTTTTCGTTTCTCTGCTTTATTTTGCCTTGTAGGCAGAGGGAAGCATGAAGTGCTCTAAAATTTCCTGGTAGACGTCAGTGCTGACTTTAATCTTGATGCAAAACAGTGGACCTACACCAGCAGATGATATGGCTTCCCAAACCATCACTGATGGTGGAAACATCACACTAGACCTCAAGAAGCTTGCATTGTATGCCTCTCCACTCTTCCTCCAGACTCTGGGATCTTGATTTCCAACTGAAATGCAACATATACTTTAATCTGAAAACAACATCTTGAACCAGTGAGTAATAGTCCAGTTCTTTTTCTACTTGGCCCAGGTAAGATGCTTCTTACGTTGTCTATTGGACATTAGTGGCTTGACACAAGGAATGCAACAGTTATAGCCCATGTCCTGGATACATGTGTGAATGGTTGCTCTTGAAGCATTGACTCCAGCAGCATCTCCCCCAAATTTATGAATGGCATTTTCTTAACAATCCTTTTAAGGCTGCGATTATCCAGGTTGCTTGCGCACCTCTTTCAACCACATATTTTCCTTATACTCAACTTTCCATTAATATTCAGCTAGCTTCTTTAGCAATAGCCTTTTGTTACTTTCCCTCCTTGTGGAGTGTGTCAATGACAGCATTCTGGAAATCTGTCAAGTCAACAATCTTCCCCAGGATTGTGTAGGCTGCTGAACCACACTAAGGGATAGTGATGGACGAAGCCACCTTTTTGTAAAGTCCGAGTTTGGACGTAACTCGAACGTGCACCCAAACCCCAAGCTTGGACTTTACAGTTATGGGACGGAAATGGCTTCATCAAGATACTAAAAAGTAACCTCCCATATACGAAGGAGTAAACACCAGGGAACAGATAAATCGCTACATTAATGGTAACCAAAAAATCAAGCAACATGCATCTGTATATAAACAATTTATTAAATATAGATAAACAAGGAAAGGATATACACAATGAAGGAAAGACAACCCAAAGGGAAGCTCCTGTTATAAGTACTGATGCATGTAAACAATCAATGATAGATAATAGCACTGCAGAAACTGACATGTAAATGGAACTTACTGCCCCAAAAAAAGTCTATATACAACTCACAATAGTTTTTAGTTGTCAATAGGCAACAAAGTTATATACATATAAATTCTAGTAACCTATAGACCAGAATTAATAAAGTGCAAATGCTTGTTATATATTTGTTACAATAGGGCTTATTAGGTACAGGATAGTATCCATATCAAATACAAAGTCATTATAATCACAAACACTCAATTTAGTGTCATAAAGAGTTATTGCATTTGTATTACATGAACACAGCTTACAATGTTCAAATTTGATACATTGTTGTCCAGGGTTAATATAAGGACAACCATGAAATCTCTACAGCTGGATATAACATGGCAGGTGCTGCAGAAAGTAACACATAATATTACCACAGTAGAGGGTTCTCACCAAATGGGTGCTTATCAACAGGAGCCACACACCCTGATGGCCATTTCGCAACCTTCGTCAGGGGGTATTAAATTACTCACAGAATGCGATTTAAAAAGGCCGGCCGGCATAATGATCATCACGATCAGCTGTATGGATGACGCGCGGTCGCCGCATGGAGACAGAAAGCGGAAGAGTCGCTGCGTCATCGCCAAGCGCAGGCGCGGGCGCAAACACGCGGCCGCGATAGGCGAGTCTGAAGCCGACACGTCATACCGCTTTGTTGTTCCCCGGCAACAAAGCCGCGCGTCACTGCTGGTCATGTGATGGACGTATTTACTTGCTAAGAGCAGCAGAGTGTTGCGCTCTTGATCGCAAAACGATCATCTGCAACAAGGGGGCACAGAAATCACTCACTTTAGGAGCAAACAGTCTGACATCTATATATACAAACAAAAGCATGTGTCACAGCTGAATATGGAATTATTTAACATTGGATACAAGAAATGCAGCATTCACAGTATCAGAGCATAGTAGCACGTCACATTACATATACTGGTACAAAATTACAGAGTTTGATGAATATGTGCAGCATTTCATGTCCTATTAGATACAAGAGTCCAATTTGTAGCTCCAAAGTTGGTAAGGGCATCTTTTAATAAAACATGTGAAATTCATGTCCACAGCAGATATAACAAAGGGCCGGCATGCCTATATAAAAAAGAATTTAATTAAAAACCTGATCAATTTACAGGTAAGAAATAACGAAACAGATCAATGCAGATCAAAGATATGGAGCATAACTAATATTCTCATTTAAACCATTGGGGCGCAGTGTTCCGAGCAACCAAATCCACTTGGTCTCTAACATGGCAACTCGTTTAGCCAATGGACCACCACGGATACCCAAATCAACGGAATCAATTCCCCTCACCTTCAAGAGGTCTCCACGCGATTGATGACACTCAAAAAAGTGTCTAGGTAATGTTTTTAAAGTCCTCAAATCTTCACAACCTTTTGACGCCTCAATAGCCAAAACATGTTCACGCACACGGATCTTAAAAGCTCGTGTGGTTAAGCCCACATATATTTTTGGGCATGGGCAAGTAGCATAGTAAATAACGCCTACAGTACCACATGAGATCCTTTTACGAATACGGTAGGTTTTAGTACCTGCCATATTTGAAAATACATCTGTTTTTTCTATGTTGGGACATGAAACACATCTTTCACAGGGACTTCAACCTAATATCCGAGGGATATGGTCTAAAAAAGTAGTACGAGCATTTTTTGTATAGTGACTAGGCACAAGGTGGTCACGCAGATTCCTTGACCGTCTAACTGCGACCATTGGTCTTGATGGGAGTATTTTGGACAAGGTGCTATCAGTAAGTAAAATAGGCCATGCCTTATCCAAACAGTTCCTCATTTGGTCGAATTGGCCATGAAATGTTGTCACAAATCTAACCTGTCCATCTCGTGTCCGAGGTCTCGTGTTGTAGAGCAGGTCGTTATGTGTGGCATGTTTGGCTCTGATTGCGGCAAACTTGACGGCACGATGACTATAACCTTGCGCCAGGAACCGCGATTTTAGTTCCTCGGCACGAAGGGCATAATCACTCTCGGTGGAGCAAATCCTCCTAAGTCGGAGAAATTGACCCACCGGAACAGCGCATATCATATACGCTGGGTGAAACGAGGAGGCATGAAGAAGGGCATTAGATGAGGTAGGTTTCCTGAAGATGTCGGTGCAAAGCCGGCCTTCCGCCCCCCTCGCCACGGAAACATCGAGGAAATCAGTCTTATTCCTATCAATATGATACGTGATCTTAATGTTGACATCATTGATATTCAATGAGTCGATCAAAGTATGAAGTTCAAATTCTGAACCATGCCAGATCAAGAAGATGTCGTCGATGTACCGTGCCCATAAATTGACACGGCACATCGACGGCAGCCGATCTGACATGAAGAGGTCCCTCTCCCACAGCCCCAGGAATAGGTTAGCATATGAGGGCGCGAAAGATGCCCCCATCGCTGTTCCCTGGAGCTGTAGAAAGAAGGACCCCTTAAAAATAAAGAAGTTATGCGTAAGACTGAACTCCAAGAGTTCCATGACAAGGGAGGCAATGTTCGCAGGCAACACCGACATCTCCAGGAAATATTTAGTGGCTCTCAGGCCATCCGCATGTCTGATACTTGTGTAGAGCGATTCCACATCACAAGTAGCCAGAAATGCATCATCTTCAATCTGGAGGGAGTCCACCTTTTTCAAGAATTCATTAGTATCTTTGATAAAGGATGGAAGATTGGCCACTAGCGGATGTAGTTTTGAATCTATCCACTTTCCGACATTTTCTAAATAGTTTCCAGATCCAGACACAATCGGTCTACCCGGAGGTGTTACCGGGTCTTTATGGATCTTAGGCAAGAAATACAGAGTGGGAACCACGGGATCTGCCACGACAAGTGCCGACATCAATTTATTGGTGATAGTGCCACTGTCATTTGCTGATTTTAATATTGCAGACAATTGTTGAGAGAAAGAGGCTGACGGGTTATAAGTTAATTTCTTATAACACGTTTTATTATTAAGATGTCTATACGCCTCTCTCTCATATTTATCTACTGGCCAAATAAAAACACTACCACCTTTATCGGCCGGTTTTATTACTATGTCGGGCAGATCCCGTAGCTCACTCATTCTTGCTCGCTCTTTGCTATTCAGATTGTCTCTCAGGTTCAGGTATCTTTTCAAAGAGTTTGCTCGCCACCTGCACAAATACGTCAATACACGGGCAAGTGGAAAGCAAAGGGAAACATTTAGAACGTGGACGGATATTAGGAGGGATCTTACCTCCTTCAGCCGTATTCTCAGTGGCCAAGTCCTCCAAATCCTCCAAAGTCACTTCTTCTTTTTCTGTCGGAAAGAGAGAATTCTTAACAGGGTCAAAAAAATGTCTTTTGAACAGCAAAGATCTCGCAAAAAGATGGAGATCCTTAATGGCCAAAAATCGATTGAAACGAGCTACTGGAGCAAAGGATAGGCCCCTCTCCAGAAGAGATAGATCATGCTGTGTCAAGGTGTGTTTACTTAAATTAATTACCTTGGTCCCCCTCTTGCCACCCTGTCCACCGTACCGCCGATTAGGTTTAAACGTGGTGTCTTGTTTGCGTTGTAAGGTCATTCCTGTGACAATGGAAGATATCGACACATCGGATTGGTCACTTAGGGAGGAAATAGATACCGCAGAGGTACTTCGGCGTAGTGGGAGTTGCCCAAAGGGCTGCATGGGGCGCCGCCACTGGTACATACAGCCAGATTGCCAATCCCTTAAATCGCGTGCATACTTCTTTGTTTGGGTGTCCTTAATTTTTTACATGTCAGTTTCTGCAGTGCTATTATCTATCATTGATTGTTTACATGCATCAGTACTTATAACAGGAGCTTCCCTTTGGGTTGTCTGTCCTTCATTGTGTATATCCTTTCCTTGTTTATCTATATTCAATAAATTGTTTATATACAGATGCATGTCGCTTGATTTTTTGGTTACCAGTTATGGGACGGAGCAGGGAGGCTATAAAAGAAAGCATATAGTTTTTTGTTTTTGTTTTTTTTGAATCAGATATTGTTATTAGGCAAAAAAGGTCTTTGACACATTACATCATATTTCAAAAATCAAATATTTATACATTTATAATATCCTAACAATGAAGCAATGCTGCAAACCCCCCTCCCCCAATAGACGGTTTTAACTATATCTGTTGTCCATTCAAGATTGTATCAAAAACTACAATACAAACATTCACATTGAAGCCTTTTTAGACTAATCTTACAGAGGTCCAGCGACATAAAAGGAGAGATGGTCCAACTATTCATATATGCATTCTGATTTCCCCCCATATCTTTTACACCGACCTCAACCATTGTTCCCAGAGTTTTGGAAGCATTCCTCCTCCGATATATATTTTCTTCTGTACGTACTATATAACCTACTTGTTGTAGATATTCCACTCTAGAGGGCGACTGCAGCCCTGATCCATCCTCTGGCTATCACTTTCCTAGCTATGAACAATAGTCTAGCCACAGCTACCTTCTGCGAGTTTGTGACTCCAATTTCTTCCACATATCCCAACACACACACTATTGGCTAGGAACCACACATTCATATCGTCTTTCAATTAGAATAATCACCACAATCTAAAAAGCCTGCAACCTCGGACATTCACATCATATGCAACACTCCCACACCCTCAAGCATACATCTCGGGCATTCAGAAGTGCTTCTCACACCATTCTTAAATAAGAATTCTGGAGATCTGTATGCTCTATGTATTAGATAAAGCTGCGACAGCCTACCCGGCTCACTCAGAGACAATTTTGGACCATATTCCAGTATAGAGTCTCAGATCTCATCATCTATTGCCCCAAGTTCTTCTTCCCACTTGTCTCTTGCCGAATAGGGTGCCGCAGCAAAAAGGTATGTTGGAGATCCCCATACACAGTAGAAATAACCTCTTGTGTGCCTTCTTCCATACATATATAATCCAAGACAATATCCTTCTGCACCCTGACATCACATACTCTCACCTGCCACCTATAAGCATGCTGAATCCTAAGGTACAAAAACCTATCTGTCTCCGAAATCTGGAATTCCTCCCTCAGGGAGTCAAATGTCTTTAGTGCCTTATACACTACTAGTTGCCATACATATTCTATTCCCTTGTGCATGCAAGACTTTTGTTCCCCCAATTTATAGAACTCCACCAAATTTTCATTCATCCAGGCATTGGTATACATTGTCACTCCATTTGCTTCTCTTAGCTTTTTAATCCTAGACCATATCTTTTGTACCAGACCCAGGGTGGGAAACCCCCCTCCCAATTAACCAAAATCTCCAGCCTCTAAGCTCTGCACTAGGCCCTTTTTGTCATGACTTCCAAAATCACCTTTGTAGAACTCCCCTTCCCCCTTGAAACCCATCCTCTAATATGCTGGTTCTGAGATGCTAAAAAGTAGATCCACGGTTTGGTAACCCCCTCTGCCTTTGGTCGTTGCAAAATTTCCAATTTTATTCTAGGTTGGCCTCCACCCCAAACTAGATCCCGGAATAAGGAGTTAAGGCTCTGAAATAGTCCCCATGGAAGCCACACAGGTGAGTTATGGAGCACATACAGGATCTTTAGCATAAGTATCATTTTAGCCAGGTTTGTCCTCCTCACCACCGAGAGATGCAACATACACCAGGCTTGGGCCTTATCTTTCAATTTGTCTAACAGCAGGTCTACATTCAGTATAACAAAATCGGTGACTGGCAGAGCAATTTGTATTCCCAAATATTTAAACTGGTTCACCACTTTTAGTCTAGGACGTCCGAGTTTTCCCAATTCTCCCATTCTTTCCCTATCAATCATCAGAAGGTTAGATTTGTCCCAATTAATCCTTAAACTCGACATGTTCCCAAACCTCTCAACAAATGTTACTGCCTGTTTCAATGACTCAAAGGGATTCTACAAGAACAGAAGAACATTGTCTGCATAAAGTGCAATTTCTTCCTCCACAGGGCCAAATATAAAACCTATCACTTCAGCAGCTCTTCTAATATGTACTGCTAGTGGGTCTATTGTGAGGGCAAATAACAACGCAGAAAGAGGGCATCACTGCCGGGTTCCCCTAGTAAGAGCAAGCTTATCTGATCTTTCTCCATTCACCCGTATACAGGCCACTGGGGAGAAATACAGCAACTTTATCCAGGTGATAAATATCTGTCCAAAACCCATTTTCTCTAATACCATCCATAGATAGTCCCATTCCATGCTGTCGAACGCTTTATGAACATCCTTAGACACCACTGCCCTACACCCCGCATTGTCAGCATGTAATTGCATACTCAAATACAACCGTCTCAGGTTAATAGCCGTCACCCTACTTGGCATGAACCCAGACTGGTCTGGGTGAATCACATCAGTAACCACACCCGACAGCCTGCACGCCATAACTTTAGCCAACAACTTAGCATCTACTGACAGCAGTGAAATGGGCTTATATGACTCAGCTGTTTATTCTTATCCTCCTTAGGTAGGACCACAATTGTGGCCTCTCTCATGGATTCTGGCAGTCTTCCCTCCCCAAAAGCTTCCAGGAATAGCGTACACAGTCTAGGTAGCATAACATCTTTAAGTTGTTTGTACACCTCTACGAGCAATCCATCGCCCCCTGGAGCCTTGTCATTTGCCATGGTCGCCAGTGCTTCTTTCAATTCTTCCACCGTTAAGGGTTTTTCTAGATTATCTCTATCCTCAATTCCAATTTGTTTTACATTTGCCCCCTCCAAATATTGCATAATTTCTTCTCTAGAAGAGGAAAGCCTAGAAATGTACAAATCTTCATAGAACCCCCTAAATATTTTAAGAATACCCTCTGTTCCATCTACTAGTCTATCTTCTCCATCATATATGTTATACACATATGACGACTCCCTCTGAGCCGCTGCCAGCACTGATAACAGATGTACCACCTTCTTGCCATCTTCAAAAAAACGACACCCTCTGAAACTCTTGTCTCTTTTTTGCATTATTCATATGTCTCCTATCAACATCTTCCTGCGTCTCTGGGGTAGGTAGTATCACTGCCTCACATTCTGCCATCCTCAATGCGTCCATCACCCCCTGCTCCTCCCTCCTTGATTCAGATTTGCACCTAGAAATGTCCCTTATAAATATCCCTCTAAGGCCTTCATAGCATCCCAGACTATTCACATGGCCGTGCTACCTTCATTGTCCTGAAAAAACAACTCCACCTCCCTCTTAATATTCTCCATATCAGTCAATTTCAACCATATTGGGTGAACCCTCCAATCCCTCTTATGTGCCAGGCCTCGCACTCCAATTTGAATACTGACCTGTACCAGTTTGTGATCCGAGACCACCTTAGGTAAATACTCTATCCTACCGACCAATGCCTGTCTAAATGCCTATCACCCAGTGCTATATCTATCCTTGACATTGAATTGTGTGAGGCCGAAAAGCATGTGTAGCACTTCACATTTAAATTCCTAACTCTCCATAAATCTACCAATCCTAATTCTTTTATGTGTTTACCAAAAGATATTTCGGCCACCCTCCCCATATACCTTTGACCCCTTCCTTCCCTGTCAAGGTTCCAATTTAAAACGTTGTTCATATCACCAATAATTAACAGTGGTATCCCCACCCTGTGTCTGGCTAAATCCAAAATCTCATGCAGTCTGGCATCCGAATATGGTGGTGGAAATACACCACTATCAAGTATATCAACTGCCCAAACAAACGACATACCACAAACACATACTGCCCATCTTTATCCACACACTCCTCCACTTCTAAATACGGCACTGAGGCATGGACCAGTACCGAAACCCCTCTTGCATAGTTAGAGTAAGTTGCATGATAAGAATGCCGGATCCATGTCCTGGCCAGGGCTCCACACCTCTCTCTGACCAAGTGTGTTTCCAGTAACCACAAAATTGATGGTTTAAATGAAAGCATATGCCTCCTCACTACCGCTCTCTTGCTCCTATCCGCTAGACCCCTTATATTCCAGCTTATAACTTTAATTTGTCTTGCCATATTATATTAAAGCCTGTAACAACAAATGTCAATTCCCATAACATCTCCAATCCTGGCCTTCTATACCCTTTCCTATCTGCCTGTCCCCCCCTCCTCCCTCTTCCCATCCCTACCTCCTTCCCCCTTCCCTTCCCTATCCCTTCCCTCCAACCTCTAAACCTCACCAACATTTAGCTTCTCCCAGTGCGAGAGTGGGTAAAAATGCTGGTCCAGCCCCATACACGCCCACAATTATCACTCGCCCTTAAACTTGCTCTCCTACAGCAACCATTATGCCCTCCTCACCCTCCTGCCTTTAGTGAACAATTAACATATCCACATTCTTTTAAATAGGCTATATCAACCTGACGCTGCATCAAGACCCCTCCAATATCCCAGCAACGGTCCCTGTTTGAACCATTTTATGCTAAAAGGACGAAAAGGGAAATAATCAAGCAAAAGTTATATCAGGTAACCGACCCGGTAGTAAACCCATTTGTGTAAACAGGAAAAACACTGCAACAGTTTTACTCCCCTGAAAAATTGGAGAGAAATTTATCAAATCTACAAAAACAGACTCAAATGCTCTCAGCCAGCTCCTCGATCTCGCAATTTCTTGTTATTACGATGCATCCAGTCAGTAACCTCCTCTGGAGCCTGGAAGAAATGTATTTTGTCAAGAGCCACCACTCTCAACTTGGCTGGATACAACATGGAGTACTGAATCCCGTAGCCTCTTAAGGTACCATTACACGCTTCAATGTCGTTAAGATATCACCAACGATCTCGACCGTTAGGAAATCTTTTTGACACTTGTTGGTGAGATGTCATACGTCTAGATATCATGCACAACGCACCAACGATGTGGCGAGCAGCTATCGCTCACACAACCCAGCAAATGATACTTGTTCACTGTTGTGAATAGGGGAAGTCGTTAACGACATCGTTATCGTGGTATCACACACAACGATGCAGCAGGTTGGCTGATCGAGGATCGTCTGATTTGAGAACATGTTCTCAAATCTGCGATCAATGATCCAACGATTTATCAAAGTCGTATCTCGGTGTTACACGCAACGACGTCCTAACGATGTTGTTTGAACGACTCCAAACCAGTGGCGTTTGAGTGATATTGTTCACGATCTCGTACCGTGTAACTGGGACTTTAGTCTCCTCTTCACTTCGCCAAATCTCATTCTAAGTTTTTGCACTGCTGGTGAATAATCCGAATAGATGGAGATATTTTGTCCATCAATCGTCATGTCCTTAGCATTCCTTGCTTTTCTTAAAATTACATCTCTGTCCCTGTAGTTCAAGATTTTTGCCAAGATGGCACAGGGAGCCGATCCAGGGGGCATGGGTCTCATCGGGACTCTGTAGGCTCTTTCAACCACAAATACTTTGGAGAGAACATCCGCACCAATTTTTTGCAGTAGCCAATTCTCAATAATTTCAGCGAGGGTAGCACCTTTTGCCTTTTCAGACACCTTCACTATATTAATATTGTTCCGCCACGCGCGGTTTTCCAAGTCATCATTTTTCGCGACAACCTCCAATTGTTTAGCATACTGTTTTTGGCCCTTCTGCGGTTCAACAATATCATCCTCTGCAGTATTAAAGAGGACCTGTCACCTCCCATAGATGATGATCTAATTGCAGCACTGAATGCAGCATGTCTTGATCCCCTCTGTACCCTGAGATAATTGATTTAGAAAACTTACAAACTGGAGACGGATAGGAGGGGTCTAGTGGCTGGAGCCACCTCTCTTCAAAGGGGAATCTCACACCCTCTGTATAACGTATCCCCCTTTGCCGCCTTCTCCATGTCAGTCATGGTCTCCTTTGCCTGCTGCATGCCAAGCAGGACGCAGGCGCAGTGTGAGGGAGTGTTTTGTGACGATGCTGTCATAGACATAGAGCAGGGTGGGTAAAGGAGTTCACGTCACCGCAGGAGGCGGGGCAGACGGACAGCAGCCAATCACAAACGCCCATTCTGTGTGACAGCATCTCTGATTGGCTTTTAAATCCTTCACAGATTGACTGACATCATAGTTATGTAAAAATAAATAAATAATTTAAAAAAATTACAGAGCATCATAGTATTTTTTATTTCAAATAAAGCAGGCAGCTACGGCTTGCCACCCTCAGCTGCCTGGCTTTACCTTGGCTGACAATCAAAATACAGGGAAGCCCAATATTTTTTTTAATTACTTAAATAAATAACTTTAAAAAAATACGTGGGCTCCCACCAAATTATGATCGCCAGCCACGTAAAACCAGACAGCTGGGGTCTGGGATCCTCAGTGTGATAAGGCCTAAGCACTTTGACCCCCCCCCACCCCTGCTGAAAACCACAGTCCACAGCTGACTCTAAAAATGGCGCATTTCATTTACAGATGCTTTACCTGGGTCTTCCAGTGGCCCTGGTGGGGGGTGGCACGCTAGGTAATAATGAGGTTAATACCAGCTTTGTGTTTTCATCTGGTACTAAGCCCAAAATTTATGATGTCAAGCCAAGTTAGACTTGGCCACTATGAATTTCTAGAAAACAGCAAAAAAACACAACACTGAGAAAAAATATTTTTATTAGTAATAAAACACAAACCACATTTAGGGACTCCATCTTTGATTACAAGAAAAAAATCCTTCCTCTGACGTAATCCAGGTCCTCTTATGTTTTTCAGCTCTGCTACATCTTAGTCAACAGACAAAACTATCTGCTGGCAGAGATGAACATGCACGGAATGACAGCCATGTGAAAGGTTATCGAGTTCACATGAACCCAGAAATCCTTAGTAGAGATGAGCGATGTTCGACTCGAATAGTTCGCCAAACTCAAATTCGAGTTGTTTTTGGCGCTATTCGAGTCATTCGCCGAATTCGAACAATTTGGTTCAAATTCGGCGAATGTAGAACATGTTCGATTTTGGTTCGAAAATGCGGCAGATGCGGTCAGAAAACCGCATCTGCCGCATTTTGAACCAAAATAAAGATTCCCTAAAAGACAGAAAGTGTTAAAAATAAAAAAATAATCAATGCTCACCTGTCCGCGGTCCACCGACGCCTCCGGTAAGGTCCTATACCTTCTAGGACCTGTGGTGACGTCATGTTCTCGCGGGAACTCCGGTCACGTGACCTGAGTTCCCGCGAGAACTGACGTCACCACAGGTCCTGTAAGCACAAGACCTTGCCGGAAAGCTTAAAATAGATATTTTTATGATTCGGACACTTTCTTTTACTTAAAGAAAGGGTTCGAAACATAAAAATATCTATTTTAAGCTTTCCGGCAAGGTCCTGTGCTTACAGGACCTGTGGTGACGTCAGTTCTCGCGGGAACTCCGGTCACGTGACCGGAGTTCCCGCGAGAACTGACGTCACCACAGGTCCTGTAAGCACAGGACCTTGCCGGAAAGCTTAAAATAGATATTTTTATGTTTCGGACCCTTTTTTTAAGTAAAAGAAAGTGTCCGAATCATAAAAATATCTATTTTAAGCTTTCCGACAAGGTCCTATTGCTAATAGGACCTGTGGTGACGTCATGTTCTCGCGGGAACTCCGGTCACGTGACCGGAGTTCCCCCGAGAACATGACGTCACCACAGGTCCTAGAAGCACCGGACCTTGCCGGAAAGCTTAAAATAGATATTTTTATGATTCGGACACTTTCTTTTACTTAAAGAAAGGGTCCGAATCATAAAAATATCTATTTTGGGCTTTCCGGCAAGGTCCGGTGCTTCTAGGACCTGTGGTGGCGTCATGTTCTCGCGGAACTCCGGTCATGTGACCGGAGTCCCCGCGAGAACATGACGTCACCACAGGTCCTAGAAGCCACAGGACCTTACCGGAGGCTTCGGTGGACCGCGGACAGGTGAGCATTGATTATTTTTTTATTTTTAACACTTTCTTTCACTTTTTTTCACTTCCACAATGTATGTATATGCATTGTGGAAGTGAAAAACCACCACAAGCCCGGTTTGTTCGTTTTCCGGGGTGTTCGACGGTGTTCGTCGAGCATTCGACGAACATTCGTCGAACACCCCGTCGATTCGACGAATCGAATCGAATTCGAACATCGGGGTGGTGGCTCATCTCTAATCCTTAGCATCATGTGCTGCAGATATCTCAGTTCATGTAAACTGGATAACGTTTCACACAGTACCTGGAGCCCATCTAGAGTGGGCTTTTTTATACACGTACTAGCTGTACTACCCTGCTACACCCGGGTTAATAAATAACTGATGTCAGCTATAACAAAATAGAATTTGAATATGTCATATTAATGACCTGTAGGAAAATAGAAGCTGAGCTGTGACTGGTTGCTATAGGCAGCCTGATAAATCTCCAGCCAACAGTAAACCCTCCCCCCGGCCGGGCAGTATATGTTACCTCACACATACACATAATAGACAGCTCATGTGACTGACATCTGCCTTAATTCCCTATATGGCATATGTGTTGCACATTGGGTGTTTTTAATCAGATGTTTATTTTTGGAAATTAAAGATAGCACACGTATGAGGCGAGTTGTGTGAGGCGATTTGTGCACATCTGTGTCTGTCTGTGTGGTGTGTGTGTCCCTGGGGTGTGTGTGTGTCTGTGGGGTGAGTGCATGTGTCCCTATAAGGTGTGCATGTGTGTGTGTCCCTGTGAAGGGGGGGGTCTGTGTGCTGTGTGTGTCTCTGTGTTGTGTGTGTCTCTTTGTGGTGTGTGTGTGTGTGTGTGTGTGTGTGTCTGTCCCTGTGGGGAGAGTGCATGTGTCCCTATAGGGTGTGTATGTGGAGTGTCCCTGTGGGGGAGGAGTCTGTGTGGTGTGTGTGTGTCTCTGTGTTGTGTGTCACAAAGCACTCACTGATCTCAGGGAGACCAGTCAAGGAAAACACTGTGGGCAGCCGGCTAAAGCACTCAAACACAGTGAAATCCATGATGCATTGCCCCCTGGGAATTTGAATATGCAAATGGAGTCCGTAGAGCCTCGATTAAGAGTCTCAAACATGGGACTAGCCAGATATCCCTCCAGGGAAGGACCTAGCCCTGGGGTGGAATCCTTGTGGAGACCACCATAACCACCATATCAAGTGGCCCTTTTAGTCAATATCCCACTCAGTTACGAGTTAAGGATATGACAAGGGAATTAACAGAGCCAGGTATCCATCCACAGACAGCTGTTTCGGGGTATTGCCCTACATCAGTGTGGAGTAGGATTCTGGCTAGGTGGGAGTAATGCCTGGTAGACCAACATCACAAAGCACTCACTGATCTCAGGGAGACCAGTCAAGGAAAACACTGCGGGCAGCTAGCTAAAGAGCTCAAACACAGTCAAATCCATTATGCATTGCCCCCTGGGAACTTGAATATGCAAATGGAGTCCATGGCTAGTCCCGTGTTTGAGACTCTTAATCGAGGCTCCATGGACTCCATCTGTGTTGTGTGTGTCTCTGTGTTGAGTGTGTATGTCCCTGTGGGGTGAGTGCATGTGTCGCTATAGGGTGTGTGTCCCCGTGGGGTGTGTATGTGTCTCTGTGTTGTGTGTGTGTGTGTCCCTGTGGGGTGAGTGCATGTGTTCCTATAGGGTGTGCATGTGTGTGTGTCCCTGTGGGGGGGTGTCTGTGTGGTGTGTGTGTGTGTCTCTGTGTTGTTTGTGTCTCTTTGTGGTGTGTGTGTGTGTCCCTGTGGGGTGAGTGCATGTGTCGCTATAGGGTGTGTGTGTCCCCGCAGGGGGTGTGTGTGTCTCTTCGTGGTGTGTGTGTTCAGGTGCGTGGTAAATGTCCAATGTTGAGGCTGCACCTTAGTAACTATACACTTGCTGTTACTCTTTGTGTGCGTGTGGTGTGTATACATGTCCCCATTCGTGGTGAATATCCCAAGTTGGGGCCCCACCTTAGTGACTCTATGCTGGTATATGCTGTTAGTCTTTGGCGCTGTCATTAAGCCCCTCTCATTCACAACTGTCAACTGGTAACTGTCACTTTTTCCCCATTATGTAGATAGGGGCAAAATTGTTTGGTGAACTGGAACGCGCAGGGTTAAAATTTCACCTCACAACATAGCCTATGATGCTCTCGGGGTCCAGACATGTGACTGTGCAAAATTTGGTGGCTGTTATATATATATATATATATATATATATATATATATATATTATTTAATAAAATCATGTGTATACATAAATATGATTTTTTTCCTGAAGAAGGAGGGGGACCCTCCGAAACACTTAGCCTAGTGATGAGTGAGTGTATTTGTTTCTATTCGTTACTCAGGCAGATAGTACAGCATTCACAATACTTGTTACTCAGCGAGTAAGGGTGCTTTCACATCAGCGTTTTTTTCAAATCGCGGCAGATGCAGTGAAAAACCCGCAAGTGCAGCCGGTATGCGGTAATCGCGGAAGATGCGGGTTTTTCACTGCATCTACCGCGATTACCGCATACCGGCTGCACTTGCGGCACGGTTGTGTTGCGGTTGCGGTAAACGCCATACAAGGTATAGGCGGACTTGCGGCAGGTGCGGCCGCGAAAAAAAACGCGGCTGACAGCGGTTTTTTTCGCGGCCGCACCTGCCGCAAGTGCCAAAACCGCACTTTCCACACCTGCCGTAAGTCCGCCTATACCTTGTATGGCGTTTACCGCAACCGCGACGCAACCGTGCCGCAAGTGCAGCCGGTATGCGGTAATCGCGGCAGATGCATTTTTTTCACCGCATCTGCCGCGATTTGAAAAAAACGCTGATGTGAAAGGGCCCTAACGCTGGTGCTCATGAGTGATGTGTCGATTGTGAATGATCTGACATAAATAGCAGTACATAAAGGGAGTCGGCACACTAGTGAGAGCAGATTGAATGGAAGGCTCTCTGGGAGAGATGAATCATGTAGCAATTTCAGATATCCAGTGGCATTGAGGTTTCCATTGATGTAGAATGGCCCCACTATCTTTGTACCCGATATACCACACCATACCATCAATTTTTGTGCTCCAACAGTCTTGGAGGGGTGTATTCACTGTAGGTAAGTGTCAGGCCAATAGCGGTGGTTTTGTTTGTTAACTTCATCATTCACAAAAAGGTTTGCCTCATCACTCATCTGAAGGCAAATGTCTATGCTGCGAAGATACGAGATGTGCAGCATCTGAAACAACGGATACTGGAAGCCTGTCCTAGCATTTCTTCTGTAGTGTTGCTATTAGTGTCTCAAGAGTGGGAGAAGGGGGTTGCATTGACAATCCAAAACAATGGGCAGCACTTTGAACATATTTTGTAAGTGGTCATAAACTTGTAACTAACTCATGAAAGAATAGAGTTACATTAAAACCAAGCACACCATGGCTTTTCTTATGAAATTCTCAATAAGTTTGATCTGTCACATGACCCTCTTCCCATTAAAAAAAATAAAGTTAGATCCAAAATGGCCAACTTCAAAATGGCTGGCCACGATGGTCACCACCCATCTGGAAAAGTTTTCACCCTTTCATATACTAATTTGCCACAAACAGGAAGCTGATATCACCAACCATTCTCATTTTATTTAGGTGCACCCATATAAATGGCCCACCCTGTATATAAACTCTCAAACTTTAATCAGGTAACTATATCTACATTTGTGCAATAACTACCCTTCTACTTCTTTTGTTTCCAGGGCAATACATTTACCAGTTGGCAGCCTCCTGTGCAGGGGAGTTCCTGTAGACCTCCTCCGTAGTCATCTGACCAGAAAATTCCTCTGCCGCAGCTTCGCTGTTGAGGTGGAGGTGACTTGTTCAACAAAGACTTTGTTGGTCGGCTGGACCAGCCAGCTGATGTTGGGGTAGCTGGTGCTGCAGGGGGTGTGGATTCCACAGCCAGAGCTAATGCTGCAGAGGGTTCTGCGGGCTCCGAAATGGCTGGGTTCTAGGAGCTCAGCTGCGCCAACACCTTGCTTACATTTAGTGCATACCACCCGTGGTGACCTATGTGCTGGGTGTATTCAAGCCACTACCCTGGGTACAAGTCTCGGCTGGGAGACCCCCATGGCAAATGGGACTCAAAAATAAAGTTGAATCGAAAATGGCCGACTTAAAAATGACCACCATGGTCACCACCCATCTGGAAAAGTTTTCCCCTACCATATACTAATGTACCAGAAACAGGAAGTTGATATCACCAACTATTCCCATTTTATTTAGGTGCATCCATATAAATGGACCATCCTGTAGTTATATTTAAAGTTATTAAGCAAAGAAGGCTAGAGGAAGGGAGATGTTCCCGAAACATCCCAAATACACCTGAAGGCCAATAAAGGCATTTAGATTGAAGATAAGGAGTGCTGCAGTCATTTTGTTTAATATATTTAAAGTTATATATATAGTGCAGCAATTACAAATATTTCGCTAATCTCTCAATCAATCATTAACGTAGACAAATATGTCATTATCTACACAATTATTGGACTGTTTAACTGTGGATATGGCGGCTTGCAGGAGCACACCTATCATTAGGTGACCTACGTTTGATGCCTCAGGCGGCCCCACCTGCTTATAAATAGAATCGGCATCCACGAGGAGCCAATGGCAGCGTGGGCACCCTGCAGATGCCACTACTATAGTTTGAATTCATTTTCCCATCCACTGCTGTCTTCCCCCTGTGCTGAGCTGTGCAGAGCAGAGAACAGACGCTGAGGAGACTGGAGCAGCGAGGATAGCAAAGAGAGGTATTTACTTTTTTGGGGGGGTTTTTTGCTCATGAGTACACTGATGGGAGATGATGGGCTGTACTTTTTAGTATACGAAGGACTACAGTATATGATGACACATGTTAATATAATATAGGAGGACCATGGGAATGCATTATACAGGACTATGGGGTAAAATATATTACACAGAGGGCTATTTGGGTACATTATTTTATATGGACGTCTATGGGGGGTGCATTATACTATATAGTTGATTATGGATGTGCAATATACTATACAGAGGACTTTGGGGTGCAATATACTCTATGGAAGACTTTTGGGAGTGGCATTTAGAGAATTAAAGCAAGAAGGTAGTGATGAGTCATTAATAATAATAGAAAATTAAATACATTTTGTAAAAAGCAAATCAAGGCAGCAGAGAAAGTAAAAGTAATCCAAAAAATATTCTTTAAGTACATAAATAGTAAGAAACTGAAAAATGCTAGTGTTGGCCCCCTTAAAAATAGTCTGGGTGAAATGGTGGAAGAGGATGAGGGAAAAGCCAATATGTTAAATTACTTTTTTTCAACATTATTTCCACAAGAAAATCCCAAGACAGATAAATAATCAGTGATAACAAAAATTTTCCATTAAATGTCACCTGACTAACCCAGCAGGAATTACGGCGGCATCTAAAAATCACTGACATTGACAAATACCTGGGCCCGGATGAGATACACCCCAGAGTACTGCAAGAATTACGGTAAGTACTGTCTTAGACAGACCATTATTTTTAATCTTTAAAGATTCCATAATAACAGGGTCTGTACCACAGGACTGGCATATAGCAAATGTGGTGCCAATATTCAAAAAGGGCCAGTAAACTTAACCTCTACTGTTAATCTTTGAGGGTTTTCTAAGATATGCTCTACTGGAGTATCTGAAGAAGAAGAATACCCGCATGACCTAATACCAACATGGACAAAAAAGAGGGAGTGAATACATAAACAAAAAAGAGTGAGTTTTCCATTCAGATTGCAGTCCAAGTCCTATTTTAACTGCCGCTCAAAAGATCTGGTGTATGGCATAGTGTGTGGCTGCATGAAGATATATGTAGGGCAGACCACACAAGAGTTACGTAAATGCATACAACATGTTTCATTCATTAATACAGCAAGGAAGGATTTTGAGAAGGGCAATGCAGTGTCTTCTATTGCCAAGCGATTTATGACGATACATAACAGAAATCCTAGTAGTAACATAATAACATAGTAACAGTTTTTAAGGTTGAAGGAAGACTTTAAGTACCTCTAGTTCAACCCATAGCCTAACATGTTGATCCAAGGGAAGGCAAAAAAAAACCATGTGGCAACACTAAGCTCCACATTGGGGAAAAAAATTCCTTCATGACTCCAGATATGGCAATCAGACTAGTTCCCTGGATCAACGCCCTATCAAAGAATCTAGTATATATAACTGGTAATATTATAGTATTCAAGAAAGGCATCCAGGCCCTTCTTAAATTTTAGTAGTGACTCACTCATTACAACATCATGTGGCAGAGAGTACCATAGTCTCACTGCTCTTACAGTAAAGAATCCGCGTCTGTGATTATGATTAAACCTTCTTTACTCCAGACGTAAAGGATGCCCCCTTGTCCCAGTCTCAGGCCTAAGAGTAAAAAGATAATTAAAAAGGTCTCTGTACTGTCCCCTCATATATTTATACATTATTATAAGATCACCCCTAAGCCTTCATTTTTCCAAGCTAAAAAAACCCAAGTTTAATAACCTGTCTTGGTATATTGCAGACCCCTTTCCTCTAATGACTTTTGTCGCTCTTCTCTGGACCCGCTCTAGTTCAGCTATGTCTTTCTTATACATCGGAGACCAGAATTGTACACAGTATTCTAAGTGTGGTCGCACTAGTGACTTGTATAGAGGTAAAACTACGTTCTCCTCATGAGCATCTATGCCTCTTTTAATGCATCCCATTATTTATTTGCCTTTGCAGCAGCTGCCTGACACTGGCCACTAAATGTGAGTTTGTCATCTACCCATACACCCAGGTCTTTTTCATTGATAGTTTTGCCCAGTGTTTTACATTTAAGCACATAATTATACCTATTGTTTCCTCTGCCCAAGTGCATGACTTTACATTTATCCCCATTAAAGCTCAATAGCCATTTATCAGCACAAGCTTCTAGTTTACATAAAATCTCCTGTAATATAAAATTGTCCTCCTCTGTATTGATTACCCTGCAGAGTTTAGTGTCATCTGCAAATATTGAGATTCTACTGTGTATGCCCCCTACAAGGTCATTAATAAATATATTAAATAGAAGCGGGCCCAACACTGACCCCTGTGGTAACCCACTGAAACCCTTTGTTTCCTATCACTAAGCCATTTCTTAACCCACTTACACATATTTTCCCCTATCCCCATTGCCCTCATTTTATGTATCAACCTTTTGCGTGGCACCGTATCAAAAGCTTTTGAAAAGTCCATATACACCACATCCACTGCATTTCTTTGGTCCAGTCTAGAACTTACTTCTTCATAGAAGCTTATCAGATTAGTTTGACAGGAACGGTCCCTCGTAAAACCATGTCGATAATGGGTCACGAGGTTATTTTTCTTCAGATACTCCAGTATAGCATCCCTTAGAAAACCCTCTAGGATTTTACCCACAGTAGAGGTTAAGCTTGGACGGCTTCACTTTCAGGCCAAAGGTGGACAGGGCTTTGAACACCTCGGGCAGGTGCTTTAAGTAGTCTTTGTAGGTCTTGGAGAAGACGATGACGTCATCCAGATATAGTAGGACCATCTCGGAGTTCTTGTGACCGAGGCAACACTCTATCAACCTCTGGAACACCACTGGCACATTTCAAAGCCCGAATGGCATGCAGTTGAACATAAGCCCTTGGGTGTCATAAAGGCAGCATTTTCTCTATCCGCCTCTGCCACGGGAACCTGCCAGTACCCACTGGTGAGATCTAAGGTGGAGAGATAGAAGATTTCAGGGCAGCTAATGATTCCTCAATTTGTGATAATGGATAGGCATCTTTGTGTGTAATGCCTGCCTGTAATCAACACACATCCTCATTGTACCATCTTTCTTTTTAACGATGACTTACAGAGCTGCCCAGGGGCTACAACTATTTCTGATGACCCCTGTGTCTGTCATCTCCCTTAACATGCACTCGGCACACTGGTATTGGGCCAGGGGAACAGGGCGGTACCTTTCTTTAATGGGTTGATGGTTTCCTGTGGGAATATGGTGTTGGACCCCTTTTACCTGCCCAAAGTTTAGTGGGTTTTTGCTAAACACCCATTCATATTCTTGAACTACCCAGTACACCCCATTCTTTTGGTGCAAAGGGATGGAGTCACTGCCTACGTGTAGCCTCTGACACCAGTCCTCCAGCTGTTCTACAGAGCCATTGTCCTTCGCCTATTCGGATGGAACCAAGGGTTCTACTGCCCGTATTGCTTTGTTAATGACTGGGAACAGCTTGGCAACGGTGCCATACTGGAGTAATATGACCTTTTTCTCCCCAAAGTTTAAGATGCGTATAAAGTACAGGCCAAAAGTTTGGACACAGCTTGATGCCAAGAGTGTGCAAAGCAGTAATAAAAGCAAAAGGTGGCTACTTTGAAGAACCTAGAATGTAACACATATTTTAGTTGTTTCACACTTTTTTGTTAAGTAAATAATTCCACATTTGTTAATTCATAGTTTTGATGCCTTCAGTGTGAATCTACAATTTTCATAGTCATGAAAATAAAGAAAACTCTTTGAATGAGAAGGTGTGCCCAAACGTTTGGTCTGTACTGTAGATACCCTCCCCTTGCCAGACATTTACTACCACTCTGGCTGTTAGGATAGTGGGCCTGCTGTCAGACTACATAGGTTCTACCAGGGCCTGGTAATCTTGACCCCTGATACCTATAGCAGCTTGACACCAAATCATCATTTCGGTTTTGGGAGATATTACAATGGAGAATGGGTCACTCACCCTTACACTGATGGCTTCACCAGACAGCATTACCTCTTGTCTCTGCATCAGGGCTTTGATCTCCTTCTGCAGGACTCGCTGCTGACTGTAACTGGCAGTTTCGGCTACCTGTTGCAATAGAACAATAATCTCACCAAGACAATTTTCCATCTCATTGGTACTCAGGGTCATCATTGCATTACATTCTCGCCAGTCAATATCTACAATTATCAGTCCCTGAGCTCTACTTGCCCAATCTAAATGTTCACCTCTTTATACCCCACGTGTGGCAAGGGCTGACCATTACTGGCGATTATTGTCAAGTCATCATCTGGGCGATGGGTGAAGTCTGAATCAGCCCAGTACCACTTATAAAATATATATGGCATCGTCATCACCTGGGAACCAGTGTCCAGTAGAGCGTTCATCGGGATGCCATCAACCACGACTGGGAGAACCGGTCGTCCTCCGATGTACTTGTCTCGCCAGTTTTGTGGACCTTGTTGCCTTACTCCTGGGGTTGGCCCTCTGCCCCAGGGGTTGCTTGTTTAAAGGACAAAATATTGTGAGGTGCCCCGCCTTGTTGCAGTGGTAGCAGATGGGTTGTCTAGTCGAGTGGTAGCGATCGCTGTCTCTCCCTCTGGTCAGTGGTATCCTCCGCTGACGTCGCCAAGGGACGTCATCTAGACTGGAGGAAAGCTGGATCTTTTCCTTTGGGGATGACACCTGCATGGACTGAACATTTTTTGTCAATGCAGCCACACTCTTGGACCTGGAAGCGTAGATCTGCTGAAGTATCGCCACTTAGAGTCTGTGCATCAGCTTTGATGGGTGCCTGAGGCAAGTGCATTGCCTTCTGGTTGTACATGATGGCTGGGTGCCTAGGGGGAGCTGTGTCACTAGGGGTCGCCTCTCGCAGCACACGAATGGCCTGTTCTTTAAATTACGCAAAGTTCATATTTGAGTTTTCTGGGGCCATAATGCGCAGCTGTGTTTGGTGTGTGCTGGACAGGAGCCCCTCGATGAAATGTTCTGTTAGCAGTCTATCCTCGTCCCACAGGAGTGATATACAGCCCCCACTCCTTAGTATACAGGCCCCCTCTTTAGTATTTTGGCCCCATCAGTGATATACAGCCCCCA
The DNA here is from genome assembly GCA_033576535.1 of Allobates femoralis. Classification (NCBI taxonomy): domain Eukaryota; kingdom Metazoa; phylum Chordata; class Amphibia; order Anura; family Aromobatidae; genus Allobates; species Allobates femoralis. Next base: position 216,290,855 of record JARQOC010000006.1, on the reverse strand, counting down.
CTCCTTAGTATACAGGCCCCCAGGGTGCGGCACCTGTTAAAATAACAAACATTTTATACATTACCTTTCCGGTGACTCCTTGTTGGCACCTCCGCTCCTCTGGTCTCCCGACTTCTTCCTGCTTGTCTCGGCTTCTATTCCTGTGGCCGACGCAGCAGCGATGACGTCGTCGCTGCTGCGTCAGTCACATGACACCGGCAAAAGCAGGAAGAAGCAGGGAGACCGGAGGAGCGGCGGTGCCAGCAAGGAGTCGCCGGAAAGGTAATGTATACAATGTTTGTTATTTTAACAGGTGCCGCGGCCTGGGGGACAGATACTAAGGAGAGGGGGCTGTATATCTCTCCTGGGGGCCAGTGTAGTGCAATATGCACCACTCTCCCTGCCGTTGATGGACGGGGGGATGCAGCGCATATTCACTACACTAATGGGCGGCCCCACGTAACCACCCGTGGTCACTGCAGCCCCCTCCTGCCTCCTCCAGCTCCCGGTCAGAGCCCCCCCACAGCAAATACTGAGTGACTCGAGTATAATCCGAGGGGGGCACTTTTCAGCACAAAAATTGTGCTGAAAAACTTGGCTTTGCTCGAGTATATACAGTAATAACAATTGGGATCAAAACGCAAAGATTGACTCTTTTGGGGTGGGCTGAAACATGCATTGTGGTTGTGCATGTGTCCCTTCCCTCCCCTTAAGTTGATGGACATTTGTCTTTTTTCAGCTGTATAAATTATGTAACTAATAAAGTTCCAAGTGTTCAGTCATTCCTGATCAAGACTTCTGTCTAGTGTTTTCATTCTATTACCACCTTTGAACCTGTCATTATGATTTTCTGAAAGTCAAAGATTTAATCTTAGACTATGTAAATCCTTTGTTTCGTTCTCATAGACATGCTAGCATGGATCTCATAAAGACCAGAAAGGAAACAGGTTGTTTTGTAAGATTTCGAGACACTGTAAAGATTTCTTCTTGAATAAATTTGACTCTAACAATCCACAAATGAACTGTGAATTCTTGTAAAAAATGTTATCAGCTGTTTAAAAGGAGATCTGCCCTGAATGCAGAGCTCTGAAGATAAATAAATGTGTGAGAACATAAATACTACCAAAATTCTTAAAGGGAACCTGACCCCTCCAAATCACCCCCAACCCTATTAATACTTGTCCCTGCACCCTAACATATCAGTATTAGTGCTCCTTTTCTATAAAAAAAAGCGCTCTGTAACATTGGAATAATCAACAATATACACTTACAAATCTGAGACTTCTTGTCCCTGAATAAGTCTCACAGGGCGTCCCCTGTGAGACTCTAAGCCCTCCCTAGGTGCTCATTTTCACACCCCAAATGATCCAGCCTCTCTCTGTCTGTACTGGTGTGATGTGGAGCTGCAAGCAGGACTAATGATTTGCATTCTGTGAGTGACAGAGAGGGGGGAGGGCAAAGCCTGCACAAGCAGAGCAACACAGACAGAGAGAGGGTGGATCCTGGAGCCTGCAAAACAACACGCCCTAAGGGCTAAAGAATATAGCCCCTGCTAATTATAATCCCTAATGAGTAAGTATTTTATGCACTTTCACTGGATGCTTTTAGGAGACAAAAGGAGTGTGACATTAGTGATAGGATGCAGGGACATGTTTTGGTAGCTTAGGAGGCGTTCTGGAGATGACAGGATCCCTTTAACCATATTTTACCTGTTATGAAATAACCCAACAAATATCTGTCATGTGACAACTTTCTTTTAACCCCTTCACCACACAGCCTGTTTTGACCTTACTGACCTTGCCATTTTTTGCAATTCTGACCAGTGTCCCTTTATAAGGTAATAGCTCTAGAACGCTTTAACGGATCCCACTGATTCTGAGAAAGTTTTTTTATGACATATTGGGCTTCATGTTAAGGCCACGTTACACACACAGATATCTGTTCAGATATTGGTCACAGATCTCTAGTTGCAGTGAAATCATGGACACATTGCTCCATTTTGTGGCTGTGTACAATGGAACAATGTGTCCATGATTTCACTGCAACCAGAGATCTGTGACCAATATATCTGTGTGCGTAACGTGGCCTTTAGTGGTAAATTCAAGTTGATAATTCTTGCATTTATTTGTGAAAAAATTGGAGATTTGGCAAAAATATTGAACATTTTGCAATTTTCAAGTTTTTTCATTTTAATTCTGTTAAACCAGAGAGTTATGTGACATAAAATAGTTAACCCTAGAACGCTCAACCATAGAAATCTACACTTTCATATACCTGGGGCTTTTTTAGACCTGTGTGCAAATAACATGGAGTAACTCAAATAGAGATGTGAATATTTCAAAACATTATAATTATGTGCATAAAACAAAAATGGCGGTACATTTCAGTACATGTATAGCAGCACTATAGTATATTACGGTACATTACAGTACATGTATAGCAGCACTATGGTATATGGCGGTACATTACAGTACATGTATAGCAGCACTATAGTATATGACGGTACATTACAGTACATGTATAGCAGCACTATAGTATATGGCGATACATTACAGTACATGTATAGCAGCACTATGGTATATGGCGATACTCCGCTCCCCACGGCCCCCAGCTCCTCCACAGTAAAAGTAAAAAAATCCTCAGTGAGGATACTCACCTGTCCACCGGCTCGCTCCACCTCCGTCTTCTAGGTCCTACAGGCCTTTTGGACCTGTCGTTGCCTGGGAAAGTGATCAGCTGATCGGTCACATGACCGCTAACTGGCGGGGGGCAGGATGGTGACGAGGGGGAGGGGGGGCAGGATTGTGTCGGGGGGGCAGGATGGAGGCAGTGGGGGAGCAGGATGGAGGCGGTGGGGGGGGCAGGATGGAGGTGGTGGGGGGGCAGGATGGAGGTGGAGGAGGGGGCAGGATGGAGGCGGAGGGGGGGCAGGATGGAGGCGGAGGGTGGAAAGGATGGAAGCAGAGGGGGGAAAGGATGGAAGCGAAGGGGGGGCAGGATGGAAGTGGAAGGGGGGCAGGATGGAAGCGGAGGGGGGCAGGATGGAAGTGGAGGGGCAGGATGGAAGTGGGGGAGCAGGATGGTGGGAGCGGGGCAGGATGGAGCCAGAGGAGCAGGATGGAGCCAGAGGAGCAGGATGGTGGCAGGATGGTGGCGAGCGGGGCAGTATGGAGGGGGGGAACAGGATGGAGGCAGATGGGCAGGATGGAGCTGGGGGGGCAGGATGGAGCCAGCGGAGCAGGACGGAGGCTCGGTGGTCAGCGCAAGACGGAGGCTCGGTGGTCAGCGCAGGACGGAGGATCAGTGGTCAGCGCAGGCGGAGGCTCGGTGGTCAGCGCAGGACGGCGGATCGGTGGTCAGCAGAGGATGGTTAGTCGGTGGTCAGCACAGTGCGGTGGCTCAGTGGTCAGCACAATTCAGTGGCTCGGTGGTCAGCGCCGTGCCGAGGCTCGGTAGTCAGCGCTGTGCAGTGGCTCGGTAGTCAGCGCTGTGCGGCGGCTCGGTGGTGTAACTGCCCCGCGGTCCAGCGCCTCTGCCCTGCACCCTGCTCGTCCCTCTTCCCGTGCAGTTACCCTTCCTTCCCGGTTCCGGGGTCGGGGTTCCAGGTTACAGGTCGTCCGCAGGCGATCCCGGGGTTCCGGGGTGCTCCATCGCACACCTGCTGCTCAGACTGTCGCTCCCTGACTGCTGCCCTGCTCTGCTTCCCCTCAGTGTGTTCACTAGGGGGCGGGGCCGCTCTCTCTGCTACCTTTATAGGGCCAGCTGCCAATTAGGCTGCCCCGCCTCTCGGCCAGTCCCTGTAGGGCAGCAGGTATATAAAGTGTGCACTTGCTTCTGGACCTTGCCGGGGCAACTTCATTCATCCTGAAGTTGCCTGGTCCTGGTCCTATTGTATGCTGTGATTCTGCAGTATTTAACATACGTCTGTTTGTTCTTGTTGCAGGTGTGCATTTACTCTTAGACCTTGCCGGCCCTCTTCATTCATCCTGAAGTTGCCGGTCCTGGTCCTATTGTATGCTGTGATTCTGCAGTATTTAACATACGTCTGTTTGTTCTTGTTGCAGTGTCGCTGTTCTGCCTTCGTGTTGCTCAGTGCTGCGTCACTACCTTTCCTCCGGACCGTCCTTGTGTGGTTTCCCTGGACTTCCCCGGACCGGACTCCGTGGTGCTCGCAATTCTCCGTACTGTTTCCGTGCAGCTCCTCTGCCGCTTATCCGGATTCCCCGTGGTCCTGGATCTCCCTGGTTCTTGGATCTCTCCGTGTTCCTGGATCTCCCTGCGTTCCTAGTTCCCCGTGCTCCTGGTGCTCTGTATTCACGGTTCTCGTTTCGTATTGTATTCCCGGGTGCTGTTTCATTACCACGTCGCCTGGGGTCGGTTGAACACTTGTGTCCGTAGCATTGGCCCCTTCGAGGCTGATCCCGGCGGTATCCCTGTATAGGGGTCAAGCGCTCCGGGGTCTCCCTCGCTGGGTCTCCAGTGTTGCGGCCTTGTGGCCCTCTCCAGGGGCGTGTAGTTCTGTGTTTTTGTTGTCTGTAATAAACCCGTTAACTCTACGGTACGTGTCTGCCTCTCTATCACCCGGTGTCAGCATCCGCTTTACGCGGTCCAGTGGGTCCACGTGTGTAGTCCGTCAGTAGGACGTGACAGAGTTTGCCCCGGCCATGGACCCCGCTGACGCTAGGTTTGATGCCCAGAGAGAGCTTGCCGGACTCCGCCAGAGTCATGACCAAATCGCGTCATTTGTCCAGTCCTTGGAGGCCCGTTTAGGGTCTCTCCCTGCCTCTGACCCCTCTCTCTCCTCCCAGGTGTTTCGTATCCACCAGGAATTGGACCACCAGAGGGAGATGCAGACCCGGTTGCTGTCCTTCATGTCCTCCGTCGACGACCGACTCATCAGCTTACAGAGAACGACAGACGCCTCGGGTTCCGTCTCCGCCTCATCCTCCGGACTCCCGGCTGGTGCTGCATCTTATCCACGGCTGTGCCAGCCTACCAGGTACTCCGGGGACCCTAAGGCTTGTCGGGGGTTTATTAACCAATGCCAACTCCATTTCCGGTTGTTACCCCACCAATTCCTGACGGATGAGGCAAGGGTGGCATTTCTGGCTTCTCACCTCGAGGGAGAGGCACTGGCATGGTTTAACCCCTTGCTTGAGAGAGAGGACCCCATTGTGTCGAACCTACAAGCCTTCCTGGATACGTTCCGTAGGACCTTTGACGAGCCCGGACGGGTAGCCTCCGCCACAGAGGCCCTCTTCACCCTACAGCAAGGTAACCTGTCTGTTGGTCAGTACGCTATCCGGTTTCGTACCCTAGCCTCCGAGCTCCGCTGGACGGATGAGCCCCTGATCGGTGTCTTCCGCCGGGGATTATCCAGTCGCATCAAGGACGAACTGGCTGTTCGGGATTTACCCAACTCCCTGGAGGAGCTCATTACCCTGGCTGTCCGGATCGATCGCCGCCTTCAAGAGCGGTCCAAGGAGCGGACACTGGAGAGGACTCAGGAGAGGCGATCTTCCCGTCTGGCTCCCACATTCCAGCGACCCCTTCTTCCTGCACCCTCGGCATCCCAAGCGGGCCACGAGTCCATGGAGGTTGATCGCACCCGTTTGAGTACCCAGACGAGAGAGGAGAGGATTACCCGGGGTCTGTGCCTTTACTGCGGAGGATCCGGTCACTTCTGTCGGCAGTGCCCCAAGCGGCCGGAAAACTCCTCCGTCTAGGTCAGGTAAGAGAGGCCAACCTAGGCGAGGGTGATTCCTCTCAACCTCTTACAATCTCTATCCAGGTGAAGGTCGGCAGTCTACGCCATTCGGAGATGGCATATCTGGATTCCGGGTCGGCTGGTAACTTCGTACAGCAGGAGACGGCCCAGCGCCTGGGTATACCCATCCATCCTCTACAGCATCCACGCACCATCACTGCCGTTGATGGAAGACCTCTACGGGATTCGGTAACAAGCATCACAGGTGAAGTGGAGATACAAGTGGGAGCTCTACACACGGAGCGTCTCACCTTCTATGTTCTGCCGTCCCTTTCCCCTCCCTTCCTGCTGGGCTTGCCATGGCTTCGCGTACATGAACCCGTGCTGGATTGGCGAACCGGTGAAGTCTTGCGGTGGGGCCCGAATTGCCACAGTCGATGTCTTCGTCCCGTAAGCCCCGCTCGGATGCCTCCCTCTCCGGCAGCCTTACCCGGTCTGCCGTCAGCCTACTGGTCCTATGCGGACGTCTTCGACAAGAAAGAAGCCGAGACGTTACCTCCTCATAGGCCGTACGACTGTCCCATCAATCTGGTCCCCGGGGTCTCACTCCCCAAGGGGCGCATCTACCCGCTGAACCCGCCCGAGACCCAGGCCATGGCAGAATATATTAGGGATAACCTAGCACGAGGATTCATTCAGAAGTCTTCTTCACCCGCCGGAGCGGGTTTCTTCTTCGTAAAGAAGAAGGACGGGTCTCTCCGACCGTGTATCGATTACCGGGGACTCAACGCCATAACGGTGAAGAACAGGTACCCGCTGCCCCTGATTCTCGAGCTCTTCGATCGGCTGCGGGGATCTCGGATCTTCACCAAGCTGGATCTACGGGGTGCGTACAATCTCGTCCGAATCCGAGCAGGCGATGAATGGAAAACCGCCTTCAACACGCGTGATGGCCACTACGAATATAAGGTAATGCCATTCGGCTTGAGCAATGCCCCTGCTGTATTTCAAGAATTCGTAAACGATGTCTTCCGGGATCTTCTCTATGTATGTGTCGTGGTCTACCTAGACGATATCCTGGTTTTTTCCCCCGATCTGCCCACTCACAGGCGAGATGTCCGGCGGGTCCTACGCCGATTGCGGGAGAACCGACTGTACGCCAAATATGAGAAGTGTGTCTTCGAACAAACTTCCTTGCCCTTTCTAGGTTACATCGTCTCCGATACCGGACTCGAAATGGATCCAGAGAAGCTGTCCGCCGTCCTGAAGTGGCCCAGACCGGTGGGACTCAAGGCGATCCAAAGGTTCCTGGGCTTCGCCAATTACTATCGGCAGTTTATTCCTCGGTTCTCGGATGTAGTTAAACCACTCACCACATTAACCCGGAAGGGGACGCCCGCCAAGGCTTGGACCCCCGAGGCCGAGTCCGCCTTTTTAACGCTCAAGAATGCGTTTTCTTCTGCTCCTGCTCTCCACAGGCCCATGGCGGATAAGCAGTTCTTTCTGGAGGTGGACGCATCCTCCTCGGGAGCAGGAGCCGTTCTCACCCAGAAGACCTCCACGGGACGCATGGTGACGTGCGGTTTTTTCTCCAAAGCTTTTACCTCCTGTGAAAGGAATTACTCCATCGGGGACCGGGAGTTGCTGGCCATCAAGATGGCTCTGGAGGAATGGCGCCACCTCCTTGAGGGCGCAGTACACCCAGTGGTGATCTACACCGACCACAAGAATCTGGCGTATCTGCAGTCTGCTCAGAGGCTCAACCCCCGGCAGGCACGATGGTCGCTGTTCTTTGCTCGTTTTAACTTTCGTCTTCATTTCCGCCCAGCAGACAAGAATATCAAAGCAGACGCCTTGTCTCGGTCCTTTCACGTCGAAGACCAGGAGGAGGAGCCACGCCCCATCATCAGTCCATCCAGTCTCGGTATAGTAGCTCCTCTCCGACTGTCTCTTCCCCCACCAGGTAAAACACTGGTAGCCGAGGCGGATCGAGGACACGTCCTGACCTGGGGTCATTCTTCTAGAGTCGCAGGGCATGTGGGTATAACGAAGACCCTACAGTTGATAGGACGACACTACTGGTGGCCTCAGATGCGACAGGATGTTACGGACTTCGTTTCCGCATGTTCCTCTTGTGCACGTCACAAGACGCCCAAGCGACTGCCCATCGGGCCCTCTTCTCCCTCTACCGGTACCCTCTGAGCCCTGGAGGCACATCGCGATGGACTTCGTCACCGACCTCCCGGCCTCCTCCGGTAACACAGTGGTATGGGTAGTCGTGGACAGGTTTTCCAAAATGGCCCACTTCATACCATTGCCTGGCCTTCCCTCTGCACCCCGGTTAGCGGAGCTGTTCTTCCTTCATATCCTCCGCTTACATGGTCTGCCAGCCCATATCGTGTCCGATAGAGGCGTGCAATTCGTCTCCCGATTCTGGCGGTCGCTCTGCAAGAAACTCGATGTCACATTGGATTTCTCATCTGCTTATCATCCGCAATCCAATGGGCAGGTGGAACGAGTGAATCAGGTGCTGTCTGGCTACTTACGGCACTACATCAACGCCCATCATGACAACTGGGTCTCCCTGCTTCCCTGGGCAGAGTTCGCCTACAACAACCATGTCGGTGAGTCTTCGCATAACTCTCCTTTTTTCATAGTCTACGGACACCATCCAAGGATACCGACACCCGTGGCCATCTCAACCCCAAATCCAGCAGCGGAGCAGGTAGCACGTGACTTCCCCCGGATCTGGACCGAGACGCGGTCTGCCCTGGAAAAAGCATCTAGACGGATGAAAGACCATGCCGACAAACGACGTTTGGACGCCCCCCTGTTCCAGCCAGGGGATAAGGTATGGCTTTCTTCCAAGTATGTCCGTCTCAAGGTGCCGTCCTACAAATTGGGCCCTCGCTACATTGGTCCTTTTGACGTCATCCGGAGGATAAACGAGGTATGCTACCAGCTGAAATTGCCGCCTACTCTGCGTATCCATAATTCTTTCCACCGGTCTCTCCTCAAACCTCTAGTCCTCAACCGGTACTCCCAAGAGTCTGGAGCACGGCCCCCGCCGGTCTCGGCTTCGGACGTCTTCGAGGTCAGTGCCATCCTGGACATGAAGAAGAGGGGCCGTTCCACTTGGTACCTGGTTGACTGGAAGGGGTTCGGCCCTGAAGAAACCCGGTCCTGGGAGCCGGAGGGGAACATCAATGCTCCTCGCCTCTTGCGCAGGTTTCATGCCGGCCTGGTTCCGGGGGGGCGTGGCGGGGGGAGTACTGTAACTGCCCCGTGGTCCAGCGCCTCCGCCCTGCACCCTGCTCGTCCCTCTTCCCGTGCAGTTACCCTTCCTTCCCGGTTCCGGGGTCGGGGTTCCAGGTTACAGGTCGTCCGCAGGCGATCCCGGGGTTCCGGGGTGCTCCATCGCACACCTGCTGCTCAGACTGTCGCTCCCTGACTGCTGCCCTGCTCTGCTTCCCCTCAGTGTGTTCACTAGGGGGCGGGGCCGCTCTCTCTGCTACCTTTATAGGGCCAGCTGCCAATTAGGCTGCCCCGCCTCTCGGCCAATCCCTGTAGGGCAGCAGGTATATAAAGTGTGCACTTGCTTCTGGACCTTGCCGGGGCAACTTCATTCATCCTGAAGTTGCCGGTCCTGGTCCTATTGTATGCTGTGATTCTGCAGTATTTAACATACGTCTGTTTGTTCTTGTTGCAGGTGTGCATTTACTCTTAGACCTTGCCGGCCCTCTTCATTCATCCTGAAGTTGCCGGTCCTGGTCCTATTGTATGCTGTGATTCTGCAGTATTTAACATACGTCTGTTTGTTCTTGTTGCAGTGTCGCTGTTCTGCCTTCGTGTTGCTCAGTGCTGCGTCACTACCTTTCCTCCGGACCGTCCTTGTGTGGTTTCCCTGGACTTCCCCGGACCGGACTCCGTGGTGCTCGCAATTCTCCGTACTGTTTCCGTGCAGCTCCTCTGCCGCTTATCCGGATTCCCCGTGGTCCTGGATCTCCCTGGTTCTTGGATCTCTCCGTGTTCCTGGATCTCCCTGCGTTCCTAGTTCCCCGTGCTCCTGGTGCTCTGTATTCACGGTTCTCGTTTCGTATTGTATTCCCGGGTGCTGTTTCATTACCACGTCGCCTGGGGTCGGTTGAACACTTGTGTCCGTAGCATTGGCCCCTTCGAGGCTGATCCCGGCGGTATCCCTGTATAGGGGTCAAGCGCTCCGGGGTCTCCCTCGCTGGGTCTCCAGTGTTGCGGCCTTGTGGCCCTCTCCAGGGGCGTGTAGTTCTGTGTTTTTGTTGTCTGTAATAAACCCGTTAACTCTACGGTACGTGTCTGCCTCTCTATCACCCGGTGTCAGCATCCGCTTTACGCGGTCCAGTGGGTCCACATGTGTAGTCCGTCAGTAGGACGTGACAGGTGGTCAGCACTGTGCGGCGGCTCGGTGGTCAGCGCTGTGCGGCGGCTCGGTGGTCAGCGCTGTGCGGTGGCTCGGTGGTCAGCGCTGTGCGGTGGCTCGGTGGTCAGCGCAGGATGGAGGCAGAGTGGTCAGCGCAGGATGGAGGATCGGTGGTCAGCGCTGGACGGAGGCTCGGTGGTCAGCACAGGACGGAGGCTCGGTGGTCAGCGCAGGACAGCGGCTCGGTGGTCAGCACAGTGCGGCAGCTTGGTGGTCAGCACAGTGCGGCGGCTCGGTGGTCAGCGCAGTGTGGTGGCTCGGTGGTCAGCGCAGTGCGGTGGCTCGGTGGTCAGCGCAGTGAGGAGGCTCGGTGGTCAGCACAGGATGGAGGCTCGGTGGCCAGCGCAGGATGGAGGCTCGGTGGTCAGCGCAGGACGGAGACTCGGTGTTCAGCGCAGGATGGAGGCTCGGTGGTCAGCGCAGGACGGAGGCTCTGTGGTCAGCGCAGGACGGAGGCTCTGTGGTCAGCGCAGGATGGAGGATCGGTGGTCAGCACAGGACGGAGGCTCAGGGGTCAGCGCAGGACGGAGGCTCTGTGGTCAGCACAGTGCGGCGGCTCAGTGGTCAGCACAGTGCGGTGGATCGGTGGTCAGCGCAGGACAGCGGCTCGGTGGTCAGCCCAGTACGGCGGCTCGGTGGTCAGCGCAGTGCGGTGGCTCGGTGGTCAGCGCAGTGCGGCGTCTCGGTGGTCAGCGGTGTGCGTCGACTTGGTGGTCAGCGGTGTGCATTGGCTCGGTGGTCAGCGCTGTGCGGTGGCTTGGTGGTCAGCGCTGTGCGGTGGCTTGGTGGCCAGTGCTGTGCGGTGGCTCGGTGTCCAGCACAGGATGGAGGCTGAGTGGTCAGCGCAGGACGGAGGCAGAGTGGTCAGCACAGGACGGAGGCAGAGTGGTCAGCGCAGGACGGAGGCTCAGAGGTCAGCGCAGGACGGAGGCTCGGTAGTCAGCGTAGGACGAAGGCTCGGTGTTCAGCGCAGGACGGAGGCTAGGTGGTCAGCGCAGGAAGGCGGCTCGGTGGTCAGCACAGTGTGGCGGCTCGGTGGTCAGCACAGTGCGGCGGCTCGGTGATCATCACAGTGCGGCGGCTCTGTGGTCAGCGCTGTACGGCGGCTCTGTGGTCAGCGCTGTGAGGCGGCTCGGTGGTCAGCACTGTGCCTCCGCCGCCGACCACACTCCTCATTTGCGGCGACATGTTTATTCCAACATGGCGTCCGGGAACTCTTGCGAGACTTCCCGGATGCCATAGTGGAACCAGTCCTCCGGGGCGGCGACATACTTAGTCCAAGATCACGTCCGGCAAATCTCGCGAGACTTTTTGGACGGCGAGAGTTCCCGGACGCCATGTTGGAATAAACATGTCGCTGGAACGGAGGATCGTCTGGAGGCGGTGGTGGGGAGCAAGAAGCAGGGCCGGTGGTAAGTATGACTGAAGAAGAAGAATGGAAGGAGTGTGTGTGGGTGTGTGTGGGTGTGTGTGTGGGGGTGTGTGTGGGTGTGTGTGTATGCCGGCCATATTGGAACACCCAAAGTGGGTGTAGAGGCTACCTCAGCCAGGATGTGACGTACCATACCGTTATATCCTGAGGGAAGTAGCCTTAAGGTACCTTTACACGCTGCTATAGAAGGTTGGAAACAACCGGGTGTCTCACGTGCACGAGCACGTACCAACGGTTGCAAACGGTACCCGATACCGCCTTTACACGCCGCTACAAGGTGCTCTACAGAAGGTTTAATCTATCCCTGGAGGCACCGCCGGGTGCCACAAGTTACCTTCTGCAGAGCACCTTCCCTCATTTACACGCCGCTACAGAAGGTAATATGGGAGGACCTAGCGCAGCAGGGACAACACATAGGCGTACCAGAGTTGTGGATTACGAGACGCTTGTACGATGATTGGACAATGCAATAGCATCATGATTGGCCAGCCAGCGCAGGAAGGCTGGCTAATACATGATGCTATTGCAATTGTGTAGTGTGACTGGTAAGCTCCTTAAATATGCCACCCTTTGCAGCGACAACCAATCGTAACGCAGGAGCTTCCACCAATGATCGCTGAAGGGGGGCAGTTTCCCGGAGGCTGTGTCACGCCCCAGGGAGTTAACTAGGTGGTACCTTATTTAGACGCCGCTACCATCGGGTTGAAACCAACCTGTCTTAGAGCACTGCTTTGAAACAGGTGCCGACAGTGACGGGTGGCAACAACCCAGTTTACATGCCGCTACCTTGGGTTGATTTGACGATGCAAGATACATTTGTCTCCGACACCCGGTTGTTTCCAACCTTCTGTAGCGGCGTGTAAAGGAACCTTTACTGTTACAATATGTAAAACACCCCCGGTTACTAATACCCACGTTACCTAAATATACACACAAGATCACTTGGGAAAAGGGAATCCCTGAGGAAGGTGCCAGGTGGGCACCGAAACGTGTCGGTGATTAAAAGAAGGATCTGATCAACATTCCATCTCCAAGTGTCTTCTTTGATGCGAGTCAGTCTGGCTGCGCGGACCGCTATACACCTTTTCCCAAGTGATCTTGATGTCTTTCCACGTCTGAGTGGTTCGGTGAAGGTCCAGCAGCAGCCATCAGGATATTATTCCTAACACGTCTTCAAGCCAGTTGTGGGTGACACAACTGGATCAGGTGAGTGGACCGCTTTTGCTCACCAAGTGACCGATTTAGTGTCGTGTGATAAGGGCACTATTGCTCCTCTTGTTCCCCACCCCCCTTTTGTATTTAAATATACACACAGGCACACTATATTAGTGATCTAACTATGAAGATAGATAGCATTTCAAGGTTTAATTATAAGAGAGAGAGAGAGAGGCCAGATATTGATGGTTCTATTCCATGGTGCGTCCCAAGTAGAAAGAGAGATAAAAGAAGGAGGGGAACAAGAGGCGCAATAGTGCCCTATCACTGCGGCACTGAGTATATAAGTGGTGAAAACAGGGATTCACTCACCTGGGGCAGTTGTGTAACCCACAACTGGCTTGAAGGCGTATTCAATGATTATTCCTAGATAGCTGCTGCAGGACTTCCACCATCCACACAAGTGTGGAGAAACATCAGGTAATAGGGAAGAAAATGGTGTGTCACAGTCCGCGCTGCCACGATCATTCACTCCAAAGAAAAGCACATGAAGATGGACCTTCAAAACCAACTCCTTTATTTCCTCCTGCCTCCTACGCGTTTCGGTGCCCTCCTGGCACCTTCCTCAGGGAGGGATATATGGCTAGTCCTGTGTTTGAGACTCCTAACCGAGGCTCCACAGACTCTATTTGCATATTCATATTTCCCAGGGGGCAATTGTGCCTAGGAATTCACTGTGTTTGAGCGCTTTAGCCAGCTGCCCGCAGTGTTTTCTTGGACTGGTCTCCCTGAGATCAGTGAATACTTTGCAATCTTAGCCTGTCTAAGTTGTCATACAACAGTAGGAGCTCAGGCTCGCCCCATGCTGCTGAACGCTGCTCCGCCGCCATCTTTATGCATGGGACTGGACTCCAGACAACAGAAAAAAAAAACGTATAACATACATGTGGAAGTACTCTGCTATAATAAAATAGTAATAAAAAGCAAGCGCTAGTAAAAAACAGTATAAAAACAGGGTACTTAGTTAATACGTTTTTGCAAAAAAGTACGTAAGCCGTTCTACGTCTTCAACGTGACCCATATCAGAACGGTCCTATCTAAACTAATTTAAAACCTGATCCTTTATAGTATACCTCATGGATGCAGGGTGAAGAAAGGCCAGAATCCAACATGGACATGGTGTAGCAGATGGCTTATGTGCCTTGCTCAGAATGGGAAGTGGGTGGGGCACTCCCTGTCTTGCTAAAAGACTAAATATGAGAAAACTGCACCTGAGCCAGGGCACAAGGTGAACGGGTGTGTAAGACTACGTTCACTCACACCAGATATCTAGACAACAGAAAAAAAACTGGACTCCACTGGACTGGGACTGGACTCCACCTAGAAGGCTGTGCCAGCTTAAAGACAACGTCATGACGCAAATTGTGGGTGCGGTGTTTAACTCGTCAGTCCGCAAAGGAGTCGCCCACACATAGTGGCTGAGGGCAGGGCACGCAACGCCGTCATGAAATGTGCCAAGCACAACTCTATTGCGTCGGGCAGGCACTTTGGATGTAGTTAACAAATATATATATGTTGTTGGAGTTGTGAGATGCCAACTGCTCTTTGAAGCAGTCCCTTTCATATGTTCAACACATGGCTCCTTCACCAAAAAACGATCGGACTGTTCTAACTGCATGGTGGAGGCGTCGTGAAAAGGTGCATAAACTATTTGCATGAGCAGTACAGGAGCTGTGTAATTGTGTTTGTATACATATTTTTTCCGCACCTTTGTGGTGCTCCGCAAACACAATTGATAAATGCAGCGCGTATCCCAATAAACCAAAATCCAAACAAAATGGCTGCTTGGCGATGCACATCCAATCAGCATTGCCTACCTAGCCACCAATCAACGGAGGTGGGCAGCTTGAAAAATAAACATTCGCAATGCCTACTGGACTTCCGGGAAAGACCAAACAATTTGGGTTGAAATCGGAGTTGGGCTTTCACATAGCACGATTCTGCCACATCGTCCATCCAATATCAACCAGTTGGAGAGCCTGCTCATTTTTCCCCCGATATCGGTCTGACATCGTTGGTGCGTCGAATTGGACATTCAAACTAGACAACACACGAACGATATTGGGGCCAACGCACGTACCATGTGACTTTTTATCGGAGTTGGACGCCGATATCGGGACGTGTAAAGTGGCCATCAGGAGTAGAGTCCATACTAGGACTAGGATCGTGGCTAGATGAAAGATTCCAGCCATTAGTAGCACTGTCACCCAGTTATCTTAAGGATAGTAAACATGTTCTAATGACAATACAGAATATGGAGTGGGAGGAAGATTTGATGTGGATAACTTGTGATGTGAAGACTTTATATTCATGTATCCCTCACCATTTGGCTATTCAAGCGCTTTCTGAGCCATTAAGTATTTATTCTAACTATTCAGATCAAATGAAGAAATTCCTTCTGGATGTTACCTTATTTCTGTTGCAGAATAATTACTTCAGATTCTCCCACCTGTTCTATGTACAGTGCCAGGGATGTTCAATGGAAGCCAAATTCTCCCACTCCCTGGCAAACCTGTACATGAACTGGTGGGAGACCAAATTTATTTATACACACTCAAATGTCTATTCTGAGAACATTGTACAGTATATGCGCTTCATAGATGACATACTGATTAAAGGACCGGATGATTTGATCCCTGATTTTACTAATTACATAAATACCAACAATTTAAATTTATGTTTTACATTAGAGATGAACAGGGATGAAATCTCCTTTCTGGATATACAGTTAATTGGTAATAGAAACAGTGGAATGGTAGACTGTAGTCTTTTCCGTAAGAAAATCTCTGGAAACTCCATATTACATGCCTCGAGTCAGCATCCCAAACATGTTATAAAGAATATTCCAACAGGGGAATTTTTGCGAGCTAAAAGGTGTTGCACCAGTAATCCAACCTATGAAAAGGAATGCATCAATATCAAAAAGAGACTATGAAGCAGAGGGTATAAGGCAAATTTGATTGATGAATCTGAAGCTAAAGCCAATCTGAAAACTAGACAACAATATCTCTCCCAATCCACAAGACAAGTTAAAAATGATTTTTCAAAGGGAGTATATTTTTCTACAGCCTTTAATAATCATTTTTATGGGATAACTAATATTATACGCAAATATCTACCTCTTTTGAATACTGATGATTCCTTGAGAAAAATTCTAAAAGAAGGATGCCACTTTATTCCAAAAAGATCTTTAACGGTGGGAAGTTTAATTTCTCCAAGTGAATTTAGAGATGTCTCCACAAATAGAAGTAATAAAACCTGGCTTTCAACTAAAGGGTCCTTTAGATGTGGGCAGAGACAATGTGGACTGTGCAGCTTTATGATCAATAATAATAAAACTGTAACTAGTAATGAGGGAAAAGTATTCAAACTGAAACCCTTCATGAATTGTAGCACGAACTACTGTGTCTATGCCCAGTGGCGTAACTTCAGGCCTCAGGGCCCCGATGCGAAAGCTCCAACAGGGCCCCCAATTATTGCAAATCTTTAGTAGTATTAGTCTTTTTCTATGGGCCAAAGGGACGTTTGGGGCCCCCCTAGGCTGCAGGGCCCGGGTGCGATCGCAACCCCTGCATCTATTGTAGTTACGCCCCTGTCTATGCCATCTTATGCATTGCATTAGAAAAAGAGTGTCGGAACAAATCTATGACGTTAAAAACACGACTACCCGTAGTTTATCTGGGGCTTCCAAACATTTTTTTATATGATCATGGGGGCGATATTACCAGCCTCCGGGTTACTGTTTTGGAAACTGTTCCAACATCGTGACGCAGTGGAGACAGGGCTAAATCACTGTTATTTTCTGAAGCACAATGGATTATGAAGCTGAATACTAGATATCCAGCAAGAATGAACTTAAAACAGGAATTGATGTATCTGTACTAAATATAAATAATAAAAATAATAAAAAGGAGAAAAATTTCCATATGATATGATAACTACCGTATATACTCGTGTATAAGCCGACCCGTGTATAAGCCGACCCCCCTACTTTTGCCCCCAAAACCTGGGAACACCTATTGACTCGTGTATAAGCCGAGGGTGGACCCCAGCACAGGTATACAGCCCCCAGCAGTGTGGTATACAGGCCCCCCCAGTGGTAGTATACAGCAGCCTCCCCAGTGGTATGCAGGCCCCAGCAGTATATACAGCAGCCCTAGTGGTATACAGCAGCCTCCCCAGTGGTATATACAGACCCCAGCATTATTACAGCAGCCACCCTAGAGGTATACACAGCAGCCCCAAGGGTATACACAGCAGCTCCAGGGGTATACACAGCAGCTCAAGGGTATACACAGCAGGCCCAGGGGTATACACAGAAGCCCCAGGGGTAGTATACAGCAGCCCTTAGATAGTACACAGCAGCCCCAGAGGTATATACAGCCCCAGAGGTATATGCAGCCCCACAGGTATATGCAGCCCCACAGGTATATTGCAGCCCCACAGGTATATGCAGCCCCACAGGTATATTGCAGCCCCACAGGTATATTGCAGCCCCACAGGGTATATTGCAGCCCCACAGGTATATGCAGCCCCACAGGTATATGCAGCCCCACAGGTATATGCAGCCCCACAGGTATATTGCAGCCCCACAGGTATATGCAGCCCCACAGGTATATTGCAAGCCCCACAGGTATATTGCAGCCCCACAGGTATATTGCAGCCCCACAGGTATATGCAGCCCACAGTATATGCAGCCCACAGGTATATTGCAGCCCCACAGGTATATTGCAGCCCCACAGGTATATGCAGCCCCACAGGTATATGCAGCCCCACAGGTATATTGCAGCCCCACAGGTATATGCAGCCCCACAGGTATATGCAGCCCCACAGGTATATGCAGCCCCACAGGTATATTGCAGCCCCACAGGTATATTGTAGCCCCACAGGTATATGCAGCCCACAGGTATATGCAGCCCCACAGGTATATTGCAGCCCCACAAGTATATTGCAGCCCCACAGGTATATTGCAGCCCCACAGGTATATACAGCCCCACAGTGCGGTATACATGGCCTCCCCCCCCCCCCCGCATGCAGCGCTGCGCATATACATTACCAGGATATCAGCTGTCACCCTCTGGTGGCGGATCGCGACTCCTGGCTCCGGCTTCCATCTTCATCTCTGTCTTCCTGCTTTGTGGCCGCCGGGCTCATCGCGATGACGTCATCGCGACACCGGCCGGTCATGTGACAAGCAGGAAGACAGAGTTGAAGATGGAGCCCGGAGCCCAGGAGCCGTGATCCGCCACTGGAGGGTGACAGCTGATATCCTGGTAATGTATATGCGCAGCGCTGCATGCGGGGGGAAACCATCATGTGAGGTGGGGGCGCCAAACAGTGAGGGGGGCCTGTATGACTCGCGTATAAGCTGATGGGGGGACTTTTCAGCCCAATTTTTGGGCTGAAAAACTCAGCTTATACGCGAGTATATAGGGTATACTTAATTAATTAGAACAGATAAAAACATTTGGTAGATTGACAGTAATATATAGAGCTCATTCACGGACACAGCCTAATAATTTTAAAAATATACGAATTTCCTGCTTGCCTCGCTCCGGCGCTGCCTGCTCCTCTTGCCTCAAAATGGTCACAAAACACAGCAAAAAACGTGCCACCCATAAGGCACGAGAAATACGCTACGTGTGAACGTACCCTTATAATGGGGCCTATGGGAGAAAGCGCATGTGTATTTGCGCAAAGAATTGACATATTGATTCTTTTTACACGTGCACTTCCTCCCCCAAAAGCGCGGCTTAAACAAGCATTGCGTCTGAACTGCAAAAGTGAAAGTCCATTCACTTTGCTGGGAAACGCAGATGTAGATGCGCTTTTGGGGGAAAGCGCAGCATAAATAAAAGTGGGAAATACACTACGTGTGAATGTAGCCTAAGAGAGGAAACATCACCAGAATGTTTAATTTTTATGAGATAATGACCTTTGGGTTTTCATTGGCTGTAAGCCATAATCATCAACATTAACATAAATAAACACTTTAAGGGTGGAGGCACACTGGCGTGAGACTCGCGTGAGTCTCACGCTTGTAAAAAACGCATGTCACTTGCACTGATGTTAAGAAATTGGCCAGGGCACAGTGGTCCGTTTTACGCAGTCGCCTCTCGCATGTCACCGGCAATGCAATTACACTCGCAGCATGCTGCGTATGTGTGCAATTCCTGCGCGCGTATGGCCAATGCAAGTCTATGGCGGCGTTTTTTTTTTCCGCATGAAGGCAGCACACCATGCGAGTTACATGCGCGAAATACACTTGTACATGATCAGCAGAACAGGAAGTACAAGCTGATTCCAATTCTGAAGTGCACCTGCATGCCTCCATTCCTCAAAAACACCTTACACTCGGATCACTGTTTGTGACTGAAAAAACGCACTTGCATCGCACTCGCACTGCAAACGCACCCCACTCGCACCGCACTCGCACACAACTTGCACCGCGATCGCGGACAAATACGCGACGTAGTTGCCGAAATGGCTAGCGTACAAAACGCTCCGTTTTTCACGCCCCTAGTGTGCCTCCACCCTAAATACATTACTCTGTTTGTATTGACTCTATATAATATATGCATTTCACTTTATGTATTGAATCACTGAAATAAAGTAACCTTTTGATGATATTCTAATTCATTGAGATGCACCTGTATATGATGCACAGAACCAGACTACTCGCAGTTTGTCTGGCGTATCCAAATTTTTTTGCATGCACATTCTGGTGATGTTTCCTCTCTTAACCTCTTCACACCTGGGAGATTTTTCATTTTATATTTTTTGTTTTTCCCTCCCCTTCTTCCTAGAGCTATAATTTTTTTATTTTTCTGTCAATATGGAGGGAGATATGAGGGCTTGTTTTTGCGAGGCGAGTTGTACTTTTGAATAAAATAATTTATTTTATATAGTGTACAGGAAAATAGGAAACAAATTCCAACTGTGGTGCAATTCCCAAAAAAATGCAATAACACGTTTGTATTTTGGGTTTTTTATTCATCATGGTCACTATATGGTAAAAGTGATGTGTCGGTATTATGTCTTGTTTGGTACAAGTTCATAGATGCCAATCATGTATACTTTTACTTATATCTAAGTGGTGAAAAAAATTCAGAAGTTTTTAAAGAATTGCTCTTTTGTGCTATTTTCTTTGACACATAGTGTTCTCTTATTTTTTCAGGATCTAGGGCTGTGTGACGGCATATTTTTTGCAGCTTGAGCTGACATTTCTAATGATACCATTTTTAGGTGGATGTCCTGTTGTGATCGCCTGTAACTGCAATTTATTGAAATGTTGCAATGACCAAAAAAATGTAATTTTGGCATTTGAACTTTTTTTTTCCAATATGCAGTTTTCCAATCTAATCAATTAATTTTACATATTGATAAACCGAGCATTTCTGAAATTGGCGATACCACATATGTGTATTTTTTTATTGTTTTATTTACAAAAGGGGGTGATTGAACCTTTGTTGGATTTTTTTTGTATTTGAAAAACATTTTTTTTCTTTATTTTACACTGCCCCCCTAGGGGACCTGAGTGCTTCACAGTCTGATCGCTTTGCTATGTAGGGATGTGCTGCTGCATTTCTCAGTATAGCAGTGTTAAGGAGAGCCTTAAGATCAAAATACTTAATTAACCTTAAGACATAAGGGCCTGAGAGAAATGACTCAAAGTGTATTATTTTCACCTTACATAAGTTTGTATAAAACAAAGATGGCTACCATTTCCTCTTCTACATCACCACATGTTCTGAGACAAAGCTGCAGTCAAGACAAAGAGTGATCAATCACAGAATGACACCTCATCAGATGGCTTCACGGATCAAACTAACTTTTGGAGACCTGAAGTAATTTACCTTGATGACCTCATGAACAATCCCCCTCCATGGACTAGACCATGTCCCACTAATAAATGCATTCAATTTGTCCAAATTCCTTGTGTAACCGAGCACCCTTAACCCTTCAGGACCCAGCCTATTTTGACCCTAAAGACCTTGGCCTTTTTTGCAATTCTGACCAGTGTCCCTTTATGAGGTAATATCTCTGGAACGCTTCAACCGATCCTAGCGATTCTGAGATTGTTTTTTCGTGACATATTGGGCTTCATGCTAGTGTTAAATTTAAGTCGATAATCTTTGCGTTTATTTGTGAAAAAATCAAAAATATGGCAAATATTTTGAACATTTCACAATTTTCACATTTTTTAATTTTTTTTTCTGATAAACAAGAGAAATATGTGACAGAAAAAAGTTCTTAAATAATATTTCCCACATGTCTGCTTCACATCAGCACAATTTTGGGAAAAAAAATTTTTTTTGTTAGGTCGTTATAAGGCCACGTGCACACACTGAGTATTTGATGAGTTTTTTACCTCAGGATTTGTAGCCAAAACCAGGAGTGGATGATTAAATACTGAAGTGGTGCAGGTGTTTCTATTAGACTTTTCCTCTGATTGCTCCACTCCTGGTTTTGTCTACAAATCCTGAGGTTAAAAACTCAGCAAATACTCAGCGTGTGCACGTGGACTAAGGGTTCAAAGTTCATGAGCAATTTTTCATTTTTCAACCAAAATTTACAAATCCATTTTTTTTAGTGACCACATCACATTTGAAGTCCTTTTGAGGGGTGTACATGACAGAAAACACCCAAAAGTGACACTATTCCAAAAACTGCACCCCTCAAGCTACTCAAAACTACATTCAAGAAGATTATTAACCCTTCAGGTGCTTCACAGGAACTAAAGCAAAGTGGAAACAAAAAATGGATATTTTAATTTTTTTATCAAAAATGTCCTTTTAGCCTCAATTCTTTCATTTTCACATGGGCAACAGGATAAAATGGATCTTAAAATGTGTTGTGCAAATTCTTCCGAGTACATCGATACCTCATATGTGGTCATAAACCAGTGTTTGGGCGCACGGCAGGGCTCAGAATTGAAGGAGCGCAATTTGAATTTTGGAGCTAATTTTACATTAAAAAAGTGAAATTGCGCTCCTTCCCTTCTGACCCCTGCCGTGCGCCCAAACAGTGGTTTATGACCACATATGAGGTATCGGTGTACTCAGGAGAAATTGCCCAACAAATTTTAGGATGAATTTTATGCTGTTGCCATGTGAAAACGAAAAAATTTAGGCTAAAAGAAAATTTTTGTGAAAAAAAAAGTACTATTTTATTTTCACAGATCAATTTGTAAAGCACCTGGGGGTTCAATATGCTCACCACCCATCTAGATATGTTCCCTGGGGGGTCTAGTTTCCAAAATGGGGTCACTTGTGGGGGAGCTCCAATGTTTAGGCACACAGGGGCTCTCCAAACGCGACATGGTGTCCGCTAACAATTTGAATAAAAATCAGCTCAAATTGTTAGCTGTAACCATGTTGTGTTTAGTGAGCCCCTGTGAGCCTAAACATTGGGGCTCCCCCACAAGTGACCCCATTTTGGAAACTAGACCCCTCAAGGAACGTATCTAGATGCATAGTGAGCACTTTGAACCCCCAGGTGCTTCACAAATTCATCCATAAAAATGAAAAAGCACTTTTTTTTCCACAAAAAGTTTCTTTTTTCATCATTATGGATCAATTTGTGAAGCACCTGGGGGTTGAAAGTGCCTCACTATGCATCTCGATACGTTCCTTTGGGGTCTAGTTTCCAAAATTGGGTCACTTGTGGGGGAGCTCCAATGTGGAGACGCACAGGGGCTCTCCAAACGCGACATGGTGTCCGCTAACAATTTGAATTCAAAATGAGCTCAAATTGTTAGCGGACACCATGTTGCGTTTGGAGAGTCCCTGTGCGTCTCCACATAGGAGCTCCTCCACAAGTGACCCCATTTTGGAAACTTGACCCCCAAAGGAATGTATCTAGATGCATAGTGAGCACTTTCAACCCCCAGGTGCTTCACATATTAATCTGTAAAAATGAAAAAGTACTTTTTTTCCGCAAAAATCTTTTTTTTTTTCCATTAATTTGTGAAGCACCTGGGGGTTCAATATGCTCATTACCCATCTAGATATGTTCCCTGGGGGGGTCTAGTTTCCAAAATGGGGTCACTTGGGGGGGAGCTCCAATGTGGAGACGCACAGGGGCTCTCCAAACGCGACATGGTGTCCGCTAACAATTTGAATAAAAATCAGCTCAAATTGTTAGCTGTCACCATGTTGCGTTTGGTGAGCCCCTGTGTGCCTAAACATTGGGGCTCCCCCACAAGTGACCCCATTTTGGAAACTAGACCTCCCCAGGGAACGTATCTAGATGCATAGTGAGCACTTTGAACCCCTGCTGCTTCACAAATTCATCCGTAAAAATGAAAAAGTACTTTTATTTCCACAAAAATTTTCTTTTTTCATTTTTACAGATTAATTTGTGAAGCACTGGGGTGTTCAAAATGCTCACCACCCATCTAGATAAGTTCCCTGGGGGTCCAGTTTCCAAAATGGGGTCACTTATAGGGGAGATCCAATGTTTAGGCACACAGGGGCTCTCCAAACGTGCCTTGATGTCCGCTAACAATTTGAGCTGATTTCCATTCAAATTGTTAACGGACACAATGTCGCGTTTGGAGAGCCCCTGTGTGCCTAAACATTGGAGCTCCCCCACAAGTGACCCCATTTTGGAAACTAGACCCCCCAGGGAACGTATCTAGATGTATAGTGAGCACTTTGAACCCCCAGGTGCTTCACAAATTGATCTGTAAAAATGAAAAAGTACTTTTTTTCCACAAAATATTTATTTTTCATTAATTTGTGAAGCACCTGGGAGTTGAATATGCTCACAACCCATCTACATAAGTTCCCTGGGGGGTCTAGTTTCCAAAATGGGGTCACTAGTAGGGGAGCTCCAATGTTTAGGCACACAGGGGCTCTCCAAATGTGACATGGTGTCCGCTAACAATTTGAGCTGATTTTCCATTCAAATTGTTAACGGACACCATGTCGAGTTTGGAGAGCCCCTGTGTGCCTAAACATTGAAGCTCCCCCACAAGAGACCCCATTTTGGAAACTAGAGCCCCCAGGGAACTTATCTAGATGGGTGGTGAGCATTTTGAACCCCCAGGTGCTTCACAAATTCATCCGTAAAAATGAAAAAGTACTTATATTTCCACAAAAAGTTTCTTTTTTCATTTTTACAGATTAATTTGTGAAGCACTGGGGTGTTCAAAATGCTCACCACCCATCTAGATAAGTTCCCTGGGGGGTCTAGTTTCCAAAATGGGGTCACTTGTAGGGGAGCTCCAATGTTTAGGCACACAGGGGCTCTCCAAACATGACATGGTGTCCGCTAACAATTTGAGCAGATTTTCCATTCAAATTGTTAGCGGACACCATGTCACGTTTAGAGAGCCCCTGTATGCCTAAACATTGGAGCTCCCACACAAGTGACCACATTTTGGAAACTAGACCCCCCAAGGAATGTATCTAGATGCATAGTGAGCACTTTGAACCCCCAAGTGCTTTACAAATTGATCCGTAAAAATGAAAAAATAATTTTTTTGTGGAAAAAAAAAAGTACTTTTTTCATTTTTATGGATCAATTTGTGAACCACTTAGGGGTTCAAGTGCTCACTATGCATCTAGATACGTTCCTTGGGGGGTGTAGTTTCCAAAATGGGGTCACTTGTGGGGGAGCTCCAATGTTTAGGCACACAGGGGCTCTCCATACGCGACATGGTGTCCGCTAACAATTGGAATTGTTAGCGGACTCCATGTCGCGTATAGAGAACCCCTGTGTGCCACTAGCATTGCCACCAGCACAAGGGCAACTGGAAGAGTTGGGGTACAGCACCAGAAAATGGCACCTCTAATGTGCTATTTTCTGGGGTGGCTGTGGGTTGCAATTTGCTGCGTGGGGGGGCCACAACATTTGGGTCTCTCCACGATGAGGATTGCAGCCCCCCAACTACCAAGTTGTACCTGGCTGGCATCCAAAAATAAGGCAAAGCTCCTTGTCATTTTATTGGTAGAAGTAAAAAAAAAAATGGCATGGGGCTCCGCCATATTTTTGGTCCAGCCAGGTACAACTTGGCAGCTACGGACTGCCACCAGCCCCCAGCTGCCTCGTCATACCTGGCTGGAACCAAAAATACAGCGAAGCCTATTTTTTTTTTATTTCTAGAAAAAAAATGACATAGGGCTCCGCCATATTTTTGGTCCAGCCAGGTACAACTTGGCAGCTACGGACTGCCACCCACCCCCAGCTGCCTCGTCATACCTGGCTGGAACCAAAAATACAGCGAAGCCCATTTTTTTTTTAATTTCTAGAACTAATTCTAGAAAAAAAATTACGTGGGGCTCTGCCATATTTTTGGTCCAGCCAGGTACAACTAGGCAGCTGGGGGCTGGAATCCTCAGCATAGAGAGGCCCAAGCGTTCTGGGCCCCCCATGCTGCGAATTGCAGCCTGCAGCCGCCCCAGAAAATGGCGCATTCATTGAAGCACCATTTTTTGGCGCTGTACCCACGCTCTTCCAGTTGCCCTGGTGGCGGTGGCTAACTGGGTAATAAAGGGGTTAATGCCAGCTTTTTATTGGCAGCTGGCACTAAGCCCGAGATTCATAATATAGGGCCAATGTTAGACCCGCCATTAGGAATCTCTAGTATGGTAAATAGTCAATAAATACACAAAGAGAAAAATCTTTTTATTTGAAAAAAAAACAGACACAATTCGGACTCCATCTTTATTATAAAAAGATCCGACGTAGTCCACAACGAAGGTCCCATGACGCTCGATAGCTCCGATGTAGTCCATAACGAAGGTCCCACGTCATTCAATTGTCTCCGACGTAGTCCACAACGAAGGTCCCACGACTCTCGATCGCCTTTGCTTTCAGAACGCTACTCTGGAGCCCAATCCGCCAGCATGGTGATTGAGCTGCAGAAAGTGATCTGAGACCCCAGGTGCAGTGACCCACTATGTGCATCACTGCGCCTGGGCTGTCAGATCGCTTTCTGCAGCTCGATGCCCATGCAGGGAGATCGGGCTGCAGAGCAGCGATCTAAGAGCCTGGGCGCAGTGACACACTATGTGCATCACTGCGCCCAGGCTGTCAGATTGCTTTCTGCAACTCGATCCCCCTGCATGGGGATCGAGTTGCGGAAAGCGATCTGGCAGCCCAGGCGCAGTGATGCACATAGTGTGTCACTGCGCCCGGGGTGTCAGATCACTTTCTGCAGCTCGATGCCCATGCAGAGAGATCGGGCTGTAGAGTAGCGATCTAAGAGCCCGGGTGCAGAGACCCACTATGTGCATCAGAGCGCCCGGGCTGTCAGATTGCTTTCTGCAGCTGGATCCCCAGGATCCAGCTGCAGAAAGTGATCTGACAGATCCAGCACAGTGATCCACAGTGATCACATAATGGTCACTGTGGATAACTGTGCTGGAGCTGTCAGATCACTTCCTGCAGCTGGATCCTCAGGATCCAGCTGTAGAAAGTGATCTGACAGATCCAGCACAGTGATCCACAGTAATCACATAATGGTCACTGTGGATCACTGTGCTGGATCTGTCAGATCACTTCCTACAGCTGGATCCTCAGGATCCAGCTGTAGAAAGTGATCTGACAGATCCAGCACAGTGATCCACAGTGATCACATAATGGTCACTGTGGATCACTGTGCTGGATCTGTCAGATCACTTCCTACAGCTGGATCCTCAGGATCTAGCTGTAGAAAGTGATCTGGCTGCTCCAGCACAGAGCTGTCAGATCCCGGAGGCGGAACAGAAGAGGAGGAGGAGCGGGACGCAGCGCTGACAGAGCGGGCCGCCGGAGGGGTGAGTGGGAGAGGCGATCGCCGCTCCGGTGATCGGGGGGCAGGAAGGGGGAAGAGGGGGCCTGACAGGGGATGGGGGGCTGACAGGAGATGGGGCACTTAGGAGGAAGCGGGGGCAGTCAGGAGGAGCCGGGCGGCAGGAAGAGGAAGCGGGCGCAGGGACAGAAGGGGGGGGGGGTAAGAAAGATGAAGAGGGGGCAGGAAAGAGAGGTGGGGGACAGGGGGCAGTTAGAGGATGACAGGGGAGCAGATCGGAGGGTAGGGATAGCAGGGGAGGCAGGGAAGCATTACAGGTGCGGTGATTTTCACTTTCACTTTTGAGTGCCAATCACCACGCCTGTAGCCGGGGGGCGTGGGGGTGGGGGAAAATCGATTCCCCCTGGGGTGTTGTACAACAGTTGTGTGGGATGGTAGAAGGAGGAAGGCTGCAACCCCTGGAGTGGAATTAAGTCTTAAAAGAGAGGAAAGGTGTTCTGGAAGATAATGGGTTGTTGTCTACTGCCAGGGCATGGGAAAGAGTTTCTCAAAGTTTGTATAGAGAAAATTGGATAGAAGAGGAAAGGAAAAAGAAAGACAAAAGTTTGTATTATAGAAATGTACAATGTGAATTCCCACCACCATATAATGGAGGCACAATGACATGTGCTCCCTCTGCAAGAGCACATGTTTCCTTTGTTGGGGGCCATTTTGTTGGTGGAGCACATGTTTCTTTTGTTGGCGGCCATCTTGTTGGTGGTTCTCAGACCTCCTCTGGTGGCGGCCATCTTGTTGGTGGTTCTCAGACCTCCTCTGGTGGTGGCCATCTTGTTGGTGGTTCTCAGACCTCCTCTGGGGTGGCCATTTTGTTGGTGGAGCACATGTTTCCTTTGTTGGCAGCCATCTTGTTGGTGGTTTTCAGACTTCCTTTGGTGGCGGCCATTTTGTGGGAGGCAATACCTCTGGCAGCCATTTTGCGGAGGGCAAATGTGTTACAGTTGGTGGCCATTTTGCAATATTGCCCCAGATCATACAAACTGAACCAAATCATGTGACTGACATAAATTTGTCTAAACCAGACCCTGTTTACCCAGTGATGACCACAAATGGCCATTACCATTCTCCTTCAGGAAGTGAACAGGTTTTACCTATGTTTCCTGTCACAACTGTGTCGGGTGGGCCACCAATCCTTTCCCCTAACACTCCTGTTGTGGGTCCAGCAATCCTCATACCTGGATCACCCCCAGCACCTACCCTTTCCAATGTCACTTCCACTGGCAATTCAGCCGCACACCCACATGAGTTACTTCAAGCAGCGACCTCTCCTCCTAACACTCCCGCTGTAATAACACACATACGTAGTCTACCTAACACTACTCCTGGTACCTCACAGGTTCTCTCGCAGCCAAGTGCACACCTGTACAGAACTGTGGCTACTCAATCTGGGAGGGGGTTTATTTTTCTTTCAGATTTTTATTTATTTTTTTTCTTGTGCAGATTACATTCAGAAAATATACACACTGCATGCTTCCTATGTGCACACAGCGTTATTGTATCCAGTTAGGTAT
Source organism: Allobates femoralis (assembly GCA_033576535.1). Classification (NCBI taxonomy): domain Eukaryota; kingdom Metazoa; phylum Chordata; class Amphibia; order Anura; family Aromobatidae; genus Allobates; species Allobates femoralis. The sequence continues at coordinate 216,262,757 of JARQOC010000006.1, read as the reverse complement.
CATGTAGAGAATGAAAAAATTTTTTTTGTAAACCCGGTGACAACGTAGCTTTAGAATCCATGTATGCTTTATGTATATATAGAATTCTAAAGGGGGGGAATGGACAGGTGATATGAAAAGTTGCTTGTTTTTTAAAGTTTTCAATAGTTTAACTTGTAAGTCGTCGTTAAAATGTAAGTGTTTTCTATATATATATTTTGTCTTAAATAGAGGACAGAGTAGACACAGTACACACACCTCATGATTGCACTGCTCGGATGTGTGAACATGTCCCAGATGAGCTCATTACTAATGCAGATCTTGAGTTATTTTACAGATGTTCGTGGATTCTACCATTGGATGTGCTGTGTTTATACAACAGGAGGTAATAAAGCAAAACCACTCCCTCTGCACATATCGCCATGAGGAGGTAGATGGGGATCTGCAATCACTGGAATGGGTAGCTTGCAAAGGGTAAGATGATCTGCAGATCTTTCCTAGAGTCACCTAAAGACCTACAGAGACCGCACAGAGTGAATGAGCCTGTATGGAGGCTCTCCTGTGATCAGATAAGTCTGGTAGAGTGCAGGTACTCACACCTGAGCTGGTGCTCAAGCCAGAGGTAATGCTCGCACAGGTGCAGCTGCCAGAAGCTGTGAAGAGGCCTAGAGTCGAAAGTCTCAGACCCAGGCACCAGGACAGACCCGGGCACCAGGGGTCCCTGTCACTCCTGATGTTCTTATTCCCGCAGAAATAGGTGATCTAATGGAAAGGAGTGCAACACGCAGGGAGCCAGCTGAGGAAGGTCTGTAGACACCAGGCGGTAAGCTTTCTCTGCCACGACTCTCTTCTCAATGATGGCTCAGGTAACCCAAGAACTAACTCATTTGTCATTAACTGCTACCTGTGTTTTAGTGGACAAGGTTTGGGTGGCACCAGGGTTCAGTACCCAGGTGGCCAGTTACACTCAGTCTTGTTTGATGTGTGACTGATATAATGGAAGAGAATCTGTAGTGACCCCGCCGAACCACGAATGCACCCCTCGTCCACTCTACCATTACAGTGATTGCAGATAGATGATAAAGACAGCTGCACATTAGGTGTATGCGGGTGTGCCTGTTGCGGTAATCTCTTTTCAGGATCCGGTGCAGAAACTACGTTACTTCTGAGAAACTCATGATGAAGGTGGTATGTAGAAATTAGGCTCCTGATGAGGTAAAGCTGCATGTGTTATAGTGGAGGTCATTAAGGGTATTTTACAGTATACAGGTCAATAGATAGCTGCTGCAGTATCAGCATCAGTGAGATGAGTATCCAGTTAAGAAAGGGTTAAACACTGCGTTGCTATCTTCAAGTAAGGAGAATTAAAGTCAATGTTCTTCAGAATTTGTGCTTTATTTCCCACAGATGAAATCACCAGCGATGTCCAAGCCTTAAATAATTGTTTAAATAGTGTGATAAAGAGATGTGTTCTTCAATTCCAGATCCTAAATCAGATTGAGGAGCGCATGGTCTCATGTCAGTAGACGCGGTGATCCTGAAAAGATGTGAGAAAGAGCCGTGAGCCGAAGTTAGATGGCCGATCCAGTTACTCCGAATTACAGCAACTTCAGTGGAGACTGAGGGAAAAGGACGCGGCAACTGTTGGAGACTCCCCACCAGCAGATGATGAACTCCGATAAGGATAGTCACTGACATACACCACATAGTGATACACTGTCACATATATGACCTTATAACTCCACGCTATGTCTGATATACATATGGAATATCCAAACTAAGGCAAAATGGTTACAGGAACATGATATAAATGAGGACTCAGTGAGGGAGAAACATTCACTTTCCGGAGCAAACCATTAGTTCAAGGGTAGATAACACTGAGTATAACTGACATTACTCTAATAACTTGTATATGTAGCCGTAAAAGCGCTATGTTACGTTATTTTATGTTCTTTTCAAAGTAATCAGGTTAATGTGTGAAGGGAAATGTTACCAAATAATCTCTGGTGGTAGAATATGGCCCTAAGACAGAAATGTCCATCCATGAGTGTTGTGATACAATTCTGGGTATCCAGGTAGGGAACTGAGGTGAAGCAGGTAGGAAAGGCCCGAGGACGCGGATAGCGCGATCCTATATACCTCCTGGTGTAACCAGAATTGTTCATAACAATTGTTCATAAGAATTGTTCATATCACATGTATTTGAAGCCAGAGATTAAGTTAAAGTAGGTTTTGAATCCTTTATCTCACCCCTAGTGGCCATAAGAATATAGTCTAGATCAATTACATCTATGATTAACAGAGATTCGTCAATTATACTACAAGAAGACCTTCAAGGTTTAGCAGAGCAACTAGGCCCTTCATAGATAATGGTGTTCCAAAATAGAATGACCTGGACATGTTATTAGCAAAGTAAGGAGGGGTTTGTAAAATTGTACGTATATTCCAGATAATACAGGTCCCACCGGGAAGGTTACAGCAGATATAAAGAAAATGAATTCTCTACAATAAGAATTAAGAAGGAATTCAGGTGTAGAAGATTCCTGGGACCATTACTGTCCATAGATGAAGGGATGGTAGAGATGGCTGGTTTAGATAAGTGTTGTTATCCTTGTCTTAAATTTTTGTAGATATTATTGTTTGGTGTGTCTTTCCTATGCAAGGAACATGATTGAGAACGGAGTAGACCTCAATGTCCGTTTTTCCTGGCTCACAAGGTTGGTCTTTCTGTAGACACAGAACAGTGAGTATCCAATTAGGCTGTCCCCCATTCCTCTGAGTTATGGTAGGTAAGATGCACACATCAAATGGTTCATGTATGCAGAGGCTGTAACAAGGGGAGTCTATTGGTTGGTATTTCTCGTCTTAACGGGCAGCACAAAAAGAGTTGCGAGGCATATTGGACAAATGTGATAGGCTCTAGTAGGGACAGGTTAATAAAGTATTGTATTTAGGGGGTACTGTTAAGGAGAGCCTTAAGATCAAAATACTTAATTAACCTTAATACATAAGGGCTTGAGAGAAATGACTCAAAGTGTATTATTTTCACCTTACATTTGTTTGTATCAGACAAAGATGGCTACCATTTCCTCTTCTACATCACCACATGTTCTGAGACAAAGCTGCAGTCAAGACAAAGAGTGATCAATCACAGAATGACACCTCATCAGATGGCTTCACGGATCAAACTAACTTTTGGAGACCTGAAGGAATTTACCTTGATGACCTCATGAACAATCCCCCTCCATGGACTAGACCATGTCCCACCAATAAATGCATTCAATTTGTCCAAATTCCTTGTGTAACCGAGCCCCCTTACAGAGCTTTGTTAAAACCCTTGTGTGATTAATAAAACTCACTTTGGAGCTGTGCCTTGTACAGGGCTGAGGAGAGCTTACACCTGATTGTGTTATCGGTGTATTTCTTTCATCGCATGCATCAGTCCATAGCAATTAGGACAGGAGCAGGCAACTCATTAATATTATAAAATATTAATCCATATCAGCAGATGGTTCGCCTGCCAGCCACAGGAAGTGATCCCAGCATCTGGGGTCATTACAGGACTCCAGACTGTCAAGGTAACAGCAGAGGTCCCGTGATTGCGTCACAGGACCTCCGATCACAGCAGGAAATGGTGCACTCCCATTGTAGTTTACAATGTGCTCATTTTAGGGTTGGACTTGACTCTCTTCCTCCTCCTCCACCACCATGTGATTCTGCGGCCCTACATTCAAATGTTCAGAGGGCCTGCAGTAGGCAGGAAACCTGAGTTTGCTAAGGACCCAGAGAGGGCCCTGTAACATACGTTTTGGAGAGACCGCTCTTACTTAGTGAAGGAGGGACTGGCCAAATGTCTGACACTCAAGATAGTGGAATACTTATTCCATAGCAGTTTAAAATGTGCCCATTGTAGCGTTGGGCTTGACTCTCCACTTCCTCCACCTCCATGTGATTCTGCGGCCCTAAATTCAAATGTTCAGGGCCTGCAGTAGGCAGGAAACCGGAGTTTGCTGAGGGGCCAGAGATGACCCTGTAATATACGTTTTTTTAGGGACCGCTCTTACTTAGACATTTGGGCAGCCCTTCCCTTATTGACACTCGGATAGTGAAATACATATTCCATAGCATTTTAAAATGTGTCCATTGTAGCATTGAGCTTAATCCTCCTCCTCCTCCACCTCCATGTGATTCTGTGGCCCTAAATTTAAATGTTCACAGGGCCTGCAGTAGGCAAGAAACCTGAGTTTTCTGAGGTCCCAGAGATGACCCTGTAATGTTCGTTTTGCAGGGACTGCTTTAAATTGGACATTTGTGAGAGTCCTCCTCTATATATTTGGTGCTGAAACCAGTGCGTTAAGAATAACAGCATAAGCAAAGCCATAGCTGATGGCACTGAAGGTCATCTCATCTCTACATTAGGGAGGGCCCTCCTCTATTCATTTGTGAGGTCCCTCCTCCATATATTTGTGAGGGCCCTCCTCTATACTTTTGTAAGGCCCCTCCTCTATATATGGCACCCTGGTGGGGCACCACAGGAACTCTTAGGACATGGATGGAAAGTACACAGCAAGCAGACCCCACTTACTTACAACACCTTTCACCCCAGGCCTGTAGGGGGAGCTACACTGGTTGCCTTAAGACAGTTCCCCCTATAAATACAGGTCCTGGAGGGAGAAACAACAGAGAGTGTGCATGTGGCGCCCCGCAACGAGTGCGTCACAGAAAGGTATTGCATCCCTAACAGAAGATGCAATATCGTCCGTCTCAGGGGTGAACAAGTTAAATCCAAAGCTCCATGTACCACATGCACCACTCAGAGGCAAAGGACCAATCAGGTCCTAGTGGGATGAGTGTAGGGTGTAGTGTGGGGAAAAGAGAGAGAGAACGAGAGAGAGAACGTGGGAGAGACAGGCTCAAGGACAGAGGTTCAGACAGTCTAACCGGGAGGGCACCAACAAGCGGTGACCCAGACAGGAAAAGGGGCAAGCAACCAAGCAACGGGTCCAAAACACACCCAGCCCAGTCCTACCAGACACCGGTCCAGAGGCAGTCAGTCGTCTACCGCTGTTCTGCAAAACCGGAGTGACGGAGTAGCTTTATAGGAGCACCTCACTACAGCCACGACTTCCGCAGTCTTACCAGGGGGGTACCCACCACGGGAGTTTAGGACCCTTTGTAGCCGATTAAATAACATGGAACAGGCCATCCAGTAAAGAAACCCCAGTATCCTACCTGGTGCATCAAGGCAGCAACGGCAACAATAACAGGACAGCTAGTAACAGAGGGACACTGTGCAGCCTTGGACAGAGGCTGTTCATCCCTGGGACTACCCGGTCCGTTACCTAAAGAACTGTGTTACCTTGTACCACTCCAGTAAAGACCCGTTACAGAGGAACCTCGTGTCAGTGCCTTTCTTACAGAACTGTTATTAGCCCATGCAGTTACCGAATTACCCGAGCTGCCGTATTCCATCCAGTGCAGCTCCTGGCCCCGGGGACTATTGTTCATCCTGTGGGGAGCATCCCATCTAGCTGCCGCACATCCCCCGGAGGCCCAAGCAGTGCAGGTGCCATCACCGGACACCCACAGGTGGTGTCACGAGACAAACAAGACTTTATTAACCAAATTCCCCAGCCCTTTCAATCGGCTACCAGGCTCCACAGTCTGTGGTCCCTGCGAAAAACAACATGGCAACCTTAAGGCTCCGCGAGCTGATGAGAGAGGTGGAGGAAGAAGCTCGAGCCGCCATTGGTAACCCTGGACCGGGTCCCGTTCTCACCATTGATGGGGACCCTGAGTTTTGGGAGACCGTGCTCCAAGACCTGCAGGTGCGTTGATGAAGGCCACAGAGTGGACCATAAGGAGTTGGAGCACAAGCCTGGCCAGCCAGCTGCACCGAGCGGTGCGATCCAAATTGACAAGCCACCCCACTCCAGAACCGGAGACCAGGTCAGAACAAACAGCGGCCTACCCGGTTACCGGAGGAGACGCACCATCATTAACGGGTGCGGAGGAGGCAGAAAAAGAAGAGACGGGCAGCCCAGAAGCCCCGCAGGATGAGACCAAGGAAGGAGAGGACCTCGTGATTGTAGTATCTGACCAACCGGATGACCCTGACCGAGAATCCCAACCTACCGAGGAGCCGGATGTAGTCGTCGAAGCCGTAGAGGGAGAAGATGACTTGAGTCCCAGTGAACCAGAGGACTCAGCACACACCAGTTCCGAAGAGGAGGTCGAGGCGGAAGTTCCCGCCGAGCAGCCACAAGCAGCTCGGGTTGAATGGTCTGGTGCCGTTGCGGCATCCGCCTCCAACCACCACAGTCGCATACCGGTGCAGAGCTACCGTCAGACCCAAACCCAGAACAGCGCCGTGAATCGGTGGGATTACGTCCAAACCGTCCACCGGTCAGACGATGCTGAACGTCAGCGCCGCAGAGCAGAATGGTGGGCCCAGAAGCAGAAAAATCTGCGGGCTCGTGCTGAAGCTCGCCGCCAGCCACCATTACCGGATGAACTCCGCAAACGAGGTAAAGTTATTACCTTTAACTTGGACAACGGGTGGGGTTTTGTCCAGGAGGAGGGGGTATATGAGGAGTCTTTGTATCCCACCGAGACGTTGAGTCCCATCTCCACAAAGGACACCCCGACCGAGACCTGTACCGGGGAGAAGCCATCTCATACGAGCGCCATGCTGGATACCGGGGATGGTACGCTCTCCGGGTCCGTAAATGCGAACTTCACCATTAAGATTGTCTGTCCCTTTTGCACAACTTTGTCTTTGAAGCTTGAAAAAGACTTTGCATGAGGACACTTTTTCGTTAAATTGTGGGCCAGTAAGCAGCCCGGCGGTAACCCGGACATTGCCAAAAAAGACAGTGACTCTGCCCGCCAGGTCCGCAAGAGTTAACCGGTTCCGTTATCATAAAAGTTTTGAAACGTTTTAAGCTAATGTGCCTCCCGGACGGGAAGAAAAGAAAGTCGTGCGTAAATGTTATTAATAAAAATGTTTATTTTTCTTTATGTTGCAAAAATATAAAAAGAATTTCTCTGTACTGTTCGGGTTTCGTGACACTTGGGGACAAGTGTAATTTCCCAAGGGGGAGTGTGGCGCCCCGCAACGAGTGCGTCACAGGAAGGTATTGCATCCCTAACAGAAGATGCAATATCGTCCGTCTCATGGGTGAACAAGTTAAATACAAAGCTCCATGTATTACATGCACCACTCAGAGGCAGAGGACCAATCGGGTCTTGGTGGGAGGAGTGTAGGGTGTAGTGTGGGGAAAGGAGAGAGAGAACGAGAGAGAGAATGTGGGAGAGACAGGCTCAAGGACGGAGGTTCAGACAGTCTAACCGGGAGGGCACCAACAAGCGGTGACCCAGACAGGAAAAGGGGCAAGCAACCAAGCAACGGGTCCAAAAGACACCCGAGCCCATTCCTACCGGACACCGGTCCCAAGGCTGTTCTGCAAAACCGGAGTGACGGAGTAGCTTTATAGGAGCGCCTCACTACAGGCACGACGTCTGCAGTCTTACTAGGGGGGTAGCCACCACGGGAGTTTAGGACCCTTTGTAGCCGGTTGAATAACATGGAACAGGCCATCCAGTAAAGAAACCCCAGTATCCTACCTGGTGCATCAAGGCAGCGATGGCAACAATAACAGGACAGCTAGTAACAGAGGGACACTGTGGAGCTTTGGACAGAGGCTGTTCATCCCTGGGACCACCCAGTCCGTTACCTAAAGAACTGTATTACCGTGTACCACTCCAGTAAAGACCCGTTACAGAGGAACCTCGTGTCAGTGCCTTTCTTACAGAACTGTTATTAGCCCATGCAGTTACCGAATTACCCGTGCTGCCGTATTCCATCCAGTGCAGCTCCTGGCCCCAGGGACTACTGCTCATCCTGTGGGGAGCATCCCATCTAGCTGCTGCACATCCCCCGGAATCCCAAGCAGCGCCGGTGCCATCACCGGACACCCACAGGTGGCGTCACGAGACAAACAAGACTTTATTAACCAAATTCCCCAGCCCTTTCATTTGGCTACCGGCCCCACAGTCTCAGGCACGGAACCGTGACAAGTGAAGCAGCGCCTGAGACCTGCGAACCCGGCTACGGTGAGTCATGCAGTCACTAGAGAACTGTAAACAGCTAGGAGAGCTGACCTGGTACTGAAGCCACACTAGGCCCATACCAGTAACACCTGGAAAGTGGTAGATCCTTGAAACAGGGGTCATAGAAACAGGAGACAGATACCAAATAGGGGCAGAGGAGTCGCGCAGACTCACCCTAAAGAAGTCCGGTCACTGGGTCCGAGCTACAGAAACCACAGAGCAGGCTGTAGAGAAACCAGCACCACAACAAGGGGGTTTAGCTCCCTGGACGCCCAAAGCACCACCAAATGAGAGCCCGGAGTCGAGAATTCGATGGTATTCCTTTAAAGTGCCCTCAGTGCAGCAAACCCGGGTGTAACAAGTCACACCAGAAAGTGCAACTCCGGTTTGGTTGGGTTTCATACCTACTAAACCCCACCAGAAGCTACGTACACTAGGAAGTCTATACTACTGCTTGCTGTGGAACCCCTGAAGTGTCTACCTCATCCCCGGTTGAGCATACCTGTCAACACCAGTTATGGTACCTTTACACGCCACCACCGAAAGGTAGAAACCGCCAGGCATCGGACACAATTGTGCCTTTTGCCTTCAAAAGACCGCGAAGTGGCGGCGTGTAATTCGGGAAGTTCCTTCCTGTGTCTTTGGATACCCGTGTTTCAGCCGTGCTCAAAAACAAGCAGGCATAATCCCTATGGTGGCGGCGTGTAATCGGGGCACAGGCACGGTATTCGAGTTCCCTGGGGCGTGCCACAGCGTCATGTATACCACGCCCCATCAGCTATCATTGGTGGGGGCTACTGTATACCCATTGGCTGTCCCTGCACAGGGCGGCATATTTAACGAGCTGACCAGTCACAATACTCATTTGCAATAGCGTCATGTATTAGCCAGCCTCCCTGCGCTGGCTGGCCAATCATGATGTTATTGCATTGTCCAATCACCGTACGAGTGTCGCGTAATACACAACTCTGTCACGCCTATGTAGTTACGGCGCATAATATGTACACCCAGATTCCCTTGTGGTGGCGGCGTGTAAATCAGGGAAGGTGCTCCACAGAAGGTAACCTGTGGCACCCGTCGGCACTTCCGGGAACGAAAATACCTTCTGTGGAGCACCTTGTGGCGGCGTGTATATGCGGCATCAGGCACCGTTAAGAACCGTTGAAAAACGTGCACGTGCGGTGCCTGCCTGTTGCTGCCCTCTGTGGCGGCGTGTAAAGGTACCATAAAAGGTACCGAAAAGACTTTGTGTGTATGTGTCCCTCATTCCGGTCGCACAATACCGACCGCGGCTACCATATTCCCTTCAAATTCGTTAACTGGCTCCGGGGATTTATTGCTCATCCTGTGAGGAGCATCCCATCTAGCTGCCGCACATCCCCCGGAGGCCCAAGCAGCGCCGGTGCAGTCACCGGTCACCCACAGGTGGCGTCACGAGACAAACTTTATTCCCAAACTACCCTTCCCTTTTTCATTGACCATCGGGCCCTTTTAGCCTCCAGCATCGAACCGTGACTGTAACAAGTGCCTGGAGCCTGAGCACCCCGGCTGCGGTGAGTCAAACCTGGCGTCTACGAACAGGCTGTGTGTGCATTTAATGAGTGTGATTATTGATATGTAAATTTGAACCGCCATTTCTGCGCAGAGAGCGGGAAAAGAAGGGGCGTTACTGTGCAAAGGGCGCGAAGATAGGCCCCCGCCCCACGCTGTGATAAGTTCCGCCGAATGAAGCAGGAACTGGAAACTCCCGTGGTGCCTCACTCCCCACCGCCAAGCTGACAACTTCCGTTGACTTTGAAAGAGACTGGCTGCGATTAACTAAGGGGGAGCGAGGATGAGTAACCCGGATCCCAGCAACGCGGTACCCCCACAAGCAAATCCACGTTTCCACCGGTTGTCCCACCGGGGCTCCAGAACACACAGCCCCCGGGCGGTCAGCCACCCGGCGGCTCCATGCTGCCACCGCTGCCCGCACCGGCAGCCCCGATAATGCCGATATCTCTGCCATACATTCTGAATGCAGCCTGGTTACCAAAGTACAGCGGCAAGCCAGGCACCCTGGACGTGTTCCGGAGGAAGATATGCACCATGCTGGATATGTACGCTGTGGAGACCCGGGGGTTAGTGGGTGCTATCGTCCGCAGGCCCAGCCGCCTTTACAAAGACAACGTGGACCAGGGCTCATCCCCAACTGAACGCCCAAGCTCCTTAACCGTGGGCGGAATACTACTCAGACAACACAGGGTGAGGGAATCACAATATTAAGGCTTTATTGGATCCCCAAACAGTTAACAGCATATAATGCATAACCAAGCACAACACATAATGTAACAGGCAACAGAGTCTCACCCTTCTGCTGGCTCACCAGGAATTAGAATATAGCACAGCAAACAGGGCCGGCTCCAGGTTTCTGTGGGCCCCGGGCGAAAAAGTCTCAGTGGGCATCCTTTAGTACATATCGTGGACTATAATATATATATTGCTGCACACTTGCCACAAGCCCCATAGACAATGCATGGGGCTTGCCGCAAATGTGGAGCAAGTGCAGCCGCTAGGCGGAAAATGATGCGGGGGTTTTTTACCGCAACGGCCACATTTTAAAAACAAAAAAGTCTATGTGAAGGCAGCCTTACAGGAACAGTGACTACTGAAACCAGCAAGAGCTGTTTCTGACAGTGAGTATCTTACACGTTGTTAGGAGCGGGCTAAAATGCGTTTGCGTTCCCTTGCGCTTTTTAAAAATACCCTTCAAATGCAAAATGTTGCATTTTTGTGCGTCTGAGGATGCTTGGTATATACACAAGCATCCTGAAGCGCACAAATAATGTAAGCAGCTCAATGGAGCCACACTGCATTATGGGTGGAACAAGCCAAGCGGAGTGTCTGGCCGTCCGGATCTCTCTTTCTCCTCACCTTTCTTCTCGCCGCTCCGGTCTCCTCTGGACGCTCTGCACATATCAGCACAGTGATGACAACATCGTGCCCCTCCATGCTGAGCTGCAGAATGCAGACAGTGGCAGAAGAGACTATGGAGAAGAATGCTGCTGGCAAAGGTGGCTGAGACTATAGGAGCTGGAGCGGAATCCGCGAGGGGCTACCACTGGTACACATACCTCGTACACACGCGGCTCTGCTCCATACACCTCGTACACACATGGCTCCACTCCATACACCTAGTACCCACACGGCTCCGCTCCATACCCCTCGTACACCGACGGCTCTGCTCCGTACACCTAGTACCCACTCGACTCCGCTTTATACCCCTCGTACACACACGGCTCCGCTCTGTACACTTAGTACCCACATGGCTCCGCTTCATACCCCTCGTACACACATGGCTCCGCTCCGTACACCTCGTACACACAGGGCTCCTCTCCATACACCTAGTACACACTCAGCTCTTCTCCATACACCTCGTACACACTTGGCTCCGCTCCGTACACCTTGTACACACGCGGCTCTGCTCTGTACACCTATTACCCACATGGCTCCGCTCCATACCCCTCGTACACACACGGCTCCACTCCGTACACCTCGTACACACACAGCTCAGCTCTGTACACCTAGTACCCACATGGCTCCGCTCCATACCCCTCGTACACACATGGCTCCGCTCCGTACACCTCGTACACACAGGGCTCCGCTCCATACCCCTCGTACCCACATGGCTCCGCTCCATATCCCTCGTACACACTCGGCTCCGCTCTGTACACCTCATACACAGAGGGCTCCGCTCCTTACCCCTCGTACACAATCGGCTCCGCTCCGTACACCTAGTACCCACTCGGCTCCGCTCCATACACCTCGTACACACACGGCTACGCTCCGTACACCTAGTACCCACTCGGCTCCGTTCCATACACCTAGTACACACTCGCCTCTGCTACATTCACACTGTAAATCCCTCCTGACCTCACACATAAATTTCACCTAATTGCCATATACCTAGTACACACTCACCTCTGCTACATTCACACTGTAAATCCCTCCTGACCCCACACATAAACTTCACCTAACTGAGCATCATGATGGGCAGCACAGCAGAGTCCTGCATACACTGAGGAGCTGATCATGTTACCCCTGACTCCACCCTCCATTGACATCATCACAGGTCCTGTCAGCACAGAGTGTGCGGCTCTGTCGGCTTCCACGGAGGGGGGAGGAGGGAGACCTCTGGCAATGCAGGAGGCTGAAAATGACTTCCCTGCTAATGACCCCCCAGCTGCCCCCCGGATATGGCCCTGGCTGTGGGGGCAGTGTGCTCAGGGGCCCCTGAGGCTAGGGTCACACTTGCATTGTGACCCTAGCCTGATGCAAGTATTTTCAGCTGCAGCGCATAGCTTTTAATGCTATGCGCTGGAGCCCATAGAAACCCGATGTTTACCTTGCCAACCACTGGTTGGCAATGTAAACATCGGGTTTCTATGGGCTCCATTGCTGGCCGCGCATAGCATTAAACGCTCTGCGCTGCAGCGGACAATACTTGCGTCAGACTAGGGTCACAATGCAAGTGTGACCCTAGCCCTCAGGGACCCGGTGGGCCCCCTCCAAGCAGTCGGGCCCCGGCACTTGTCCGAGTGCGCCGGGTGCTGACGCCGGACCTGACAGCAAAGTCTGTAGCCAGGTGACTGTATCGTCCCAAACTGGGTTGCTTCCTTATCCTTATGCAGTCTTTATCACAGCCGAATCCGATAATCCAATGCTGAAGTCCTTGTGGTTCTATAGTCCGTGTTCTGGTCCCCTTGGTCGGCACCGAAATGCCTAGGCCTGGGGTTATGGCTCGCTATCCGGACCCAAAGATCCTAGATTAGCTGCCTGTATTCAATCTTCAATCTAGTGAACCTCTAGCTGGGACCGAAATCCCTAGACTGAGGCCACTAGACAGAATCTAACTCTGGTTAATGAACACATCTCCTTATATACCTTCATCCCTCATTGCAGGATGTTGTGAACGTCCTGATAGGTGGAATAAAACTGTCTTTTCATTGGCTGGACCTCAAGCCTCATTTAACATATTTTTAGAAGTATTGCAATCCTGACATGGAGAGCCAAATACTGAGTGATATAGCAGCTAGCAGTAATACAATGGAATGTTAGTAGGAGACATTCAGTCTGCAACCCATGACACCTCACTACAGCCACGACTTCCGCAGTCTTACCAGGGGGGTACCCACCACGGGAGTTTAGGACCCTTTGTAGCCGATTAAATAACATGGAACAGGCCATCCAGTAAAGAAACCCCAGTATCCTACCTGGTGCATCAAGGCAGCAACGGCAACAATAACAGGACAGCTAGTAACAGAGGGACACTGTGCAGCTTTGGACAGAGGCTGTTCATCCCTGGGACTACACGGTCCGTTACCTAAAGAACTGTGTTACCTTGTACCACTCCAGTAAAGACCCGTTACAGAGGAACCTCGTGTCAGTGCCTTTCTTACAGAACTGTTATTAGCCCATGCAGTTACCGAATTACCCGAGCTGCCGTATTCCATCCAGTGCAGCTCCTGGCCCCGGGGACTATTGTTCATCCTGTGGGGAGCATCCCATCTAGCTGCCGCACATCCCCCGGAGGCCCAAGCAGTGCAGGTGCCATCACCGGACACCCACAGGTGGTGTCACGAGACAAACAAGACTTTATTAACCAAATTCCCCAGCCCTTTCAATCGGCTACCAGGCTCCACAGTCTCAGGCACAGAACCGTGACAAGTGAAGCAGCGTCTGAGACCTGCGAACCCGGCTAAGGTGAGTCAATTCTGGCATCACGAACAGGATACGAAAGACCCGTTTCCCAACGGGTATTGTGTGCCTTACAAAACCTTTATCGGTCAAAAAGAACTTTTCCCGCCCTTTTTAATGGGCCAAAATGGCGGATTCCGCCATGTGAAAGACAATGTGCTGGCCCAGGGTTGTGCCTCCGCCCCTCGTTGTGGGAGGGCCATGGCAGAGGCGACAAAAATCCTTACCCGCCCCGATTGCTGGAAACAACCAAGGGGGCGGGCCAGAGACTCCGACCAGCCCATGGACTATAAAACAAAGAGAAGAGGGTATGATCAGCCCCTTGCAGCAGACTCCGCCACAAGGACGATTACCAGTTCCAACGGGTGTGGTCCCTGCGAAAAACAACATGGCAAACTTAAGGCTCCGCGAGCTGATGAGAGAGGTGGAGGAAGAAGCTCGAGCCGCCATTGGTAACCCCGGACCGGGTCCCGTTCTCACCATTGATGGGAACCCTGAGTTTTGGGAGACCGTGCTCCAAGACCTGCAGGTGCGGTTGATGAAGGCCACAGAGTGGACCATAAGGAGTTGGAGCACAAGCCTGGCCAGCCAGCTGCACCGAGCGGTGCGATCCAAATTGACAAGCCACCCCACTCCAGAACCGGAGACCAGGTCAGAACAAACAGCGGCCTACCCGGTTACCGGAGGAGACGCACCATCGTTAATGGGTGCGGAGGAGGCAGAAAAAGAAGAGACGGGCAGCCCAGAAGCCCCGCAGGATGAGACCAAGGAAGGAGAGGACCTCGTGATTGCAGTATCTGACCAACCGGATGACCCCGACCGAGAATCCCAACCTACCGAGGAGCCGGATGTAGTCGTCGAAGCCGTAGAGGGAGAAGATGACTTGAGTCCCAGTGAACCAGAGGACTCAGCACACACCAGTTCCGAAGAGGAGGGCGAGGCGGAAGTTCCCGCCGAGCAGCCACAAGCAGCTCGGGTTGAATGGTCTGGTGCCATTGCGGCATCCGCCTCCAACCACCACAGTCGCATACCGGTGCAGAGCTACCGTCAGACCCAAACCCAGAACAGCACCGTGAATCGGTGGGATTACGTCCAAACCGTCCACCGGTCAGACGATGCTGAACGTCAGCGCCGCAGAGCAGAATGGTGGGCCCAGAAGCAGAAAAATCTGCGAGCTCGCGCTGAAGCCACCATTACCGGATGAACTCCGCAAACGAGGTAAAGTTATTACCTTTAACTTGGACAACGGGTGGGGTTTTGTCCGGGAGGAGGGGGTATATGAGGAGTCTTTGTATCCCACCGAGACGTTGAGTCCCATCTCCACAAAGGACACCCCGACCGAGACCTGTACCGGGGAGAAGCCATCTCATACGAGCGCCATGCTGGATACCGGGGATGGTACACTCTCCGGGTCCGTAAATGCGAACTTCACCATTAAGATTGTCTGTCCCTTTTGCACAACTTTGTCTTTGAAGCTTGAAAAAGACTTTGCATGAGGACACTTTTTCGTTAAATTGTGGGCCAGTAAGCAGCCCGGCGGTAACCCGGACATTGCCAAAAAAGACAGTGACTCTGCCCGCCAGGTCCGCAAGAGTTAACCGGTTCCGTTATCATAAAAGTTTTGAAACGTTTTAAGCTAATGTGCCTCCCGGACGGGAAGAAAAGAAAGTCGTGCGTAAATGTTATTAATAAAAATGTTTATTTTTCTTTATTGTGCAAAAATATAAAAAGAATTTCTCTGTACTGTTCGGGTTTCGTGACACTTGGGGACAAGTGTAATTTCCCAAGGGGGAGTGTAGCGCCCCGCAACGAGTGCGTCACAGGAAGGTATTGCATCCCTAACAGAAGATGCAATATCGTCCGTCTCATGGGTGAACAAGTTAAATACAAAGCTCCATGTATCACATGCACCACTCAGAGGCAGAGGACCAATCAGGTCTTGGTGGGAGGAGTGTAGGGTGTAGTGTGGGGAAAGGAGAGAGAGAACGAGAGAGAGAATGTGGGAGAGACAGGCTCAAGGACGGAGGTTCAGACAGTCTAACCAGGAGGGCACCAACAAGCGGTGACCCAGACAGGAAAAGGGGCAAGCAACCAAGCAACGGGTCCAAAAGACACCCGAGCCCATTCCTACCGGACACCGGTCCCGAGGCTGTTCTGCAAAACCGGAGTGCCGGAGTAGCTTTATAGGAGCGCCTCACTACAGGCACGACTTCTGCAGTCTTACTAGGGGGGTACCCACCACGGGAGTTTAGGACCCTTTGTAGCCGGTTGAATAACATGGAACAGGCCATCCAATAAAGAAACCCCAGTATCCTACCTGGTGCATCAAGGCAGCGATGGCAACAATAACAGGACAGCTAGTAACAGAGGGACACTGTGGAGCTTCAATCGGCTACCAGGCTCCACAGTCTCAGGCACCGAACCGTGACAAATGAAGCAGCGCCTGAGACCTGCGAACCCGGCTACGGTGAGTCATGCAGTCACTAGAGAACTGTAAACAGCTAGGAGAGCTGACCTGGTACTGAAGCCACACTAGGCCCATACCAGTAACACCTGGAAACTGGTAGATCCTTGAAACAGGGGTCATAGAAACAGGAGACAGATACCAAATAGGGGCAGAGGAGTCGCGCAGACTCACCCTAAAGAAGTCCGGTCACTGGGTCTGAGCTACAGAAACCACAGAGCAGGCTGTAGAGAAACCAGCACCACAACAAGGGGGTTTAGCTCCCTGGACGCCCAAAGCACCACCAAATGAGAGCCCGGAGTCGAGAATTCAATGGTATTCCTTTAAAGTGCCCTCAGTGCAGCAAACCCGGGTGTAACAAGTCACACCAGAAAGTGCAACTCCGGTTTGGTTGGGTTTCATACCTACTAAACCCCACCAGAAGCTACGTACACTAGGAAGTCTATACTACTGCTTGCTGTGGAACCCCTGAAGTGTCTACCTCATCCCCGGTTGAGCATACCTGTCAACACCAGTTATGGTACCTTTACACGCCGCCACCGAAAGGTAGAAACCGCCAGGCATCGGACACAATTGTGCCTTTTGCCTTCAAAAGACCGCGAAGTGGCGGCGTGTAATTCAGGAAGTTCCTTCCTGTGTCTTTGGATACCCGTGTTTCAGCCGTGCTCAAAAACAAGCAGGCATAATCCCTATGGTGGCGGCGTGTAATCGGGGCACAGGCACGGTATTCGAGTTCCCTGGGGCGTGCCACAGCGTCATGTATACCACGCCCCATCAGCTATCATTGGTGGGGGCTACTGTATACCCATTGGCTGTCCCTGCACAGGGCAGCATATTTAACGAGCTGACCAGTCACAATACTCATTTGCAATAGCGTCATGTATTAGCCAGCCTCCCTGCGCTGGCTGGCCAATCATGATGTTATTGCATTGTCCAATCACCGTACGAGTGTCGCGTAATACACAACTCTGTCACGCCTATGTAGTTACGGCGCATAATATGTACACCCAGATTCCCTTGTGGTGGCGGCGTGTAAATCAGGGAAGGTGCTCCACAGAAGGTAACCTGTGGCACCCGTCGGCACTTCCGGGGAACGAAAATACCTTCTGTGGAGCACCTTGTGGCGGCGTGTATATGCGGCATCAGGCACCGTTAAGAACCGTTGAAAAACGTGCACGTGCGGTGCCTGCCTGTTGCTGCCCTCTGTGGCGGCGTGTAAAGGTACCATAAAAGGTACCGAAAAGACTTTGTGTGTATGTGTCCCTCATTCCGGTCGCACAATACCGACCGCGCTACCATATTCCCTTCAAATTCGTTAACTGGCTCCGGGGATTTATTGCTCATCCTGTGAGGAGCATCCCATCTAGCTGCCGCACATCCCCCGGAGGCCCAAGCAGCGCCGGTGCAGTCACCGGACACCCACAGGTGGCGTCACGAGACAAACTTTATTCCCAAACTACCCTTCCCTTTTTCATTGACCATCGGGCCCTTTTAGCCTCCAGCATCGAACCGTGACTGTAACAAGTGCCTGGAGCCTGAGCACCCCGGCTGCGGTGAGTCAAACCTGGCGTCTACGAACAGGCTGTGTGTGCAATTTAATGACTGTGATTATTGATATGTAAATTTGAACCGCCATGTCTGCGCAGAGAGCGGGAAAAGAAGGGGCGTTACTGTGCAAAGGGCGCGAAGATAGGCCCCGCCCCACGCTGTGATAAGTTCCGCCGAACGAAGCAGGAACTGGAAACTCCCGTGGTGCCTCACTCCCCACCGCCAAGCTGACAACTTCCATTGACTTTGAAAGAGACTGGCTGCGATTAACTAAGGGGGAGCGAGGATGAGTAACCCGGATCCCAGCAACGCGGTACCCCCACAAGCAAATCCACCGGTTGTCCCACCGGTTGTCCCACCGGGGCTCCAGAACATACAGCCCCCGGGCGTTCAGCCACCCGGCGGCTCCATGCTGCCACCGCTGCCCGCACCGGCAGCCCCGATAATGCCGATATCTCTGCCATACATTCCGAATGCAGCCTGGTTACCAAAGTACAGCGGCAAGCCAGGCACCCTGGACGCGTTCCGGAGGAAGATATGCACCATGCTGGATATGTACGCTGTGGAGACCCGGGGGTCAGTGGGTGCTATCGTCCGCAGGCCCAGCCGCCTTTACAAAGACAACGTGGACCAGGGCTCATCCCCAACTGAACGCCCAAGCTCCTTAACCGTGGGCGGAATACTACTCAGACAACACAGGGTGAGGGAATCACAATATTAAGGCTTTATTGGATCCCCAAACAGTTAACAGCATATAATGCATAACCAAGCACAACACATAATGTAACAGGCAACAGAGTCTCACCCTTCTGCTGGCTCACCAGGAATTAGAATATAGCACAGCAAACAGGGCCGGCTCCAGGTTTCTGTGGGCCCCGGGCGAAAAAGTCTCAGTGGGCATCCTTTAGTACATATCGTGGACTATAATATATATATTGCTGCACACTTGCCACAAGCCCCATAGACAATGCATGGGGCTTGCCGCAAATGTGGAGCAAGTGCAGCCGCTAGGCGGAAAATGATGCGGGGTTTTTTACCGCAACGGCCACATTTTAAAAACAAAAAAGTCTATGTGAAGGCAGCCTTACAGGAACAGTGACTACTGAAACCAGCAAGAGCTGTTTCTGACAGTGAGTATCTTACACGTTGTTAGGAGCGGGCTAAAATGCGTTTGCGTTCCCTTGCGCTTTTTAAAAATACCCTTCAAATGCAAAATGTTGCATTTTTGTGCGTCTGAGGATGCTTGGTATATACACAAGCATCCTGAAGCGCACAAATAATGTAAGCAGCTCAATGGAGCCACACTGCATTATGGGTGGCACGGCAGCCAAGCGGAGTGTCTGGCCGTCCGGATCTCTCTTTCTCCTCACCTTTCTTCTCGCCGCTCCGGTCTCCTCCGGACGCTCTGCACATATCAGCACAGTGATGACAACATCGTGCCCCTCCATGCTGAGCTGCAGAATGCAGACAGTGGCAGAAGAGACTATGGAGAAGAATGCTGCTGGCAAAGGTGGCTGAGACTATAGGAGCTGGAGCGGAATCCGCGAGGGGCTACCACTGGTACACATACCTCGTACACACGCGGCTCTGCTCCATACACCTCGTACACACATGGCTCCACACCATACACCTAGTACCCACACGGCTCCGCTCCATACCCCTCGTACACCGACGGCTCTGCTCCGTACACCTAGTATCCACTCGACTCCGCTGTATACCCCTCGTACACACACGGCTCCGCTCTGTACACTTAGTACCCACATGGCTCCGCTTCATACCCCTCGTACACACATGGCTCCGCTCCGTACACCTCGTACACACAGGGGTCCTCTCCATACACCTAGTACACACTCAGCTCTTCTCCATACACCTCGTACACACTTGGCTCCGCTCCGTACACCTTGTACACACGCGGCTCTGCTCTGTACACCTATTACCCACATGGCTCCGCTCCATACCCCTCGTACACACACGGCTCCACTCCGTACACCTCGTACACACACAGCTCCGCTCTGTACACCTAGTACCCACATGGCTCCGCTCCATACCCCTCGTACACACATGGCTCCGCTCCGTACACCTCATACACACAGGGCTCCGCTCCATACCCCTCGTACCCACATGGCTCCGCTCCATATCCCTCGTACACACTCGGCTCCGCTCCGTACACCTCATACACAGAGGGCTCCGCTCCTTACCCCTCGTACACAATCGGCTCCGCTCCGTACACCTAGTACCCACTCGGCTCCGCTCCATACACCTCATACACACACGGCTACGCTCCGTACACCTAGTACCCACTCGGCTCCGTTCCATACACCTAGTACACACTCGCCTCTGCTACATTCACACTGTAAATCCCTCCTGACCCCACACATAAATTTCACCTAATTGCCATATACCTAGTACACACTCGCCACTGATACATTCACACTGTAAATTCCTCCTGACCCCACACATAAACTTCACCTAACTGAGCATCATGATGGGCAGCACAGCAGAGTCCTGCATACACTGAGGAGCTGATCATGTTACCCCTGACTCCACCCTCCATTGACATCATCACAGGTCCTGTCAGCACAGAGTGTGCGGCTCTGTCGGCTTCCACGGAGGGGGGAGGAGGAAGACCTCTGGCGATGCAGGAGGCTGAAAATGACTTCCCTGCTAATGACCCCCCAGCTGCCCCCCGGATATGGCCCTGGCTGTGGGGGCAGTGTGCTCAGGGGCCCCTGAGGCTAGGGTCACACTTGCATTGTGACCCTAGCCTGATGCAAGTATTTTCGGCTGCAGCGCATAGCTTTTAATGCTATGCGCTGGAGCCCATAGAAACCCGATGTTTACCTTGCCAACCACTGGTTGGCAATGTAAACATCGGGTTTCTATGGGCTCCATTGCTGGCCGCGCATAGCATTAAACGCTCTGCGCTGCAGCGGACAATACTTGCGTCAGACTAGGGTCACAATGCAAGTGTGACCCTAGCCATCAGGGACCCGGTGGGCCCCCTCCAAGCAGTCGGGCCCCGGCACTTGTCCGGGTGCGCCAGGTGCTGACGCCGGACCTGACAGCAAAGTCTGTAGCCAGGTGACTGTATCGTCCCAAACTGGGTGGCTTCCTTATCCTTATGCAGTCTTTATCATAGCCGAATCCGATAATCCAATGCTGAAGTCCTTGTGGTTCTATAGTCCGTGTTCTGGTCCCCTTGGTCGGCACCGAAATGCCTAGGCCTGGGGTTATGGCTCGCTATCCGGACCCAAAGATCCTAGATTAGCTGCCTGTATTCAATCTTCAATCTAGTGAACCTCTAGCTGGGACCAAAATCCCTAGACTGAGGCCACTAGACAGAATCTAACTCTGGTTAATGAACACATCTCCTTATATACCTTCATCCCTCATTGCAGGATGTTGTGACCGTCCTGATAGGTGGAATAAAACTGTCTTTTCATTGGCTGGACCTCAAGCCTCATTTAACATATTTTTAGAAGTATTGCAATCCTGACATGGAGAGCCAAATACTGAGTGATATAGCAGCTAGCAGTAATACAATGGAATGTTAGTAGGAGACATTCAGTCTGCAACCCATGACATTAAAACAATAGTAGCTGCGGCCATGTACATAGAATCAACATTCACAGGGTAATAGACAATGGACGATTAGCATAATTAAGTTCTCTGGCCTTTTATGACAAACAAGTTAGATAATTACATTACCATGCTAAACTTAAACCACGGTAATCTATGAAAATACTGTAGGAAATTCTCCTTGGCCATTACAAGTTTGCAAACCGAGATTCAATACTGTCTGGGTTACATAAGAAATCATCATATGTTCTACATTGAAGGAGTCCATTTCGTCACATACCTCCCCCTCCTTATGTAACCAGACAGGGCAGTCAAATGTGATAAGTCTCTGGTCATCCTTCTCCTCTGGGCGGCATTGTCTTTTTTAATGGTGAAGACAGCAATCGAGGCTTCCATCTATACACCTCCCCCAGATTATCTCCCCCAGGATGGGCAGACATATTGTGGACAAGCAGTAAAATGGGATTCAAGGGTTGGGCTCCTATAAACTTCTTGCTATCAATTCCCCCCCAGTCAATGGCCACAGTCTGGCTAGGTGTACTCACTGTTAATGGCTCAGAGGAGAATGATGGGGGCTGGGAACATGGATTATCCTCTGAAGGTGTGGTAGCAAGATCCACATCAGGGTGCTGCTTGGCTTCCTGGATGTGGGTGATGGCTGTGACAAATTGGCTGGATAGTCCTTGTCCTGGGTCAGCACGCAAAACAACAGATATGGGGGGTCATCCATGAGCCCCACTTTAACCTCCTTCTGGTTAGCCCCTGAAACAACAGGTGTGGGAAAGCTGCTCACAAATCCCACATCAAGATCTTCCTGGTCAGTCTCTACAATTGCAGGCATGGGGACGCTGTCTGTAAGCTCCACATCGACCTCTTCCAGGTCAGTTTCCACAATAGCAGGTGTAGGGTCACAGTCTATAAGCTCCACATCGACCTCTTCCTGGTCAGTTCCCAAAGCAACAGGGATAGGGACATTGTCCATAAACTCCAACTTGTCCTCTCCCTGTTCAGATTCCAAAATAACAGGTGTAGGGTCACTGTCTGTAAGCTCCACATCAACCTCTTCCGGGTCCGTTCTCAAAGCAACAGAGATAGGGACGTTGTCCGTAAACTCCACCTTGTCCTCTCCCTGCTCAGGCTCCAAAATAACAGAGGTGTGGATGCTGTCCATACGCTCAGACTCGCCCTCTCCATGGTCGTTCGCCCCGGCCAGCTGCACACCTGCCAGAGGGATGTCTGAGCACTGACCCTCAACCAGGGAGATAGTTAATTAGGAACAGGGTACAGGGTCTGGAGAAACAATAGCTGGGTGTGGACAGAATCAGTTTCTTGTTGTCCCGGGGCTTGGACGTCACTGACCTGGACTGGCTGCGCTGGCCGATGAGCTCCAGGCATGGGGCCCTGGTGTTGGCCACAATATTTGTCCATATGTCCAAGACGTCCACACGTATAACAGCGCCGTGGATTGGGCAAGTCACGTATCCTGTCTGTATACCTTTGTCCTGGTGGGGCTTCTAATGGGTAGCAGATTAATCCTACTTGAGCGGCTGGTGGTAGCAGTTGGTGAGCTGGAATTCCTAAAACATGTCTCAGAACCCAAGCCGTCTCTTCTCTTGAGGCTTTGGGCCCCAATGCAGCCAACCACTCCTTGATTTGGACTGCTTTGGACCTGGTGATTTCCCGATATTCACTAGATCCATGATGTGGTACACAATTTACATCCTCTGGTACCACGTCGGCGGGGTCCTCATCATCCTCACCATCATTCTCTGTATCCCAATGGACCAATTTCTGGATCAAAGCCGACCAAGTGTCAGCGTTCCTGTATTCAATATTTCGCCTCTGGCACAGATCCTGTAGCATCCATTTACTGCTGCTGCCGTATCTCCTCTCCGGCCCTTGTCCCATGGCTGAGCTGGTGGGGTTGGACATGGCAGTGTCCAAAACCTGAATGCCTCACTATGGCCTGCTGGGTATGCTTATATGCATCCCTAGTTGTTGAGCCCTTGGACAGTGTCCACGAACACCAGTCCCCTGCAGCTCCCCATGGATAAACCAGGCTGAGTAGTATCCCACCGCTGCCACCAATTGTGGAGACCCGGGGGTCAGTGGGTGCTCTCGTCCACAGGCCCAGCCGCCTTTACAAAAACAACGTGGACCAGGGCTCATCCCCAACTGAATGCCCGAGCTCCTTAACCGTGGGCGGAATACTACTCAGACCACACAGGGTGAGGGAATCACAATATTAAGGCTTTATTGGATCCCCAAACAGTTAACAGCATATAATGCATAACCAAGCACAACACATAATGTAACAGGCAACAGAGTCTCACCCTTCCGCTGGCTCACCAGGGATTAGAATATAGCACAGAAAAGTCTGTAGCCAGGTAACTGTCTGCAGTCTTTATCACAGCCGAATCCGATAATCCAATCCTGAAGTCCTTGTGGTTCTATAGTCCTTGTTCTGGTCCCCTTGGTTGGCACCGAAATGCCTAGGCCTGGGGTTATGGCTCGCTAACCGGACCCAAAGATCCTAGATTAGCTGCCTGTATCCAATCTTCAATCTAGTGAACCTCTAGCTGGGACCGAAATCCCTAGACTGAGGCCACTAGACAGAATCTAACTCTGGTTAATGAACACATCTCCTTATATACCTTCAGCCCTCTTTGCAGGATATTGGGAACGTCCTGATAGGTGGAATAAAACTGTCTTTTCATTGGCTGGACCTCAAGCCTCATTTAACATATTTTTAGAAGTATTGCAATCCTGACATGGAGAGCCAAATACTGAGTGATATAGCAGCTAGCAGTAATACAATGGAATGTTAAAACAATAGTAGCTGCAGCCATGTACATAGAATCAACATTCACAGGGTAATAGACAATGGACGATTAGCATAATTAAGTTCTCTGGCCTTCTATGACAAACAAGTTAGATAATTACATTACCATGCTAAACTTAAACCACGGTAATCTATGAAAATACTGTAGGAAATTCTCCTTGGCCATTACAAGTTTGCAAACCGAGATTCAATACTGTCTGGGTTACATAAGAAATCATCATATGTTCTACATTGAAGGAGTCCATTTCGTCACATACGCCATGACCGGTAAGCAGAGAGCGTCAGTAGTAATGGGACAGTTAACAGATGCAGCAGAGCTAGAGACCCGAAACTGGTCTGTAGAAGCTCAGGAGTCTGTTGAGCAGATATTCATAAAGTTAGAGTTTTTGAGCATCACACCGAAGCGGAGTTAAGACTGTTGTTTTACCATTGCAAACAAGGGGCACAGGAGAGTGTCCTGGACTATGCACTGCGCTTGCAAGAGGCGCTGAGACTGTTAAAACAAGCCGATCCCGGTGGTGTTAGAGGTGAAAATAAAATACTAATTGAACAGTTTGTTGTGGGACTTAGATTACCCGATGACAAGAAACAGGCACGCTGGTGGGCTCTGCAAAACCCTGATGCAGAGTTCGCTACGTTAAGAGACTTAACAATGTGGAGACAGCAGTTCCCTACTGTGCTAGATCTAACCTCACAGCCGCAATATATTAAAACCCCTTCCGTGTCAGAAGCAGCATCTTCACCCCCCACGGTTCAGTCCAGTGCACAGACTGTGACATCTGACCGGTTTGACAAGTTGTGCGCCGATGTGCAGCAGCTGACTAAAGAGGTGGCGAGGCTCAGAGGTGAAAGAAGACCCAAGACAGAAGCAAGGCCATCAGACAGGATCCAGCTCGCTGACAGCCCCGACGATGTTCCGTGGATGAGGAAGATGACTACGTCGCTGCGAGGGAAGCCTACAGATCGACACAGCGCCGACCGACATCGCATCTGTCACAAGGGCAACAGAGAAGGACGTACCTACCGTTCCAGTCCTTTAAACAAGCAGCCCCTGGGAGAGAAGGGCCAACCCCAGGAGTAGACTGTCCAGGCCCAACTAACTGGGAATACAAGTATGTGGGAGACCGTCCGTACTTGTCCATTATCATCGACGGCACCGCTACCACAGCACTGATAGACACTGGATCCCAGGTGACAACCATCCCAAGTATCCTTTAAAACGGTTCTGGTCCGATGTTAAACTAGAACCCCCAAACCCTGACTTGAACATTGAGGCAACCAGTGGTTTGCTAGTTACAATATAGGGGCAATGGGAAGCTACTGAAGAACCAGGGTGCAACTGAAGAACCAGGGTATCATAGTGGTTCAGGACAAACCATATGAACGGGATCCACACGTAATACTGGGTACCAATGTGATGGTTAAATGCCTCGATGAAGTGTTGTTTTTGCTCCAACAGAGTGTTGATTCTGCTAAGCCAAAAGAGAGGACAGCTCTACAAAGAGAGATCCGAGCTCTGGTGTATCAACAACAGGTAAAAATGTCAAATGGTGAGATTGGCAGTGTACGGGTAACAGATCCAAATCCAATTGTAGTACCACCAAGAAGTGAAATGATGATCTGGTGTCGGCAGCAATGGGCCTCAGAGGGCAGGACTACCAGGCAGTAGTGGAGCCTGTGATGTCTGATAGTAGTCCTACACTCCTGACAGCCAGGGGGGTGATTGATGTAAGGAGAGGAAGAGTCCCTGTACGCATACTGAATTATGGTGATGATGAAGTAAGACTGCCAAGGTATTCCACTGTTGCAAAATTGTACCATGTTGAAAACAATGCCATACATGAAGTAAAATCATTCTCACAAACAGTAACTGACAAACCCCCTCACTCCAAAGATCAGTTAGAGAAATGGTGTCAGGAGCTCAGTGTAGGAACTGACAACACACCTTCTCATCAGAAAAATGGGGTCTACCGGGTAGTTCGAGAGTATGAACAGGTATTCAGCAAAAATCCACTTGATTTTGGGAGGATTAAAGGGGTACAACATCACATACCCACAGGTGACCATGCACCCATCAAAGAAAGGTACAGGCCTATACCACCCACACACTACCAAAAAGCAAAAGAGATGCTTCAGGACATGAAGAATGCAGGGGTCATTAGGGATAGTTGTAGTCCCTGGGCAGCACCACTGGTCCTGGTTAAAAAGAAAGATGGTAGTATGAGAATGTGCGTAGATTATTGGCAGATCAACAAAGTCACACACAAGGATGCATACCCGTTGCCTCGCATAGAAGAGTCACTAGCTGCACTTAAGTCTGCCAATTACTTCTCCAGATCTTACTAGTGGGTACTGGCAGGTCTCCGTTGCTGAAGAAGATCGTGAGAAGACAGCCTTCACGACGCCGATGGGGCTCTGCGAGTTCAACAGTATGCCATTCGGGTTGTGCAATGCCCCAGGAACATTTCAGAGGCTGATGGAGTGTTGCTTAGGTCACAAGAACTTCGAGACTGTGCTGCTATACCTGGAAGATGTCATCGTATACTCCCAAACCTATGAAGATCATCTGCAACATCTGAGTGAAGTGTTTGAGTCATTGTCTAAGTATGGTATGAAGCTGAAACCGTCCAAATGTCATTTGCTGAAACCCAAAGTCCAGTACCTAGGACATGTGGTCAGTGCAGAAGGCGTAGCACCTGACCCGGACAAAGTTACAGTCATCAAGGACTGGCCAGCGCCAACCACCTTCAAAGAGGTACGCCAATTCTTAGGACTGGTCGGGTACTATCGAAGGTTTATCAAGGGCTACACAAAAATAGCAGCACCCATGCAAGATCTCCTGGTAGGTCAATCTAAGAACGGCAAGATCAGGGGGCCCCCGTTCTGGTGGGGACCAGAACAGGAACAGTCCTTCCAAAGGCTAAAAGATGCCTTAACGGGAGAAGAAATCCTGATTTATCCTGATTACAACCTACCGTTTCTGCTATACACGGATGCAAGCAACGAAGGCCTAGGAGCAGTCCTAGCCCAGCGACAACAAGGCAAAGAAAAAGTGATAGCCTACGCCAACAGAAAGCTCCGTCCAATCGAGAGGAACCCCGAGAATTACAGTTCCTTCAAGCTGGAGTTCCTGGCCCTGGTCTGGGCAATCACAGAGAGTTTCAAGCACTACCTGGCGTCCTCCCCATTCACCGCTTTCACTGACAATAACCTCCAACACACTTGGAGACTGGAAAGCTGGGAGCCCTGGAGCAACGTTGGGTACCAAGATTGTCGAACTACGACTTTACCGTTAAGTACCGGGCAGGTCACAAGAATGGTAACGCCGATGCCCTGTCCAGAATGCCTAATCTCCCGGAAGAAGGAGAAGACATAGATGACCTGGAACAGATAGAATTACTAGCTTTCCATTGCACGGGTACAGCATCGTGTCATCAGGCGAGTCAAAGACGTAAAGAGAGGACCGTGAACCCTTTACCTCACCATGACTGGAAAGAGACTCAAGCCAATGATCCAGATGTCAACCTGATCAATGAGTTCATAACTCGAGAGCACTCCAGTCTGGATCCTGACGCCTCACTTGACGCAAAGCGCCTGTGGAAAGAAAGAGGAAAACTATTAATCTACCAAGGAAAGCTATGCAGACGATACCTGAACCCCAGAACACATGAACTAATCTGGCAGATAGTGGTTCCAAAAGCAGATGCCAAAATGGTCCTAGAAGCCTATCGCGATGATGCCGGACACTTTGGTTGGAAGAAACTAGAAATGCTGTTAAAAGACCGCTTCTACTGGGTCGGTATGAGAGGTTCAATCGACAGATGGTGCAAGAATTGTGGACCGTGTCACCTTAGAAGAAGAGATCATCTAAGCCAAAAAGTGCCATTGCAACCAATAATTACTAAGAGACCTCTTGAAATAGTTGCTCTAGACCATGTGAAGTTAACCTCAAGCAGAACAGGTTATACTTACGCACTCACAATGGTTGACCACTGCTCGAGATTCCTCGTAGATGTACCAGTCAAAGACTTAACCGCAGAAGTAGCAGCTAAAGTGTTGCAGAGTTACTTTTGTCGCCCGCATGGGTATCCCGATCAAGTCTTAACTGATCAAGGACCAGCATTCGATTCAGACCTGTTTCACGCATTCCTAGGATTATATGGGTGTAGAAAGATAAGGACCACACCGTATCATCCCCAGACCAAGGGTTTGTGCGAGAAGATGAACAACATCGTAATAGATATGTTGAAGACTTTACCACTTGATGAAAGATATCAATGGCCAGAAAAGTTACCTGACCTTATGGATATCTACAACCATATCCCAGTCAGTTCAACCAGGTACGCACCAGCTTATCTAATGCGAGCAAGACCAAGAAAACTTCCAATTGACTTAGAGATGGGAACAATTGAACCAACCCCAGACTATCCAGATGAAGATTGGAATCATCAACGCCTAGAGCAGTACAGAAGAGTACAAGAAAGTGTTGAAAGAAATCTAAATCAAAGCAGAAGCAAACAAGAGCATGATTTCAATAAGCACGCTTCAGCAGAGCCCTTAACAACCAATAAACTAGATGACAATTGGGAATCAGAACCTAACACAATAATGCCGTCAAACTATGACAACTCCAAAACATGTGTAATTAGCAAGGATAAAGGAAGAACAACTGCAACTGTATCCAGAGACCATCTAAAGAGATGTCCTGACCAGCTAAAACCTCAGAAAACAAGTTATCCTTCAGTAACAGTTGAAGAACCAAAGGAAAACTTAGTCCATACAGAAATCGGAGATCTACCAGCCGACTGGCCTCAATGTAATGGAGCGTTTATCATACCAATTATCTCCTTTTACCAACCTGTAGAAGGTCAAGTACCAATTCAACCCGTTCAAGAAGAACCTGTTCAAATGCAAGAAATGCAGCCTGTTATACTGGAACCAGAGATTCCTATAATCGGTGAACCTGCTAGTCTCACAGTAAAACCAAGAACTCACAGACAGCTACCTACATCACCACCTTTAACAGAGGATAGTCCAGTAGAGAGATTACATACCTACTATGGAATTCCAGAATCACGTAGGTCAAATAGAGGAAGACATAGTGCATGCACTACACAAGTAGCAGATTTTGACACTCCAATACTATGCAGATCCTCACGTAGTACTCAAGGACAAGCCCCATCTAGATATGGAGAGTGGGTTTAAAATGTAAAAACATAATAATACCCGTTAGCACAATGTAAATAGTGACCTTAGTCCGCAAGTGTAAAAAATAGTGTACAGAAGGGTGGAGGAACTGGGACCAGTCCCAAATATATTAAGTTGGGGACAGAACGTGCCTGGGATAGTAGAAGAAGGTTAGACTCGGCTTTCAATGCAGAGACACCCATAGGGAATTTGTGTAAAGTTAAAGTGTGTACCCGTAAATGTATGTTTAAGCCTTCAGAGACTTTACTGCTGGACTTTACCCTTTTTCCCGTTTACTTGAACCCGAACTATGGTCACAGGACTAGTGGTGTGCGACAAAACTGTTTCCCTTCCTTTTTCTTTCCCTCAGCTTGTGGCAGATGGACTAGTGCCGTATGGACTGCTTTTCATATTTTTTCCCTTTCTTTTTCAGTGATTTTTGTATATTTTTCAATTTAAGACTCTGTAAATACCGGTTAGTAAATGTACATAAAATGTTGAGTTGTAAAGAAAAACCTTTGCTCAGTCCGGGAGAACTGAAGTTAACTAAGGGGGAATGTGGCACCCTGGTGGGGCACCACAGGAACTCTTAGGACATGGATGGAAAGTACACAGCAAGCAGACCCCACTTACTTACAACACCTTTCACCCCAGGCCTGTAGGGGGAGTTACACTGGTTGCCTTAAGCCAGTTCCCCCTAAAAATAAGGGTCCTGGAGGGAGAAACAACAGAGAGTGTGCAGCCACTAGAGAACTGTAAACAGCTAGGAGAGCTGACCTGGTACTGGAGCCACACTAGACCCATACCAGTAACATCTGGGAAGTGGTAGATCCTTGAAACAGGGGTCATAGGAACAGGAGACAGGTACCAAATAGGGGCAGAGCAGTTGCCCAGACTCACCCTAAAGAAGTCCGGTCACTGGGTCCGAGCTACAGAAGCCACAGAGCAGGCTGTAGGGAAACCAGCACCACAACAAGGGGGTTTAGCTCCCTGGATGCCCGAAGCACCACCAAATGAAAGCCCGGAGTCGAGAATTCGATGGTATTCCTTTTAAAGTGCCCTCAGTGCAGCAAACCCGGGTGTAACAAGTCACACCAGAAAGTGCAACTCCGGTTTGGTTGGGTTTCATACCTACTAAACCCCACCAGAAGCTACGTACACTAGGAAGCCTATACTACTGCTTGCTGTGTAACCCCTGAAGTGTCTACCTCATCCCCGGTTGAGCGTACCTGTCAACACCAGTAAAAGGTACCGAAAAGACTTTGTGTGCATGTGTCCCTCATTCCAGTCGCACGCTACCAACCGTGCTACCATATTCCCTTCAACTTCGTTAACTGGCTCCAGGGATTTATTGCTCATCCTGTGGGGAGCATCCCATCTAGCTGCCGCACATCCCCCGGAGGCCCAAGCAGCACCGGTGCAGTCACCGGACACCCACAGGTGGCGTCACGAGACAAACTTTATTCCCAAACTACCCTTCCCTTTTTCATTGACCACCGGGCCCTTTTAGCCTCCAGCACCGAACCGTGACAGTAACAAGTGCCTGGAGCCTGAGCACCCCGGCTGCGGTGAGTCATATACATCTGGGAGGGCCCTCCTCTATACATTTACGATGGCCCTCCTCTATACATTTGGTGCTGAAACCACTGCCTTAAGAATAAGAGTATAAGCAAAGTCATGGTTGATGGCACTGAAGGTCATCTCACCTGTACATTAGGAAATGCCGTCCTCTATTCATTTGGGAAGGCCCTCCTCTAAACTTTCGGGGGTAAAACCACTGCAAGTTGGCAGTGGTCCTTTTTTCTCCTGATATTTTTGAGGACTCATAGTTAGCTAGGCTTTAGGCATCAATATGCGCAAATATGTAACGAAAACCAAAATGCTAAAACATACCATTGTTAAGGGACGGGGCTTGGGCATGGGTGTGTTGTTGTCAGTGGTGTGTGACAAAGCACTGAGTCTGTGACAGGTCAGAAGAAGCTTGATGCATCTATTATATTTCTGGCAAAGTTTCCTGGTCTGGAATGCAAATGTGTGTGGAAGCCAGAAGATTGAGAGCAGATTCTGTGTTGGATAGCAGACAAGGCCTCTACGCATTTCTCAAGCAGCATGAAATCTTCCATGACTAAACAGTCTATTGTCGATACACAGAAGGCTGAGCCCTCCAATCCTCAACCTGGTTCTCCTTCCTCCCACATCATCAGTCACACAGGAGACATATAACCCCAAGCTTGACCACTCCTAGGATGTGTTTTGTACGTATTCCTTGGTTGACTACATCCTCTGACTGAGCAGCATTGAACAGGGATGTTAAGAGATGGCAAGCATTGATGCACAAGTATTTGAGGACTCACGGGCAGAAGATAGCCACTTTGAGAAATCTGATTTACTGTCTCAAGATGTCGAGGATAATGATGATAAGACACAGTTGCCATGAGGTCAGCCTACAATCTCAATTGTGAAGGAGGATGACATGGAAGATGAGTTGGTCGATGATGAATGCACTAATCCAACCTGAACCGTTGGCACGCATAGCAAGCAGAGCAACACAGAGGATGATTGATTCGTAACACCAACATAGGTGCCATGGGATAGTGGTTTGACCATAGTGAGATCTCGGTGAATGTTCCCAAGAGCACCCACACTATGACCTAAGTTAGGGCATGGGGCGTTCAGCCACTGTCTGGAATTTTTGAATGAAAGTCCTTCAGAGAAAAATATTGTAATCTGTAGTATCTACCATACCAAGTTGAGCAGAGGTCAGGACATAGGCTACCCGAGCACCACGAGTATACGGAACCACATGGCAGCCAAGCATCCCAGAAGGTGGGCAGAACACCAGGGTACTAAATTTGTGTCTGCAGGTAAAAACCACTGCCATGTCGCCTGTGCTTTGTCCTTGACAATCTGCTGTATGTGAAGCAGGCGCTCATACCTGCCAACATGGTGTGGTTGCATAGAGAAAGCAAATTTCAACCTCATCCATTTAGTTGTCCAAGCGAAATGTCAAGTTGTCCGTAGCAGAGAGCTTGGAAAGGAAGCGTAAATAACCAGCCAAGTGCCAACTGTCACAAATATTAAAATCACACATTGCCAAATTGCTATCTGTGGAGATGTTGACATTTAGGCTTGTGGGAACAAAGTGTTTCCATGATCTTTTGTCTGGGGCTGCCCCATGATACTAGGTCCATAGTCGCTACTATTTTAGCCGGTGTGCTGTCCATGCCTTACAGAAGCATGTGTGAAACAATATCAACAGTGCTGTCACTAACGCTGTTTCTAGGAAGGTCGACATAACAACAGTCACATGAAGAAGTAGTTTTGGACAGTCAGGGATGATACATTTCTCTCACGGCACACTGGGTGAACCTGGTGGAGGGTGTGACAGAGTGACAGCCTGGGACATCACAAGTCCTACCCAAGCCAAGAATAGTCGGACCAACTTCCATCATGGTTTCCGTATACTCAATGCCAGATTCTGTCTCCCCTCCTCCTCCATGTCACTCTGCAGCCCTCAAATCAATTGTTCAGTGGGCCTGCAAACCTGAGTTTGGCGAAGGCCCAGAAATAGCCCTTTAACATTTGTTTGGGAGGGCCCCCGTCTATTCATTTGGTGCTGAAACCACTGCTTTAAGAATAACAGCATAAGTAAAGTCATGTTTGATGGTACTAAAGTTCATCTCATCTGTACATTAGGGAGGGCCCACCTCTATTTGACTCACCGTGGCCGGGGACTCCGGTTTAGACAGGCTGTAGCTCCTTCCTCCTTGTCACGGGTGGACCGCGCCTGCCGGTAGTGGGGCCCGGTTGAGTGCAGATCAAAAGTTGAAGACGTCTTGTGGGAACAGATTAAGGGGTTAATTTATTCGTGACTAGGGATGGGCGAATCTACTCGCTAGGACTCGTTACTCGGCGAGTAGTAAGGGACTCGCAGGACTCGGTACTCTGCGAGTTTCCCAGTGATTACTCGCACGAGTCCAATGCAAATCAATATCAATCCTAGTTTTGTCAGAAACACTGACAAAACTAGGATTGTCATTGTCTAGCATTAGACTCGCTACTGTGCCAGTGATAGCAGGGAAACTCGCAAATAACTGCTGTTACATTGCGAGCCGAGTCCAGCTGTCTTCTCTGTGCAGCTCCAGGGTCCTAGAGCCCGCCTGCTCACAGACATGATGTAGCAGTGCTGAGATTGTTCTCAGTCTGCTCATTCCCTGTGCATAGACATCTATCTATGCACAGGGGATGTAGCAGAGAGGACATCGCGTTTTGGACTACGTTGGACGGAAGAGGATTTTTTTAATTAAAGATGGAGTCCCTAATGGCTTTTTTTTTTTATTTCAAACAAAAAATCTCTCTGACTTCTCCAGACTAACTAACTAAAGTGTCTGTACTTCTCCTACACACTACCCTTGCACTCCGCCCACCAGGACCCTGGATTGGCCCTCTATGTTAAGTGATGCATGCAGGGTTTTGGATCTCTAAGTTAACCCGATGACTGCTGGGTCAGAGAATATTACTGCTGCATTTATGGCTGCAATACCCTCCTGTGGCGCACTTGTTGCGGGGCGCCACATATTCATTCGGGAAGGCCCTATATACATTTGGGAGGACCCTCCTCTATTCATGTGGGAGGGCCCTTAATACATTTGGGAGGTCCCTCGTGTATACATTTGTGAGGGCCCTCCTTTATTCATTTTGGAGGGCCCTCCTGTATAATTTTGGGAGTTCCCTGCTCTATACTTTTGGGAAGGCCTTTAATACATTTGGGAGGGCCCTCCTGTATACATTTGTGAGGGCCCTCCTTTTTGTTCATTTTGGAGGGTCCTCCTGTATGGGCATGGTCGTGTGCGATAATGGGAGTAAAATGGTGGCGGCATTAAAGGTAAGCAAGCTGCTACCATACCATGCGTGGCTCACAAATTGAACCTAGCTGTTCGGAAATGATTAAAAACATACCCTGACTTTCCGTATATACATCAAAAGGTGTGCCATATCATTGCCCAATTCTGCAATTCCTTTACCGCTTGTGCTGTTCTTGTAGAGCTGCAAAACCTCTTTAATTTGACAAGTCAACAACTCCTTTGTGACTTTTACACACGGAACTGAACATATATGTTGTCAAGAATTAGTGAGCAGCAGAGGGCTGTAGTTGCATACAGGCTTCAACATGACCATTGTATTGAGACCCACACGCCACACAAAACAACTGCCAATTGGTTTTGGATCAAAGACATTTGTGACGTTCTTGAGAACTTTGTGTACTGCACCAAGCTCGTGAGTGGTGATCAGTCAGGCTATTATCACCATTCCATGCCACTGCTCTGTCTGTTGCAATAATCACTGCATAATTTCGAAGAGGAAGATTTAATTGACCAACATGTGGCTATGGATCATGATGTCCAAATGGGTGATACTACTGAGCCCAACCAATATTCTGAGTCAACATTGGGTGATGATGAGGAAGATAAGGAGGTTGAGGACTTGTTTTTCTGTGATTTCACAGGAACTCCCATTGCTACAGATGGGACTCCCAATGGGAGCCTGGATGGACTAGAGAGGAGGGGGTGGAGGAGAAGGCGAGACAGTGTGAGGAGAGGATGGGTATTGTTCCTCCTGTTGGTGACACAGAACCTTTGGCTGTTTGAAGCTTGGCCCACATGGCACAATTTATGTGTAAGTGTCTGTTTTAAGACCATTTCATGATACACATTTTCACCAGCAACCTATACCGGTTAGCCACATTTCTCAACCTAGGCTACCAGGAGAAAATTTCTTTTCTCCTTTCGGAGTCACAAAAGAGTTGCACAATGAAATCTTTCAAGAGGGGTCATTATACATCAGTTGCTGAAAACATCACCCTCTGACAACGCTGGCGGCAGAGGTAACATCTCTTTTCAACAACAAGGATTAATGGAAAGAGACATGCACACCTGCTACAACAGAGATGGGCGGGTTAACGTGCACAAACTGGGCCATTATGAATAAACCAGCACATCAGCAAGAGCTATCTGTGCCTGTAACAATGCCAAAGAGACAGACATTGAACAACATGCTCAAAGGATACTTAAGTGAACATATCTGCATAATTCATGATTATTCAATTCCCTTTAATTATAGGGTGTCCAAGATGAACAGTTGGCCTGACCTCTCCTTATATGCCTTGGAGGTGCTGGCCTGGCCTGCTGCTAGTGTCATGTCAGAGCATGTTTTCTGTTATGCTGGGGCAATCAATCATCACTGATAGGCGCACATGACTCTCCACAGAAAATGGAGGCAGACTTACTCAGATTAAATTCAATAAGGACTGGATTTATATACAGTTTGTAATCAAATCCCTCCAAGTCATGGCAAAACAACTTAAATTCAACAAAAATGTTCATTTTTTTAACTGATCTTAACTAGAGATGACAAAACCTTTTGTGTTCGGGCATATGTTTACCCACTATGTCAGCAAAAAGGTCCCTGAAATACCGAACCCCATTCAAATCAATAGTGTCATGATAGTGTTATAGCCGAAGTGGAGCTTTGATGTTGATCAGTGTAATGAAAACTTTGTCAGGACCTGCAGCTCTCTGGCGCCCCCTTATCCCGCTGGTCAAACTAGGTAATGCCAGAGGATAAGAAAAGGAGCCCAGCTGCTTTAATTTACATTGTCTACTGCGGCACGTGATGTGACCGGATGTATATATACCACTAGTTCCTGCCAGTAACGTATATATACCTCGATGCAGTCACACTCAGGCCCACAATATCACATAAATACAAAAATTATGCTACCACCACCTATCTCTCTCAGGTGGATCAGTAACCTGTCTGGTAATGTGAATTTGCGGACAGGAACGTATTCAGCTTGTTCATAGAACCTGAAGAACGGAACTAGTAAATTATGAGCTTTACTCCAGAAAGTTGGCTGTGTTTACAAAAGGTATACAAGATGTTACAAAAGAGACATATATGCAGCTATTGGAATAAATGAGAAATTTCAAAACCTATGCCACGCGGTGACCTCTCAGATTCTGTGGGGGGAACGGCTCCCCAGAAATGGTTTATGATTCCCCCACACAGCGTTAGTGTCTTACGTGTCTTACTGTGTCTGATGTCCAAGAGTGGAATGAATCCAAAATGGACGATCTGGTTTTATGTAATGTTGCAGAAAATCCAGGAAGTCCCACTTGTTTTCACTTCCCTTGGTGGGCTGGTTCTCTGAAACCCATCTCTTTCACAATTCTCCAGAAACCTCCATTTTCATATGTTTGGTTGGGCTGCTGCCACGTCAAAACCATGAACGTCTTATTTTCCCTTGGAAATTTACGTGAATATTGGTATCAAATATGATATATCTATGCTGTTCAGAAGGACAGAACCCATTTCCCAGGTTTCTGATTGATTTCCCTGATATAAAAGATATACCATCATAACTGAAAAAAGGTAAATATCCCAAAAATATGATTTATGAATGTGTGCCGTGAAAGGGTCTTTTGAAATCTGACGTTAAAATACTTTAAGTTAAGACAAAGGGATATCACAGGGACAAAACCAGATTAGACTGGCTGTATTCTGCTCAGCTCAGAGTTTTATAGCTAGTCGTAAAAATTCCTGACTGGGGGAAAGCAAAGCGGAGATCTATATATATCTTCCTTATGAATGAAAAAGGGGCGGGGAAAGAAGAACTCTGGCTGTCCTTTCAACATTTTAAAACCATGACAAAAATTCATATTTTCCTGACAATCAGGAATAGGGAGGTGAGTGACAAGTGTCGGCATGGTGGTCAGAGAGCCTAGATAAATTCATAAAACACACAAGACACTACAAGAAATGTCTCCCCATTTGAAAATATTGAGCTCAGATTGCACCAAGTGGCATCATTTCACCAAGAATAAAAAGTGTAATTCAACAAAATATCTATTTTAGCATTCTGAAAATACTGCTGACATATGCAGCACCCCACTCATTGGTTTGAACGTGTAGAAAGAAAAGTGTGTATGAGTGCAAAAGCACTGTCACTTCCCCTGTGTTACCTCCTTCCCAATACGTTGTCCAGGAAGCAGGCCCTGATGCCACCTACTTACAACCTGCAGTTGCACATACAGAACAAACATTTAGCATTGGACAGTGGACGTATATCATATATAATTCTGGTGTCAAGCAAAATATGACCCCAAAACTGACAGGGGGAAGATTGAATAGTACGTGCTTTCTGTCAAACACCAATAAATGGTAGTAGTACTGCCTAGGATTTTCCAAGCACTATAGGACTGTATTAATTGGTGAGCTTTTGATGGCACAGTCCTACCTAAATGTCAGCACAAAAACAGTATGAAAAATAGCCTGATGCATACTTTGCAGCAGGCAGTAGGAAATTTTTGAACTACTGCTTTGCAGAGGGCATTAGACACCTTTTTAAGTGGACTAATGTGGACCGAAGAAGCCGGGCTCGTACCCCAAAAAGAACACGGAAAATAGCCCAGGGCATGCTTTGTAGCAGGCAGCAGGAAATGTTTGGACTACTGCTTTGCAGAGGGCACTAACTTCCTTTTTAAGAGTAGTCATGTGGACAGCAGAAGGCAGGCTATGACCACCAAAACAGCAAGGAAAATAGACAGGGGCATGCTTTGTAGCAGGCAGTAGGAAATGTTTGGACTACTGCTTTGTGTAGGGGTCTAACTGCCTTTTTAAGAGTAGTAATGTGGACAGTAGAAGGCAGGCTGTGACCACCCAAACAGCGTGGAAAATAGCCTGGTGCATGCTTTATAGCAGGCAGTAGGAAATGTTTGGACTACTACTTTGCAGAGGGCAGTAAGCACCTTTTTAAGTGCACTAATGTGGACAGCAGAAGCCAGGCTCTCACCCCAAAAGGAACGTGGAAAATAGCATAGCGCGTGGGTTGTAGCAGGCAGTAGGAAATGTTTAGACTACTGCTTTGCGGAGGTCACTAAATGTCTTTTTAAGTGGATTAATGTTGACAGCAGAAGGCAGGCTGTGACCAAAAAAGCAACTGTAGCACAAAATGCTAGTACTATGTGAGCTTGAAGAATAGAGCTTTGCCTCTAACAGGAGCTATTTTAAGATGGACACTGGAAGAACACTTTAACCTCTCTCTACCTAATACACAATCGGTCCCTCCATGTAGTCTGACTTTGTTGTGTGTCTTCAGCTCTGAAAAGAGCTATTTTTTGGTGGTATTATGGAGCTAGTGACCGGCTTCTTCAAACTGTCCTTGCTCGAGTATCTCTCCTACCCAATCTACACTGACCTAGTGTACACTGCAGGTAGCCCTGAAAAGGTCTTTTGTATTATCAAGAGGCTCAAACATTCTCCCTAGCATTTCAGTGATCTCTTTCTATGTTTGTAGAATGCAGGCTCTGGGTGCAATGTGCTTAAAATTGTGGTGGCAGGGCTTAAATACATACTATGACACTGCGCGGCCAGCCAATCACACTAATGACACAGCCAAGATGTCTGTGGTATTACTGTGATTGGTTAAGAAGCCCAGCATGTTTAGTGGCTGCTAAGGAGGCACCAAAATTGTAGGGCAGGACATCTGAATATAGCGAGGCGATTACACAAATACTCACAATTATTATTATTATTATTTATTTATTTACCGTATATACTCATGTATAAGCCGAGTTTTTCAGCCCAAAAATTGGGCTGAAAAGTCCCCCCCTCGGCTTATACACGGGTCATACGGTATGCTGTGGGGGGGGGCTGCACCGGTGGCTGGAGGAGGCAGGAGGGGGTCGCGGTGACCGCAGGCGGTCCCGTGGGGCCGCCTCATTAGTGCAATGAATATGCACGGCATCCCCCCGTCCATCAGCGGCGGGGGGATGCCGTGCATATTGCACTACACAGCCCCCCCCTTCTTATTATGGGTCCCCCAGCAGTAATAAACAGCCCCCCCCTCCTTATCATGTCCCCCCCAGGCTGCGGCAGCTGTCAAAATAACAAACACTTTATACATCACCTTCCGGCGCAGCTCCTCCGGTCCCGGCTTCTTCTTCCTGCTTGTGCCGGTGTCATGTGACCGGGCGCAGGAGATGATGTCATTTCCTGCGCGCGGTCACAGAAGACGGCACAAGAAGGCAGAAGAAGCCGGGACCGGAGGAGCTGCACCGGAAGGTGATGTATAAAGTGTTTGTTATTTTGACAGCTGCTGCAGCCTGGGGGAGACATACTAAGGAGGGGGGCTGTGTGTTACTGGTGGGGGCCAGTATACCACCACTGGGGGGCCTGTTTACTACCACTGGGGCTGTATATACCTCTGGGGCTGCTGGATACTACCACTGGGGCTGTATATACCTCTGGGGCTGCTGTATACTACCACTGGGCTGTATATACCACTGGGGCTGCTGTATACTACCACTGG
Organism: Allobates femoralis; assembly: GCA_033576535.1. Taxonomy (NCBI): domain Eukaryota; kingdom Metazoa; phylum Chordata; class Amphibia; order Anura; family Aromobatidae; genus Allobates; species Allobates femoralis. The sequence continues at coordinate 216,222,941 of JARQOC010000006.1, read as the reverse complement.
GGCTGTATATACCACTGGGGCTGCTGGATACTACCACTGGGGCTGTATATACCACTGGGGCTGCTGGATACTACCACTGGGCTGTATATACCTCTGGGGCTGCTGTATACTACCACTGGGGCTGTATATACCTCTGGGGCTGCTGGATACTACCACTGGGGCTGTATATACCTCTGGGGCTGCTGTATACTACCACTGGGGCTGTATATACCTCTGGGGCTGCTGGATACTACCACTGGGGCTGTATATACCTCTGGGGCTGCTGTATACTACCACTGGGGCTGTATACTACCTCTGGGGCTGCTGTATACTACCACTGGGGCTGTATACTACCTCTGGGGCTGCTGTATACTACCTCTGGGGCTGCTGTATACTACCTCTGGGGATGCTGTATACTACCACTGGGGCTGCTGTATATTCCTCTGGGGCTGCTGTATACTAACTACTGGAGCTGCTGCTGTATATACCACTGGGGCTGCTGCTGCATACTACCACTGGGGCTGCTGTATATACCTCTGGGGCTGCTGTATACCACACTGCTGGGGGCTATATACCTGTGCTGGGGTCCACCCTCGGCTTATACACGAGTCAATAGGTTTTCCCAGGTTTTGGGGGCAAAAGTACGGGGGTCGGCTTATACACGGGTCGGCTTATACACGAGTATATACGGTATATAGCGCCATTGGTTCCATGGCGCTTTACATGTGTAAGGGCAGAACAAGGACGAGTACATAAATAACGACGAATAAATCATACAGGTACATTAGGGAAGAGATCCTTTCCACAAGGGCTCACAGTCTACAGGGGATGGGTGGAAGACAGTAGGAGGGGGAGAGGTGAGATGGTGCAGTGGATTAGGTCTCAGTGAGGGTTATAGGCTTGAAGGAAGAGGTGGGTCTTCAGGTTTTTCTTGAAGGTTCCCAGTGTAGGGGAGTGTCTGATGTGGTGGGGGAGAGAGTTCCAGAGTATGGTGGATGCACGAGGGAAAACTTGTATGCGGTTGTGTGAGGTGGAGATTCGGGGGGAGAAGAGAAGGAGTTGTTGAGAGGAGCGCAGATTGCATGAGGGCTGGTATCGGGAGACCAAGTCGGAGATGTATGGAGGGGACAGGTTGTGTATGGCCTTGTATGTCAGGGTTAGGGTTTTGAACTTAGATCTCTGGGAAGTAGGGTGCCAGTGGAGGGCTTTGCAGAAGGGGGAGACGGGGGAGTAACGGGGCGACAGGTGGATGAGTCGGGCAACGGAATTGAGGATGGTTCGTGGGGTGCAAGGGATGAGGCCGGGAGATCGATGAACAGGAGGTTGCAGTAGTCGAGACGGGAGATAATGAGGGTGTGGACAAGTGTTTTGGCAGTGTCATAGTCAAGGAAGGAGCGGATCCGTGAGATGTTTTTAAGCTGGAGGTGGCAGGAGGTGGTGAGGGCCTGGATGTGTGGCTTGAAGGAGAGGGCAGAGTCGAGGATTACACTGAGGCACTTGGCGTGGGGGACAGGTGAGAGTGTGCAGTCGTTGACCGTGATGGTTAGGTCGGGTAGGGGGGAAGAGCAAATTGGGGGGAAGACGATGAACTCGGTTTTATCCATGTTGAGTTTGAGGATGGGTGTGATAAAGGCATGTTTGAAGGATGAGGGGAAGACACCGGTGGTAAGTGATATGTTGAAGAGATGGGCTAGGGCGGGGATAAGGACAGTGGTGAGGTTAGGGATGAGATGGGAGGGGAAAGGGTCGAGGGCACAAGTGGTGAGGTGTGATCATGCTAGAAGGGAGGAGAGGGGCACTTCAGTCATGGAGGAGAAGTTACTTTTGGTTGAGGGGGGTTGGGTGATAGAGAGGGAGGGCTGAGGGGATTGGGAATCGAAGCTTTCTCTGATCTTGTCGATCTTCTGTTTAAAGAAGCTGGCAAAGTCGTCAGCGGTGATGAGGGGAGAGGGATGGGGTGCGGGGGGACAGAGTAGGGCATTAAAGGTTATGAAAAGTTGCTTGGGATTGTGGGAGAGGGAGCTAATGAGAGACGAGAAGAAAGCTTGTTTTACGGTGATCAGTGCTGTCTTAAAGTCGATGAGGGACTGTTTGTACCAGGCGAGGTGTGTTGCAGATTTGGATTTCTTCCATCTCCGTTCAGCTACCCTGGACGTCGGTTGAAGTTTTTTTGGGCTGGCGGTAACCCAAATACTGTACTATCTGAGCAAATAGCGAATAGTAATTTTTACCCTCGCTCATTACTAGTGAAGACGTAAAGATTTTAAAGAATGTTGTAATAAAATCTACAAGTTTTATTTTGAAGAAGTGATGCTGATTTTCCTTCTTTAATATTGAGTGTAATTATTATTCTGTATTTACACATTGCACAGTACCACTTCTACTGTCCTGTATATTAGGTATAATCCTCAGTATCTGTATTATTCTATGTATTCAATATATACAGTGAGTACGGAAAGTATTCAGACCCCTTTACATTTTTCACTCTTTGTTTCATTGCAGCCATTTGGTAAATTCAAAAAAGTTAATTTTTTTTCTCATTAATGTAAAACTCCACACCATCTTGACTGAAAAAAAAACAGAAATGTAGAAATTTTTGCAAATTTATTTAAAAAGAAAAAGTGAAATATCACATGATCATAAGTATGCATACCCTTTGCTCAGACAGTCATAAGTCACATGCTGTCCAATTCCTTTTGATCCTCCTTGAGTTGGTTCTACTCCTTCATTGGAGTCCAACTGTGTTTATTTAAACTGATAGGACTTGATTTGGAAAGGAACACAGCTGTATATATAAGATCTCACACCTCACAGAGCATGTCAGACCAAATGAGAATCATGAGATCAAAGGAACTGCCCAAGGAGTTCAGAGACAGAATTGAGGCAAGGCACAAATCTGGCCAAGGTTACTGAAGAATTTGTGCAGTACTCAAGGTTCCTAAACCACAGTGGCCTCCATAATCCTTAAATGGAAGACGTTTGGGACCACCAGAAGTCTTCCTAGACCTGGCCATCCAGCCAAACTGAGCAATCGTGGAAGAAGAGCCTTGGTGAGAGAGGTAAAGAAGAACCCCAAGCTCTCTGTGGCTGAGCTTCAGAGATGCAGTAGGGAGATGGGAGAAAGTTCTACAGAGTCAACTATCATTGCAGTCCTCCACCAGTTGGGCCTTTATGGCAGAATGGCCCAACAGAAGCCTCTCTTCAGTGAAAGACATATGAAAGCCCACATAGAGTTTGCTAAAAAAAAAACATATGAAGGCCTCCCAGACCATGAGAAATAAGATGAAAATAGAACTTTTTGGTGGTAATTCTAAGCGGTATGTGTGGAGAAAACCAGGCACTGCTCATCACCTGCCCAAAACAGTTCCAACAGTGAAACATGGTGGTGGCAACATCATGCTATGGGGGTGTTTGTCAGCTGCAGGGACAGGAAGCATGAATGCGGCCAAGTACAGAGATATCCTGGATGAAAACCTCTTCCAGAGTGCTCTGGACCTCACCTTCCAACAAGACAATGTCCTCAAGCACACAACTAAAATAACAAAGGAGTGGCTTCAGAACAAATTTATGACCTTTATTCTTGACTGGCCCAGTCAGAGCCCTGATCTAAACCCAACTGAGCATCTCTGGAGAGACCTGAAAATGGCTGTCAACTAACATTCACTATACAACCTGACGGAACTGAGGAGGATCTGCAAGGAAGAATGGCAGAGTATCCCCAAATCCAGGTGTGAAAAACTTGTTGCATCATTCCCAAGAAGACTCATGGCTGTAATAGCTCAAAAGGGTGCTTCTATTCAATAGTAAGCAAAGGGTCTGAATACTTATGACCATGTGATATCTCAGTTTTTCTTTTTTAATAAATTTGCAAAAATCTATACATTTCAGTTTTTTTTTAAGTCAACATGGGGTGCAGAGTTTACATTAAAGGGATCCTGTCACCTCCAGAACGCCTCATAAGCTACCAAAACATGTCTCTGCAGCATATTATCACTAATCTCACACTCCTTTTGTCTCCTAAAAGCACCCTGTGAAAGTGCATAAAAACGTTTTAATACTTACTCATTAGTGATTATAATTAGCAGGGGCTATATTCTTTAGTCCCCAGGGCGTGTTGTTTTGCAGCCTAAATGATCCACCCTCTCTCTGTCTGTTTGCTTTGCTTGTGCAGGCATTGCCCTCCCCCTCTCTATCACTCACAGAATGCAAATCATTAGTCCTGCCTTCAGATCCACATCACTGCAGCACAGACAGAGAGAGGATCATTCAGGCTGCAAAACAACATGCCCTAGGGGCTAAAGAATATAGCCCCTGCTAATTATAATCACTAATGAGTGAGTATAAAATCGTTTTTATGCACTTTCACAGTATGCTTTTAGGAGACAAAAGGAGTGTGAGATTAGTGATAGGATGCTGCAGGGACATGTTTTGGTAGCTTAGGAGGCGTTTTGGAGGTGACAGGATCCCTTTAATGAGAAAAATTAACTTTTTTGAATTTATCAAATGGCTGCAATGAAACAAAGAGTGAAACATGTAAAGGGGGTCTGAATACTTTCCTTAGCCGTCCCAGAACAGAGGATATGTACACCAGGACAGTGACATATATACCAGGATGGGGAACATATTTACCCGGGTGGGGACATAAAATATATACCAGGAAGGAGACATATATAAAATGATAGAGCCCAGGATGGGAATATACTGTATATACTTGGAAGGGGGATATACATATCAGAATTTGAGACCTGGAAAAAGCCCAGAATAAGGGACATGAGTACAGGATAGGGGCATTTACACATAATGAAAGGGAAAGAGTAACAACAAATATCTAATATATAATTGTCTAGAGTCCACTTCCATCTGAGGCCGAAATTGCGCGCCAGCGCTCTTTGAGCGCAGCCTATGCAGATTAGCCGCGCGCTTTCAAAATTTGCGCCGCGGCTCATGTGCAGAGGTACACGCGAGCCGGTCATGTCCCGGCTGGCGAGCCGTTGACGTCTGTGCAGCAGTAGCTCAGCCATGGCCACCTGCTGCACAGAGGTTCACGGTGAGCCAGCCGGAAGATGACCGGCGTTAGCCGGTCATCTCCTGGCTGCTGGCAGCGGTAGTGCCCTGCGCGGCATTCTAACTGCGCGGGGTGCGAGCCGCTGACCTCTGTGCAGCAGTAGCTCAGCCGCAGCCACCTTCCGCACAGAGGTCTGCAGCGAGCCGGTCATCTCCCGACTTCTGGCAGGGGTAATGCCCCTCGTGGCATTCAAACCACGCGCCAAGCCGCGGTACTTCTGCGACCAATCAGGGAAGCGCGGCTTGGTGCACGGTTTGAATACCGCGCCTCTCATTGGTCACTTCTACAGTGATTGTATTTCAAATATGGTGCCATGGCGCACGCCGCTATTCTGATTAGCTGCCACGTTCAGCAGCAACCAATCAGATACGCGGCATTTAAACCGTGCACCAAGCCGCGCACCGCATCTCTCATTGGTCGCTGTAGCAGCCAATGAGAGACGCAGAATTCAAACCGCGCGCCAAGCCGCTGTAATTCTCAGATTGGTCGCCGCGGCTTGGCGGGAAATATGAATCCCGCGCTGCTGATTGGTTGCCCCTTTCAGCAGCGATGAATCAGCGGCGCGAGATTCATATTTCCCACCAAGCCTTGCCACAGCAACTAATCAGAGAAGTAGCACGGCTTGGCGCGCGGTTTGAATTCCGCATCTCTCATTGGTCGCTACGGCGACCAATGAGACACGCGGCGTGCAGCTTGGTATTTTGGCAGGCAATTTGAACTGCCGCTCTTAGTGTGATGAAGTTCACTCCTGTTTACAAGCCTGTCAGTTACTGTGACGCAGTTCAATCCTGTCTACAAGGTCTGTCAGTCAGTTTCACGAATTTCACTCCTGTCTATAAGACTGTCAGTCAGTGTCACAAACTTTACACCTGTCTATAAGGCTGTCAATCAGTGTGACGCAGTTCAATCCTGTCTATAAGGCTGTAATTCAGTGTGACATCCTTCACTCCTGTCTACAAGGTATGTCAGTCAGTGTGACGTCCTTCACTCCTGTCTACAAGCTGTCAGTCATAGTGTGACGAACTTTACTCCTGTCTACTAGATCTGTCAGTCAGTGTGATGTCCTTCACTCCTGTCTACAAGGCTGTAGGTCATAGTGTGACGAACTTTACTCTTGTCTACAAGATCTGTCAGTCAGTGTGACTCAGTTTATTCCTGTCTACAAGATCAGTCAGTGAGACGTCCTTCACTCCTGTCTACAAGGCTGTCAGTCAGTGTGACGAAGTTCACTCCTGTCTATATGCGCTACATAGATAGATAGCGATTCCAATTCAAGTTAGATAGTGAGAGAGATAGTAGGTTTTGGGACTCCTTCCAAGAACAGCCATTAAAAGCAGCGTGCCAGGCAGGTCTGTTCCAGTGCTGTGCAAATGATTTTTACAGCATCTGGCCAAATCTAGTAAAGTAAATCCTTTTTGGCTAATAGCAGTGAGTGTCAGGCACTGGTGTAGCACATTTGATTTGAAAGCTACTCCTCCTGTCTTTACTAGCCATTTTGTACTGCTTTTAGCCAAGCAAATCATTTTTGGCTAGTAGCAGTGTGTGCCAGGCACTGGTGTAGCACTGTTGTGAAGAAAGCTACACTGCCTCTCTTTAATAGCAATTTTTTTCTGCATCTAGCCAAGCAAATCCTTTTGGCTAGTGTGTGCCAGGCACTGGTGTAGCATTGTTGTGAAGAAAGCTACACCTCCTGTCTTTACTAGGCATTTTTCACTGCATCTAGCCAAGCAAATCCTTTTTGGCTAGTAGCAGTGTGTACCATGCACTGGTGTAGCACTGTTGTGAAGAAAGCTACACCACCTATCTATAATAGCCATTTTTTACTGCATTTAGCCAAGCAAATCCTTTTTGGCCAGAACCCATGTTTGACCAGGTACCTGTGGTCCAGTGTTCTGTTGAAATCTACCGCCACACAGCGCAGAAAACACTTTTGTATTGCATCTGCCCAAATTTACTTACCAAAACCTACTTAGGGTAGTACCACTGTTTCACTAGGTAGCTTTGGTCCAGTGTTCTGTTGAAATCTACCATCACACAGCGAGAAAACACTTTTGTATTGCATCTGCCCAAACCTACTTACCAAAACTTATTTAGGATAGTACCTCAGTTTGACTAGGTAGCTGTACTCCAATGTTCTGTTTAAATCTACCACCACACAGCGCAGAAAACACTTTTGCATTGCATCTGCCCAAATTTACTTACCAAAACCTACTTAGGGTAGTACCACTGTTTCACTAGGTAGCTTTGGTCCAGTGTTCTGTTGAAATCTACCATCACACAGCGCAGAAAACACTTTTGTATTGCATCTGCCCAAATCTACTTACCAAAACCTATTTAGTGTAGTTCCACTGTTTGGCCACTCAGCTCTGCTAGTTTTACATAGTTTTTTGTACCAACAACAACAACAACAACAGAGTTGCCAATTAGTTACCCTCAAATATGAGTGGTAAAAGGTCTGCTCATGGTGGAAAGGGAAATATGCGTGTTGAAATTGGTAAAAATCTTTGTGTCCATGGGTTAGGTGCTAAAGTAACAGAAACATATGCCCTGCCACACACAGGTGGGACAACTATAAGTTTTGTATAGTATTAGAGGTAAAACTAGTTAGGTAGGTCAGTGACCTGTATAGGCCTAGTGGACAGGGGAGATTGACAAAACAATGCTTTTGAGGGCCCAAAAACTGTTCATGTGTATACAGCACATTTGCCAAAACCTGGTTTACACAAACATTAAGGGAGATGTATTAATCAATGCTTTTAAGCACCCAAAAATGGTGGATGTGAATACTGCAAATTTGTTAATCACTGGTTTGATGGACAAAAAGGTTGAACATTCAGAAATAAGGGCAGGAGTTTCAGGGATAGGTAATGAGCTCAGAGAGCCCTACTCAAGTCAAGCAAAAAACAGCAAGAAGACCCCAACAACAGCCTCCATTTTTCAAAAAATTAGGCACAGCCACCACTTAAATCAATTGCCCCAGAGTAGAAATATTGAAATGGGGAGTTTAATGCAGCACATTAAAAAGTACACAAGCGTTTAGTCTCCCCAGGCTGACACAGTGGTGGAAAAGTCCTTGCGGATCCATGACGTGTTCATCTTAATAAGTGTTAGTCTGTCTACAGTGTCACTGGACAGCCACGTGTGCTTATCCGTCAGCACACTACCAGCAGCACTGAAGACAGGTTCAAAGAGAATGCTGGCTGCGGGGCACAACAAAATATCCAAGGCATGAGTGATGAGCTCAGGGATTTTTCCAGTTTTGAAGCCCAGAATGCAAAAGGGTTCAGTTCCACAGTCATGGCATCAATATTCACCTGTAGAAATTCAGCTATAGATTCTCCTGTACCATCCTCTCTATAGGTGTTCACTATGTGTCAGACTTGTTCCCTCCTCTGGCATTGCAAGGGATGGTCTAAAAAAAGGTGAAAAGATTCTACAAAATTGCTGTTACCACATACACTGTTACTGTTATGGTACCTTTACACGCCGCCACAACAGGATGCATACAACCCTCTACAGGCTACAAATGTGGCTTGTCGCGCCAATATCGCCCGTAGTAGCGGCGTCTGAAGACGGGACGACACAGCCGGCTACAGATACATCTGTATCCGTACACTGCCCATAAACAGATGGCTACATCGCCGATTGTAGCGAGCTGTCTCGGCGTGTAAAGAACCCACAGAAAGGAACTGTGGACACCCGGCGATGTAGCAGCAATGTAGCTAAGGCGTGACCCAGGCTCCGTGTTACCGCGCCCCATCTGCGATCATTGGTGGAAGATGCTGCGTTACGATTGGCCCTTGCCTCACAGCCCTCCATCTTGGATGAGCTGTCCCTTCAGCACTACACATACGCGCCGTATGCACGATCATATAGTAGTACAATTACGCGGACACAGACTTAAAAGAAAATTCGCAAATGCCTCATGATCTACATACAGTGTGCACATCCTCTCAACACATGATAACGAATAATGCTGTACACAGCGCACAAGTGTGTGTTACGTACCGCTCTGGCTTATTGTACAGCAGCTGCCGTAGAAGTGTTCCGTGTGTGGCACTGCGCGCAGCGCGCACACAGATGCACACAAACCCATATCACATCGAAAGTCATTACTCAGTACACAGATCATAGCCGTGTTGTACGCACTGCACTGTGGGTCTTCTGTAGTAGGTGCCGCATAAGTGTGTCGGCCGTGTCACTGCGCGTTGGGCTACTTAAAAAGGTGCGTCACCCCGACAGCGGCCGCATTGACGTCATGACGTTGGTTTCATTTTCACTCTGCCTGCAAGGTGCCAGCCCCGCCTCTGCACACACCATAGCAGTCATGGCAGCCGTTCACCGCGCTGCAACGTGGGGGATGGCGGAGCTGATCATCCTGATTGATCAGTGTGACCGTCAGGACTATTGGGGCCACCATCACCACCGGCACCCCAGGCTGCGCAATCGGCGCACCGTTTGGCGGATCCAGCGGGCCCTGCTCTGCCAACTGGGGGTAGAGAGGACAGGCAAAGCGATCCAAAAGAAGATCGCTGACTTAAAGCACAAGTGCCCGGGTCACATACTGGACATCTGTGCCAGGATTGCCAGGCTGCGTGGTGAGTAATTGTTGGCCCAAAACACACACCGCCACATGTGCATGTCCCACAATACCCCAAAAAGGATGGCAAGATATCACAAGGGACAGTGTGGCCTACACAATCAAACACATCTTCACAGTGTTGTGGTCATCCAGTCAGCCCTAAAAATGTCTCACACGCACAGTACATGCATACAACATGAGTGTATGCATCCAGCATCACCTGGTTGATGCTAAGTAAGGCTGGGGTCACACACACAGATATCTGGCCAGATATTGTTGGCAGATCTCTGCAGTGAAATCATGGACAGATTGCTCCATTTGTACACAGCCACAAAATGGAACAATGTGTCCATGATTTCACTGCAACCAGAGATCTGTGAACAATATCTGCCCAGATATCTGTGTGTGTGACCCCAGCCTTAGCCGTCAAATACATAGCCACACAAGCTATTTGTAGGAGAACAATGTGTCGGTACGATATTATAACTAGTGATGGGCGAATCCTAAATTACTCGGAATCGCTTGACTCTAGCAAGTCCGAGCCCAGGACTCGCTACTCGTTGCGAGTCTAGCGAGTCCAATGTTAATGAATGGGGAAGCGAGTAATAGCGAGTAGTGTGAGATTTACAAATCGCAGATGTGTCTCGGAAGCTTCAGCCTAAAGCAATCCTAGTTTTGTCATTTATTTGCATTGGACTAGTTTACTTTGCAACTGTAATCGCTGGCTGGGAAACTCGCACAGATAAGAGTCCTGTCTTCTTTGTGTGCTGGCTGCCAGCTCCAGGGTCCTAGAGCCTGCCTGCTGCCTGATGTAGCAGAGCTGAGATTGTTCTCAGTCTGCTCATTCCCTGTGTACAGACATGAATGTCTTTGCACAGAGATGATGTAGCAGTGCTGAGATTGTTCTCAGTCTGCTCATTCCCTGTGCATATACATCTATATCTGTGCACAGGGATGAGCAGAGAGGACATCGCGTTTTGGACTGCGTCGGACGGAAGAGGATTTTTTTAATTAAAGATGGAGTCTCTAATGGCTTTTTTTTTTATTTCTAATAAAAAAATTTCTCTGTGTTGTGTTTTTTTTAAAACAATATAATAGAAATTCATGGCGGTCATGTCTAATATTGGCGTGACCGCCATAAATTTCGGGCTTAGGGCCAGCTGATAATACAAAGCTGGCCCTAACCTCTATTACCCAGCGTGCCACCGCCACCAGGGCCGCTGGAAGAGCGGGGTTCAGCGCCAGAGGATGGCGCTTCAATGAACGCGCCATCTTCTGGGGCGGCTGCGGGCTGCAATTTGCAGCGGGGGGTGCCCAGAAAGCTTGGGCATCCCTGCGCTGCGGATTCCAGCCCCCAGCTGCTTAGCTGTACCTGGCTAGACATAGAAATTGCGCGGAGCCCCACGCATTTTTTTGACTCCGACTCCGAGACGACTCCGACTCCGAGACGACTCCGACTCCGACTCGACTCCGACTCCGAGACGACTCCGACTCCGAGACGACTCCGACTCCGACTCCGACTCGACTCCGAGACGACTCCGACTCCGAGACGACTCCGACTCCGAGACGACTCCGACTCCGACTCGACTCCGACTCCGAGACGACTCCGACTCCGAGACGACTCCGACTCCGAGACGACTCCGACTCCGACTCGACTCCGAGACGACTCCGACTCCGAGACGACTCCGACTCCGAGACGACTCCGACTCCGACTCGACTCCGAGACGACTCCGACTCCGAGACGACTCCAACTCCGAGACAACTCCGACTCCGAGACGACTCCGACTCCGACTCGACTCCGAGACGACTCCGACTCCGAGACGACTCCGACTCCGATGCGACTCCGACTCCGAGGCGACTCCGACTCCGAGGCGACTCCGACTCTGAGGCGACTCCGACTCTGAGACTCCGACTCTGAGGAGACTCCGAGGCGACTCCGACTCCGAGGCGACTCCGACTCTGAGGCGACTCTGACTCTGAGGCGACTCCGACTCTGAGACTCCGACTCTGACTCTGACTCTGAGACTCTGACTCTGAGACTCTGACTCTGAAATTCATTAAATAATAAAAAAAATGCGTGGGGCTCCGCGCAATTTCTGTGTCTAGCCAGGTACAGCTAAGCAGCTGGGGGCTGGAATCCACAGCGCAGGATGCCCAAGCTTTCTGGGCACCCCCCGCTGCAAATTGCAGCCCGCAGCCACCCCAGAAGATGGCGCGTTCATTGAAGCGCCATCCTCTGGCGCTGAACCCCGCTCTTCCAGCGGCCCTGGTGGCAGTGGCACGCTGGGTAATAAAGGGGTTAATACCAGCTTTGTTATACAAGCTGGTATTAAGCCCGAGATTCTTAATGTCAGGCCACGTTTGACCCAGCCACTAAGAATCTCCAATAAAGGGTTAAAAAAACACAACACAGAGAAAATTTTTTATTTGAAATAAAAAAAAAAAGCCATTAGGGACTTCATCTTTAATTAAAAAAATCCTCTTCTGTCCGACGTAGTCCAAAACGCGATGTCCTCTCTGCTACATCCCCTGTGCATAAATATAGATGTCTATGCACAGGGAATGAGCAGACTGAGAACAATCTCAGCACTGCTACCTCATGTCTGTGAGCAGGCAGGTTCTAGGACCCTGGAGCTGCACAGAGAAGACAGCTGGACTCGGCTCCCAATGTAACAGCAGTTATTTGCGAGTTTCCCTGCTATCACTGGCACAGTAGCCGAGTCTAATGCAAACAATGGCAAACCTAGTGTTGTCAGCGTTTCTGACAAAACTAGGATTGATATTGATTTGCATTGGACTCGTGCGAGTAATCACTGGGAAACTCGCAGACTACCGAGTCCTGCGAGTCCCTTACTACTCGCCGAGTAACGAGTCCTAGCGAGTAGATTCGCCCATCCCTAATTATAACGTGTTTTGTGTTCAAATTTCAAAATAGATGCCGAATCGTCATCTGAAGAAGGGCCCCATGCCCCACCCCCAGGTGGCCCATCCACAACACCGCCACATCAGGCTGAAATGGCACCCTTGGCCCCAAGCTCAACACCTTCCCCAGGGCCTCAGGAGCCAGACCTGCCCTCACCTACCGGGACAGAGGACCTGGAGGAGCAGTCAGCACCTGGCAGCCCGCTGGAGTGTGACCAGCTGTCCCCATCTGCTTGGCTGGAGGAGGAAGACATCACCTCCCCACAGGAGGGCGAGGAGCTGGAAGCACCTGCCGGCCCAGAGGAGGGTTTGCCCCGTAGCCCAGGACCACTTTTGCCCCTAAACCACGTAATGTGGCCACGGAGCCCCAGCCCGGGAGTAACACCACCTCCCACTGTCTCCAGCTCAGTGGGGAGTCCTGGGGTGACCATGTCCCCACACAGTGACTATGGTGGTAAGTGTGTTATGTTGCCACAGACACCCTGCACACTGTTCCTTAAATTTCATCTTGCCCAACAAGATTTCTATAAACAAAGTTAACCATGTTGTTTAACCATTTTTGCAGATGGTGAACGTGCGGGTGCATCTGGATGGAGCTTGACCCCATCTCTCTCCCCGTCTGATGGTGATGTGGAGTTGGAGGAACAGGGTAAGTGGATGGTTGTGGGCAGTCCTGACTACCCATCAGCAGCGACGGCTGTGTACTAAAGTGTGTGTTTACTCCCAATACAGGTGCCCCTACCATGGAGGAATTCATCCTGGCCCATCAGGCATTTGTCGCCCGTATGACCAGGGCTTTACAGCGTGGGCTGCAGGACCTTGCCCAGCTGGGTCAAATGCTGGCGGCCCTATGGCCAGAACATGGATCACACCCATGAATTTGATGAATGCATTTTATCCTGGCCAAACATGGCCCCAAAAAGTGTTGTCCTAGTTGGACCCTACAATTTTCACACGTTGGCTTGTTGCCTTGAAAATGTGATAATGGTTTTTTTTTATTTTTGCCCCCGTTGGGCTCTTTTCTTATAGCGTCCCACATTGGGACCATCACGAGTGTGGACTGGCTAGCCCTTTGCCTTCTTTACCTATCCTGGCCCACATTGGGACCATCACGAGTGTGGACTGGCTAGCCCTTTGCCTTCTTTACCTATCCTGGCCCACATTGGGACCATCACGAGTGTGGACTGGCTAGCCCTTTGCCTTCTTTACCTATCCTGGCCCACATTGGGACCATCACGAGTGTGGACTGGCTAGCCCTTTGCCTTCTTTACCTATCCTGGCCCACATTGGGACCATCACGAGTGTGAACTGGCTAGCCCTATCTGGAAACACCATTCTGTGTATTGTGGCAAATGTCTGTCACACATGTATGTTGCAAATTAAATGTCTGGGAAACTTTTTATTAGGCTCCTTCATGTCACAACAATTATATGTGGCGCTGAAACATGTCCATCAGGTAACTATGTCACCCACATTACCACACCTCTTTGTCAAAGTGCAACCACATCACAAAGGAACCTATGGTCGTCCTGCTCTGAGGGGATTGGGCCATATTGTGTGGCTTTAGCCAACCTATATTGGGACCACCACCATTCTCCCACGTTGACCCCCAAAAACCATAACCCAAAAGAAATACACCATTGTGTCAGATTCAAAATTTAATATCATCAGAATGTGAAAAACAATTAACCAAATCTTATGCAGCAAATCTGGCAACTGGTTTTTTTTTTTAATAAAAAAAAAAAACAAAAAAAAAAGCATTTTCCTCCACAAGGAAAAGTCCAGAGTGCCAATTCTGTGCATTGGCTACTAGTGTCCAACTTCTTCATCCTCTGTCGGCTCTGACAATGCCGGCTCCCCCCTCCTCTCAGGGCAGCCCCGACCTGCCCGAGAACGTGTAGTTCTACGACGACGTGTGGGGGGGGATGGGGTGACTGTGGCGGGGCCGGTCTTCTCACGGGCCGAGATGGGGCGGCTGGGGAAAGGGGCCATAAGTGGTGTTGCATGGGGGGGGATGTGGCATCCCCATTGAAGGGCCCCATCATCAGCAGCATCAGCGGCATTGTTGAAGACCCTCAGAAGGATCTTTTTTTGGAGCGGCTCCATCCCTCGCAACCTGTCGCTCATGTAGAGGGCGGTGCTGTCGATGTGGGTCCGCTGTTCGCTCAACAGCACGCGTCGGGCCCAGGTGCCCAGCTCCGTCTCTGGTGGTGCTGGACGTCGGCGGCGACGGATCCCGGAGCTGGGACCTGGGCCTGGACCCACATCACTCGCCCCGCCCTCCTGCTCAGCCCCAGATGTCATTGGCTGAGCATCATCAGCGACAGATTGCTCCGCAATGGAGCCGTCCTCTTCTGGGGCCTGTGGGTGGAGAAAAAAAAACCTCATTAGTGAAGGCAATATCAACTCAATACATTGACAACAGGACTCTAGATACCACTCCCACACACACCAAGGCCACCAACCAAGATTGAAAATTAGGAAAAACACAGTAAAGCACCAAAGGTTAAAGACCTCAACACCAGTACTTCTCCTGTACACTCACCTCGACCATTCCAGAAACTCAGATCAATACAGAATTAGGTGTTAGTCACGGAGCCGTAACCCAATATTAGTACATGTCACCACAACACCTTGATACTGGGGGCTGTGCTGCCCAATGACACATATTGCCCACCTTTCCATTTGGACTCCTATTATGATGAGAATCCACCCCACAGTCAACTACCTATAACCCACTGGCACCAAAGCCAACACACATGTGTGGCAGCACCATTAACTACATGTTACTATGTGGCTGTTTAAAAACAAACCACCTGCTATCTGGAAACCCTAAAATAAGTAACCTAAACATAACAAGATGTTGTGGAAGATGCAACATTGGAATACGGCTGTAAGCATAGAATTTAAAAGTCTTTAAAGTCCTGGAAGGAGGGCAGATAGATTGACACCCCAAGGTTTCCCGCAGCAAGGATGAAAATATGGCAAAAAGGTTGGTGTTAAGGATTTAGACAAGCACACATGTGAAGGAAACATTGTGGGCCACCACTGTCACACAATTACCCACCTCCTGTGGCGCAGATGGTGATGCAGCCGGGCCTACATGGGACGCAGCAACGGGGCAGTTGGTCGTCGTTCGATGCGGGCGAGCCTCGCCCAGGATGAAGGTGAAGAGGGGATAGTACCATAGGGTAGGTGATGGTACCTCCTCAGCTCCAGCCCCTGAGCGACGGCGCTGGTACTCAGTGTGAGCCCGCATGAACGCCGACCGCATGTTCTTTATCTTGAGTACCACCATATGCTGGTCCCACCTCTTGCCTACCCTTGGCTCCAACCGATTTGCCAGAGCCACAAGAGACCTGTAGGCCTCGGCCCTCGCTGCCCGATTTTTATATTCAGGCAGCGAGCTGCGCCACAAACACTCATGCCGCTAATACTCTGTGAGAAGCTGGGACTCCAACTCCACAGTACCCCTCGGCATCTGCCGATGACAAAACACACCAAAAACAGACAGTCACAACACAAGGCATACCGACATTTCAAAACTTGCCAAAATGATGCACATGCTCATTAACTTTCAACAGGGATAATATATGCAGCTATTTTGTGGAGTGAAACTTGGCATGAGTAGGGCATTTTCTCTATCTCACACCGCTACAAAGTCAAACACATGTATGCGGCAAATAGCAAGCACCGGATATCGGTGTCCACCTACAGATGTTTCATACATTATTTAAGTCCCCAATGTACCTATTTAAACACACCTTGACACGGTGTGTGCGTACATACCTGTAGGCCAACATGTGACCAAACACATTGTGTGCTAACTAGTACCTGTGCACTGTCCAAAATGGTTAAGGTTAACTATATGAGAAAGGAGGGCTGGGTGTGTGTCAACACTGCACATACTACATGTAATGTGCACCCAGATGATCATGTCGGTGTTCCTCCAGACGTGGAAGTACAATTTTAACACATGTACCAAACATCCCTGGAATCAACGGCAAAATTCTGGCACCCATCAAATGTTGATGTGAAGTACCAGCAAAAACAAAACCTTTATCTGTTGCCATCGCAAATAACATCAAAAGGTGCAATCCATACTTAGACAATACAAGTCGAGGCACTACCTGGCTATTGCCCTACACAGAATAAGGTTGCCATATGTAATATTACAGGACAACAATTACATGCCGCATGAAGCATGCCCATACACACATCGCCTAAGCGGCCTGTGCTAGAACCATCTGCGTTCATTACATTTTCTTGGAAACCGCTAAAGAGGCTTACCGTCAGAGCAACAGAAGTCAAACAGGACACTAGTAGCTCAATGCACATCGACGTCTGGACAAGGTGCAGTGGCCATTGCCCTGGCTTTATAGTGCGCTAATCCAATCACACCGGACACAATTACGCACATCGTGATGGGACACCTGGGTGCGGATTAGACTTCCGCTAATTGGTGGAGAGCGCTGAATCGTGATAGGTTTGCGGCCCTTTAAAAGCTGCCCATGCCGGCAAACATTACGCTTGCTGGCCAGACCCATTAAGTAAGTATTTGTGGACACACATGGAATTTGCGCTGGGTGGGGGTGCATATGTGGATGTTAATGGAGAGCGCCGAAGACTGCTTTTGCGGACTATATAGGGGTTATTATTGTTGGGGCCGATATAGTGTACGGTGTGGTTTTTGAGTAGGCATTTTGCCTGGGGCTTCACTCTTTTGATGAGATACATTGCTGTGTTTGTTTCCAGACAACATAGAGGAGAATGGATGCATGACTGTAGACAGAACTGTGTAACTCATGTCGACTGGATCGATTTCTGCATACTGGTTGTGGGCAATGGAGACTGGGTCCAACGGTAATAGGATCACACATGGCTTTGAGGTGTGGCGCTCCAGACATAGCATAGATGTGTACTAAAAATGACACCTTCCAAAACATATGAAACCATGTATAACCATCCGCATTCATGTGCAATGTTGTTTGGTTCATGTCGCCTTTCCTCAACCTCCCATATCGGGGTACGTAACATTTGTTATTGTTCTCATTTTTACTGTAATCAATTAAAATTATGGTCTGTGTAATGGATTCTGGGACCTGTTTGAGCAACATTATTGGTGACACATGTCCCTTTCTAACTCACCTAGGTGCAGATGTGTGACTTTGGGACCATCCGATTGAAGTTGATGTAGAGGAGGCCACTATCATTCGCCGTGTTCCATTTTGGTTGGGGTGACTACTGGGTGTTTGCCTTCCCTTGCTTCAGGGATGTGTTTTGGCCCCACACTAGAGATCCCATCCACTTGGCTATAGTGTGTAATCGATAAGAGGTGTGGCTTGCTTAACCTGCTGACATGCCCACATATTGTTCTATGTACTCATGTTGTGTATTCTCATCTACAGGTGCTGATATTGAGGATGCAGAATATCCATGACCGCAATGTTATCGTGGCTCTTGCGTTGGTGGAAGAGCAAATGTGGCTTCAGGATCGGTATGAAAGGTTGATGAGGCGCAGACAGCGGCGGTTGTGGACCTGGGATTGGCTTCTCAGGCGGGAAACCCGGGGCCACATGCAGCTGTTGCGGGAGCTGGAGCTTAACTGTCCTGATGATTACCGAAACTATCTCCGTATGTCCGAGGACTGTTTCACCTTCCTTTTGGAGCGTGTTGGGCCAATGATAGCGCGTCAGGACACTATAATGCGGCCATCAGTATCAGCTGCTGAGCGGTTGGCGATCACTTTGCGGTTCCTGGCTACAGGGCAGTGGGCCATCTGGAGAGCTCTGCAGCCAGCCTACATGAAAATGCCTCTAACCGCCGCAGAATGGCTGGAAGTAGCCCGAGGCTTTGAAACCCGGTGGAACTTCCCCAACTGTGGCGGGGCATTGGATGGTAAGCACGTGAGGATTACCAAACCTGGCCACTCTGGCTCTTTGTATTTCAATTACAAAGGGTATTGTAGTATAATCCTCATGGCTGTAGTGGATGCCAACTATGAGTTCCTCTACGTGGATGTTGGAATGCCTGGTCGCAACTCAGATGGGGGGGTGTTTGCCCGAAGCTCCTTGGCAACACTACTAGGGAGTGGTGGGCTAAACTTACCCTCAAATGAGGACACGACCGAACATCTCAACTTTGCGTTTGTGGCGGATGAAGCATTCCCACTTCAGGAACACCTACTGCGGCCATATCCCCAGAGGGCCCTTACTTCTGAGAAACGCATTTTCAACTACCGGCTATCCCGGGCCCGCCGTGTAGTTGAAAATGCGTTTGGGATAATGGCGAATAGATTCCGGATTTTTCATACGCCTATACATATGAAACCGGAGTCTATTGACGCGGTAGTGGTGGCCTGCTGTGTGCTGCATAACTTCCTGCGTCGTAGGGATAGAGCATCATACACGCCAGGAGGTTATGTAGATCATGCAGACGCTACAACAGGGGAGCTCCGTCCAGGGTCTTGGCCTGATGATGGCCATGTGATTGTGCCACTCCAGCCGCAGAGCCATGGCCGCACTCGGCAGGAGGCCTGGGACAGTAGAGACGCTTACTGCTCCTACTTCAATGGGTCTGGTGCAGTGAGCTGGCAGGACCAGGCCATATAATGTGGCTGTCTCTGGGAGGTGCATTTGTGGTTTCAAAGGAGGTGACAGCAGGTTAGCTGCGCCCCTTTTCTTTTTGGTTGAGCATTTTCATGATCTTTGGTTTCATTATGTGCATAAGGTTTCATGAGTTAGTTAGTTAGTTAGTTTAGGTATGTTTTTCATTTAAATTTTTTGGATGCACAGTTTTCAATGTGTGGTAAATTGGTTATCCCTTTAATATGGGTGAAGAATGTCACATGCTCTTTAATTGTACATTGTTTTTACTTTCTGTATATTTTTTTGCACAAGCCAAGGTCAACATTAAAACTTTTTATGTTGGATCCAAAATCATCTGTGTGAGCCTGATTACTTGGTGGAGGAGGGCAATGTGATGCAGGGTTGGGTGGGGGCCTGGGATGTCATAGCCACCTATTGGCTGGGATTGTGCACACAATATGTGTGGGTAGCCATGTTTTTTTTAAAGGATTTTGGGCAACAGTGTTTGTGGCCATTGTGCGTACATGAGCCTTTATTTTGTTGTAGGCAGAGGGTCCCCTGCACACAGCACATTGATGCAGGACATATTCTTCTCAGGTGTTTTCAAATACACTGTCACACAGATCTTTGACATGTTGCCTTGGGAGCTGTTCCACTACATTCACATCTGTGAGCACATATATTAAACCCCATTCAGCCTGTATTCACACATACTTCGCCACAGTTGACACAGATAGAATTTTTACAGAAAACGCACATACTGTGTGTTGTAAGCCGCTACTGTGTGTCACACAAACGCACCTCAGTGCAATCGGCACACGCCGCTGTCACAAGCGCTGATCGTGCGTGACAAGGCAAACACTTGTACTACGCACACATAGCCCCGGACCGCTACTTTGATACACACGGGGTATGTGACTGGCCACTGCTCTAGCGTGACCCATTACCATCGATTTCGATGCATTCCGCATGCTCCGCCATGTCACAAGCGCTTATTCCGTGCCACACTCCGATCACTAGTACGGCACGTCTCGCCCATCCGCCCTTTCCGTCGTGCCCAATCACAACTCCGTAATGTTGGCCAATGGTTGTGGTTTGGGCGCGGCGTACAGGTCTGTGGCACACCTATTTGTTTTACGTCCTGCCTTTGTTGCTCCCAGATCACTCTGTGGTGGCGGTGTGTAAAGCTGGTACGCTGAGCTACAGACGGCTACTTGTGACACCCGGCGATGTAGCTAGCTGTAGATGTAGCGTAGCGTAGCGCACCTTGTGGCGGCGTGTAAAGAGGGTGCGTTTCCCGTTGGTAACCGTTCGGGCGTGCTCGTGCACGTGAAGTAGCCGTTGGTATCCATCCTGCAGTGGCGGCGTGTAAAGGTACCTTTATTGTTTAAGTGATGACGATTCGACGTTCCCCAGGTTGGAAACGTAGAACTGCAATATTCACTATGTGCACCACTGGTGTTTTGGGGAAAAGCAGTACTAAGATTGTGTAAAAGCTTCTGTTGATACTCCTGCATGGGTGCATCCCTTTCCAGTGCAGGAAGCATTTAGCCACATTTACTGTTGTACTGGGGATCTAACAATGTGGCAACCCAGTAGTCGGCGTTACTTCGAATTCTAACAATCCGAGGATCATGTTTCAGGTAGTGCAGCAAGAAGGCACTCATGTGTCTTGCGCATCCAGGAGGCCCAAGTCCTTGTGTTAGTGGCAGCGTGGTAACAATCACGCTTGCTCCCTCTGCCCTCTCCACCCAATCTCGCACAACAGAAATGTGATCAAGATTTCCCTCATCTGCTTAGTCTTCCATGCCTATCGTCCTCCATTTCTTCCTCGCCCCCTGCTTCTTCATCAACAGTTTGGCTGCTACCATGCGCCTTTGTTGTTTCTTCTCCCCCACCCTTTTATGCCAGCCGCCTTGTTGCTGCCGACCATCTGGACCTTTGAGATCTTGTTACCCCTTCCGCATATGCCTCCTCCTCTACTTCCTCCACTTCCTCTTGGCCCACCACATGACTTTGAATACTGGTTAAAGTGTGCTCCAGCATGTAGATGACCGTAATAGTCATACTGATAATGGCATCGTCAGCGCTAAACATCTTAGTAACCATTTCAAAACTATGCAGAAGGGTGCAGGGGTCCTTGATCCAAGGCCACTCCAAAAGCATGATTTTCCTCACCTCTAGATTATGTTGGCCCAGGCTATACGTCATAACATACTGCACCAGGGCTCATCGCTTCTGCCACAGTCGCTGCAACATGTGCAGAGTGGAATTCCATTGTGTCAGCACATCGCATTTCAGGCGGTGAATCGGCAGGCTGAAAGACTTCTGTAGAAATGCAAGTCGTTGAGCTGCGGGGTTCTAATGGCGGAAGTGAGAACACAGCAACCGTGCCCTCTTCAGAAGCGCATGTAGGCCGGGATGGTGGGCTAGAAATTGCTGGACGACCAGGTTCAAGACGTGAGCCATACAAGGCACGTGTATCACCTTGCCCCAGCGAAGGGCCACACCCAGATTTGCAGCATTGTTGCACACGGCCTTCCCTGGCTGCAGGATCATTGGAGACATTTATTGATTACACTCAATATCCAGAGCTGACCACAACTCCTCAGCTGTGTGACTTACATTTCCGAGACATTTTAACATAAACACCGACTGATGGCGTTGAGCCCTGCTGCCAGTATGGTAAGGAGATGTGCTGGATTCGTTCTGCACAGTTTGAACGTGTGTCACATTACCAGACAGGCTTTGGGTGCAGGTGGAGGACCTAGAAGAAGTGGAGGCAGAAGCAGTGGAGAAACTTCTACATACAGAGGTATGATGCACAACCCGTGGGGATGGCAAGACTTGTACAGCAGCCCCTTCTCCTGCTATCACCATAGTCACCCAGTGCCCAGTCAGCGACATGTAACTCTCCTGTCCATGTATACTTGTCCAGGTATCTGTGGTGAAATGCACCCTATCACACGCAGAGTTTCTCAAGGAAGTCGTGATGTTGGGTGCAACATGCTGGTGTAGCGCAGGCACAGTTTTCTTTGAACAGTAGTGGCGACTGGGCATCTGGTACTGGGGCACTGCGACGACCATAAAGCCTCGAAAACCCTCTGTATCCACCAGCCGGAAAGGCAGCATTTCCGTAGACAACAGCTTGCAGATGGTGAAATTCAACCTCTTAATTTTGGCATGGGTTGGAGGAAATAGTCTTATACTTGTCCACATCTGAGGGACTGAGGGCTGGCTGCTGTGCTGAGACAGGGTTGAGTAGGGTGTTCCAGACCAACTGCTGGACTGTGAGGGAGCATTCATAAAAAGGTGGTGCTCTCAATGTTTGACAGTGCTCAACACCAGCAGGTGTTTCCACTTCCAAAACAGCTGACGACCTGTCAATCACACTGGCTGTTGCGGGTAAAGAGATGGAAGTTCTGCAGCTGAAAGCCTGTGTGAAAGCTGTCCCCACAATCACAGAGGATGAAAAAGCTGCAGATGCACTTAATGGGGCAGAGGGTGGTTGGCCAAGCCCGCTAGGCTATTGTGAGCTTCCCACTGTGACTTATGCTTCATGTCCATGTTATGGTTCATGCATGAAGTACTCAAACGATTGATTTTTTGGCCTTTACTCAGTTATTGTTTACGAATTTTGCAGATAACATGAGTTGGGTCATTCTTTGCGATCTGAAAACAGACCCAGGCTAGGCAAGGCTTAGTGCCCATGCGACCTGCAGAGCCACCATGGGTTTTGCACAGAGGCAGAGTTGTGGCTGAGGATGCAGTTGTTGACATCTTTCCAGGACTCCGTCTTTGTCCAGGAAGTCACAATCTAACCTCGTCACTAGCATCCTCCTCCACCTCCTCTGCTGAGCTCATCAACTGCATGCCTGTGGGTTGATGGTAAGTGGGATCTCCAACTTCATCATCACCCTGTGTGTTCTCACACTCATCGTCCTCAGAGCTAACCTCTTCTTGCCCAGAGCACAAAGTCAAGTTGTCGTTTCAATCATGTATCTGAGTCTCGTCATCATCTGCCTCATTGTCTCCCCAATAGGGGTTACAGTTTAGGAATGAGGGTCTACATTATGCTTGGACCCTTCTTCATCTGGGCCTGGATCCAACTCACAAAGAATTTGGGCATCAGTGCAGATCATTTCCTCGTCTTGACTCACTGAAGCTTTGGAGCAGACCTCTGATTCCCAGGCTATTGTATAAGTGAACAGCTCTTCAGACTCACCCATCTGTGTAAATCCATAGTCAATAGGGTAGCTGGAGACTTGTGAGCTGTGAGGAAGCAAGTGCAATTGGGGTGAACACCTCTGATCACTGGAGTGTTTGTGATGTTGAAGTTGAAGTGGAGGCGAGCCCACTTGATGGAGCACTTGACATCCATTGCAGCACCTGCTCCTTTTGGGTATCATCTGCAAGTTTTAGTGATGCTCTGCTGCATAAGATAGTGATCATAGCAGATTGTCCACGAAAACAAGTAGACATTTTAGTTTGGCTTGAAGACAGTACTAGTTTTTCTTGTAATACTCCACAAAACTTATAGTTGTCCCACCTGTGTGTGGTGGGGCATAACATTCATGGGAGTGCTTGCATGAGCTTTGAGTTTATCCAGACCAGTAGGCCTAAACAGTAGTGATGGGCGAATCCTAAATTACTCGGAATCGCTTGACTCTAGCGAGTCCGAGCCCAGGACTCGCTACTCGTTGCGAGTCTAGCGAGTCCAATGTTAATGAATGGGGAAGCGAGTAATAGCGAGTAGTGTGAGATTTACAAATCGCAGATGTGTCTCGGAAGCTTCAGCCTGAAGCAATCCTAGTTGTGTCATTTATTTGCATTGCTAGTTTACTTTGTAAGTAATCGCTGACTCGCACAGATAAGATCCTGTCTTCTCTGTGTTCTGGCTGCCCCAGCTCCAGGGTCCTAGAGCCTGCCTGCTGCCTGATGTAGCAGAGCTGAGATTGTTCTCAGTCTGCTCATTCCCTGTGTACAGACATGAATGTCTGTGCACAGAGATGATGTAGCAGAGCTGAGATTGTTCTCAGTCTGCTCATTCCCTGTGTACAGACATGAATGTCTGTGCACAGAGATGATGTAGCAGAGCTGAGATTGTTCTCAGTCTGCTTATTCCCTGTGCATAGACATCTATATTTATGCACAGGGGATGTAGCAGAGAGGACATCGCGTTTTGGACTGCGTCGGACGGAAGAGGATTTTTTTAATTAAAGATGGAGTCCCTAATGGCTTTTTTTTTTAATTTCTAATAAAAAATTTTCCTTGTGTTGTGTTTTTTTAAAACAATTTAATAGAAATTCATGGCGGTCATGTCTAATATTGGCGTGACCGCCATAAATTTCGGGCTTAGGGCCAGCTGATAATACAAAGCTGGCCCTAACCTCTTTATTACCCAGCGTGCCATCGCTACCAGGGCCGCTGGAAGAGCGGGGTTCAGCGCCAGAGGATGGCGCTTCAATGAACGCGCCATCTTCTGGGGCGGCTGCGGGCTGCAATTTGCAGCGGGGGGTGCCCAGAAAGCTTGGGCATCCCTGCGCTGCGGATTCCAGCCCCCAGCTGCTTAGCTGTACCTGGCTAGACATAGAAATTGCGCGGAGCCCCACACATTTTTTTTTAATTATTTCATGAAATTCTGAGATTCTGACTCTGAGACTCTGAGACTCTGACTCTGAAATTCATGAAATAATTAAAAAAAAATGCGTGGGACTCCGCGCAATTTCTATGTCTAGCCAGTTACAGCTAAGCAGCTGGGGGCTGGAATCCGCAGCGCAGGGATGCCCAAGCTTTCTGGGCACCCCCCGCTGCAAATTTCAGCCCGCAGCCGCCCCAGAAGATGGCGCGTTCATTGAAGTGCCATGCTCTGGTGCTGAACCCCGCTCTTCCAGCGGCCCTGGTAGCGGTGGCACGCTGGGTAATAAAGAGGTTAGGGCCAGCTTTGTATTATCAGCTGGCCCTAAGCCCGAAATTTATGGCGGTCACGCCAATATTAGACATGACCACCATGAATTTCTATTAAATTGTTTTAAAAAAAACACAACACAAGGAAAATTTTTTATTAGAAATAAAAAAAAAAGCCATTAGGAACTCCATCTTTAATTAAAAAAATCCTCTTCCGTCCGACGCAGTCCAAAACGCGATGTCCTTTCTGCTACATCCCCTGTGCATAAATGTAGATGTCTATGCACAGGGAATAAGCAGACTGAGAACAATCTCAGCTCTGCTACATCATCTCTGTGCACAGACATTCATGTCTGTACACAGGGAATGAGCAGACTGAGAACAATCTCAGCACTGCTACATCATCTCTGTGCACAGACATTCATGTCTGTACACAGGGAATGAGCAGACTGAGAACAATCTCAGCACTGCTACATCAGGCAGCAGGCAGGCTCTAGGACCGTGGAGCTGCACAGAGAAGACAGCTGGACTGGCTCGCAAAGAAACAGCAGTTATCTGCGAGTTTCCCTGCTATCACTGGCACAGTAGCCAGTGATTACTCGCGAGTCTAATGCAAACAATTGCAATCCTAGTTTTGTCAGCGTTTCTGACAAAACTAGGATTGATATTGATTTGCATTGGACTCGTGCGAGTAATCACTGGGAAACTCGCAGAGTACCGAGTCCTGCGAGTCCCTTACTACTCGCCGAGTAACGAGTCCTAGCGAGTAGATTCGCCCATCCCTACTAAACAGGTCACTGACTTACCTCTCTATTATTTCCTGTAATACTACACAAAACGTATACATGTCCCACCTGTGTGTGGCAGGGCAGAACATTGATGGGAGCGCTTGCATGAGCTTTGAGTTTATACGGCCCACTAGGCCTAAACAGGTCACTGAGCTACCTAACTACTTTTTTTGGCAATACTCCACAAAACTGATAGTGGTCCCACCTGTGTGTGGCTGGGCATAACATTGATGTGAGTGCTTGCATGAGCTTTGAGTTTATCCTGCCTACTAGGCCTAAACAGGTCACTGACCTACCTAACTAATTTTTACGGTAATACTCCTTGAAACTGATAGGGTACCTTTACACGCCGCTACTGGCGGGTGGATACAACCAGCTACTTCACGTGCACGAGCACGCACAAACGGTTACAAACGGTAAACGCACCATCTTTACATGCCGCCACAAGGTGCGCTACGCTATGTGACATCTATCCCGGGATACACCGCCGGGTGCCACAAGTAGCCATCTGTAGCTTAGCCTACCATCTTCACACGCCGCCACCACAGGGTAATCTGGGCGGAACAAAGGCAGCAGGTAAAACATATAGGCGTGTCACAGTCCATCACGCCGCGCCCAAACCACAACCATTGGCCAACACAAGAGAGTTCTGATTGGGCACGACGCAAAGGGCGGATGGCGGAGACGTGACGTAGTAGTGATCGGACTGTGGCACGGAATAAGCGCCTGTGACATGGCGGAGGGTGGCGTATTCAGCTAACGGGATGGTTATGCGTCACGCTGGAGCGGTTTACAGTCACATACTTCGTGTGTATTAAAATAGCATTTCTGGACTATGTGTGCGTAGTTGAAATGTTTGCCTTGTCACGTACGATAAGCGCTTGTGACAGCGGCGTGTGGCGATTGCGGTAAGTTGCGTCTGTGCGACACACAGTAGCGGCTTACAACACACAGTATGTGCGTTTTGTGTAGAAATTGTCCTATGTGTGGTATTGTCTGGATACCAATGTGTGAATACAGCCCCAATGGCGCTCATATATTTGGTAACACATGTCAATGTCCTTTTTTTTTTTTTAACCATTTAAGTTTTTATTGAAATAAAAGCATGAATACAACAGGGTTTCCAACATTGAAAATTATAAAATGGGAGAGTAAAGGGAAGGTAAGGAGGGGAAAGGAGGGGAACAAGACATCCAAACTGCAAAAATGTTCATCAGGGATACGGCATAAAGATAAGCATTATCACAGACCATAATAAGTAAGACATGAGAACTGTCAAATGTTAAGAGATACTCTATATGGACTCAGCAAATATAAGTCAGGCAAGATTTGACATTACGGTGGAGGCACAGCAGTGTGTAAAGCAGCAGCAACGGGCGAAGAGACCTAGGGGTCCCACCAAGTCAGAACCCTGTTTTTCCTGGATAAGGAGTCTGCAGCCGACGTCTCATAACAGTAATGAAGGTTGATTTTGGCGATAAGTTCTGCTCTGGAGGGAACCGACTGCAACTTCCAATGTCTGGCAAGGCATTGCCTGGCCCCACCAAAATGTTGGAGATTATAGGTTGCAAGGGGGAGGGAAAGTCTATCAGTGAAACACCTAGGACCGCCAGCTGTTTTGATAATGTGAAGGGTAGATGAAGAACTTCAGCAATCAGAGCTTCAACCTGGGCCCAGAAGACGAGCACTTGTGGGCAATCCCACCAGACGTGAGCAAGAGTACCTCTGCTGCCACAGCTCTTCCAACACAATGGGGAAGGGGAGAGATGTAACTTAGCCAGTTTAACAGGAGTGAGGTACCAGTGGAGCTGGATTTTCTTTAATTGTTCAAGGTGGCCCAGGCAGGAGGAAAACTTGGTCGCGTGGGTCATAGCAAATTCCCAGTCTTCCATGGGAGCTTCAAATGAGAATAGAGATTCCCAAGTAGTCATAAATTGGGGTTTATGAGAACTAATATTGCATAGCAGTGATTTGCATAGAACTGAGAGCCCATGAGGCATGCTGGTGCCAGGTTTGAAGTACTGCTGAGCAGGGGAGGCCGAGAGGTCACGGGAGAGGCTGAAGAGACTATGGTTCCCCAGGAGGCTGCGTAGCTGCAAGTATTTAAACATTTCTGAGTCGGGAACGAGATATTGTCTCTTCAAATCCGAAAAGGACTTCATGCCAGATAGATGGAAGAGGTCCTTTACACGTTGGATGCCGCATGACATCCAAGAGGCCAAGGACAAATTGGGAATGATACATTCAATAGAACTTAGGGAGATGTACTGGGCTATAGAGGGAAAGGAAGCAGGGCATTCCGTAGACCAGATTTTGGAGGCAGCTGCCATAGTACGGAGGGGCAGTAATGCAATATTGGGGCTGAGAAGTTGTGCCTCCAGTAACATCCGTAGGGATTTACGGGGTGCATAATGGGATTCCATCAGATACCACGGGAGTGTGGAGTTACTCTCCAGCCATATTTTGATAGGATCTAGGAGGGCAGCCCTATGATAGAGAGCTATGTTTGGCGATGTCAGGCCCCCTTTGTTATATGGTAACGACATAAGTTGACGTTTTATTCTGTGGGGCTTGCCATTCCAAATGAATTTGTCTAGAATAGACTGAAACCGGGACAAGTATTTTGCGGGGAAGGACAAGGGGATGCATCTAAATAGGTAAATGAGCTTAGGCAATAGGAGCATTTTGGAGGCCTGAATTCTCGCCATCCATGAGAGGGGAGCTTTGGAGAAGTTATCAATCTCCTTATTAAGTTCCAGGATGATCGAATCAGAGTTGGTTCTAATTATGTCAGCCAAGCGCGTTAACTTTATTCCAAGATAAGTGAATCCCATTGGTGACCAAATAAATGAATAAAGGGACTGGATCCGCATTTGTAACTGAGGAGAGAGAAACAGAGGGAAGAGTGTAGATTTGGTCAAGTTGAGTCTATAATAAGAGGCGGCAGAGAAGTCTCGCAAAAGTGAGGAAATAGCTTCCAGTGAGGACAATGGGTCGGAGCAGGTGAAAACCACATCGTCTGCATATAATCCAATTTTAAATTCGGAGTCACCCAGGGGAATGCCTCTAATGTTTGGAGATTGTCTAACTATGGCAGCGAGAGGTTCCATGACCAACGCGAAGACAATGGGGAGAGGGGGCACCCTTGACGCGTTCCGTTCGTAATTTGGAATGATCGAGAATTGAAGCCAGAAGCACGAACATAGGCACATGGGTTAGAGTAGAGTGCCATAATAGCCTTGGAGATTGTGCCGTTAAGGCCGAATCTCGTCAAGGTGGACTGAATGTAACCCCAGTGCACCCTGTCAAACGCTTTTTCGGCGTCAAGGGACAGGAATACACTGGGGAGGTGACCCCTCTCCACCACATCCAGCAGGTTAATCAATCGTCTCGTACCATCTCTCGTCTGCCTCCCCGGTACAAACCCAACTTGATCAGGATGGATAAGGGATGGGAGAATAGTTAACAGTCTGTTGGCCCAGAGTTTCGCATATATTTTAACATCGGTGTTGAGTAAGGCTATTGGCCTAAAATTACCTGGAGAAGTTGGAGGCTTTCCTGGTTTCGGGAGAGTAGCGATAGAAGCCCTAAGGCCCTCAGGTTTAATGGAGCCGGAGGAAGACCAGAAATTAAAAAGGCGGCGAAGATATGGGGTAAGGATGGGTAGAAATTGGTCATAATAGGGGAATGAAAACCCGTCGGGGCCAGGAGCGTTTTTTTTCTTAGAGTTTTTGATGATTTGGGAGATTTCATCGTCGTGAATAGGGGCATTAAGAAATGATAATTGTTCTGCCGTAGCTCTCGGCAGATTCGCTCTGTCTAAGAAGGAGGAGATAGTAGATAGTAGTGAGGGTTGGGGGATAGTAGGGTCAGTAGAAAGGTTATAGAGAGAGGAATAGTAGGATGCAAACTCGTCCGCTATTTGGATGGGGTTAAAAATCTTGGAGGAATTTGATTTGGTCAGAAAGGGGATCCTCGATTGTGTTTCTTTTTTTTTAACGCGCCTGGCTAGCAAAGCCCCAGCCCTGTCCCCCATGGAATAAAATTTAGCTTTAGATTTCTTGAGACAGTGTTCTGATTTCTGTAATAATAGATGACGGATCCTCAGCCGAATGGCAGAGAGGTTAGAGAAAATCTGTTGTGTAGGAGATTGCTTATGGCGGGCTTCCAGATCAGCTAACAATTTAAGGGCGTCTTAGAGGGCTTTGGTGCGTTTCCGCTTAATGGACGACGCCATCTTAATGAAAAGGCCTCGGATTACTGCCTTATGGGTAAACCAAAGATTATCAATCAGCGTCTCGTTGTTATCATTAAAGGAAAAAAATTCTTTGAGGGAATTTTCAATAAATGAGGAATTAGTTTGGTCAACCAGTAGTTGATCGTTAAGACGCCATTGCGATGGGGGAGCGATGGCCAGAGGATCCACCAGAGACACTGACACAGGGGCATGATCATACCATGAGATATTGCCTATAGAAGCAGAAGCACAATGAGGAAGAGCCACGTCGTCCACCAACACATAGTCTATCCTGCTGTAGGAACCATGTCTTGGTGACATATACGTGAAGTCCCGTTCATCACAGTGGAGGTATCTCCATATGTCATGTAGTCCAAATGAGTGAACAAGAGGGCTAATTTCCCCCCTGGAGGATGAGGGGACTGAACAATCCAACAGTTTGGACATGGGAATATTAAAGTCTCCAGCGATAAGTTTATAGCCATGTTGAATTTCACTCATGGACTGAAAAAAATTCCTTAAGAATTTAATTTGGCCTACATTGGGAGCGTAAACAGAGGCAATAGTGTAGGGAACATTATTAATAACACACTGGATTATGAGATATCTGCCCAAAGGGTCAGGGGTAGAACGTACTAATTGGAATGAAAGAGACTTGTGAAGGAAAATAGCTACCCCGGCTTTTTTGGAATCATTATTGGCAAAAAACTGATAGGGGTATAGCCCATATTGCATTCTCACATTATCTTGTTCAAGAAGATGTGTTTCCTGCAAACATATGATGTGATGTCGGGACTTCGCTAGTTGGCGCCAGACCAGGGATCTCTTACATGGGGAGTTGAGGCCATTTACATTAATCGAAGTTAAAGATATACTCATTGTAATACATCAACAACATGCTTATGAATACAGAGAGTTTGGGGAGTCTTGCATAGGAGAAGAAGTAACTTGGTGGATGCAGCAGCAGCCTAAAATCAAAAAACAGGAAAGGAAAGGGGAGGACGACCAGAACGAACACACAAAAAACAGAAAGGTGAGAGTCCATTCAGGTAACCTGAATGCACAGGTGAAACAAATAAATTCACCAACGGGGCCTCACTGAACAAGGTCAGTGAAGGACGAGGACCTTCCAGGGAAAGGTCCAGAGGTGGAGTTACGGACCAGGGTAACACGGGAAAGAGAGACCAGGATCCTGTAGATATTTGACCCTTCATGCGACCTCCCAATCTGGGTTAACGCGGCGTCTGTTCCGCTTGCTCGAGTCAGATCTTGGGGAGTCCGTGTTCGCGGGGGATCCGATGGGTTTGAGCCCCCACTGAGAGAGAATTTTTGCTGCATGAGGCGGTGTCAGGCAGGTGGTCACCGATCCATCCCTTCAGATCAGAAGTTTTATGGGGAATCCCCATCGATAGGGAATTTCCTTGTCTCTCAACACTGCCGTGTATGGAGCAAATGCCCTACGGACAGCCAGAGTTCCGGGAGATAGGTCAGGAAAGACCTTTATGTGTGCAAACCGATTTTCCAGAGTAGGGTTACCTCTTAAGGCAGAGAGGAACTCCTCCTTGAGTTCAAAGAAATGCACTCGCGCCAGTACGTCTCTAGGCAGCGAGGGGGCCAGTCTCGCCGGTTTGGGGATGCGGTGGATGCGATCAATAATCACAAACTGCTTGTCTGTGTGTGGAAGAGCTGCCATAATGAAGTCCTGAAGGAAGGATTTCAGATCAGAGTTAGGCACTGATTCGTCTATTCCCCTAAGCTTCACATTGTCCTCTAGGTCCAGGGTTTTAGATTGGGTTTGTAAAGACAAGGACTGCAAGGCATCATGGGAATCCCACAGCTCATTGTGAGAGGCAACTAATTCCTCCTTCTTGCGTTCGAGCCTATCAGTACGGCCTCCCAGCTCCTCCACCTCTCCTTTCAGATCCGCCATCATAAACCGCATGTCAGCCTGAAGAGATGATCTGAGATCCCCCAGCATGGATTTGAGAAGCGTTGATGTGACTGGAGCCTCAGGGTTAACAGCGGCATCTGCGGCAGAGACAGCAGGCTGAGAGATTCTGCGGGCAGCGCGCGCTGCTCTGGGTGAGTCAGGCGCCATTTTCTCTCCCTGTGAGGACTGCAGGGGGGCTACAAAGAAGTCCGCAATGCGCCTAGCCGGGTCGCGGTAGCCGGACCTGGTCTTCCCCATGCACTCACCGGGGTCTCCGCAAGCAGTGCCTGAGGTTTGGAGGATCAGAGGAAGGTCAGTGACAATGCTGTGTGCCTGTTTTCGGGTCCTGGTCACGGAGCTCCCGCAATGTGCGACCTACTCCATTTGCAGCTAGGCCACGCCCCCACATGTCAATGTCCTTGAGGAGCTCCCAATGCCACATGTCCATGATGTGTGTGACTATGTCCTTAAACCCACCTGACAATATTATTTCCTGCATCAATGTGCTGTGTGCAGGTGACCCTCTGCCTACACCAAAACAAAAGGGTTATGTACACACATTTGTCACATACACTGTTGGACAAAAACCTTCCCAATAATCATGGCTACCCACACATATTGTCTGCCCATCCCAGCCAATAGCTGGCTGTGACATCACTGGCCCCTACCAAAACCTTGATCACACTGCCCTCCATCCCCAAGTAATCAGGCTCACACAGAGTATTTTTGATCCAAGGACAAAATATTTATTTTAATTCATCAATCCAGACCTTGGAGGAAAAACATATATCATACACAAAGGAAACACAATGGCCATTCAAACAGCATGATACATTGTTAAAACATACATTTGGGATCCCAAAATGAGCACACATGATAACCAGTGCAGCAACCAGAAAACAGAAATAAAACCTAATCTAACTAACTAACTAACTAAAACCTCTGCACATAATGAAAGCACACATAATAACCCAAAACATGGCGCAGCAACCCTGCTGTCACCACCATGGCAACCTTTGATCCATCCTCCAGAACCACCCACCCTAGATGTGCTGGTTCTGCCAGCTCACTGCACCAGAGCCATTGAAGTAGGAGCAGAAAGCATCTCCACTGTCCCTGGCCTCCTGCTGACTGCGACCATCGCTCTGCGGCTGGAGTGGCGCAACACCATGGTCGTCATCACGCCAAGACCCTGGACGGACCTCCCCTGTTGTGGCGTCTGCATTATCTACAGAACCTCCTGGCGTGTATGATGCTCTATCCCTACGATGCAGGAAGTTATGCAGCTCACAGCAGGCCATCACTACCGCGTCAATAGACTCCAGTTTCATATGCAGAGGCGTATGAAAAACCCGGAATCTATTCGCCATTATCCCAAACGCATTTTCAACCACACGGCGGGCCCGGGATAGCCGGTAATTGAAAATGCGTCTTTCAGAAGTAAGGGCCCTCTGGGGATATGGCCGCAGTAGGTGCTCCTGAAGTGGGAATGCTTCATCCGCCACAAATGCAAAGTTGAGATGTTGGCACGTCTCGTCATTTGAGGGTAAGTTCAGCTCACCAGTCCTTAGTAGTTGTGCCAAGGAGCTGCGTGTGAAAACACCCCTATCTGAGTTGCGGTCGTTCATTCCAACGTCCACGTAGAGGAACTCATAGTTCGCATCCACTAGAGCCATGAGGATTATACTAAAATACCCTTTGTAATTGTAAAACAAAGAGCCTGAGTTGGCGGGTTTAGTAATCCTCACGTGCTTACCATCCAATGCCCCGCCGCAGTTGGGGAAGTTCCACCGGATTTCAAAGCCTTGGCCTACTTCCATCCATTCTGCGGCTGTTTCTGGCATCTTCATGTAGGATGGCTGCAGAGCACTCCAGATGGCCAAACACGTTTCAGGGATCAGGCGGCTCAGCAGGGGCAGGGAGACACGTGACAAGTATGTGAGGGATGTCATTGACTGCCCTGTAGCCAGGAACCGCATAGTTATAGCCAAACGCTCCGCAGCTGATACCGATGGTCGCATTATAGTGTCCTGACGCGCTATCAGTGGCCCAACACGCTCCAAAAGGACAGTGAAACAGTCCTCGGACATACGCAGATAGTTTCGGTAATCATCGGGATTGTTAAGCTCCAGCTCACGCAACAGCTGCATGTGGCCCCGGGTCTCCCGACAGCGCAGCCAATCCCGGCTCCACAGCCGCCGCTGTCTGCGACGCATCAACCGGTCATACCGATCCTGAAGCCACATTTGCTCTTCCACCAACGCAAGAGCCACGATAACATTTCGGTCATGGATATTCTGCATCCTCGACATCAGCACCTGTACATTACAAAAGAGAACATCAGTACATACAACAATATGGGGACATGTCAGCATGTAAATCAAGCCACACCTCTTTAGGATGACACACTATAGGCAAGCTGATGTGATCCCTCGTGTGGCCACAAAAGACATCCTGGAAGGCATGCAAGGACAACACCGACTAGTGGGCCCAAACCAAATGGAACATGCACAATGATACTGGCCTCCTATCCATCAACACTTAAGTTAAGGGGATGAAAGTCACACATCTGGACCTATGTGAGTAACAAAGGGACATGTGTTCCCCACTAAACTCGCATGAACATGTCACTGAATCCATTCAGAACAGCATATGTATTTTCCCAATAACAGACAGTCATCCACTACGTACCAGGACACGCCAGGCTGAGTAAGCATACATATGACAAACCAGATTCAACATGAGTTATCATGGTGGAAAGTGGTTACACATGTGTTTGCACGGGTGATCTCCACATCTGTTCTATGTCTGGTGCGACACACCTCAAAGCCATGTCTGATCCTAGCCCGGTTGGTCCCAGTGTCCGTTGCCCACAACCAGTATGATCTACTCGATGCAGTCCACATGAGTAACACATTCCTGTCTACAGTCCAGCAGCCATTCTCCTATATGGTGAATGGAAACAAAAACACCAATGTATCACTGAAAATATGTCACCCCCTATACAAAATGGCAAGTCATATTCACCACACCACGCTAATGTATCCCCCCACAATTAAAAACCCCTGGTTAGTCCGCTAAAGCAGTCTTTCGGGGCAGGCAAAAAGCCATGCGACTGCCCCACACCACCCGCCGCTAATTCCATGTGTGAGCACGAATACTTACTCAATGGCTTTGGCCAGCAAGCGTAACGTCTGCCGGGATGCGCAGCTTTTCAAGGAGCGCCAACCAATCACGATTGAGCGATCCGCACCAGTTAGCTGCCGCTATACCTGCTTGCAGGTGTATGATAATGATTTGCCTAATTGTTAGTTCTCTGATTGGTTTAGCTGACTATAATGCTTTCCGAATACCCACCACACCTTGTTCAGACGTCCATGTGCATTGAGCTACTGGTGTCCTGTGATCCTTCTGTTGCTCTGACGGTGAGTTATCCCACGTGCTTTGTCCTTGACATGTGATTGTACATGACGCAGATGGGTCTGACACATGCCGCTTAGGCAATGTGTGTATGGAGATGTTGTTTAGTGCTTCTGGTTTAGTTTGTGTTTGGAAATATATATCTGCATGGCTCATTCTCTGTAGGGCAATAGCCATGTAGTCCCTTGATTGCTGCATTATCATCTAATATATAATTGCCGTAGCTCACTTCTGTCAGTTTCGGCGCTACTTCCGTCGTTGTGGACGTGGCTGCCTCGCAGCCACGCGACCCACGAAGCATTGGCCGACACGAGCAATGGCCGCGAGGCCATTGCGAGCCGTTGCCCGAGTGCGAGCAATGGCCGCGAAGCGGCCATTGCGAGTCTCCGGCCCCGTCCAACCACCGACCACAGCCGAGCCCCATGGCCGAAAATCGAACCAGGGGCCCGGCCATAAATTCGGCAAACACTGCTAATGTATCTCTATGGGAAGTGAGGCGCTATGCTGATTGGTCGGCGCAGCACACAGCGACCAATTAGCATAGCGCCTCACTTAAGCGTGAAATTTGAAACTCAAAATCGTCCATTCTATCTCTATGGCAAGTGAGGCGCTATTCTGATTGGTCGCTGTGTGCTGCCGGCGACTAATCAGAATCGCGCCTCACTTTCAGCGGTAAATTTGAAACCAAAAGTCGTCCATTCTATCTCTATGGGAAGTGAGGCGCTATTCTGATTGGTCGCTGTGTGCTGCCGGCGACCAATCAGAATAGCGCCTCACTTCCCATAGAGATATAATGGACGAAAAATGGTCCATTCTATCTCTATGGGAAGTGAGGCGCTATTTTGATTGGTCGCTGTGTGCTGCCGGGGACCAATCAGAATAGCGCCTCACTTCCCATAGAGATAGAATGGACGATTTTTCGTCCATTCTATCTTTATGGGAAGTGAGGCGCTATTCTGATTGGTCGCCGCCAGCACACAGCGACCAATCAGAATAGCGCCTCACTTCCCATAGAGAATAATAGCGGTTTTTCAAGCGAAGTATAGCAGGGCCCTTGTTTCTATTTTCGGCCACGGGTCTCGGCTTTCGTCGGTCGTCGCCGGGGCGGGAGACTTGCAATGGCCGCAAAGCGATTACGAGTCTCGAGTCGACTCGACTTCGAGACTCGAGTCGAAGCGATTATGAGTCTCCCGCCCCGGCGACGACCGACAAAAGCCGAGACCCGTGGCCGAAAATAGAACCAAGGGCCTGGCTATAGTTCGCTTGAAACACCGCTATTATTCTCTATGGGAAGTGAGGCGCTATTCTGATTGGTCGCTGTGTGCTGCTGGCGACCAATCAGAATAGCGCCTCACTTCCCATAGAAAATAATAGCGGTGTTTCAAGCGAACTGTAGCCGGGCCCTTGGTTCTATTTTCGGCCACGGGTCTCGGCTTTCGTCGGCTTTCGTCGGCTATCTATCTATCTATCTATCTATCTATCTATCTATCTATGCATCTATTTCTATCTATCTATCTATTATCTATCTATCTATCTATTCTATCTATCTATTTCTATCTATCTATCTATCTATCTATCTATCTATATTTCTATCTATCTATGTATCTATTTCTATCTATCTATCTATCTATCTATCTATCTATCTCTATCTATCTGTCTATCTCTATCTATTTATCTACTCTATCTATCTATCTATCTATCTATCTTATCTATCTATCTATCTATCTATCTATTTCTATCTATCTATCTATCTATCTATCTATCTATCTACTATCTATGCATCTATTTCTATCTATCTATCTATCTATTTCTATCTATGTATCTATCTGATAGATAGAGAGATAGAAATAGATAGATGATAGATAGATAGATAGATAGATAGATAGATAGATATAGATACATAGATAAATACATAGATAGATAGATAGAAATAGATAGATAGATAGATAGATAGATAGATAGAAATAGATAGATAGATAGATAGATAGAAATAGATAGAAATAGATAGAAATAGATAGATAGAAATAGATAGATATAAATACATAGATAGATAGATATAGATAGATAGATAATAGATAGATAGATAGATAGATAGAAGATAGATAGATAGATAGATAGAGTAGATAGATAGATAGATAGATAGATAAGATAGATAGATAGATAGATAGATAGAGATACATAATAGATAGATAGATAGATAGATAGATAGATAGATAGATAGATAGATAGATAGATAGATAGATAGATAGAAATAGATAGATAGATAGATAGAAGATAGATAGATAGATAGATAGATAGATAGATAGATAGAAATAGATAGATAGATAGATAGATAGATAGATAGATAGATAGATAGATACAAAGAAATAGATACATAGATAGATAGCCGACGAAAGCCGAGACCCGTGGCCGAAAATAGAACCAAGGGCCCGGCTATACTTCGCTTGAAACACTGCTATTATTCTCTATGGGAAGTGAGGCGCCTTTCTGATTGGTCGCTGTGTGCTGCCGGCGACCAATCAGAATCGCGCCTCACTTTCAGCGGTAAATTTGAAACCAAAAGTCGTCCATTCTATCTCTATGGGAAGTGAGGCGCTATTCTGATTGGTCGCTGTGTGCTGCCAACGACCAATCAGAATAGCGCCTCACTTCCCATAGAGATATAATGGACGAAAAATCATTTCAAATTTACCGCTGAAAGTGAGGCGCGATTCTGATTGGTCGCCGGCAGCACACAGCGACCAATCAGAATTGCGCCTCACTTCCCATAGAGATAGAATGGACGATTTTTCGTCCATTATATCTCTATGGGAAGTGAGGCGCTATTCTGATTGGTCGCCGCCAGCATAGAGCGACCAATCAGAATAGCGCCTCATTTCCCATAGAGAATAATAGCGGTGTTTCAAGCGAACTATAGCCGGGCCCTTGGTTCTATTTTCGGCCACGGGTCTTGGCTTTCGTCGGTCGTCGCCGGGGCGGGAGACTCACAATCGCTTCGACTCGAGTCTCGAAGTCGAGTCGACTCGAGTCTCGAAGTCGAGTCGACTCGAGACTCGCAATCGCTTCGCGGCCATTGCGAGTCTCCCGCCCCGGCAACGACCGACAACAGCCGAGACCAGTGGCCGAAAATAGAAGCAAGGGCCCGGCTATAGTTCGCTTGAAACACCACTATTATTCTCTATGCGAAGTGAGGCGCTATTCTGATTGGTCGCTGTGTGCTGCCGGCGACCAATCAGAATAGCACCTCACTTCCCATAGAGAATAATAGCGGTGATTCAAGCGAACTATAGCCGGGCCCTTGGTTCTATTTTCGGCCACGGGTCTCGGCTTTCGTCGGCTATCTATCTATGTATCTATTTCTTTCTATCTATCTACCTATCTATCTATGCATCTATTTCTATCTATCTATCTATTTATATCTATCTATCTATCTATCTATCTATCTATCTATTTATATCTATCTATCTATGTATCTATTTCTTTCTATCTATCTATCTATCTATGTATCTATTTGTATCTATCTATCTATCTATCTATCTATCTATCTATTTCTTTCTATCTATCTATCTATCTATCTATCTATTTATCTATCTATTTCTATCAATCTATCTATTTCTATCAATCTATCTATTTCTATCTATGTATCTATTTCTATCTATCTATCTATTTCTATCTATGTATCTATCTGATAGATAGAGATATAGAAATAGATAGATAGATATATATACATAGATAAATACATAGATAGATAGATAGATAGAAATAGATAGATAGATAGAAATAGATAGATAGAAATAGATAGATAGATAGATAGAAATGGATAGATATAAATAGATAGAAATAGATAGATATAAATAGATAGATAGATAGATAGATAGATAGATAGATAGATAGATAGATAGATAGAAATAGATAGATAGATAGATAGATAGATAGATAGATAGATAGATAGATAGATAGATAGATAGATAGATAGATAGATAGATAGATAGATAGATAGATAGATAGATACAAATAGATAGATTAAAAAAAGTGGGTCAGGGAGCAGCATAAACAGCTGAAAAGCAGGTGCAGGCAAATCAAACCTTATCTTTAAAGGTTGTAGACAAATCCAGGTCTGGAGAAAGACTTGCAGCACTCCAAGTTCTCAGTGTGAAAAGAACTTTCTTTATTAGGACAGGCACAAAACATGCAACGTTTCAAGTCACAAAGACTTTTCCTCAGGCACAAGTGTCTCAACAGGAAATGCAGTTTATATATACAAACATTAGCATATTAAATTGACAACTGATTAGAGTCATTAGAAAGCAGAGAAACATCAATATTATATTAGTGGTTGTGCATAAATAAGTGACAACAATTAAAAAAATACAAAAAGATACAAAAAGACATTAGCAAATCAATCAGGTATATATGGACTGCATATAGTGTGAAAAACCTAATTTGAAAGGGCCATGCATAAGTGTACCATATTGCCATCATTATAGAGGTTTCATATGAGTTTCTCTATGAAATGGGGCCAGTGGTGCTGGAATTAAAAGAAAATGGTGCATCTCAAAAAATATTAATAAGTGTTATGGCTCAAAGGGCCATCAATCATTTAGATTTGAATATTGTGCAAAATTGTGTAAAATGCAATATTAAAGGGGTTGTCCGGGTTCGGCACATAATCTCAGTGCATATCCAGGCTGCCTAATGCTGACAATGTGTAATGTACTATGTGTCAGCTTTCTGCAGGGTTTCCTAGATAACACTTGTTTTGTGTCTGAACAGAACGACCAGGGGGTGTTCTGGCATGATAATGAACACTGGTCGTTTCCACCTACTCTACCCCAACCCCTCCCCCATAGCAACATCCCCGCCCTCCCAATCTCCATGACTCAGCCTCTCCACAGGAAGAAATCCTCCCCGGCTGCAGCCATTGCTGTGAGCAGACCTGCCCGGATTAGCTGCTCCTCCCCCGGCCAGACACAGTGATGAATGTAAAGTCTGCAGAGAGAAGGGACAATGCTGTACTCAGGGGGGGGCCGCTCCGTGAGTACAATGAATAGCTCCCTCGTTATCAGTGACTCTTCCCTCACTCCCGGGCTGTCAGTGATCTGGACAATGTACAGTGTGCAGACACCAGTGATGTCTGGAAAGTCTGCACTGAAGGGGACAATGTGCTGTACTCAGGGCTGCTCCGTGATTACAGTGAAGAAGAGCTCCCTCATATCAGTGACTCCTTCCCTCACTGTCCCGGGCTGTGATCAGGAGAATGTACTGTGTGAGCCCAGTGATGAGGGTCTGCAGCTTCTGTGACACACTGTAAGAAAACCTATGCTGTGTGAATGACATCTCTGTGTCACTGATGTCTGTACACAGCAGATCTGGTGCAGTGTATAAGGGTGAAGGATGGTCAGCACTGTGTCTCCAATGACACAAATACTGATTGAAGCAGCCTGTCCACTCAGTAACTGCAGCAGTGTGAGGTGTTGGGGGGTGTATGTATGGAGATATAGATGATACTAAGGATTTTGATATTGTTGAGGAGTCCTTGCTTCCGTCGCCCCATCAATCCGCCCGTCCTTCCTTCTTTCCTTCCATCCATCCTTCCTTCCGTTCATCCTTCCGTCCTTCTTTCAGTCCGTCTTTCGTCCTTTCATTCCGTCCATCTGACCATCCTTCCTTCTTTCCTTCCGTCCTTCCCTCCTTACTTTTTTCCGTCCGTCCTTCTTTCTGTCCTTCCTTCTTTCCATCCTTCCATCTGTCCTTCTTTCCATCTGTCCTTCCTTCTTTCCGTCCATCTATCCGCCTGTCCTTTCCGTTCCTCCTTCTTTCCGTCCTTCCTTCTTTCCATCCGTCCTTCCTTCTTTCCGTCCTTCCTTCCGTCCATCTATCCGTTCGTCCTTCTTTCCGTCCCTCCTTCTTTCCGTCCATCCGTCCTTCCTTCCATCCGTCCGTCGCCCCATCAGTCCGTCTGTCCTTCCTTCCATCCTTCTTTCCATCCTTCCTTCTGTCCATCCATCCATCCCTCCTTCCTTCCGTTGGTCCTTGCGTCCTTCTTTCTGTCCATCCTTCCTTCTTACCATCCTTCCTTATTTCCGACCGTCCGTGCCGTTCTTCCTTCTTTCTGTCCTTCCTTCTTCCCGTCTGTCCATCAGTCGTTCCTACTTTCTGTCCTTCCTTCTTTTTGTCCGTCCTTCCGTCCTTTCTTCTTTCTGTCCGTCTGTCCTTTCTTCTTTCCGTACTTTCTTCTTTCCGTCTTCCTTCTTTCCATCCGTCCGTCCTTCCTTCTTCCCGTCCTTCCTTCTTTCCGTCCGTCCTTCCTTCTTTCCGTCCGTCCTTCCTTCTTTCCGTCCGTCCTTCATTCTTTCCGTCCGTCCATCCGTCCTTCCTTCTTTCCGTCCATCCGTTCTTCCCCTCAAGCCTGTATTTTCCCTTCACCCCTGGGTGATTTCCTGTTTTCCTTCCTCTTCTTCCATAACTTTTCTATT
Organism: Allobates femoralis; assembly: GCA_033576535.1. Classification (NCBI taxonomy): domain Eukaryota; kingdom Metazoa; phylum Chordata; class Amphibia; order Anura; family Aromobatidae; genus Allobates; species Allobates femoralis. The sequence goes on along the minus strand of JARQOC010000006.1, from coordinate 216,181,048 downwards.
TTTCCGTCAATACAGACATATGAGGCTTCTTGTTGTTTTTTGCAGGACGAGTTGTACTTTTGAATGACGACATTTATTTAAAAATTGCAAAAAAAAACAGTGCAATTATACATTTGTCTTTTGGGTTTTTTATTCACCATGTTCACTATATGGTGACACTGAGGTGTTTGTATGATGTCTTGGGTCAGTACTATATGGTAACACTGACGTGTCGGTACGATATCTGGGGTCAGTACTATATGGTAACACTGAGGCGTCAGTATGATGTCTGGGGTCAGTACTATATGGTAACACTGACGTGTCGGTATGATGTCTTGGGTCAGTACTATATGGTAACACTGACGTGTCGGTACGATATCTGGGGTCAGTACTATATGGTAACACTGAGGTGTCGGTATGATGTCTGAAGTCAGTACTATATGGTAACACTGAGGTGTCAGTATGATGTCTGGGGTCAGTACTATATGGTAACACTGAGGTGTGTGTCTAATGTCTGGGGTCAGTACTATATGGTAACACTGAGGTGTCGGTATGATGTCTGGGGTCAGTACTATATGGTAACACTGAGGTGTCGGTATGATGTCTGGGGTCAGTACTATATGGTAACACTGAGGTGTCGGTATGATGACTGGGGTCAGTACAAGGGAGCCAGGCAACGCGGAGAGAGGAGGAGCGGCAGACCAATAGAGGGTTGCCCAGCCACAGCACAGGTGATAGGAGAGCAGAGGAGGCCAGCCAAGTTTCACACACGGCAGGGGCTTCACACACACAGGGGAAAAGAGACAGTAGGCCTTAGGGTATGTGCACATCAGTAGTTTTCTGGGCTGTTTTTTGGCGTTTTCAGTTGGCGTTTTCCGCTGAGTTTTATGTTAATTTATGTGAATCCTAGCCTCCGGTTGGATTAACATGCTAGTCAATGGAGTGTAGAAAACGCTGTCTTCATTAGAACGTTTTTATTCTTGTCGTTTTCAGTTTCTTCAGCGTTTTTCCACCGGTTTTCAAAGATAGAACAAGAGACTTCTTTTGAGCGTTTTTCCAGCGGTTCCAGCTGAACTAGTGCACAAAAAACTCAGTTTTAAAAACGCTCTGAAAAAACGCCGACAAAACGCTGTATAAAATGAGCAAAAAACGAGCAAAAAACGAGCAAAAAACGAGGGACACTGCTGAGCACAGAAAACTAAGTTTCTGCCAGTGTCCACCGGTTCCCGGTCGGTCTGCAGAGATGCACAAACGTCTGATGTGCACATACCCTAAGGCTATGTGCGCACTTGCCGGCGGGTTTCTCGGCGGCAGCTGGGCGGACCCGCCAGGAAGCTCCGGAGCCGTCCACCGTCTTCCTGGCGGGTATGTGCGGCGGGAGCCGGGCGGGTGACGGGCGGTAGCCGGCGGTTGCACAGCGTGTTCTCGCCGGCGGGTCTGCAGCGGCTGGAAGCAGCACATGATTCTGCTTGCAGCCGCTGAAGAACCGGCGGTTCATAGAACATGCTCATTCTTTGCTAACCCGCTGGGAAACCTGCGGGTTAGCAACGGATGAGCATGTGTAAACCGCCGGTGTGTGCACAGCGTTGGTCGGTTTACATTGGTTTTAATGTTAATCCAAACGCCGGTTTGGATTAACATAAATTTACATAAACCTAATGTAAACAAACCGGCGGTTTACACAGCTAAACCGCCCAAAACCCGGCAAGTGCGCACATAGCCTAATACTCACTCTGGAGATCCAGAAGTGCTTCTCAACACCCAGCAGTGCACTGGACATTTACTTGAAATACCATCAGTAAAAGGTAAAAAAGCAACTGGTGTGTGTCGATTCCTCCATCCCTGACCCTGTCAAACACAGAGACTGTCCTTTTAAAGGGAACCTGTCACCTGATTTTAAGTCCCTACACTATCTCTAGCTGTCCCTACACCTTCCTAGCTGCTCCCTATCTATCCCTTTCTTATGTTCAGTGTCCCTAGTAAACATGTGTAAAAGAAGTATAAACTTACTGCAGTCCCCGTGGTTGGGGTACTGGGTAGGCGTGCCCACACTTCCACCAGCACACCTCCGTGTTGTAATGCACGCCCCGCTGGGCGGCATTATTCTGTGTCCTCTCTGCCCCATGTCTTTGGAATCTCCCACCCTCTTTGTAGTTCTATGCACCGGCTGGACGTCACATCCGGCGCGGTTCATTATGGGTCCGGTCATGTGATCGGCCCTAGTTTCCAGTTTATTTTAAAATAAAATTTTTATTGTTGAGGTTATTTTTGTCCTCGCTGATTGGGTTAGTATTGTTGAGTTGATGTCAACGAACTTTACCCAGCTGGATAAACCCAAAAAACTTTTAACCCTTTTGCCAAAACACCAGGACAGCGGGAAGAGTTGGGTACTGCGCCAGAAAATGGTGCATCTATGACTGCACCAATTTGTGGAGCATGCTGCAGGCTGCAATTTGCAGAGGAGGGGAAGGGCAGAATGCAGGGCCCATGGGTCTCCGAACACTGAGGATTCCAGCTGTGTAATTGTACCTGGCCGACAAGCAAAAATACAGTGAAGCCCCACATCATTTTATTGTAATTATTTCTTTAAATAACACATAAGGTACCGTTAAACAACGCAATATAGTATACGATATTGCTTCTACGCCTTGAATTTTTGAACGCTCAAAAGATATTGAATCGATATCGTAGCATGTAACAGCAGGGAGGATGGAGGGGGGATGGAGAGGAGAGGTTTGTGTGTGTCTGTGTGTGTGTCTGTGTATCTGTGTGTCTTTGTCTGTGTATCTGTGTGTGTGTTTGTCTGTGTGTGTGAGCCACCATAAACAGTGCTATCCACTAAGTCAGCATATATATACAGTGCTACCAACTGAGCCATCATGCTGACCACTGGCTCTCCATCCCGCGCTAACCACTGCCACTGCGCCTCCATCCTATGCTGACCACTGAGCCTCCATCCTGAGCCTCCATAATGTGCTGACCACTGAGCCTCCGTACAGTGCTGACCACTCAGCCTCCATACAGTGCTGAAAGCTCAGCCTCCATACAGTGCTGACCAATGTCCCACCGTACTGTGGTAATCACTGAGCCACCATATACAGTGCTAAACACTGAGCCATCGCGCACTGCTAACCACATAGCCACCATATACAGTGCTAACCACTGAGCCGCCATACAGTGCTAACCACTGAGCCACCATATACAGTGCTAACCACTGAGCCGCCATACAGTGCTAACCACTGAGCCACCATACAGTGCTAACCACTGAGCCACCATACAGTACTAACCACTGAGCCACCATATACAGTGTAACCACTGAGCCGCCATACAGTGCTAACCACTGAGCCGCCATACAGTGCTAACCACTGAGCCACCATACAGTGCTAACCACTGAGCCACCATACAGTGCTAACCACTGAGCCACCATATACAGTGCTAACCACTGAGCCACCATATACAGTGCTAACCACTGAGCCACCATATACAGTGCTAACCACTGAGCCGCCATACAGTGCTAACCACTGAGCCGCCATACAGTGCTAAGCACTGAGCCACCATACAGTGCTAACCACTGAGCCACCATACAGTGCTAACCACTGAGCCACCATATACAGTGCTAACCACTGAGCCACCATATACAGTGCTAACCACATAGCCACCATATACAGTGCTAACCACTGAGCCGCCATACAGTGCAAACCACTGAGCCACCATATACACCATATGCATCTTGCAACAACCTCATACTTTCTGGTCAGAGGACTGGACTATTCAGCGGCTATTTATACGGCACCTGTTCATTTAACCGCACTTCCGATGCAATAGCATCCAGCCTATTTGTATTGTTCGATAATCTTGCACGCGATGGTAATTTAATCTGATGCATCGTTGTGTGTGACACCGTGATAACGATCTCGTATACGATTTTGGCGTTCAAGTGCCATGCCAAAAATAGCTCCCTGAATCTTCTGCACAATTGCTGTATCGTTTACCAAAACTTTGCACACAATACCGGTAGAAAGTCCTTGGCAATATCTAACCAGGAAACATCTCAGCAGCGATGTAGAAACGATATAAGAATGAGTGCGCGTTCATGAAATCGGACACGATATCGTTACCAATATCACGTCGTGTAATGGTACCTATACAAAAATATATACATTATATATATATATATATATGTAATGTGTGTATATATATATATATATATATATATATATATATATATACACACACATACTAGCAAAAAACCTTGCAGCAACCAATGATGTACATATGCAGACAAGTTATATATATGAGAAAAAATTTAAAAACTTACATTTTTTATAAAAAACTCAAGATTCTTATTAGTTTTTCTTTAAATCTGAAGTTCTTACTACACACATTGGCCAATATCTGCTTGCTCATCGACTGCGACAAAGTGACTTCAGGTCAAACGAGTCCTATCGCTGACACCATTACTGCAATGTGCACCCTCGTTGCCTACATGTGATCTAGGGTCTAGATGGTGTCCGCCCACTTAGTAGTGGGGTAGGGTGGACAAGGAGGACTTGGGTGTCAGCGATAGGACTCGTCGGACCTGAAGTCACTTTGTCGCAGTCGATGAGCAAGCAGACATTGGCCAATGTGTGTACTAAGGCCGGCTTCAGACTGCGTCTGACATTTCGATCCGTAGCTGTCCGCTTGAAGCAGACAGCCGCAGACCGGATCAGCACACAGGACTGCGGGCTAGTATGCCCTCCGATCCTGTGTGCAGCCGCACGCAGCTGAACCAGCTGACAGGTCAGGACCGCGGCGCCCGCGGTCCTCACCTATTAGCAGCAGGAACTGCGTGCGGCTGCACACAGGATCGGAGGGCATAATAGCCCCCTGGTCCTGTGTGCTGATCCGGTCTGCGGCTGTCTGCTTCAAGCGGACAGCTACGGATCGGATCAGACACGCAGTCTGAAGCCGGCCTAAGAACTTCAGATTTCAATAAAACTATTAATAATTTAGAGTTTTTTGAAAAAAACGTAAGTTTTTAAATTTTTTCTCATATATAAAGCTTGTCAGCATATGTACATCATTGGTTGTAGTTGAGTGCTGCAAGGTTTTTTTCTATTATATTGACCCAGCGTCCCTGCTGGCACCAGTTCACATTGTCTGTGAGTGCTGTGCAGTTTTTTTCTCTTATATATATATATATATATATATATATATGAATACATATTCCACAAATAGGCCAGATGCATCGGGAGTGCAGTGAAATGAACTGGTCCCTTAGAAATAGCTGCTGAATAGTACAGTCCTCTCTTCAGAAACTACGCGGTTGTTCCGAGAATTATATGGTGTATTTGGTGGCTCAGTGTTTAGCACTGTATGGTGGCTCAGTGGTTTGCATTGTATATGGCGGCTCAGTGTTTAGCACTGTATATGGTGGCTCAGTGGTTAGCACTGTACGGTGGCTCAGTGGTTAGCACTGTATGGTGGCTCAGTGGTTTGCATTGTATATGGCGGCTCAGTGTTTAGCACTGTATATGGTGGCTCAGTGGTTAGCATTGTATGGTGGCTAAGTGGTTAGCACTGTATATGGTGGCAGGGGATTTGAATCCAACGAGCTCCTTGGCCGCCAGCTGAGCCAATGAGCGTTGCTGGATTCAAAGCTTTGAATCTTGCGTCGCTCAACGGTCACCGTCGGCTGCGTCGATTGCTAAGCGAGATTCAAATCACTCACCAACAGTGCTCATTGGTCTGCGCCGATGAATAAGCGGTGTTGGCCCGTGATTTAAATCCCTCTGCGCTCATTCGTCGATGCCACAGAGACCCCTAAGTTTCCTCATGGTTGGATGACTTTCAAGTTCTTCCCGAGGAGGCGTTATCCATATCACCCAGAAGAGGGGACGGGCAGTCAAATGGCAGGATAGGCGGGATGGACGATGACGAAAAGCAGGATGGACGGCGGGAGAGGCGGGATGGACAACAGGTGAGGCAGGACTAACCAATCTGCAAGCGTGCCCATCGGAATGGAAACAGGTAATTATTATACAGGGCAGGAGATTTGTTTAAGTTATTTATTGTGTTTACGGGGCAGTCAGGGCATAATAGCCTCCTTGCTAGGCTGGGTTCACATTAGGGTTCCCCTCCGCAGCGTTCTGCGGAGGGGATCCGCAATGTGTCCGCAGCGGCCGCCAGCTCCTATCTTTATAATGGGAGCGCATGGTGCTGTGCTTAACAGTGCATGACCGTGTGCACCCATTCACTCCTATATGTCATCTGTGCGCAGGCGGACGCCTGCGCACAAATCACACAGTCTCGTCCGCACCAGGAATGCAACATGTCGCATCTCTGGTGCGGAAGAGACTGTGTGATTTGTACGCAGGCGTCCGCCTGCGCACAGATCACATATAGGAGTGAATGGGTGCGCACGGTCCTGCGCTGTCAAGCGCAGCACCGTGAGCTCACATTATAAAGATAGGAGCTGGCGGCCGCTGCGGACACATTGCGGCTCCCCTCCGCAGAACGCTGTGGAGGGGAACTCTAATATGAACCCACCCTTAGAATGCAGGATAGTCCCTGATAAAAAAGGGAGCTTTTATTTTAATACACAACAATGGGGTGACGATTCTCTTTAAAATAAAAATGGATAAATATTTTGATTGTCAGAATAAATGTTTGACTGTAACTGCGGATCGTGGAAAATGGTGCAAGAGCGCAATTCTTCTTTTTTTGTTTCTTTAATTCTTCGATTATTCATACCAACACGTCATTGATAGCATATAGTACTGACCCCAGACATTAGACACACACCTCAGTGTTACCATATAGTACTCACCCCAGATATCATACCGACACCTCAGTGTTACCACATAGTACTGACCCCAGACATCACACCGACACCTCAGTGTTACCATATAGTACTCACCCCAGATATCATACCGACACCTCAGTGTTACCACATAGTACTGACCCCAGACATCACACCGACACCTCAGTGTTACCATATAGTACTGACCCCAGACATCATACCGATACCTCAGTGTTACCATATAGTACTGACCCCAGACATCATACCGACACCTCAGTGTTACCATATAGTACTGACCCCAGACATCATACCGACACCTCAGTGTTACCATATAGTACTCACCCCAGATATCATACCGACACCTCAGTGTTACCACATAGTAATGACCCCAGACATCATACCGACACCTCAGTGTTACCATATAGTACTGACCCCAGATATCGTACCGACACGTCAGTGTTACCATATAGTACTGACCCAAGACATCATACCGACACGTCAGTGTTACCATATAGTACTGACCCCAGACATCATACTGACGCCTCAGTGTTACCATATAGTACTGACCCCAGATATCGTACCGACACGTCAGTGTTACCATATAGTACTGACCCAAGACATCATACAAACACCTCAGTGTTACCATATAGTACTGACCCCAGACATCATACCAACACCTCAGTGTTACCATATAGTACTGACCCCAGATATCGTACCGACACGTCAGTGTTACCATATAGTACTGACCCAAGACATCATACAAACACCTCAGTGTCACCATATAGTGAACATGGTGAATAAAAAACCCAAAAGACAAATGTATAATTGCACTGTTTTTTTTTGCAATTTTTAAATAAATGTCGTCATTCAAAAGTACAACTCGTCCTGCAAAAAACAACAAGAAGCCTCATATGTCTGTATTGACGGAAAAATAGAAAAGTTATGGAAGAAGAGGAAGGAAAACAGGAAATCACCCAGGGGTGAAGGGAAAATACAGGCTTGAGGGGAAGAACGGATGGACGGAAAGAAGGAAGGACGGATGGACGGACGGAAAGAATGAAGGACGGACGGAAAGAATGAAGGACGGACGGAAAGAAGGAAGGACGGACGGAAAGAAGGAAGGACGGGAAGAAGGAAGGACGGACGGATGGAAAGAAGGAAGACGGAAAGAAGAAAGTACGGAAAGAAGAAAGGACAGACGGACAGAAAGAAGAAAGGACGGAAGGACGGACAAAAAGAAGGAAGGACAGAAAGTAGGAACGACTGATGGACAGACGGGAAGAAGGAAGGACAGAAAGAAGGAAGAACGGCACGGACGGTCGGAAATAAGGAAGGATGGTAAGAAGGAAGGATGGACAGAAAGAAGGACGCAAGGACCAATGGAAGGAAGGAGGGATGGATGGATGGACAGAAGGAAGGATGGAAAGAAGGATGGAAGGAAGGACAGACGGACTGATGGGGCGACGGACGGATGGAAGGAAGGACGGATGGACGGAAAGAAGGAGGGACGGAAAGAAGGACGAACGGATAGATAGACGGAAGGAAGGACGGAAAGAAGGAAGGACGGATGGAAAGAAGGAAGGACGGAAAGAAGGAGGAACGGAAAGGACAGGCGGATAGATGGACGGAAAGAAGGAAGGACAGATGGAAAGAAGGACAGATGGAAGGATGGAAAGAAGGAAGGACAGAAAGAAGGACGGACGGAAAAAAGTAAGGAGGGAAGGACGGAAGGAAAGAAGGAAGGATGGTCAGATGGACGGAATGAAAGGACGAAAGACGGACTGAAAGAAGGACGGAAGGATGAACGGAAGGAAGGATGGATGGAAGGAAAGAAGGAAGGACGGGCAGATTGATGGGGCGACGGAAGCAAGGACTCCTCAACAATATCAAAATCCTTAGTATCATCTATATCTCCATACATACACCCCCCAACACCTCACACTGCTGCAGTTACTGAGTGGACAGGCTGCTTCAATCAGTATTTGTGTCATTGGAGACACAGTGCTGACCATCCTTCACCCTTATACACTGCACCAGATCTGCTGTGTACAGACATCAGTGACACAGAGATGTCATTCACACAGCATAGGTTTTCTTACAGTGTGTCACAGAAGCTGCAGACCCTCATCACTGGGCTCACACAGTACATTCTCCTGATCACAGCCCGGGACAGTGAGGGAAGGAGTCACTGATATGAGGGAGCTAGTCACTGTAATCACGGAGCAGCCCTGAGTACAGCACATTGTCCCCTTCAGTGCAGACTTTCCAGACATCACTGGTGTCTGCACACTGTACATTGTCCAGATCACTGACAGCCCGGGAGTGAGGGAAGAGTCACTGATAACGAGGGAGCTATTCATTGTACTCATGGAGCATTGTACATTCATCACTGTGTCTGGCCGGGGGAGGAGCAGCTAATCCGGGCAGGTCTGCTCACAGCAATGGCTGCAGCCGGGGAGGATTTCTTCCTGTGGAGAGGCTGAGTCATGGAGATTGGGAGGGCGGGGATGTTGCTATGGGGGAGGGGTTGGGGTAGAGTAGGTGGAAACGACCAGTGTTCATTATCATGCCAGAACACCCCCCCTGGTCGTTCTGTTCAGACACAAAACAAGTGTTATCTAGGAAACCCTGCAGAAAGCTGACACATAGTACATTACACATTGTCAGCATTAGGCAGCCTGGATATGCACTAAGATTATGTGACGAACCCGGACAACCCCTTTAAGTTAAATAGACTTTATAAGTGTAAAAAGCTTTTAGCGCCATCTAGTGGCTGTGCTATATCATGTGCCATAAAATGAGACCATTCAGATGTATGGAATAGATCAAGTAAATACATCAGTTCAGTGGTGTGTGGTTCTTTGGCTGAAACTAGAGGGATTTATATAAATCCTCAATACAAAACAGGGGTTAAAATTGAACCAGTTTACCACTAAGATAAATAATATGGTCATAAAAACTAAAAATGTGTATATATCATAATCGACAATACAGGTTACAGTGAAAATTAGTTCACACCGGTGCAAAAAAAACATGTTATTAAACAAAAAAATGGCGACCTATAAAACCACAGGAGTGCAACCACAAGGTATATTATAAACCAACATCTTTATACGTGCACCACCAGAAAATTATCATTGATGAAGAAAAAAAATTTAGATAAAAACAATATGGTATCACGCATGGTACTTTCAATTTCAGGGTGAGTCATAATAGGGTAGGTTTTTCGTCCATATGAAGTAGCCTGGAAAAAAACAAAGATCTGTTTCAGTACTCAAGTGTATTCAATTTTAAAAAAAGCATAATTGCTTATACAGTAATATGATAAAAAACAGTGCAAGATAAAATATCATAAAAACAAAAAATGGAGAAAAAGGTTTAACATCATGGTACAAGGATCTCGAATCTTTCTTCGGCCAGTTTTACTCATGGGGTTAATTTATGATTGTGTTTAATTTATAATCTACATTAAGACCCCCTGGTTTTAAAGTACCTAACCGGTGTATCCAACGTAACTCCTTCTCCATCAGCAGTTTGTTGCGGTTGCCATTTCTTCTCAAAGGGGGGGCACTGTCTATGATTCTACATTTCAAATCACTCTCCTGATGGTCGGCTTCAGTAAAGTGCTTGGAAACGGGGAGATTAGGGATTTGTTTTCTTATACTATATCTGTGTTGACCCATCCTCACTTTAAACTCTAACGTCGTCTCACCCACGTAATATAACCCACAGGGGCAATCCAGAAGGTAGACCACATGGTCAGAGGAACATGTATGGAATCCGTTTATTTTGTAGGTATTCCCTCTTTGTTCAAAAGTATTACCCTTGCGCATATAGGGGCAGTTTACGCAGCCATAGCATGGGAAACTACCTGTTCTCCGTTGGCCTATAATTGTAGATTGTAAATCTTTTTTGAAGCTGCCAATATCAGCCTGTATTAAGGTGTCTCTCAAACTACGCCCTTTTCTGTAAGCCAGAATTGGGGGTTTTTTAAATTCAACAATTTCAGGAAGACCCCTAGACAAGATGTTCCAATTACCTATGATTGCTTTTTTAATTTCATCTGATTCATTACAGAACGTTGTCACCATAGGGATTCGTTTGTCCTTATTGGCAACCGCAGGTTTACCTTGGAGGGCGCGTTTTTTTTGTTGCTGTAGAACACCCTTAGGGTATCCACGTTTCAGAAACTTTTGTGTGAGCAGATCAGTGGTCTCTTTTAGCTCAATGGGATCGGATACGATCCTACAGACTCTTTGCATTTGCCCTTTAGGAATAGCCTTTTTCATGTTTTTTGGGTGATGGCTATCATAGCGCAGTAATTTATTTCTATCCGTGGGCTTAGTAAATAAGGAGGTTTTTATCTTGTTCTCTTTCAGAGTGACCTTCACATCAAGGAATTGGATCTCGTCCATAGAGTGGACCATCGTGAATTTTATTGTGGGGTCAATTGTATTTAGATAGTCAGAAAAACAATTGAGTTCATCCATAGAACCTCTCCAAAGGATGAAAGTGTCGTCCACATATCTCCACCAACATGCGACATGTGCAAAGTGATGGATGTGTAGACAAACTCCTCCTCTAATACGGTCATTACCGTATTTGCATATGATGATGCCATCCGTGCCCCCATCGCGACTCCCCGCAATTGTTTATAAAATTTATCACCAAAAAGGAAATAATTGAATTTCAGGCAAATTTCAAGTAGTTGGATAATCATTGTTTTACATTCAATTGAGTGTCCAGTGTTATCCAATTTCTTGATCACTGCTCCTGTGCCCCTCTGATGATCTATTGAAGTGAAAAGTGATACAACATCAAAAGAGACAAGAATGCAGTCATCTGTGACATCCAGGTTACTCAGTTTTTGCAGGAAATCTCCTGTGTCTTTAATATAAGACCCAGCCGCCGTCACGAACTCCATCATAATCACATCCAGGAAAATCCCAATGTTGGAAAAAATAGAGTCAGTGCCGGCGACTATGGGCCTACCAGGAGGATTAGTCAGTGATTTGTGAATTTTAGGTAACAAATATAGGACCGGAGTCCTCGGAAATTTCACAAGCAGAAAATCAAAAAGCTCATCATCAATAATGCCACCCATTTTTGCTTCATTCAAAGTATAAGAAATTATCCTTTCTATCTCAAATCTAGGGTCTCTGTCTAACTGTACGTACACCTCCGTGTCATTAAGCTGTCTCATTACCTCTTTGATGTAATCTTTTTTGCACATGACAACAGTTGCACCCCCCTTATCAGCGGGCTTGATAATTAAATTGCTGTCATTTGCAAGCTCTTTGAGGGCTCTATATTCTTTACTCAAGAAATTGGGTTCTTTTAACAAACTACTCTGCCTGTTTTTCAATGCTTCTATATCCCTTTTCACTGCTGTAATATATGTCTGAATTGCTGGTGAATCATCTGTGGTTTTCCTGAGCATTCCCTCCGTGGCCGGACTTAAACGCAAGTATGAGAATGGTTGCAAAAAACAACTTGCATTAGAGCTCCATTTATCCATGCTTGGGCAGTATTATAGATCAAAGCGAATCCCCAGAGGATTGAGATCTAACATACGCCCCACTCTGTTTTCTCATGTCAGCAGTTTTTGTGAGAAATTTACTAAAATATCTAACAAATATGCCATGGACCTTATGTTATTGAATATTGAATATCTACAAGATGAAATTGATAGAATGGGTCAAGAAAACAGGGAGATAGAGCAACAGGTTAAATCCCTTATGAAAAATGAGGATTTTATAAAGTTCAAAGACCTGATCCAGATGAGGTTGGAGAAAAGCAGGAGAGATTTGGAAGAGTCAAAGAGACAAAAATGGGCCAGGGATGTAGAAGATTACAAAGTTGGCCAAATATATAACTGGCAAAAAGAAGGCCCCGTTACATGGAACGATAACAACAAAAAAGGTTATTCCTCAAGATTCTGCAGACACAAGGGCTTGAAAAGATTGAAGCAACCATGTTATTTGCCTGTGATTAAAAATATTTCTTCTAGATGTACACGGAACCCCAGAAGGAGAAGAGGAGGACGGCGCCACAGGAGAAGTGAAAAGAAACAGAGACAAAACACGGAATCCCAACAAACGGAGGAGGTTTTAAACCTAGTGGTGAACATTTCTGGTAAAACTCTGACCACTGATCAGACTAATGTTTTAAATAAGGGATTGAATTTTGTGATGGCACAACATGTTGATTGGTTTAGTTTAGAAGTTGATCTCCACCGATTTTTCAGGAATATTAAACTAAAGCACTGGTTTAGTAATAAATGTGCGGTTACAAGGTCCAAAACAAGCGAACTTACATTATGTGACCTCTCATTGTACAAAAAAAGCGATTTTACTCCCACAGATGATTCACCAGTAGGGATGGGCGAATCTACTCGTTACTACTCGGTACTCGCCGAGTAGTAAGGGATTCGCCCGACTCGTTACACTGCGAGTAATCTCAGGGATGACTCGCAGTCAGTAACGAGTCCGCAGGGAGCGAAGGAAGAGAGGGGGGAGAAATGCTCCTTACCTCTCTTCCGGCTTCTGCTATGTGCTGTGTGCTGGGCTCTGGGACTTGCGGGCTGCGGCAGCTCCAGGGTCCTAGAGCCCACCTACACAGAGATGTAGCAGAGCTGAGAGAGTTCTCAGCCTGCTCACTCCCTGTGCATAGATATGTATATGTATGCACAGGGTTGTGGCAGTGAAGATGTTGTTTTTGGACTACGTCGGACGGAAGAGGATTTTTGGAGTAAAGATGGAGTCTCTAATGTCTTTTTTGTTTTATTTTTAATAAAAAAATTTTCTCTGTGTTGTGTTTTTTTTTTATATTGAGTACTGGAAATTCATGGCGGTCATGTCTAATATTGGCGTGACCGCCATAAATTTCGGGCTTAGGGCCAGCTGATAATACAAAGCTGGCCCTAACCTCTTTATTACCCAGCGTGCCACCGCCACCAGGGCCGCTGGAAGAGCGGGGTTCAGCGCCAGAGGATGGCGCTTCAATGAACGCGCCATCTTCTGGGGCGGCTGCGGGCTGCAATTTGCAGCGGGGGGTGCCCAGAAAGCTTGGGCATCCCTGCGCTGCGGATTCCAGCCCCCAGCTGCTTAGCTGTACCTGGCTAGACATAGAAATTGTGCGGAGCCCCACGCATTTTTTTTTTTATTATTTCATGAAATTCATGAAATAATAAAAAAAAGGGCTCGCCTATATTCTTGTGTCCGGCCAGGTACAAATAGGCACCTGGGGGTTGGGGGCAGCTCGTCGCTGCCTGCTGGATCCTGCTGGTTACAAAAATACGGCGAAGCCCACGTAATTTTTTTTTTTGAAAAATCTATAAAACAATCCTAAAAAAGGATTGCATCTTTACTAACCCCTCGACCATGGTGGAGGGGTTAATAAAGATGCAGTCCCTTTTATTTATATTGTTTTATGGATTTTTCAGAAAAATTTCACGTGGGCTTCGCCGTATTTCTGGAACCAGCCAGATCCAGCAGGCAGCGACGGGCTGCCCCCAACCCCCAGGTGCCTATTTGTACCTGGCCGGACACAAGAATATGGGCGAGCCCTTTTTTTTTATTATTTCATGAATTTCATGAAATAATTAAAAAAAAAATGCGTGGGGCTCCGCGCAATTTCTATGTCTAGCCAGGTACAGCTAAGCAGCTGGAGGCTGGAATCCGCAGCGCAGGGATGCCCAAGCTTTCTGGGCACCCCCCGCTGCAAATTGCAGCCCGCAGCCGCCCCAGAAGATGGCGCGTTCATTGAAGCGCCATCCTCTGGCGCTGAACCCCGCTCTTCCAGTGGCCCTGGTGGCGGTGGCACGCTGGGTAATTAAGGGGTTAGGGCCAGCTTTGTATTATCAGCTGGCCCTAAGCCCGAAATTTATGGCGGTCACGCCAATATTAGACATGACCGCCATGAATTTCCAGTAATCAATATAAAAAAAAAAACACAGAGAAAATTTTTTATTAAAAATAAAACAAAAAAGCCATTAGGGACTCCATCTTTATTTTAAAAATCCTCTTCCGTCCGACATAGTCCAAAACGCAATCTCAGCTCTGCTACTTCCCTGTCTGTGCTTAGACAGACAGGGATGTAGCAGAGCTGAGAACTGACTAAACAGTCAGAGTTCAGCTCAGGGCATTAGGACCTGAGCTGAACTCTGCTGTCAGCCAGACTCGCTCTGCTCCGGAGATTCCCAAGCAGTGACGCAAGTTAATTTATTCACTGCTCCTGTCACCATTCGGGAATCTCCGGAAACAGAAGCAGAGAGACTCGGGGAGCGAGTCTGCGGCTGAGGCGGCAGCGGCGGCGGAGGCAGGGGTAAGTAGCCGGCCGGGCCGGTGCACCTCCCCTCTCCCCCCTCACCCCCCCTGACCCCCCTTCCCCCCTCCCCCCTTCAATCTTTTTTTTTTTTTTTATTATTATTCTTTAAAAGCCAGCGGCTTTTTGCTGCTGGCTTTAAAAGAATAACATGGGGATTTGCAGGTTTTTCCTCTGCTGCCAGACCCCTTATAGGGTCCGGCAGCAGAGGAATCGCTGCAATACTCGCCTCCCCATTCATTTACATTGGACTCGCTAGACTCGCAACGAGTAGCGAGTCCTGGACTCAGACTCGTTACAGTCTAGCGAGTCCGAGAAATTTAGGATTCGCCCATCTCTATTCACCAGCAATTCAGACATATATTACAGCAGTGAAAAGGGATATAGAAGCATTGAAAAACAGGCAGAGTAGTTTGTTAAAAGAACCCAATTTCTTGAGTAAAGAATATAGAGCCCTCAAAGAACTTGCAAATGACAGCAATTTAATTATCAAGCCCGCTGATAAGGGGGGTGCAACTGTTGTCATGTGCAAAAAAGATTACATCAAAGAGGTAATGAGACAGCTTAATGACACGGAGGTGTACGTACAGTTAGACAGAGACCCTAGATTTGAGATAGAAAGGATAATTTCTTATACTTTGAATGAAGCAAAAATGGGTGGCATTATTGATGATGAGCTTTTTGATTTTCTACTTGTGAAATTTCCGAGGACTCCGGTCCTATATTTGTTACCTAAAATTCACAAATCACTGACCAATCCTCCTGGTAGGCCCATAGTTGCCGGCACTGACTCTATTTTTTCCAACATTGGGATTTTCCTGGATGTGATTATGATGGAGTTCGTGACGGCGGCTGGGTCTTATATTAAAGACACAGGAGATTTCCTGCAAAAACTGAGTAACCTGGATGTCACAGATGACTGCATTCTTGTCTCTTTTGATGTTGTATCACTTTTCACTTCAATAGATCATCAGAGGGGCACAGGAGCAGTGATCAAGAAATTGGATAACACTGGACACTCAATTGAATGTAAAACAATGATTATCCAACTACTTGAAATTTGCCTGAAATTCAATTATTTCCTTTTTGGTGATAAATTTTATAAACAATTGCGGGGAGTCGCGATGGGGGCACGGATGGCATCATCATATGCAAATACGGTAATGACCGTATTAGAGGAGGAGTTTGTCTACACATCCCATCACTTTGCACATGTCGCATGTTGGTGGAGATATGTGGACGACACTTTCATCCTTTGGAGAGGTTCTATGGATGAACTCAATTGTTTTTCTGACTATCTAAATACAATTGACCCCACAATAAAATTCACGATGGTCCACTCTATGGACGAGATCCAATTCCTTGATGTGAAGGTCACTCTGAAAGAGAACAAGATAAAAACCTCCTTATTTACTAAGCCCACGGATAGAAATAAATTACTGCGCTATGATAGCCATCACCCAAAAAACATGAAAAAGGCTATTCCTAAAGGGCAAATGCAAAGAGTCTGTAGGATCGTATCCGATCCCATTGAGCTAAAAGAGACCACTGATCTGCTCACACAAAAGTTTCTGAAACGTGGATACCCTAAGGGTGTTCTACAGCAACAAAAAAAACGCGCCCTCCAAGGTAAACCTGCGGTTGCCAATAAGGACAAACGAATCCCTATGGTGACAACGTTCTGTAATGAATCAGATGAAATTAAAAAAGCAATCATAGGTAATTGGAACATCTTGTCTAGGGGTCTTCCTGAAATTGTTGAATTTAAAAAACCCCCAATTCTGGCTTACAGAAAAGGGCGTAGTTTGAGAGACACCTTAATACAGGCTGATATTGGCAGCTTCAAAAAAGATTTACAATCTACAATTATAGGCCAACGGAGAACAGGTAGTTTCCCATGCTATGGCTGCGTAAACTGCCCCTATATGCGCAAGGGTAATACTTTTGAACAAAGAGGGAATACCTACAAAATAAACGGATTCCATACATGTTCCTCTGACCATGTGGTCTACCTTCTGGATTGCCCCTGTGGGTTATATTACGTGGGTGAGACGACGTTAGAGTTTAAAGTGAGGATGGGTCAACACAGATATAGTATAAGAAAACAAATCCCTAATCTCCCCGTTTCCAAGCACTTTACTGAAGCCGACCATCAGGAGAGTGATTTGAAATGTAGAATCATAGACAGTGCCCCCCCTTTGAGAAGAAATGGCAACCGCAACAAACTGCTGATGGAGAAGGAGTTACGTTGGATACACCGGTTAGGTACTTTAAAACCAGGGGGTCTTAATGTAGATTATAAATTAAACACAATCATAAATTAACCCCATGAGTAAAACTGGCCGAAGAAAGATTCGAGATCCTTGTACCATGATGTTAAACCTTTTTCTCCATTTTTTGTTTTTATGATATTTTATCTTGCACTGTTTTTTATCATATTACTGTATAAGCAATTATGCTTTTTTTAAAATTGAATACACTTGAGTACTGAAACAGATCTTTGTTTTTTTCCAGGCTACTTCATA